>CM034703.1:294011590-294030433 GCA_020142125.1 Phrynosoma platyrhinos
CGCATCCGGCCCCCGGGCCTTAGGTTGCCTACCCCTGGTCTAAAGGAAGAAAGAGAGAAGGAAAAAAGTGCTGCAGATTAGAGGGAAGAAGGAAGAGAGTGGGTGTGGTAAAGCAAACAAGGAATCTGAACACTTTCAAATTAGTGAATATAGATGTTCAAAATTCGCTAACAGTTGCTAACTTTAGAGCAAACATAGCTCAAAAGAAGACTATTTTTAAAGGCTCCAGTGAAATGTGGATCAATTTAGAAGAACTTTGGAGTTTAGTGGAAAAGGATGTCCTTATCTGACTTGTACTTGAGACTTTCTCAAGTTCTGCAAAGGCTTGTAGTATGTTCTTCATGGGATTTTTTTTTCTGAGACATTGAGTCTTCTCTGTCAGAGTGCTCTGGTGCCACAATAAAATACAGTTCCCATGATTCCCTAACCCTAACTCTAACCCTTAAAGTGGACTCAATTTGCACTATTTCTGGCAGTCTGCAAAGGCCCAGAATTTGAGGCCAGACTAAGCTTTAGAAGACCTCTTTTGTTGCTAAATTCCCTCTTCTCCACTGAACCCTTCCCTTACACTTTCATCTAGGTATGGGTTGTATAAATGGGTTCTGGTTGTGCTCTGTATATGGTTTTTGTTTTTGTTTTTTGTTTTTGGAGGAGAGGCATTTGGGGGAATAGAGACCATTCTTCACTTATATACTGTATATACTCATGTAAAGGTTGCTCTCATATATTAGTCAAGGGAACATTTCAGGGTCAAAATCATGGATTTTGGTATGACCCATAGATAAGCCAAGGGTAAAACTTAGGGGGCTACAACAAAGGATGGAATGGGGAAAATACCACTTCTGTCCCTCCTTCTCTTTCTCTGGACATCTCCCAATCACCTAACACCAATTCACAGGTGCTGAAGGAGAGGTTTTAACATCGGATTGAGAAGAGAAGCAAGTGGAGTTAAAAGGGGTGTTTCTTTGATGGGAAGAGAAGTCTTGCAAATCAGATTAGGAAGTGAAGGAAGTGGTGTCCAATGAGGTGTTTCTTTGATAGGAAGAGAAGCCTTGTAAATCAGACTGTGGGGGAAGGAAGTGGTGTTCAATGAGGTGTTTTTTCCATGGGAAGAGAAACCTTGCAAATTGGAATGGGGAGAGAAAGAAGTGGTGTTCATTAAGTGTTCCCCCCCCCATGGGAAGAGAAGCTTGCAAATCAGACTGGGAACTTCTTTCACACACACAGAGAGAGAGAGAGAGAGAGAGAGAAAGAGAGAGAGAGAGAAACATGCCTCCAGGCACCAAAAGTGGGGCATCAGGTTTTCTTGTTTCAGGACATTTGATGTACTGGCCTGTATATAAGTTGACCCAGGATTTTAGGGTAAATTTTGGGGCATAACTTTCTCGACTTATAGTTGAATATATCTGGTAGGTCTTTCCTTGTCTGTGCTTGTAAAAGAAATCCTTGCTTAGTTTTGTGGCAAACCAGGGATGGGGGTGTTCATCTATTGTTTATATTTTGACAGATCTTTCATTGGTGTGCATCCATCTGACAATAATTCCAGGAAATATCGTAATTCTATCTGTGTTTTGGCTACAACTCCCTGAATACCCCAGCCAGGACATTTTGGCTGATGGATTTGGGAAGTTGCAATGAAGAGGAAGAAAAGATGAAGAAGAGGAGGAGGAAAAAGAATTTCTAAAATCTTGATAAATCATGTGGAAGAAATGTTGTTTGGGTGCAGATGTTTCAGATGATGGTGCTTCATGGAAACCAAAGCATTTTACCATTAAACAAGGAGATTGATGTAGGGCCTTGGCAGACGGCTTATTGAGCCGTCTCCAAGCCCAGGAAGAGGAGGAGCAGCCACACGCGTGGCGCTCCTTCCTCTCCCTGAGGTCGTCCTCGGAGCCGCCGGCCCTCCGCACAGCCGGTGCTCCGGAGATGACCTCCCACCGCAGCGACCGGAAGTGCTGCGGCAGAAAAGACAGGGAAAGTGCGCCCGACGCTTTTAGGGCGCACTTTCCCTGTCTTGAGGAAGGAGTGCTGATTTAGCGCTCCTTCCAGGGATGCCGCAGGAGTGCCAGGGTGCGGAGGCTGCGGTCCTGCAGTGCTCCGTCCGACGGCGTCCCCGGGGCCTCCATCTGCCGAGGCCCATAGTAGTCAAATAAGGCTTACAATGTGTTCCTGTCTATTTTACTCCTCTCTCTTCAAGATTTCTTATATTTATATTTATTAATACATTTACAGCTGTACCAGATACCACTGACACTAACAGCCCACATTCTTTGAATCCTAGTGTTTCGTAGATCACACAGCCAAACACTGATGTTTCCCAGGCCTTTTATGGGATTTTATATTACAATAAACAATAACCAAGTATATGAAAAACTTCCCTCTATTTCTTATTTATTTAGAGCTTAAAATCTTATAGATGGTTTTCTTAGCTTCAGTAGAATATTTTTACATGCAAAATGTATGTGGTGTGGTTTTTAAAAAAACAAAATATTTAAGTTGCTTGCTTCTAGAAATGCTGTATTTTGGATTGGTATAATAAATGCAGATATTGTACTTCATAGAAAACATACAGGAGCATACGCTTGAGGCCTTCAATATAAAAATAAAATTAAATAAAGATATTAGTTGTGAATAATTTACCACAGCTAGCAGACTGAAAACTCACAGTCTAGACATACATTAGCTCCATATATCCAGTTATTAGATTCTGGAACACAAAGTTTAGAAACTTCCTACAATAATTTGCCATATCTGAGTTAGTAGTACTCTGCTGTAAACACTATCAAAGATGGAACAGATCTAAAACTTGTCTCATTAGTAACAATGCATTAAATTGTTTTTCCCCTTTTAAGGGATTGTCATTTTTCACTGAGGGCATCTTATTCTAAAATTATGTGTCCACAATTCCATGTGCTACAGTGCTATGAAATTTAGTGTCCAAATAGATGCATACT
The DNA here is from genome assembly GCA_020142125.1 of Phrynosoma platyrhinos. NCBI lineage: Eukaryota > Metazoa > Chordata > Lepidosauria > Squamata > Phrynosomatidae > Phrynosoma > Phrynosoma platyrhinos. The sequence continues at coordinate 294,014,545 of CM034703.1, forward strand.
CTCTACTATTTGTGCTATTTCCCCTTGTTTTGGCTCCTATATAGGCTATAATGAATAGATTGCATGTTTATGTGTGCAACTATTTTCTTTTGTGCATGAGGAATTCACATACATAAAACAAGATGCTGGTGAGAGTGGCACTTAATACCTCATAATCACCGGGGGGGGGGGCACCAATGGGAGAAGCACCTTCTAGAGGCTGATCTGCCATGTGAGCACTGAACGATGATTGCCGGAATAATTGCACTTGACAGCATTTGCACTGAGAAGGGAGAAGGAGAGGTGTTAGTGGGAGTAACACCTTTTTATAGCCAGCCTGTCTGCAAGGGAGGCTAATGATGTGAGCACTGGTCATGGCGAATCAATTGGAGTAGTGCGGGGCAAGGGGAGATATGGCATTAACAAGGTGGGATTGAAACCTAAGGGAAGACGAGATCAATATGTGACATCTATCCCATCTTCCACTCATCCTGTTAGCCCAAGAGAACCGAGGGCTGTCCTAAATATACCACAGACCCTCACCTTGAGGAACAAATTGCATATAATCTATGATTTATTAGAGGAAGAGAATGCCGACCTGGCTTGCTTTACAGAAACCTGGCTGGGAAGGATAGTAATGTAACCTGGGTAAAGGCTCTCCCAGCTGAGTATACTGTTAAGGAGTGGGTTAGGAAAAGTGGGTGAGAAGGGGAGTTGTCTTGGTCCACAAAAGCACAATCACTCTGACCAGGAGACCTATCCAGAAAACGATCCACATCGAGTGTATTTACCTGACCCTGAAGGCTAAGGACAGTCTAGGGCAGGGGTAGGCAACCTTTCCCTTTTAAGGGCCGAGGGACTTCAGCTCCCAGAATCCCAGGAGCTATTGGCCAACATGGGACTATTGGCCAACATGGCTGAGGCTTCTGGGAGCTGAAGTCCCTCGGCCCTTAAAGGGGAAAAGTTGCCTAACCCTGGTCTAGGGATTCTGTTGGTTTACTGTCCACCCCGTTACTTAACAGACTCCCTGGCTGAGCTGACACAGCTAGTCTTGGAACTGGTGCTGGAGTCTCCCAAGCTTCTCGTCTGGAGGGACCTCAACATCCCCTTCCAGTCTGGGTCATTAGATCTGAAAGGCGCAGCTCGGGACTTCATGACTTCCATGACAGCCATAGGACTGTCCCAATTAGTCTTGGGTTCAACACATTGTGCCAGTAACACACTCGATGTAGTCTTTAGTATGGATTATGAACATCCATGGGCAGAGGTAATCCAGACTTCTGCCCTGTCATGGACGGATCATTTTCTGGTCAAAGTGGGACTGAAGGCTACTATCCCTCTCAGGGGTGGAGGACCTATTAAAATGGTCTCCCCTTGAGGAAGCCTTGGTGGGTTCTATGGTTGGGAATGACAGCGATTCTGTCGAAGACTTGGTTGATACCTGGAATAATGATTTTACCAAGGCAATAATCACTATCGCTCCTGAGCATCCTTTCCAGCCCGCTTCAAATAAAAAAATCATGGTACACTGGACATCTTAGTCAAATGAAGTGGGCTGTACAACGACTAGAGTGCTGCTGGCAGAAACATCAACATTTATCTGACAAGACATGTCATAGGATCATGTTGGATTCCTATTGAGTGGCAATAGATGCAGCAAATAATTCTTTCTATGCTGCACATATTGCATCTGCAAAATCTTGTCCAGCAGAGCTGTTCAGGATGGTTAAAGAACTAACTCAATTACCTCCCACCCTGAACCTATTATTGGAACCAACTAAAGCCTGCTGTGATGCCTTTCATGACTTTTTCATAGATAAAATCTCTCAGATAAGGGTCGATCTGGATGCGGGCATAACAGAACCAGTAAGAGAGATGTCCAGGGATGCTGTGGACTGCGTTATACTGGATCATTTTGAGTTTATTAATACCAATGAAGTGGACAAGCTTCTTGGAAGTGTAAGGAAGACAACGTGCCCTCTGGATCCTTGCCCATCATGGCTGACCGCCCAGGGAGGTGATGCAGTAAAAACACTATTACAGTCAATAATTAATGCATCCTTTTGGGGGGGGGGGGGAATTTCCATCTAATCTAAAACAAGCAGTGGTTAAACCACTCTTGGAAAAAAAAACAACCTCCCTTGATCCCCTGGTAGAAAATAATTATAGGCCAGTCTCCCTTTTAGCATTCTTGGGCAAAGTGATCGAGAGGGCAGTTGCTTTCCAGCTCCAAGCTGTATTGGAAGAAGCTGATTATCTGGACCCATTTCAAACTGGTTTCAGGATGGGATACGGAGTTGAGACTGTCATGGTTGCCTTAATCGATGATCTCCCTATGGGCATCAATGAGAGAAGTATGACACTGTTAGTGCTCTTGGATATCTCAGTGGCATTCGATACCATAGACCATGGTATTCTTCTGGAATGCCTGAGGGAGTTAGGTATTAGGGGCACCGCACTTTGGCTCCTGTCCTACATCTTGGGCAGATTCCCGATGGTGAGGCTGGGGGACAGTTGTTCTTCTAAGAGAGAGCTGACATCTGGCATCCTGCAGGGCACTATTCTGTCCCCCATGCTGTTCATCATTTACATGAAGCCACTGGGAGATATCATCCGGAGATATGGGGCATGGTGTTATCAGTAAGCTGATGACACCCAACTCTATTTCTCTCTGTCTCTGACTACTGTAGTGACTAAGTATGGCAATGCTCCTCTGAATGCCTGCCTTGGGCTGGTAATGGGCTGGATGAGGGAAAACAAACTCAAGTTGAATCCAGAGAAAATGGAGGTGTTCATGATAGGTACCCATAGTCTGGGAAGGGAGCTTTGTCAACCAGTCCTGGATGGGATCACACTTCCCCTAAAGGACAAAGTTCGCAGTTTGGGAGTACTCCTGGACTCATCTCTACAGTTGTCATCTCAAGTGGATGCGATGGCCAGGAGTGCTTGGTATCAACTTCGGTTGATCCACCAAATGTGTCCCTACCTGGACCAGAAGGACCTTGAAGCAGTAGTACTTGCCCTGGTAATCTCTCGTTTGGATTTCAGTAATGCACTTTACATGGGGCTATCTCTGTATCAAGTTTGGAAGCTTCAACTCATTCAAAATGCGGCAGCCAGATTGGTCACTGGAACATCTAGGTCAGACCATATAACTCCCATATTAAAATCTCTTCATTGGCTGCTGATTAGCTTCCGGGTGCAGTACAAAGTGTTGGTTATTACCTTTAAATCCCTACATGGCTTGGGTCCGAGTTACTTGAAGGAATGCATCTCTGTATATAATCCATCCTGCACTCTCAGAACATCTGGGAACAAGCTATTAAAATATTATAAAACCAGACTTAATACAACTTCCCAACAATCATTTACAGCAGGGGTTGGCAAACTACGGTCTGCAGGCTGATCCCAGACTCTCGACGCCTTTGAACCGGCCCGTGACCGGTCCTGCCACCATTGCTGCTGCTGTGCGTGCACAGCCATGACCTTTCTAGCACGCGCGTGCTGTGGGGCACCATTTTGTGTTTCAAAATGGCACCCGTGCTTGCGCACGCATGCACACAACAGCAGACACCATTTTGGAACACAAAACAGCACCAGTGTCATGCGCATGCGCTTGCAATGCGTGGCACCATTTTTCCTTCCAAAATGCTGCCTGCCATCGTGAGCATGCATGCATGAGTGTGGGTGCCATTTTGGAACACAAAATGGCACCCCGTGCTCGTGCATGTATGTGCATGATGCCGGGAGTAATGCGCATGCATGCACACCTCTGCCGCCATTTCCCCCCCTTCAGCCCGCCGACGATCGAGGGGCAGCAGAACCGGCAGCCCCAAAAAAGGTATGCCGACCCCTGATTTACAGCCACATCCCCTAAGCTGTGGAACAGCCTACCAGAAGAAACCCCTCTTATTACTACTCTAGAAACCTTTAAGAAGGCACTCAAGACAGGGTTCTTCTGGCAGGCCTATCCACCTGATCCCCCTTAGTGGACCAGAAAGCTAAACAAGCTGTATTATAATTTTTGTTTGGCTTTCTGGCTGTAGATATGACCAGCCACTTTATAGTACTTTTAATCCTGCTATTTTATTATTAATGTTTCTGATTTATTAGTGTATTTATTATGCTATTTTATTGTGGGTATTTTGTATAACTTTTGTATTGTATATTTTGTGTTTGTATTTTCTATATTCATTTTTACTGTTGTAATCCCACCTCAATCTGCAGGGAGAGGCGGGAAATATAAATAAAAATTATTATTATTATTATTATTATTATTATTATTATTATTATTATGGCAAATACTATAAATCACTACAATAATCAATTACTCAAATATTCAAATTAACACTACAACATAGACATAAGACATAAATCCTTTGTTGAAGGAAAAAAGATGACCCAAGGTCTCATCTGATTCTTTATTCACACATTTCGACTAGTAAGACACATTTCAACTAGCAGTCTTTCTCAGTGGCCAACAAAAATCTTACATTGTTCAATATTTTCTCCAGATAAAACAAAGAAGTGTTTGTTTTAAAAAAAAAACTACATAATCATATTGATATTAAAAGTACACATATTTACAAATAAGCAATTTCAACCCAGTATTTAGCAACACTAGAGTATAGATTTATACAAAATAAAAACAGAGTTTCTCCTTGACTCCCCACAATCTAACACCAACACTCAGAGGTTCTGTTTATATGGCAAGATGTCCACTCAGTGGTCATTATTTACAGCATCATGAGTTAAGACTACAATCTGAAGTGAACTTAGAGTTAATGAGCTCTCAGAGGGCATATCCTTCTTAAAACATTTGACTGAATAGGTTCACTATAGATAAAAATTAAATTAGAATTCATATAAGAAATTATACTCTTTCAAGCAAACTGATTTGGTGAAAAGTGTTGGTGATTGCATGCTATCTACTTCTTCCTCTGCTGTTTTTCCTGACCAGCTGCAGGGTTGACTGGTATTTAAGAGGAGTCAGACAACGATGCTGAAACATGATTAAAAAGCACCTGGGAGACAGTAGAAGCTCAATATGCAAAGGATTGGAGTAACCCAACTATAAATAGGAACACTGTAGCCAGCGAGAGGAAGGTATTAGAAAGTGAAAGCTGCCTGACTAGGGAAGTTTTGCTGGATTTATCCTTAGGGAAGAGGTCCATGTTGGAGCTAGCAAGCTTTGTGTATCTCTACTCACTGACTGTTAGATTGCATGTCACTCTCTAGGAGTTCAGGCACAGCATGTTCATGGTAATTTCCTGTTTCTCTGTGTGTGCTTGTTCACACCCACTATCTTTCTGCATCACATAGCCATCATCTGTAGTTTCATCTGCCTTTGTGCCTACGTCTTCCTGCCTGTCCTCCATGAAGCCTGTATGATTAGTGTCTCTCTAGATGAGATGCTCCAGTTCTCCTGATACTATATAGTACTCTTTCTTTTCTTACCTTTCATCAAGAAGATGATTCTATGTTGATTATGCACAAGTAACTGTGAATAAAATTACTTTTATATACCTTATAAAGAAGACTAAGGGACAGCCAAAAGGACAAATAAGTGGATCCTAGAGCAGATCAAGCTGGAAACCTCCCTGGAAGCCAAGATTACAAAACTGAGACTGTTGTACTTCAGACACATCATAAGAAGGGAGGACTCTTTGGAAAAAAACAATAATGCTGGGGAGGGAAGTAGGAAGAGAGGAAGGCCACATGTCAGATGGATGGACACTATTAAGGAGGTCATGGGTATTGGGTTGCTGGAATTAAGCAGAGCAGTGGAGGACAGAGGGTCTTGGCGATATCTCATCCATAGGGTCACCATGAGTCAAGATCAACTCGAGGACATTTAACAACAAAAAGGGGCATAACAGCCTAACCCTTTGTGGTGGCTTCCCAGTGGCTTGGAGGCATGTCATTTAGACAACACATACCTCCAAGCCACTAGGAAGCCACCATGAAGCCGCCCAGCTGTTTATATGGTGGTAGCTTTTCAGTGCTCTGGCAGTGTGGCATTTAGATGCTGAATGCTGCAAGAGTGCTGAAAAGCTGTGGCTCTGTGGCAGCCCCAATCCAGCATTTTTGGGTGGTCTGTTTTGCCCCAAATTCTCCCCCCTCTGTTAGACCTTTTGTGGAAGGTAGAGTGGGCTGGTGAACTGTTCAGTTTTGACCTCACACATTAGTTACTCTACTTGAGAGATGTGCTACAATCTCTCATATTTCCCAACAGACTGTCTTGGAAGAAGGCCCAGGGAAGGGTAGGAAAAACAATCCACCATCCTCTCAGGAGATGTAGTCTTGGTCAGGGAAAGGGAAAAGATGATTCACCAACTTACCCTCTAGCCACCAATGTGACACCAAAAGACCTAAAGCTTGTCGGCCCATCTGAATGCTTTGGGACTCTAATTCTGAGGGACTGTGGCAAGCTTAATCTTGGGTTGTAGTGATGTGGGAGGTTATATTTATTGTTAATCTCTGGAGCAAATAAAGCAGTTTTATATGATCTTTTGGCTTGGTGCCTCCATGGAGACAGAATCATAGTAACCACAATGTCCATCCAGCCCAGTCCCTGTCATGCATGAATACACAATCAAAGCATCTCCGACAGATGGCCATCCAGCCTCTGTTTAAAAACCTCCAAAGAAGGAGACTGTACCACATTCCAAGGCAACATATTCCATTGTTGAACAGCTCTAACTGTCAGGAAAGTCTTTCTAATGTTGAGGTGGAAACTCTTTTCCTGTAGTTTGAGGTCCATGATGTGCAACTCCTCATGGCAGGAGTAGATAGTCACAGTGTTAAAGAGAAACATGATGGGGGGAGCTGGAAAAAAACTTTCCTATGTGGAAGGGTTGCAATGTTCAGGATTTTTTTTTAAGGCAAATAGTTGGGGATTTTTAAGGCACATAAACAAGGATGAAGGTTTATAAAAATAAGCATGGAGAATGTGAAAAAATAGAATTTTTCCTTCCCACCCCAGTTTCTCATAATTTTGGAATCCAGAGTCATCCAGTGAAGCTGAATAATTGGAATTTCAGGACAAATTGAAGTATCTTAATACACAGTGAAAAAGTAAGCTCTGAAATTTAGTATCAAGGATGTGGTACTGGGCAACAAAACTTTAAGAGGAATAAGAGAAGCCCATGAAGAGTATCAATGGCTAGTATCTGTGATAACTATATAATTATCTCCAAAATGAGAAGCACCATGGCTCTGAATAACAGTTACTGAAGAGCAAGAGGAAGAGAAGGCTATTTACCTTTCCTTTGGACTTTCTATAGTCATCTTGTTGACCAATGTCCACTGTGAGAAACAGGATATTATATTATGTAGTCTGGTCTAGCAGGGAGCCTTCAATGTCCTTATCCCAAATTTCCATCCAAGCAGTGCCAGTATGCCATTTTAATTTCCTCATTTTGTTCCTAAATCTGGGTTATTGGGTCTAATTAGTACACTAGATTGACTAGGCTGGGGATGAACATATTGGGGCAGTTTGGCCATTGACAAATTCATATATGACCAACATTAAGTCTATTCCATCATGTTTTAACCAGTCTGTCCAGAATTTTGTTTTTAGTTGTTTGTTTTATTGATTTATTATGATTAAATCTTCTTAGGGCCTTTGCAGACTGCCAGAAATAGTTCTAATTGAGTCCACTTTAACTGCCCTGACTCAGTGCCAAGGAATCATGGGAACTGTAGTTTATTGTGGCACCAGAGCTCTCTGACAGAGAAGGCTCAATGTCTCAGAAAAAAATACAGTTCCCATGATTCTCTAGCACTGAGCCAGGGCAGTTAATGTGGACTCAATTTGTACTATTTCTAGCAGTCTGCAAAGTACCTTAGTATAATACTTTTTTACGGGGTGGGTGGGTAAGGGGGTTGATGGGTTTATTTTATTGATGTTTTACTGTAAGCCGCCCCGATTGCATTGCAGAATGGTAGGATAAAAATAAATTATTATTATTATTATTATTATTATTATTATTATTATTTGTTTAATCTGTGTTAAAACTTTTTTTAAAAGAAGATACTTAACAAGAAACTCATGAGATGATCCAAGGCCTGCCTTTTTTTCTAAAATATTTAAGTATAAAGAAAGCACAGTAACCTCCACAGAGCCTGATATGAATCTGGACATACTCCTCAATGTGACTATAGTGCATTTCCAACCTCATTTCATTCGTCTGCATTTTCTTGTAGCTCCAATGTCCTGGGGGGGGTGGTGGCGGCCAGAACTGAGTAAGGGACTTCAGTCTTTGTAAGTGGACTTAACAGAACTGAGCAGTTTTGCATTTTTCCATATTAAGCAAGGGATTGCTGTGACATTACTATGCAGTAGAGCAAGCAAATTTTCTGTTGCACAATGGGATTTATGTACACCAGGACATTGGTTAGGGAGCGGTGATGTACATCAGTAGACCACAATGTGCATTGGGAAACCCTTGCAGGTGCCATGATATGCATCTTCACAATTTGCTAATATAAGTTTTTTTTTTTTTTAGGATCTCTGTTATTTAGCTTGTTGTGTGCCTTCAAGTAATTTCTGATTTATGACAACAGTACAGCAAATCTATCATGATTTATTTTCTGGGTGGGGGAGGGAGATTTGTTTGTGAGGGAGAACTGACCGTTTTTTTCTAAGAGAATATGTAGGGAACAAATGGGTTCCTATGGCTCAATGAGGATTCAAATTCTGGTCTCCAGGGTCATAGTCCAATATTCAAACCATTTGTGCCATGTAGCTATGTAAATATAAAGTTATGTAATGTAGACCATGATAGAGAATTCTGACCAATAATTTTAAAAATCAGTCAATAGGATTCGGCACACCATGTTCCAATCCTCAAATCAATGTATATTGACCTCCACAAGTTAATCCACCATTCTTAAATTTTGTTTTAGTCTTACATACTCCCTTCTTTTGTTCTCCCTTAATATTATTGATATTATCATTTTGGAGGTGAGTGTATGTGTGTGTGTATGACAGAGATAGAAAGAGAGAGGGAGACAGACTATTGCTCACATCGATTAACATACTTTTTCAGCAGCTTTCTTTTATTCAGACTCAAATCATGTTCTGTTTCTTTGAAATAAAGGAAAAATCACATTAACAATTTGTGACTTTCAGGCTTCAACATATGAAAGTGTGAAATTGTGCTCTGAGCTAATACATGACAGAAACTTTTATATTTTCCAGGATATGTACAGTACTTGGGCCAAGTTATTCTAAGCAAATTCATTAGAGATGCATGCTTAAAATCCTGCTTTCATTCTGAAAAATGAGTTGCTCTCAGTCAATTTGGTTTTGCCCCAAAATATCTAATAATTAGAAACATTTCTTCTGTCCCTGCCTTTTATATATAAAAAAGACATTACCAAAGTTCCTAGAACTCAGACATGACCTCCCTTTACTTTTTTACCCAGTTTTCTTTGTGAAGTCCATTTAGTGGTCACTAGGGTTATTTTTCAAAACAAATTCTCAGTGCTGCCAGAAAAAAAAAATCAATGCCAGCAGTCCAGAATTCATGAGCAACCATGCAAAAACAAACCTGTCTGCTCATATGATGGAGGAGGGAGAAGTGCTTTAAAAAATAGATTTCAATCTAAAACCTCAAAGGGGTTGTTAGAAATGCAGAAAAATATGATTTGAAGAATTAAAGCAAATATTGCTCTTATTGTGAAGTATGCACACAACAAGAATTATAGAAGTATCAGTTTCACCATTTCAGCTTGCAGACTAGTATAGTAAATCAAATCTGAGTAGCTTTTTAGTTTCACAAAGGACAAATATAAACAAAGATTAAATAGGACAATAGATTTTATTTCATTTAAATAGTGCTTGAAATGCACTATTACTGATTACACAATACCTCTTCGCATGCTAGGTGGCCAGTAAAGGAACAAATATGAGGCAATCCCATGCTCACTTACCTGGGAATAAGCCTCAATCAACCCAACAGGACTTTGGAAGAATATAAGATTGTGCTATCACTATACATAGCAAAGTATTAGCTTTAACCAGAGATAAAGAGTTTGGTCAATTTCATTTAATTCATAACTAATTTGCATTTCAAAATGTATGGTAGTTCTAACATAATCTCTCACTTCTACCATATCCTATGGATGATGAACCTGAGGGCCACAGGTGTAGAATCTTCTAGTCAGAACCATCATATTGTCTGAAATTCTGCTGTTAGACACCAGGTTATTCAGTTGCCAACCTTGTGGCTTAGCGATATGCTTATAAAATACAGAATGTAATCTAGTATAACCTATAGATTACAAGATATATAGCATAATGAAACCAGATATATTAGGATGCATGTGCCTGTCTTCTTGTATGTAATGTAAATAAGTTAAGAAGTTATAGCATTAGCACTTCTAACATCACCTTGTGTGAGTAGGAGATTATTTTACTTGGCAAACATCCAAGAGAATTAACTGCAAATGACACTCTTGGCCAGTGCATGGGTACTGATAAGGATATGTTAAGATAGATATGTATCTCCAATTATGCTTGTAACAGATCCTATTAAGATTCATCAACCCTGGAATGCCTGTATAGTCTCAGAAGCTGATAGAGCTGTGTAGTTCCTTAGCAGATAACAATCTATACTTGAAGAGATGTATAGTTAAGATGTCAATGGATAGGATACAACAGACCAAATTTAGTATATGTAAAAGCCTTAATGAAATGCCTGTATGATGTGTTAACAGACTCCAGGGTAATATGAAAGAACACGATGATGACAATGTATGGATGGTTAACTTCTAGTGTTTAAACTGATAATGTTCTGCTATGTGATAATTACAGAAAACCTGTGAAAGAGATGCAGTGAGATAGTAATTCATGCCTTAGGAATGGCCCTATAAAATGTACAGTTGTCCCTCCAGATTCATGGACTTGCCACTCATGGTTTCAATTACTCTTGAATGGCAAACCCACAGATCCATCCCTCCCTCCCTCCCTCCCCTCCTTCTTTCCACGCTGGCCTTTCCTTAGCTGCATGGCTTTGTGGCAGCCAGTGGAGCCTTGTCTGGTTCTTGGAGGCCTCAAGACAGTCACGTCAGCCTTGCCTGATCCCCAGAAGCCTTGATGTGACCACACCAGCCTTGCCTGGTCCCCGGAGGCCTTGAGGCAGTTGTGCTGGCCTTGCCTGGGCTCCAGAGACCTTGAGGTGGTTGTGCTGGCTTTGCCTTGGCCCCAGAGGTTTTCATGCAGTCACACCAGCCTTGCCTCAGCCCCAGAGGCTTGAGGTGGTCATGTCGGCCTTGCCTTAATCCCTGAAGCCTTGCGGCAGTTTCACTGGCCTTGCATGGGCCCTGGAGACTTGAGGCAGTCAGCACACACTTGCCTGGGCCCCAGAATCATGACGCGGCTAGCACGATCTTGCCTGGGCCCTGGAGGTTTGAGGTGGCCAGGCAGTCTTGCCTGGGCCCCAGAGGCTTGAGATGGCCCAAGCAGCCTTGCTTGGGACCCAGAGGCTTCAAGAGGCTGGCACAACCTTGCCTGGGCCCCAGAGGCTTGCAGCAGTTAATGCAGCCTTGCTTGGGCCCCAGAGGCTTGAGGAAGCCTGGGCTCTGGCTTCCCTGGGCTCTGGAGACTTGAGGTGGCTGGCACAGCTGGCACAACCATTTCTCCACCATGTCGGCTTTCCCAAGGGGAAGAAGGAAATAAGGAGGAAGGGATGGAAGGAGGGAAATACTCAAGTCCCATTGACTCAAGTCCCTCCCCCCCCAAGCAAATATGAAATTTCATAAATATTCAAGTCTCATTGTCCCCAATGGCAGTGCCATTTAGGACAATGGGGCTTGGATATTTGTAAAATTTCGTATTTGCATGACGTGTGTGTTTCCAGAACAGATCTCCCATGGATTTGGAGGGATAATTGTATTATGAAAGTGTAACATCTTTTAAATAAAATAATTTTTATTCAGTGCTTGATTAAAACACATATAAATATAAACATTATACATATCCAAACCTAAGAAAACAAAAAATGCTAGGAAAAACTAAGAGAGAAAAAAGAAAGAAAGAAAGAAAGAAAGAAAGAAAGAAAGAAAGAAAGAAAATAATAATAATAATAATAATAATAATAATAATAATAATAATAATAATAATAATATCTTATTTATACCCCGCCTTTAGCCAAAGCTATCAAGGCAGCTTACATGTAAAATCAATCGCAAAACCCAAACAATACAACAAGCATATAACTCCCCTTAAAAATAGATTAAATCAAATTGGCATTAACATCTAATTTAAAACAATAAGACTTTGAAGCATCTAACACAGATTAAAACGAGTGGCACTCTAGGTAAGTAGGGAAAGGGGGGAAAAAGAAAGAAAACTATCCGACAATCAGGAACCAGTTGGGAAAGAAAGAAGAAGAAAAAAAGAAAAATGGGAAAAGTCCACTTTGCCCTCCCTCCCTCCATTCCCTATCCCCCTCCCCACCCACACACTAACAGGAGAAGAAGAGGGGGGAAAGGAAAAAAAGAAACTTCCCACATACTCTCTAGATGTATTCTTATTAAATAATTCTATTCCCCTTTCTTAACTACATATATCCTTATAAAGTCTAAAAATATTATAAATATACTTGAGTCACATATATTTGGGGTTGGGTTGGACCAGGCAAGGAAGATTGAGCAGGAGCTCTGGCTCCCTGATTACAAAGACAGGCTTTTTAGGAAAAGAAAATCATAAAATCCCAACAGGCAAGCCCCCAGGAACTAGGGGATGCTAAGGAATGCCACTGTTGTAAAAGAAACCGGCAGAGACCAGCTGAGAATATGACATGGGAAATGTTTTAAACGTGAAACCCTGGATGCCAGCAGTCCATGCCAGGCAACAATGTGGCTGAATAGTTGTCTTTGAGAACAGAGCAAGGAGGCTGAGATTTACAGCCTCTGGACTAGCAAGCCAGCCATGAAGCCTTCCTAAAATCAGCAGAAGATAAAGATCTTAATAGTGGGCATTTATGCTGCAATAAATGTGAAATACACATTTTACAAAGAAATTAAAGATAAAATTTTGCACTTAAATTATGAAAATTGATGTTTAATGGGGACTTTAATGGAGTGGTGGATCCACAATTAGATAGAAATTCGGTGACAAAAAAGTTAAGAAAAATCAGGGGAAATTAATGAAGCAAAATTTTGACATTATAGATGAATTACAACTGATTGATGTATGGAGATTCCAAGAAAAAATGCAAAATATTTTACATTTTTCTCAGATTCTCACAAATCAATGTCTATAATAGATATTATCTGGATTTCAAATAATTTAGTAAATAGAATTGAGAAAGTGGAATTTTTGCCCAGATCTCTATCTGATCAGAATCCCATGGTAATGGTTATGAAAAATAAGACATATATAAATAAATGGAGATTAAATGAATCATTGTTAATGAAAGGAGAAATAGTGAAAGAGTGTAAGAAAAAAATTAAAGGAATATTTTGAATTAAATTTAAATAAAGGGACAGATATTAATGTGGTTTGGGAAGCTGTTATTAGAGGAATATTCTTACGAAAGGCTATAATATGGAATAGAAAAAATGAATATCGTTATGAAAGAAATTAGGCAAAAAGAAAATGAATTAGTGAAATTCCTGACAATTAAATATATTAGAAATCAAACAAACATTTTACAGGAGCAATTACAAATGATAACGGCAGAGGAGATGAAGAGGAAATTGCATTATATAAAACATTTTTTTTTTGAGTTGGCTAACAAGCCAGGACATTGTTTAGCATATGGATTAAGAAAAGAACAAAGAAAATAATTTCCAAACTGATAATAGGAGACAGGACTATAACAGAGGACAGTGAGATACAACAATTGTTCTATAATTACTTTGGGATGTTATATAAGAAATATAATTCACCTTCAGAATAAATAGATGACTATATTAAAAAGTGCTCATTTACAAAATTGACAGAAATACAAAAGGAGAAATTGAATAAGGTAATAACAATGGAAGAAATTATAGAGACAATTAGAAAAATGAACAAAAGGAAAAACTCCAGGTCCAGATGGATTACCTAGAGTTCCTCTCTCCCTTCTCCTCCCACCTCGTGCTCTGCACTTCTATCCTCCTCCTCCTCTTGCCTGGCTTCTTCCTGCCTTATGCCTCTGTCCTCTTCCTCCTACTCTTCCTACTCCTTTTTCCTGTCTTCCTCTCACCTCACACCTTGTGCCTCTTTCCTCTTCCTCCTCCTCCTCCTCATCCCCATCCTCTTGCCTGGCTTCTCCCTGCTGCCTGGCACCTCGTGGCTCCCTTCTCATCCTCATCCTCATCCTCATCCTCTTGCCTGGCTTCTCCCCACCACTTGGCACTTCACGGCTCCCTCCTCCTCTTCCTCCTCCTTCTCCTCCTGTCTTCTCCCCACCACCTGACACCTCATGGTTCCCTCCTCCTCCTCGTCCTCCTCCTGCTTATACCTGGCATATAAAATGACCCCGGACTTTAACCCCAGATTTTCCTGGGTTAAAAGTAATCTTATACACCAGAAAATACGGTAGGTAAAGAAACAGAAACTAGGGAGTTAAAATTAGGAAAGAAGAATTTAAATTAAAAGCATTTGCTGAAAATTTGGTTATTATATTAGAAGACCCTTTAAGGGGAATTAGGCCTTTGTTGCAAATAATTAAGGACTTTGGGGATACTGCAGGATTTAAAATTAATATAGATAAGACAAAAATATTAGCAAAAAATGAGAGACTCAGAAAAAGAGAAGTTATCTAAAATAACAGGTATTGAAATTGTAAAAATGGTAAAATATTTGGAACTAAATATAACAACAAAGATCCAACAATTATTTGAAAATAACTATATTAGGGTCTGGGAAAACATTAAAAAAGATTTGAATAAATGGAAAGATATGAAATTATCATTAATGTGGAAATGTAGGAAAGAAATTTTGGTACAGGATTAATAAACGAATAGGGAAAATTTTAGGTAAAGAACTGGGTATGAAACAAGAATTGTATTTACTAAATATGATAAATCTAAATGACAAAAATGAAAGGGGACACAGAACTTTAATAAGTTACTTAATAACTGTGGCAAGATTGGTTTTTGTGAGAAAATGGAGAACTAATAAAATCCCAACAAGTATGGAATGGTTGGAGAGAGTGATGGAATTAGCTCAATCTGATAAATTAACTAATTTATTAAGGGGAAAACCTATAGAAGCATATTTGAAAATATGGAAACCATTAATAGTTTTTGTAAAACAGACAAAAGGAGAAATAAGTGTGTCAAGAGCTAGAAAATGAAGTTCTATGTTAAATTTAGTTTTTTATTTTTCTTTGTCTCTTTTTACTATGAAAGATTGGTTAATAAATGGAATATAATAAATATAACATATTTAGATTTAGAAAGTGTAGCATCTTGATAACTATACAGATGTAATTTATTGAAGATGTCATACATGGAACAGAATGGAATGGAATGAGGCTTTGAGTGTAAACATTATCATGTGTTTCCCCCTAAAGATGATTAGAAGGAGTAGAAGACCATTTGTGAGCAAAAACATCAAACAAATTAGGCATATGGGGGGGGGGGCTCAAAAACAGATTTGAGGAGCCTCATGTGGATCACTGCACATGATCTGCTGCACTTTCCAACCCCATATCTAATGTATGGGCACATTCTTGTGATGATAGGTGGGATTTCAGACAGCTAGGTCCCAAACTATTTAAGGTTTTGTATGTAAAAACAACCAACTTGGAATGTCCTTAGATGCAAAATTGAAACCAGTGCAAATAGTCCAAGATGGGTTTAAAGATATTTACAAAGTGTGACCCACATAAAAGTCTCTGAGGGCTGAAACAGATGGGCTGTTTAGAATAATAGAATCATAGAGTTGGAAGAGACCACAAGGGCCATC
>CM034703.1:294033154-294044563 GCA_020142125.1 Phrynosoma platyrhinos
TCACCTGGAATACTGTGTCCACTTCTGGGCACCACAATTCAAAAAGAATGTGGAGTTGGTGGCAGCAGCAGAGGCGGCAGGACAGGCCTGGGGCCGGTCCAAAGGCCTCGGGGGGCCGCATCCCGCCCCCGGGCCTTAGGTTGCCTACCCCTGGTCTAACAGATTCCCTAATTGAGCTGACACAGCTAGTCTCAGAGTTGCTGTTGGAGTTGCCCAGACTTTTAGTTTTGGGCGATTTCAACATTCCACTCGAGACAAGTCTGTTGGATCTAACAGTTGTGGCTCAGAAGTTCATGGGATCCATGAACTATCACAATTGGTTCTCAGGCCCACTCATTATGCAGGTCCTACCCTCGATGCAGTCTTTAGTACAGAACAGGAATATGTGTGGGCAGAGGTTATTAAAACCACCATATTGTCATGGACGAATCGTTTCCTGATCAAGGCTGAACTAAGAGCCACTGTCTGCCCCGCCAGGCGTGGTGGACCCATTAGAATGATCCACTCTCAAAGGCTAAGGGAACCAATTGGATTTCAGAAATCCTAAGAGGGTTTAATGCAGAGGTAGGCAACCTAAGCCCCCCCCCCCAAGGCCTTTGGACCAGCCCCAGGCCAGTCCTGCCGCCACTGCCTCCTGCCATGATGATATTGATTATTGTTGTTATTACTTGTTCTTGGGGGTTTCTTGGCAAAATGTCCACAGGGTTTTTGCCATAGCTTTTCTGGGGCTGAGAGCGTGTGCATGCATTTTTAAATTTTTTTATTTTAATTTTTATATTTGTTTGTTTGTTTGTTTGTTTGTTTATTGTGCTTTGGCCCCCCAATTGTCTGAGGGACAACCTGGCCCCTGGCTCAAAAAGGTTGCCTACCCCTGGTTTAATGGTTGGCGATGCCGTTCATTCTGTCGAAGCTTTGGTTGATACCTGGAACACCGATCTCACCAAGGCTATTGACACAATTGCTTCCAAGCGTCCTTTCCAACCTGCTTCAAATCACAAACCATGGTATACCAAAGAGCTTAGGAAGATGAACCAGGCTGGACAATGACTAGAGTGCATCTGGCGAAAAATTCGACTCTTATCTGACAAGATTCATCATAGGAAATTTCTTTGTTCCTATAGAGAGGCAATATGTTCAGTGCAGAAATCTTTCTCCTCTGCATGTATTGTGTCTGAAGAGTCCTGTACGGCAGAGCTGTTTAGGGTGGTAAGTGCCACCTGTGCAGAACCCATTACTTAACCCTACTACAGCCTTCTGTGACATGTTTAACAACTTCTTTGCAGATAAAATCTCTCAGATAAGAGCTGACTTAGACACCAGTGTTGTAACAGACTCAATTGATGAGGTGTCCAGCAACTCTGTTGATGAAATTACTCTGGTTCAGTTTCAATCTGTGAGCACTGATGACATGGACAAGCTCCTTGGTAGAGTGAGGAAAATAATCTGCCCTCTTGATCTTTGCCCTTCATGGGTAGACATCATAAATGCATCCCTTAGGGTATAGCTGGACATGAACATATACTGTTTGCTACCTTTTCTGAGCAAAGTGATCAAGAGGGTTGTTGCTCTTCAAATCCAAGCTGTCTTGGAGGAAACCAATCCATCTAGATCCATTTCAAACTGGCTTTAGGACAGGATATGGAGTTGAAACTGCCATGGTCACCTTAGGTGATGACCTTCGTCTGGGCATCAAAAAGGGTAGTGTGACCCTGTTGGTGCTACTGGACTTCTCAGCAACTTTTGATACAATAGATCATGACATCCTCTTGGATCGCCTGAGAAGGTTAGGAATTGGAGGCACTGCACTGCAGTGGTTCCATTCCTTCCTCTAGGGCAGATTCCATAGGGTTGTCATTGTCAGCCCTGAGGAGGATGAGGAGGATGAGGAGGAGTCCTTGGCTCCTCAGGTGCAGGGAGATCTTGAGGCTGTGACAGAACCTCATTCTGCCCTCCCAGGTCCCAACTCTTCCCTCCCAGCCCCTGCAGAGATGGCCTAGCCTGTTACCAGCAATGTGGAGGCTCCTCCAAGGGACTCTGAGGCCCAGCAGCCCAGCCTTGTGTCAGCAGAGAGCTCAGCACTGGGAGACTTAGATCAGCAGGCCATCCCTACCTTCAGCCAGAGGAGAGCAGAAAGGGCGTGCCTGCGACATTTGAAGAGGCTTGCTGAGAAACGCTCAGCTAACACTTAACAGTTGCAAGCTGTGGTGTTCTGATATAAGGCACCTGACGAATGCTGACTCTTTTGTCAGAAGCTATTGAGTTCCCTTTGAGCGAATGCTGCTGGCTCTGACTTCCTCGTACTTAGACTATTTTGGAACAACGACTCTGGACCAGACTCTTGACTTACCCTGTGACACCTTGACCTTGGACCGAACTGATATTGGTGCATTCCTGGAATTCTTGAACTCGGACTCTTTGGACAAAGTGTAGGTCTATAACTTCAGTTTGTTTGCTGTCAGCTCAGCTTGAGCTTGCCTCTGTTATCAGCCATTTGGTGTGTGTGTGTGCTGGCAGTTTTCTAGGACAAGGGTGATGCTCGGGGACAGTCACATTACAAGGAAAGAACTTAATTGTAGCATCCCACAAGGCATCATCCTATCCCCGATGCTATACAATATATATATGAAGCCGCTGGGAGAGATCATTTGGAGACATGGAGAGGGGTTTTATCAGTACACTGATGACACCCAGGTATCGGGACCATGTCTCAGTCCTCAGCTCTGACTTCAGATGGCATCTCCCCTCTCAATGATTGTCTTAAAGAAGTAATGGACTGGATGAGGAAAAACAGATTGAGACTGAATCCAGATAAAATGGAGGTACTTACAGTAGTGGCCCCAAACCCAGGTATTGGGTTGCAACCTCCAGTTCTGGATGGGGTCACACTCTCCTCTAAGGTGTTCCTGGATCCGTCCCTTCAGATGATAAATCAAGTAAATGTGACAGTTAGGAGTGCCTGTTATCAGCTTCGGTTGATACGCCAGCTGCTCCCTTTCCTGGAAACTGGGGACCTTGAACCTGTGGTGCACGTGCTGGTAACCTCTCATCTTGATTTCTGTAATGCACTCTACATGGGACTATCCTCATACTTGGTCTGGAAACTCCAACTCGTACAGAATATGGCAGCCAGGTTGGTCTCAGGAACAACAAGAAGAGACCACATAACACCAATCTTAAGATCACTTCACTGGCTGCCCATTAGTTTCTGGGCCCAGTGCAAGGTGTTGGTCATCACTTTTAAAGCCCTAAATGGCTTGGAACCACTATCTTTGGAACCACCTCCTTCCGTATAATCCACCCCATGCAGTCAGGTCCTCTGGGAAGAATCTGCTGCAACCTATAGAAACTAGATTGTCTGCAACCACCCAGAGGGCCTTTTCAGCAACCACTTCCAGATTATTGAATGTCCTTCCAGAAGAGATATGTCATATTACCACCTTGAACAGCTTTAAAAAGGCTGTTAAGATGGATCTCTTCTGGCAGGCCTTTCCTGAATAGATATCTCGGCCATCAAGAGACAGCCCAGCATGTTCCTCTGACTCTGCTATTGTTATTTGTTTATTTGTATTTTATTTTGTTTTAAATTGTTCATTGTTTAATGGTATTTTAAAGGGTGGGTTGGATTGTGGGATATGTAGTGTATTTTTAATGTTGTAAGCCACACCGGTTGTGTTACACAGAGGGGCGGGATAAAAATAAATTTTATTATTATTATTATTAAAAATGGAGGGAGAGGAAAGGAAGGAGCAGATTCTTGCCATTCTTAAACTTAGTACAAAATTCCAGGCTTTCCCTGCTTAAAATAGTTTTGTGTGTTTGCCACATTAACTATTTTTGAGTTCTTGATGCCTGGCCACATGCTTTTGACTATGCTGTGATATGACTCAGTTACACATGTCCTGGTTTTCATCTGTCATATCTTGGAGGTTATGTGTTTTCCCTCTCAAATCTGCTGGAGATCAAACACCCTATTGCCATGCTACTGATGTGATGGTAATTGTGCCATTTAATTTTGGTGGCAAAGAGTGATGAGTAGGATTGAAACAAGAAGGGAATGCATATTTTAATTGGAGTTTCTCAATGAAAACCCATTTCAAATAATATTTTCCTGAGTATTGTAATTGGTACAGTACTTTATTGCTTTGCAGCCAAAATTCCACTTTGCAATTCACCACCAAGATTTGGTATAGCATGGTTTTCAGGGTGTCTTTAGGGGCATTGCAAAAATGGCCATGGGACTATATGATGCCCGTGTGCTAAATGCTGCCTACTTCTGCTTTAATATTTCATTATTTCCTTGGTATCAGTTGAACTGGAGAAAGAGAACTGGATATCAACAACAAACACAATTCAAAAACTCTGGATGACTTGCCCAATTAGATAATATCAAATGGTGAGATATAAGCATGACCTGCACTTGATCATTTGAGAAGCATCCCTCCCAAATACAGTAATAAATTCTATGTTCTTAAGCACAATTGGTACACTGAACTCCTGGAAGAGATCTAGTATTGTTGGTGGTATGTAATTGCTGTGTGGATAATAGTGAAAATAGTGAAGAGAACATATGAAGTATGTTTAAAAAAATGAATGCCAGATACAATGGTACCATTTGGGCGCAGGTTGTACAGCAAACTGAAGCCAGATTATTATTTGTAGCATATAGAGGCAAAGTGAAACAAATATTCTAGCTGAATAGTATATAAACGAGGAAGTATGATTTCAGACAACAGTTGTAGGGCAGGAGCAAATAGAAGAAAATTCAATGGTCTCAGACAAGTCCTAGTCAGTGAATAGCTACTGAGGATAAAATGAAGAATTTTAGAATAAAAACAGATGGGGAAAAAGTAGTAAAACATAATATAATAAATATTATACTCACTGGGATGTCATTGATATTTTCTAGATAAATGGAGCTGGAACAAATCAAACAAAAGAGTCAGTTGGAGGAGGAAATGAGTCAGTAGGCACGTTAAAGGAAGGATGAAATTTTTCCCATATGAAAAAAGATGTCTCCCTCCCAAATGAGATTGAGGTCATAGCAGCAGGCAAAGGTGGAAAAAACACCTTCCTACAAAAGGGCCCTAAGCAAGATTAGCAGCTTCACTCCTGCAATTTACTTTTTAAGAAGCCATTCACACATTTTCTATTTGTGGAAGGATCTTCCAGGAGTTGATCCTGTCACAAATATTGAACCCTTTCTTTCTATCATTTCAGTGGGATGAATAGTGCATGAAGGGGAGTGTGAGAACTCACTGGTTAAATGACTGAGCTTCTTGGAAATCCTCCACAGCCTTTTCAAGTACTGTAGTCTGTTTACCTGTCTTTCTCAATATCACACAACACAAACCTGTTAAGTGGTCTTTTGATCAGGAAAGTACCTTTAGTTCAGTCCTGTGAAGTGATTCTTGAATTTAATAATCAAAATGATGCATTTATGTGTCTGCACCATAGGAAGGATTTCAGTATAACTTAACAGAGGTATCAATCCAGCCAAACATTGTTTATAGGTTCACAACAATTTACTTTTGGCAAATCTGCTTCCTCACCACATCACCATGACTGAAATTTATAACAGATGATACTTTGAACTGCTGAATCATAAAAAAATACAAGAGCTGAAGCCACTAGCAACTTTAGTAACAGGGAGTGAAGATTTCTACCTTTCTAACATGATTTAACCAAATATGACATCTGAAGTGCTTGGTGTTTGATAAGTAAGTAATATTGGCCTTTATTTAGGGCTTTTGTTCTACATATTTTCCTTCCCCCCCCCCATGTAATCATAGAATTGGAAGGGGCTCTATGAGACATGAGATCAACCCCCAATTCAGTGCAGGCTCTGCAGCTAGAGCATCCCCACCCCAGCAAGTACTTGTCCAGCCTTCCTTTGAAGACATTCAGAGAAAGACATCTCACCACTTCTCTAGGCAATTGGTTTCATTGCTGAATTATTGTTTTATTTATTCATATCTCATCTTTCTCCTGATATAGGAATACTGCTGAACCACTCTCACTGTCAAGAAGTTCCTTTTAATATTCAGTCAAAATCCACCCACCTGTAACTTAACACTATTAAACCTATTTCTGCCCTCTTAAACAGCAGAGAAAAAGTCAGCACCCTCCTCTATGTGGCAGATCTTGAGGTATTAAAG
Organism: Phrynosoma platyrhinos; assembly: GCA_020142125.1. Lineage (NCBI taxonomy): Eukaryota > Metazoa > Chordata > Lepidosauria > Squamata > Phrynosomatidae > Phrynosoma > Phrynosoma platyrhinos. Next base: position 294,039,310 of record CM034703.1, read on the forward strand.
AGTGTGATCATGTCACCACTCAGTCTTCTTTTCACCAAGTTGAACATGTCACCAAGTTGAACTTCATCCTCTAACTGTAGGTTCTGTTCTCCATACCTCTTATCATCCTTGGTCCAAAACACACTGCAAAAATAATCCAGTGTGAGACCACTTTAACTGCCCTAGCTCAGTGCTAGGGAATCCTGGGAATTGTAGTTTGTTATGGCACCAGACAGACAGAGAAGGCTAAATATCTCACAAAAATACGGTTCCCAGAATTCTCTAGTATTAAACCAGGACACTTTAATTGGTCTCAAACTGGATTATATCTGCAGTGTGTTTTGGACCCTTGTTGCCCTTCTCTGAACATGTTTCAAGTTGTCTATGTGCTTCTCAAAATGAGGTACCCAGAATAGAATGCAGTACTCTAGCTGATGCCTGACCAGCACAGGATATAGTGGGACTATTACTTCCCTTGACTTGAAACTATGTTTCTATTAATGCAGGCTAATAGCATTTGTGTTCTTTTCTGCAACATCACACTTCTGGATCATGTTCAGTTTATTATCAACAATAATCCCAAGGTCCTTTTCACATGTAGCACTGCTGATTCAAGTATGCCCCATCCCATATCTGTGCATTTGTTTTTGTTTTTAATCTGGCTTGTGGGGGAGTATTTGTTTTTGGCATAATGTTCTACCTGAGCACATGGTTTGTTTCTATTGAATTTAATTTTATTATTTTCAGACCACTTTCTAGTTTATGGAGTCCTTTTGAATTCTGTTCCTGCCTTCCAATTTGTTTGTGCCTTTTGGCCCATTTCAAAATGTAATAACTCTTACTGATATGCTCTGCAACCTACAAAGTGTCCACTGCAGGCCCTGAGAGACTGAGGGGCATTGTAGAATGGCCTAAAGGGCCAGCCTGGGGGTGGAGTTGGGGCGGGGCAGCCACACGCCAGCTGCCCCAACCCCAGCCCAATGCCATCCTGACACCGCATGCCCATACATATGGTGTGCAGCATCAGGATGCCCTCCTGGCGCAGCATGTAGATACACTGTACCAAAAGGATGCAGAAGAGCTATGGTACCAGCTCTTAGGGCAGCCTTTTACCACTCCTATAAGGAGAGGCATTTTGCCACTCTTTTAGTGGTGGCAAAAGGAAGGATTGGGGCCATGGTGTGAGGTTGCTGCAGCCCCGATCCTCTGCTAGCAGGGGCGGCTCAGAGCCACCCGTCTGCATAGCCCCTGAGGTCCAAAAACTAGGGCAGCAGTTATATAGAGCTAATGGCTTCTAGCTCCATCAAGTCCACTAATTTTATATAACTGCTGCCTCAGCAGAAGCCCTGCCCTTTTAGACCATGTGCTCAGGTACAACATATGCCAAAAACAAATACTCTCCTACAAGCCACATTAAAAACAAAAATAAAACACTAGTCAGGAGATAACTGAACAGACTCTATCTAGTTTGGAGATAGACAGAGGCTGTGGAAGTTCCCCAGCCTCCACTTTCCAGGCAAGATCTGTTCCCCTGTCAATCAGGAAGCAGCTAACTGACATTTCCACCCCTCTTTTGTAAGCAATTTTTGGTGCAAGGAGAATTATAAGAGGGACCCTGCTTCTGCCTTTTGCAAGACTGATCACTCGTAAGAGGGGATGGAAAAATCACTTAGCTGCTTCCCAATAGGCAAGGGTACAGACTCCTATTGATTATAGCAGATGCTGCCTGGAAAGTGGGGACTTGGGATAGTTGGATTGGTAGAGACTATGAGGGGTTGCAGACTGTCAGAAATAGTGCAAATTGAGTCCACTTTTAGGGTTAGGGAATCATGGGAACTGTATTTTATTGTGGCACCAGAGCTCTCTGACAGAGAAGGCTCAATGTCTCAGGGGGAAAAAAACCAATTCCCAAGATTCCCTAGCACTAATCCTAACCCTAGAAGTGGACTCAATTTGCACTATTTCTGGCAGTCTACACCCCCCCCCCACCATGTAGCTATGGAACTATGGTAGTTACACATTCATATCTACCATAGTGAATTCTGGCCACTGTCTTTTATTTAACAAAAAGTCCAAGATGTTTCAGTCTGTAGGCACTTGTAAGGCCTACAGGGTGTTATTTCCAATCAGAGTTGCAGAAATGTCTGAGCCAGTAACTTGAAAACCATTTACAGAAAGAATGAAAGCATCAATAGCTCCACAGGTATGTGAAGCCCATAAATCTCCCAGTGTGTTGAGGAGATGTTCTGGGATATTTTCCTTTGCAAATTGACATGTGGATAGAAGGGCTTACATACCCGAACTTTGCTTGTTGCAATATCTGTATCTTTTCTGAGTACATGCACCTTTTTACTATATGGTAGATTCAGCTGTTTGGAGCACCTTTGGTGAGACTGGGTTTTCAGAAACTTTTGATGAAAGCCATATCCAGACTTTCTAAGGTAAAGATGTGATCAAAGAGTTCACATCAGCCCTATTACCCCAGTCATCATTTTCTCTTGTGATCCACATGTGGGGAACAACATCCCACAGAGGAGAATATCTACTATCTGTGAAAGCTCACAATATATCAGTAATATTGATTTTTTTTTCAGTGTTCATGATCACAGAGAGCTTCTATGCACTAAGAAGGTTCTCCTTCTCAAATGTTTGCTGTTTGTGTGTGGATGGTGACAGAAAAAGGAATAGATGGTGGCAGAGCTTACCTTATTCAATACTTATTATTGAGTAGGGCTATAGTTCCTTATCAAAGGCTGCTCAGTAAACTTCATGGAAACTTCAAAAAAATGGAAAGTCCATTTTTAAAGGATAACTGATTAAACAACAGGAAAGAAAGCATAGGAAATACTCATAAGGGAAAGGTGGCCAGAACACATTTTTTTCCAGATCCATTGAAGGGCTTGAATTGTTGGTTCATGTGTAGTTTGGTTTGTAGGGAATTCCTAATAGTGAGACCAGCACCAGGAAATCAACTGAAATTCATTCATTGTAAGTTGATTTGCATAAGTAGTGTTTTGTTGTTGCTGAATTCTTTCAGGTTGTTTCCAATTTATGGCGACCCAAAACTGAATCTATCATGGGTTTTCTCAGCAAGATTTGTTCAGAGGGGGTTTGCCTTTGCCTTTCTCTGAAGCTGAAAGAATGTGATTTGTCCAAGGTCACCCAGTGAGTTTCCATGGATGAGCAGGGATCTGAACTCTATTCTACAGAGTTGTAGGGGCTTTACAGATGGGCAGCCATGGATCACCCTAAGAAGTGCAGGATTGGGGCTGAGGATGCACCATGCCTTGGCTCCAATCCACCTTTTTGGAGTCTGGGAAAGCAGTGCTAAAATAGTGCTCCTTCCTCAAGCCCCAGAAAGGGCACCGGAAGAGCCATCACATGGCTCTTCCATGACTCTTCCAGTTCAGCCCGTGCAGAGGCTGGACCGGGAAGATGTCATCGGAGCACTCGCCATGTGTAACGGCGGGCACTTTGATGATGTCCTTGAGAAGGGGTTGGGGTGTCCGGCTGCCTCTCCCCTTCCCTGGCTCCAAGGCAGCGCCTTGCAACTTTACTCACTTCACTTTATATTGCGCTGTCTGCAGGGCCCCATAGTCCAATGCCCAAACCCAAACTATGCTATGGGTAGATCATCCTGTAGCCCAGTGGTTTCCACACTTTGGTCCTCCAGCTATTTTGGACTTCAAATCCCAGAAACCCCAGCCAGCTTGGCCAGCAGTCAGGAATTCTGGGAGCTGAAGTGAAAAACATGTGGAAGATTGAAGTTTGGGAATCACTGCTGTAGACAGAAACTCATTTTAATGGCCTTGCTACCCTAGCATGTCATCTTGAGCTGCTCCTAATGCTATATATGTTAGATATAATGTGTGCTTTTAGTGCTAGAATTTTCTTTCAACAAAATTACATTTCTAGGGAAAATCTGAATGAATATTTTTAAAACATTTTTTTATGGAAACAAATATCAGCCATTACATAGCAAACTGGGCTTAAGGCAACCTGAACTGATCTTAAAATGTCTGAAATCCAGGCTCCACAATGTGGAGCCATCATGAAGAAATCAATCTAAGTTGATGAAGTCTGTCTCATGAGGAAAGTATTATAATTGTTATCTACTAGAATATAGAGTGAAGTGAGTAAAGTTGCATGTTGCTTTCTCTTCTTTGTTTAGACAACTAAATGTCTATAAACAGGTATGAAAAACATGGCTGATGTAATGCACAATTATTTGACTTGTGGGTTACATCCAAATCACATTTTCTTAGTAGCGAGTCTGATCAAGTGCACTTCTGCCTACATCTGAGTAAACATAAATAGGATTTCACTATTAGAAAGGCAGTGTAAAATATTTTAATACAAATTTAAATAATCAATAATGCCCATGACCTTCAATATGATATAGAACAGCATTTAAACAGATCCATTGCATATGCAATGGCTCATAAACCCTATGATTATGCTTAGCATGATCATAACCTATGATTATATTTAAGCACATTATTAAGTATTTATGTCAACTCTTTCTGTGTGTAGTAGCTTAAGAAAGCATTAAAGAATGTTTTTTCCTTTCTGTTTTTGTTTATTCATATATTCTGGAAGAGAACTGCATGAGTCTATGAAAGAGAAAAATAACAAGTTATAAGATTTGTTCTTGAATAAATTTTCTGTAGACCAAGGGTGGGAAACATGAAACCTTCTAGGTGGTTTTTTTGTTTGCTTGTTAACTGCCTTCATGTCAATCTTGACCCATGGCGACCCTATGGATGAAACATTTCCAGCCCCCCCCCCCACATCCTCTACTGTTCTGCCCAGCTCCTGCAAACCCATATTCACGGTCTCTTTAATAAAGTCCATCCATCTAGCATGTGACCTTCCTCTGTTTCTACTTTCCTCCATGTTTCTTAACATTATTGTCTTTTCCAGTGATTAATGCCTTCTCACGATGTGTCCAAAGTATGACAGTCTAAGGGGGGGGGGGATGCAGACAGGTGGCTTTGGGCCACCCCAGGAAATGGAGGATCGAGGCCAAGGCTGCCAGATGCGTTGGCCCCAATGCTCCCTTTGGCTGCCTGGGAAAGGAATGCCAAAATGCTGCTCCTTTCACAGGCAGCAGAAAAGGTACCTGAAGAGCCGCTGTGTAGTTCTTTTGTGCCGCTTCCAGTGAAATGTGTTAAGACACTGCACTGTGATGACGTCTTCAGCATGGGGTTGGGGCACCCAGTGTGTGGCTGTCCCTCCCCTTCCCTGCCTCCAAGATGGCACAAAGTGCCATCTG
>CM034703.1:294053395-294064490 GCA_020142125.1 Phrynosoma platyrhinos
AGGTGGTATATGACCCCCACTAGATTACATAAAATTCAAAAAGATGCAAGAGAACGGTGTTGGAAATGCAGAGCAGAAAAGGGTACATTCTACCACATGTGGTGGACCTGCAAAAAGGCAAAAAGCTATTGGAAAAAGGTACATCAAATGATGTGTAAGATCTTAAGGATAAATATCCCATTTATACCTGAGCTTTTTTTACTCAATATGTTAACTAAGATTAAGATTAAATTAAGTTTAGATGATAAAAGCTTAATCTTATATATGGTATCATCAGCACGTATAGTTTATGCTCGATATTGGAGACAACAGACCACACCTAATTTACATGAATGGATTATGAAACTGAAGGAAATAGCTATCATGGATATATTGTCCATGTACGCCGCCGGAAAAACAATGCAACAATATGAAAATAAGTGGCAGAAAGTGACAAAGGACTTTTGAAAATTACTCCAAAGCTGTGATTTATAAATATCGATATTGATTTAGAATAATATTGGAAGTAGGGAAGATATATGAGTAAGGTTAATTAATATTCTGTGGGAGAATATGTGTAAAAATGTGTTAAGATTTTTGTTTGATGACAACTTCATGTAATATTTTATTTCATAGACAATAAAATGGTAAAAAAAAAAAGATCAGTGTGACATATGGATTGTTGGTCACAGCTTGGTTTTTTGGGCCGGACAACATGGTCTCCAGTCGGACAGAGATCTAAACTTGGGTCTAGAGCAATTTGGCCATATTCATTGGTTCGGGTGGCAAGACATGCTATGGGGGCCCTCCTTCCCTGAATCATTGAGTTGGCTGCTACCTTCCCATCTTCTCGGATACTCCTCATCCACCTGGGTGAGAATGATTTGGTCAAAACCCCTGGATTGCAGTTAGTCCAGAGGATCATCACACACCTCCATGAAGTACAACGCCGGTTACCGGGCACTGTTTTGTTTTGAACCAAGCTTGTGCCATGACGAACCTGGCCCGGTGCAATGAAAGACTCTGCCATTAATGTGGCTTGCCACTGGGTGAATCAGGGTTGGGGAGGTTGGAAGTTGTGGGGACCTCATGTGTTGAACATGACCAGATTAAGGTTGAATTGCCACATCTGTACACGGGTGATGGGGTTCATCTCTCCCCGGTGGGCTGTGATCTGTACTTGGACTCCATCGTTTCTCATATCAAATGAATCCTAGGGTGGGGGGGGAGGTAGGGGATGCCATGCTAGGCTGTCCCCCTCCTGTGGCGGGGCAGGGACTCCTCTGGGATAATGGATAACTGATTTGTCAATATTTGTAATTTACGATGGATAATTGGTTTACATTGATAGCTTAAAATCTCTGACATCATCAATCTTAAGGATGACGTCAGAATTAGATGGGGGGAGGGGAGATTTGATTACATGTTTGACAACTTATGTATGACCCTTGTTGACATATGCTTGGTTTATGGCATGACTTATCCCTGTTGGCTTGACATGATTTAGGGTGAAGATTATATCAGGAATTAAGGCATGCACACATATGCATGTGTCAAGAAGGAAGTTAAATAATGTGATGATTTATGGCTGTCAAATTGTTGTATATGACCCTGTACAGATAAATAAAGTTGTGGCTGAGAGAGTGTGACTTTCACCCAGAGGGTTTTATGGCCAAACTGAGAATCGAACCCTGGTCTCCAGAGTATTCGGAGAGCATTCAGCATTCGGACTTCTTTGTGCTGGTGCAACAGCATTTTTTGTGTGAAAAATAATATTTCAGACCTATTAATCCTCACATAGAAAGTGTTGCAGAAAAATGTATGCAGGAAAAACCCTGCAATTGTGGATTTGTTTTGTATAAAATTAGTACATGACTGATTTGCATAAAAAACAACATATTCTGCACAGAAAACACTTAACTATTGGTAGCTGAGCGCATATTCATATTGTTTCTGAACACAATTAAAGATGCTGTTTCTTTGCAATGCCTGAGATCTTTATGTTTTAAACAGTGGCTTCTCCATGTAAACCTAGCCACATGTTGATGAGTTGGAAGCCCTTTGGCAGAGCCATATTTGCAATTGCTTTGGACAGATATGGTTATAAATCTGATATTCATAATTGCATTTGTGGAAATTTGTTCCTACAAAGGGAAAAATGCCACCTCTTGAATTTAATTCCTGTTTTGCAGAACCTTTTTATATTGCTGGTTTTAAAATTATATGTAAAAATACTTTAAAGCTATTCAGAAAATTGATATCAAAATACTTTAATAAATAATCATAGCCTTCTACCTATATAATCCTCATATCTCTTTCAACCATTTTTAATGATTCCATTCCCCATCAGCTTCATAGCCACTGCAAAGCCATGTTTGAAGGTGCTCTTCAAGTTATAATCTGACATGACTCAGATATAGGATCTATGCCCTTTTAAATAGTCTCTAAACCCATTTTAGGTAATATATAATATATAATATATAATAGTACTTCCTGTGATATAATTTTCTAGATATCATCTTCTTTTATAGTCCTGATTGTATTTTCTTGTTTTATTCTTGCCCAATATGAAATCATCACACTGAAGGATGAACTATATTTTTATATGTTCTTTAGAAAATGCAGGGACAGACAGGGGAAAAAACTAAACGCTACATGTGATTCATCATGTGTGATTCTGTGCATGACAGAGTGGTTTGAGAGTTGGACTACTACTCTGGAGACCAGGGTTCGATTCTCAGCTTGGCCATAAAACCCTCTGGGTGAAAGTCACACTCTCTCAGCCTCATTTTGAAGAAAATAATAAAGCATATATATAGCCTGCTTGTGCATTGGGATGAAGAAGAAAATGAGAGGGAAAATTCTCTATCTTTATAAAAGAATAGCAAAAACTGGCAGTTATTAACAGCAAGAGAATGGTGGGTTTTTATGTCTAAAACATCCAAAGTAGAAAGATATCAAGAATCCTCTGAATAAAACTCAGCTTCCTACATTTAATGAGGAGGAATTTCTGAATGCTACCTTCACCATACTCAAAATTCAACAACTGGTGGGATTGCTAAAATGGAATAAGGCTCTTGGATTAGAAGGTTCTGCAGAAGAATTCTATGAAACCTTTCAATATGTTTTACTAAAATGTTAATAAAACTAGATAGCTTAAACAAATATAAACTGCTTATTAAATTATGATTAATATGTCATGAAACACTCCCAAGTTCAGTGGGGATAACCTCTCCAGAGCTCATTAACACTCTTAGTTGTTTCAGATGTATGCTGTTTCCCTCAAATAAGATGCTACTTGTTGGTACAAGTACTGACCTCTGAATTTGCTAAATGTTTGTCTACTAGTGGTGATACAGACATTTATTAAATGAAAAATATTAGTGAATCAATGAAAGAAAATCAGCAGGTGTCAAAGCAAAAACCTCTGTGACCTTTGCAGGTCGTTTATTGCAGAGTTTTGGATATTTTTTAAAGCTCTGTAAATCTTTAGTGAACAAATGTTTCTGAAAATGTCTGTTGGCACACATCTTTAAGAAGGCTAAAAACTAAATGAGCTGTCTACTTTATTTCCAGGTTCAATTACACTTCTTTGCTGTGTATCCTCCACTGCCCCCCCCCCAAAAAAAAATCCACAACACAATTCTTTTCCTTGTAGGTGATTGTTGTAGTCAAAGAATATTTTCCCCATAAAATACAATGATTTTTTTCCCCTTGTCACTAAAACATATACTAATTATTTGATATTTGACAAGGGTATAGTATGGTATTCCATTCCAACATTTAGTAAACACTGAATAAAGTTAAGTTTTTAAAGTCAAATACAAATAATAGATTGTTTTTGCTTCTAATAGCATGCACTGAAATGTTCAGCTGTCATTCTTATTTGTCTTTTTGCATTTGTGAATTCAGGGTCCCTACACCGTATCTGTAGATCCTTGTAGATACAATAGGATGCTAATCCTAAAATTGTTTTGAACAGTGGAGATATAGCAATTAGATTTCTTTCTTGTATAGGACAGCATTTCTGAAACCTCTGATCTTTCTAGATATTACTACAACCTGACTCTACCTGGTTCTAATCATCAGAAAAGAAAGTGTTGGAAACTGCAGAGAAGCATAGTTTGTGCCACACATAGAAGATCTTTCAAGGAAGATGGAGGGAATTTCAGTGCTATATGTATCAGTGGATATTCACTATTCTGTTTCTCTTCTCCATTGCAAATCCCTAACATTTAAATTAGCCATTGAACACTTGTAGCTGTTGGTTTCTGCACTCACTCTATGCTCTGGAAGAATAAGAACAAACACATGTCCTGTGATTAGTGCCATTGAGTATGTACTGAGCTTTGTGTGCATATGTTACTGGTCCACTTGAATATGTTCAATAGACAGTCTGTTCAGAGACCTCCAGATAGTAAACCTAAGATTGCCATGGCATGTGCTGCTTGGTTGGAACTCAATCGTGAGCTACATTGTTGTTGCTGAGAGGATTTCTATGATTTAGAACTTACTTCTGTAGAGTTGTAGTGAGCCATAATGTCAATAACTGTCAGAGGGTTGATGCAGACCGACCTAAAGGGCTGGCCTGGGGGTGGAGTTGGCATAGGACAGCTGCACGCTGGGCACCCTGCCCCGCCCCCAACCCCATCCTGATGCCACATGCCCATTCACATGGTGCATGGCATCAGGATGCCCTCTTGGTGCAATGTGCCTACAAGCTGCACCAAAAGGGGGGGAAGCCACCGTGGTGGCTGAAAGGGTGGCCTTTTGCCACCCCCAAAAGGATCCGGGCCATGGCATGTAGTTGCTGCAGCCCCAATCCACTGCCCCCAGGGGTGGCTCTGTGCCACCCCTTCCGTGTTGTCTGCATCAGGCCAGAGTTTCCATAGGTCTGTTGAGCATACCAAAACCACTAAAAAGTTATCTTGTTTTGATTCGTCCTTTTTACAAAGGAGAAAGCATGTTAATTAGTTCGCTATCATTTAGAATAACATTGGGACAAGGGACTAGAACTGAATATTCACCCTATACCCTCTCTTCTAATTCCTTTTCTTACTCTTCTATAGAGACAAATCCTGCCACAAAATCAAAATATTCCCTTCAGCACATATTTTTCATCATAATATTCCTTGCATCATCTGCATCATCTGCAAGTAAATATTACACTTTCCAGTGTCTCACTATCTCCAAGGGACCATGACGTGGAAAAAGTTGATAACACTCTTAAGCATTGGTGTAACACTCTAAATGAAGCCCAATAACTCCTACTGAAATATTGTAAAGAGTATAAATAGATTTATTCATTTCAGTGACATAATAAACAAATGCCAATGATGTCCCCTTAGTCATTACTTTGCAGCCCTTCTGGAGTTGGGCCTCCCACTGTCTGATTTACTCTATAATTCATGGAGACTAAGGTAGTTTCCAGCTTTCTGATCTAACATGATACACATCACAAATTTAACAATGCAGTACCTTGCATGGAACACTCTGGCATCTTATTCATCTTTACCTGTTTCACTCACTGAGACACTAATCAAAGTCAACCATAGTCATTTTGCTGTTAGCAGGAATAGTTTTGACTCTCATGTTGCTACAGCATCTTTACACTATTTATTTTATTCTCTTCAAGAAATCTTTGTATGCTGATAACGAGGAATTGTCAGGGGACTTGCCTGCATGTGTAATTAGTGAAGTCAGCCTTGAGTGAAAAACTCTTGATCAGTATCAAACTGCTCTGAGCCAAATTTACAAAATGGATACAAGAAATGACATTTTGAATTTGGAATGGGAAGCAAATGTGGGAAAGGGACTAAACATTGGTCTGGATCAGATGGTATTTTTACCATCCAATAAATCTGATGGTGGAACCACTGGTGGCTCATAGTGACTAATTTGCAATGTATCTTACTATGTGGGGTAGGAGCCAGAGCCTTGAGTTGGGACTTGGAAGATCACATCTTTACTGAGGGTCTGCATGGGCCAAAAGCCCCTCCTCCCTTTCTAGCATCATCCTATTTGGATAATGGATATTCTAAACCCCAGTTCTGGTGTGAGCAGTCTGGATGATACCAGAAATGGGGTTTAACAGCCTTAAAACATCTTTTAAAAACTTAAAAAATCTGAAGCCCTCCATTCCCATACTGTGGTGGCTGTCTGATAGGTGTCCCACTGACTTCAGAAGTGAGTTGCCAGTGCAGACAGCAACCATGGAAATGGAGGACTAGGCAACATTGGCAGGTCAGGGCAGGTGTCCCCAGAATATCCTGGGCTGTGCAGACACAGCCTGAATTATGAAAATTTATGCCTTGGCCAGTTACCCTTTTTCAGCTTAACCTGCCACACAGGTTTGTTGTGATGTTGTACCAGGGTGGAAAACAGCTATGTATGATGCCTGAGCTCATTGGAGACCAAGTGTGGTATGAATGAATGAATGAATGAATGAATGAATGAATGAATGATACTTTATTACGGTCAAAGACCAGCATAAAAAAAACAACATTAAAACAATAAGGTTAAAAATAAAATAGTTAAGTAAAATAATGCATAAATAGTAATACACTAATATTACATTACCGAGCAATACAATAAAATAATGCATATATAGAATAGTTTATCCAATTAGGTTCTTTGTTTTTAAATAGCAGGAGAATAAATCTGTCTGCTGAGAAGGTAAAATAGATCAATTCAGCAAGTAAAATAAATTTAAGTAAAAATAATAAAACAACTTCTGTCAGCTAAATTAAGGTAACTCAGGGGCAGTATATTCTACTAACTTAGATTTAATTTTGCTTTTTCTGGAATTAATTGCAGATGCACAGAATTGTGCCACTTTACAAGTTATCTGTGGATTACAGTCTGACAGAAAGTATTTTAAGTAGAAAGTTTCCAAACTCCCTGGTTTATTTAGAAGGATTGGGGTGATCATATCTTTGTGGGTGTCACTGTAAAAAGGACAATGGAATAATACATGATTGATCATTTCAATGTTTCCTTATTACAAGGGCATATTTTCTCAATCACAGGAGACTTATTGTATCTGCCCTCAAGCAATGCTGAAGGTACATTTAGTCTAGCTAACAAGAATGCTTTCCTGTGTTTTGTATTGTTTTGTATTGTTAGGTTCTTCAAATAATTTGCCATAATGAATGAACCAGCTCAATCCCAATAGTTGAAATATCTCACAGACCAACTACAATGATTTTGGAGGTCCAGATCTCTTATCCATTGGAGTATAGTTGTTTTAGCTTTTGAGTGCCCCATGGATCTAAGAATATCTGGCGGGAGGCCTATATTTTGTAATTTGGTTATCAATGTCTTTTTCCATTTAGATTGGAAGGTATCCGTCAGAATTAATAGTGCAAGACCCATAGGCAAAAAAGTCAATTTTAACCAAAGATTTACTGTTATTATCAAAATTCAGGCCTCCACAGACATTTGCCCAGTCTCCAGGTGGAATATTACATTTGGGATACAGGTCAGAACTCCTGTGATAGCTTTTAGGAGTTTAGTAAGTACAACTTCAAAAGGCTTGTAGTCCTCATTTGCATAAATCTGACAGCCATACAGCATTTGTGATATTACTTTACTGAGGAAAACTTGAATTGCTGTAGAGATATATTGTCCCCTTTGGTATATAAAAAAGGAAAGATGTGCTTTAGTACTTCTTTGAACAGTTACAATAGTGTGCTTCATTTGCAGAATCCAAGAACCTGTTGACTGGAATATTAGACCTAGATATTTGTATGAGTTAACCTTTTCTATTGTTTGACCATCTATCTGCCATTTGTGCTCAATCTTTTTCTTATTAAATATCAGTTTCTTTGTTTTACTATAGTTTATTGTCAGCAGATCCTCTTTGCAGTAACAGGCTAGAGCTCTTAGAAGACGTCTCAGGCCTATTCTTGTTTGAGATAAGAGTGCTGTGTCATCCACATATAAAAGCACAGAAATTGGCCTGTCAGCTAACCAGGGGGGGATGAGAGTTTATTGAATTTAGATGCCTAACTAGGGAATTGATGTAAAAGTTGAATGAGGTTGGGGCTAGAATGCAGATCTGTCTTACACAGATGTAAATAGGTATTTTCCTTGTTAGATGACCCACAGGATTACACCTGACTTTCAAGGAAGTATTCTCATATAGCTTCTTTATAAGTAGCACAGATAACACACTCTCTTATCTGTGTTATAAGACTCAAGTTTTATCCAAAGTTTTCCCCTGGAGATTGAGTCAAAAGCTTGCTTAAAGTCTCATGGAGACCTTCATTGACTGGTGCATATTTTTCAGCAAGATGTTGAAGAATAAGTCCTTGGTCAACTGTACTTCGAACTGTTCTGAAACTGGCTTGCTCCTCAGCAAGAATGTTTTTTATGTATCCAGTCAATCAGTTTTTCATGAAGATATGAAGCATATAATTTGCTGATTATGCTCAGAAGACTAATGAGTCTGTAATTGGCTGGGTTTGATTTTTCTCCTTTTTTGAAAATAGGAATAATAATGGCTAATCCCCAATCCTCAGGGATATATGCTATGTGGTTAATCCAGGTAAACAGATTTGAGAGGACAGGTGCCCACCAGTCTATGTTTGTTTTTAATAGCTCAGGCAGGATGTTGTCACAACCTGGAGCTTTGCCCAATTTTAAATTGGAAATCAGGAGACGTATTTTCTTTTCAGAAACTGGTGGCCACTTTGGAAGATTACTTATATCAGTCCCAAGAACTGGATAGTTGTACTCGTATGGAGATTCTCAGCAATTTGGGGAAATGTGGTAATTTATATTTGGACTCATTTTTGGCCAGGCTGTGGACACCACTTGCCAGAAGGTTGCAGTCTTTTGCCCTTGACACACTTATTAAGATTTGCCATGTTGATCTTATGTCCTGGTCTTTTGTTGTTGTTGTTGTTGTTGTTTTAATTTTTTTGTAATTCTTTTTTAACACAAACCGTTCAGGGGGTAGAGTAGGCAAATTTTGCTCTCTATATTGTTGATATTTAATTATTAAGGATTTTTTGATCACAATGCATTCATGGTCAAAACATCACTTCAAATTTTTCCTACAGACTTTTGATACATTTGATGGTTTCAAGCAAGTTTGTAGGTTTGAAATTAATTCATGGAATATAGAAAAAAACTATTTCTGGAGAATCTGCAATCAGCAAAGCTTCACTTTGGCTTTCAATGTAATAGTATTATTGTCTTTTGGCTTACTGTGTTCGACCATTTCAACCTTGTAAACCTTTTTTCAGCATCAAGGTTTAATGTCTCAGTGCACTTTATGAAAGTATTCTGGTTAGCGATGCTAAGTTTTAATACTAAAGGAAGATGGTCACTCTCTGATTGTTTAGTCACATGGTAATTGGATATGGTGTTTAGTAGACTATATGAAGCTATACAATAGTCTGTGGTGGAAGCTCCTCTTCCAGATAGAAAAGTGTATTCTCCAGGTGTGTTTAGAATAACTAGATCAAATTTAGAATAACTAGATCAAATTTAGAATAACTAGATCAAATTTGTTTGCCAACTGTATTAGATGAAATCCAGCACGGTTACAACCCTTGTCTTTTTTTTAATAGAACTTTATTCATGTGTTAAAAAAACAGATAATAATAACAAAACAATCACAACTACTTCACATTACACTAATACAAAAACATACACTTATATATACATCTAAATGAACATCCATTCATACAACAAAAGAAGAGCGGAAAAAAAGAAAAGAAAAAGCATTAACTTCCATTTTTTATTAACACCCTTACATATTTTCGCTAACTTCACAGGGGTCAGGTACCACCAATGTTGCATCTTATGGAAGTTCTCCCTTAAATCATAACTTAATGAATATTTAATTCTATAAGTCCAGCATCTCTCCCACTGTTCAAGTGATATTTCTTGTCAACAGCCCATTTCACCATATTAACTTTAATTGCTTCATCCTCTTGTTCTAACTTTAACAGAAGCTCATAAAAGTTTGAAATCTTAGCTTGCTTTCCTTTTTCCACAATCTTTTCAATATCATTCTCAGCTTTTCCTATGCCTCTGTTATTTCTATCATTTATAAATCTTTCCCTGAGTGCCTATGCAGGAACCAGCTACATTTATTGCCCTGACTTAATAATTCTTCCTGCATTTTAAATTCTAATTTACCAGTGACCCTTTCAATAGTAATTAATTCCTTGTATGTCACCCAATTACTTTCATCAAGCCTCTCTCTTCTAAAAAAAAAAGCTTTGTTTGTCGATGTCCATAATGGTATATATCTACATAGGGTATCTTTATGATAACCCTTGTCTTTTGAATGTCTTATGGGTATAGGATGCTCGATGTCTGTTTCTGGGCATTTTAGTTTGAAATAAGAATACAGAGTTTGATTTGATTGGCCTGTTCAGGCATTCAAGTCAACTGCCACAAGAATATGTGCTTTTGGGTAAAGGTTTGTTAGATTAGAGATATATTCTTCTAGATTTACCCAAAACCACCTTGAGTAAGATAGGCAATTTAAAATGGCTGAGTAGATACAAACGTACCTTTCAAACAGCAAATTACTTAAAAACACAAATGCATAAACACCTAAGGGAGGTATTTATTTGAGCCAGATTTGATCAATTAGACACCATGGTAAGATATGGAAGATTCACTGGTATTCCTTATAATGAGCGAACTTGTATTTGTGGAGATTGTGAAATTGAGGATTTATCCCACATTTTATTTAAATGTAAATTGTACCATCAGGAAAGAGAACAATATCTTGGTCTTCACATTAGACGAACTTTGTTTTGGGATACCCATGTTAGAATTTCATATTTTATGGGCAGTCAAGATTCAAAAATAACTAACAGCACAGCTCAGTTCTTATACAAAGCGGTACAATTAAGATCCAGATATGTGGGGTTGATTGGTATAAATTGTGGCAGCGATGAAGAAATCTGATGTTTGATATTATTTTTTGTTTTACTTGCTAGGAAAATGGTATTTATTGTATTGTTTTTACATTGTTTTTACATTACTTTAATCATATGATACTTTTTTCATTTATATGTTTTTATATGTATTTTTCTTCATTCTTAATTTTTTTAAATTTTTATTGAAATATTAAAAAACATACAAACAT
>CM034703.1:294094950-294119397 GCA_020142125.1 Phrynosoma platyrhinos
AGAATAAGAGGATGAATCCAGGCATGAGGAGGATGAGAAAGAGGGGAGAAAAGGAAGGAATCCAGGCAAGAGAAGGAGGAGGATGAGAACAGGGGAAGAAGAAGGAAGCCATTTCTAAGATTGTTGTTGTTGTTGTTGTTGTTGTTGCATGCTTTTGAGTCATTTCTGACTTATGGCGGCCCTATCATGGTGTTTGCTTGGCAAGGTTTCTTCAGAGGGGAGTTTGCCATTGCCTTGTCCTGAGGCTGAGAGAGTGTGACTTGCCCAAGGTCACCCAGGGGGATTCCATGGCTGAGCCAGGATTCAAACCCTGGCCTCCAGAATCATACTCCAATACTCAGACAGGGTGACCAAATGCAAAAGAGGACAAGTCACTACAAAAAAAATGTAGGACATACAACAAAAAAATGTAGAGAAATCTAAAAACAGTAATATAAATTTAAATCCATGCTTCTTAGCCGTGCTCAAAATGGAGGACATTTTGGAATTCCTCCTGGAGAAAGGGTTGACATGGAGGGCATGTCCTGGAAAAGAGAAGGTTAAGTAGCTCATTGAACTACAAATCCAAGAGCTCTCATAATATGAGCCATGGCAGTTAATGTGGTGTCAAACTGCATCAGTTCTAAGTATGGATGCAGCCTGAATCTGCACTGCAGAAATAATTCAGTTTGACACCTATTTAACTGCCATGGCTCCATCTATGGACTCCTAGGATCTGCAATTTGCTTTGTGATACCAGAGCACTCTGACAGAAAAGGCTAAATATCTCACAAAACTCAAAATCTCAGAATTCCATACTCTTGAGCCAGGGCATTTAAAGTGGTGTCAAACTGCTTTAATAAATTTCTGCAATGCAGATGCAGCCAAAGTTGATGTGTTGCTTGGGCATGGCTTCTTTAACAAATAGTTCTGCACAATGAGAGAGAGAGAGAGTACTCTTGAAGATTTATCTAAAGAAGAACCAAGTTCCTTAACTTGGAGGTTATATGTGTATGTTGTGTGCCTTCAAATTGTTCCTGACTTATGGTGATCATGGCTTTTTTTGGGCAAGATTCACTCAGAGGAGGTTTTCCATTGCCTTCCCCTGAGGCTGACAGTGTATGACTTGTCTAAGTTCACCCAGTGGGTTTCATGGCAGAGTGGAGAATCAAACCCAGGTCTCCAGAGTGGTAGTCCAACACTCAAACCACTACATCATGATGGCTTCTATTCCCATGTACTACCTATGAAACAATTACGGACATTTTTGTTGTTCTTGTGTGGCTTCAAGTCCTTTCTGACTTATGGTTACCCTAAGGCAACCTTATCATGGGGTTTTCTTGGCATGTTTCTTCAAATGGGGGTTGCCATTACTATCCTCTGAGGCTGAGAGTATGTGACATGCCCAGGGTCACTTACTTGGCCGCAAATTGTGCATACCCCAGAATGCATCACCTAGTGTATTGGCAGTCCTTCCCCTCAAAACTTTCTCATTTCCCCCCAGCCATCTCATAGCTGGGAAATGGAAATAATTTTTAAAGCAGCATTTAAATCTGGATTTTTTTTTAAAAAAAAAGTAAGGTCCAAAACACACTGCAGAAATAAATGTTAGGGAACATGGGATCTGTATTTTGTTGTGTTTATGTTGTGACAGTTTTCCTGCTAAGTACCTGCATGTCATAAGCATTTGAATTAAAATTACCATATTGAAATCAAATCTGATTTTTTAAAAAAATTATTTGGTGTACGTTGGAAGTGTATATCCCAAACTCTATATTTTAACTAGAAAAGTTGGGGGTCGTCTTATTCCCCCAGCCAGCTTATACACCAGAAAATATGGTAATAGGGCTTTTTTACTTGAGAAAACACAGAGTACTAGACAAGATTATAAATAGTGACAGTGAATATAGAAAGTTGGCATCCTGTTAGTTATGATGTTATAAGTTGCCAGTGTGATCCAGTGCACCGAGAAGTTGCAACAGGACACCATGGGGGGGGGGGGGAATCTCTGCTTCTACTCCTTGCACCTTGGCTTGCTTATGCAGCTAGCTGGATGTTAAGGTGGGTTTCAGGGAGCAGATTAGGAAATGGAACATATTCCCAACATGCCGGCTACATATCTGTTGCAGAATCTCAGCCAATATTTAGAATTATTCTTGTAAGGAAGTGCTTTCAAGAATATTTATTTTCAGGGACAAGGTTGTTTAATTCCTGACTTGTGTCTCGCCCCCCTCCCCAAATAATTCTTCTGGAACACTTTGGAGGGAAATGAGGAACAAAACTGCAAAATTTTCCATTTCTTTTATTCTTCCCATTTTTCAACCTTAGAATAAATAATTATAAAGCACAATTGGGGTGGCTAACAACAATTAAGAATACATAAAATACAAATCTGAAAGGACCAATACCAGAACCCCTTTAAAAGAGTATTAAAATAAGCACTAATTAAAACATCTTAGATTAAAACATAAAATTAAATAAAACCAATAACCAAACAAAGAAATGAGAAACAGCAGAGATAACAAAACAAAAACAGCAGAATAGCAGAATGGCGGTGGCAGTCAAATTGGGAGAAGGCAGAATAAGGGGGGTCCTGAGGCCGGGAAGTCTATTCTGGAAAGGCCTGCTGGAAGAGATCCATCTTAACAGCCTTCTTGAAGCTGTTTAGTGTTGTGATCTGATAGATCTCATCTGGCAGGCCATTCCACAGTCTGGGGGCGATTACCGAGAATGCCCTCTGGGAAGTTGCAGACAGCCTAGATTTTAATGACTGTAGCAAATTCCTCCCAGAGGACCAGAGTGCATGGGGAGGATTGTATGGGAGGAGGCAGTCCCCAAAATAGGTTACACCCAAGCCATTTAGGGCTTTAAAGGTAATAACCAACGCGTTATACTGGGCCCGGAAACTAATAGGCAGCCAGTGGAGAGATTTTAACACCGGAGTTATGTGGTCCCTCCTAGATGTTCCAGAGACCACTCTGGCTGCCATGTTTTGTACTAACTGAAGTTTCTGGACCGAGCATGAGGATAGCCCCATGTAGAGCGCATTACAGAAATCCAGACGGGAGGTCACCAGTGTGTGCACAACAGTCTTGAGGTCCCTGACTTCCAGAAAAGGGCACAGCTGGTGTATCAGCCGAAGCTGATAACAGGCGCTCCTGACCATCACATTTACCTGATTTGTCATCAGGAGTGATGAGTCAAGGAGCACCCCCAGACTGTGAACACAGTCCTTTACAAAAAGTGTGACCTGGTTCAGGACTGGAGGTTGCAACCCAATTTCTGGTTTCGGGGCCGCTACTGTTAACACCTCCATTGTTTCTGGATTCGATCTCAATCTGTTTTTCCTCATCCAGCCCATTACTGCCTTAAGACATTCATTGAGGGAAGAGACGCCATTGGAATTCGAGGCCGGCATTTGAGACGTGGAGAAATAGATCTAGGTGTCATTAGCATACTGATAACACCCAGCTCCATGACTCTGAATGATCTCACCCAGTGGCTTCATATAGATGTATACTCATGTATATGTCTAGAATTTTAGGTAAAAAAAAATTACTCAAAAAAACTGAGTTGATTTATCCACAGGTCAATGTAATATACTGTATTTTAACTCTTATTTAAAAGAAGGAACAATCCCCTGTTAAAAGGCAAGAGTATAATCTGTTCTGGAAGCACCAACCACCTCATCCATCCAACCTTAAGAATGAGCCCAAACATTTATGCCTGCATGAATTTTGTAAATTCTTTAGAATTGTTTTCCTTTGCTTCATCTTTTAGATCTTTTGCTATATGCTCCTAAATTTTAGCCTTGACTTATCCACAGGTTATATGGAAACCCATAATTTTGGCCCCCAAACTTGCCCTCGACTTATACATGAGGTCAACTTATAGTTGAGTATATATGGTATTCCTTCCATCCCTGTTTTATTGCAGAGTCTAGTACAGTCTAAATATCATTATTTTTCAGCCCTGTACCTGGACAGCACCACAGAAGACACTATTTGTGGCCAAAAAGAAAAAGAAGAAACAATGAATAACAAGAAACACTTCAAGCAATAAAGAAGAGATGAGAAGCAAAAGAAATGGGACATAGGAAAGGAAACGAGACCATGAATACAGCAGTTCAGCAACAACTGTGTGAGGATAAAGGGAATTACTATAAAAACAATGTAGAGAAATAGAAGTCAACAACAAAAAAGAAAGAAAGCCTCTTTCACAAGATTCACAAATTCAAAGTTTAATCCAAACCAAGGGTGAGTGTGTTCTATGATGAGAACATATTAAATGGTCAAGATGAAATAAGAAGACAATGGATACAATACACAGAAGAGCTATATAAAAGAGATGAAGAAATGAATGACCTATGGAATGAAGAACCATATGAAGATGATTTTTTTTTAGAAAGTGAGGTGGAAGTGTCACTCAAAGAAATTAGAAATAATGAATCACCAGGAAGAGATGATATCTCAAATTGAACTGCTATAAATCACACAAACAGAACCAATTCGAGTGTTAACCAAAACATGCCAACAAAAATGGAAAACAAAACAATGACCAATCAATATACACCCCTATCCACAAAAAAGGACACATAAAAGACTGCAGCAATTATAGAACCATAGCATTAATTTCCCATGCAAACAAAATTATGCTCAAAATTCTGCAGCATAGATTCCAGTCACATATATAGAGAATTGCCAGATGTTCAAGTGTGGTTCAGGAAAGGAAGAGGCACTAGGGACCACATCACAAACATACGATGGATAATGGAGTCAAAGAAGAAAGTGCAAAGGCAGGCTTAATGTTAAATTTAAAGAGAGAAAAAATGACCACAGAGAATTTACATAAATTCAACAAGCAAGTCTAAATCATTTTCCCCTTTCAGTTTAGCATTAGACCTGTCTTTGCACTTTCTTCTTTCCCGTACCTTTCACCAAACATTCATCAGAATGGAGACTGTAGTCAAGAAATCAGAAGAAGATTATGAATGGGAAGGGCAGCTATGAAAGAACTAGACAAAGTCCTGAAGTGCAAAGGTATACAGCTGAACACTAAAATTAATTCAAGCTATTGTATTTCCTCTTACTTATATGGATATGAGAGCTGGACAGTGAAGAAAGCAGATAGGAAGAAAATTAATTCATCTGGAAAAGAGTGCTGATGATACCATGGACAGCTAAAAAGACAAACAAATGGATCCTAGAACAAATCAAGCAAGAACTCTACCTTGAAGTCAAGACTAAATTGAGGACTAGGGCCTTTACAGACTGCCAGAAATAATGCAAACTGAGGTCACTTTAACTGTCCTGGCTCAGTGTTAGGGAATCATGGGAATTGTTTTTTTTTTTCTGGAACATTGAGCCTCTCTGTCAGAGAGCTCTGGTGCCACAATAAACTACAGTTCCCATGATTCCTTAGCACTGAGCCAGGGCAGTTAAAGTGGCCTCAATCTGCATTATTTCTGGCAGTCTGTAAAGGCGCTAAATTGAGGCTGTCATACTTCAGCCACATAATGAGAATGTATGATTCCTTAGAAAAGACAATGACATTGGGGAAGGTAGAGGGAAGTAGAAAGAGAGAAAGACTACATGCCAGATGGATAGACTCAATCATGGAGACCATGGGCCTCTACAGACGGTGCAAAGCAGGGAAGGGGAGGGGCAGCCACATGCCGGGCACCCCAACCTCTTCCCAAGGACGTCATCACAGCTAGCAACTTACAACACCATAACATCACATGTGGAAATAAATAAATAAGACATTGGTGTGAGGTATTTAACCCTCCTCATCTTCAAAAACACTCCTTTCTGAATAAAACAACCACTAAAATTGGTTCAGTTTGATTTAGATTTAGTTTGGGTAGCACCAGTAAGTGCAGTGGTTTGAGTATTGGACTAGGATTCTGGAGATCAGGGTCATGGAAATCCACTGCATGACCTTGGGCAACGGCATTCTTTCTCAGCCTCAGAGGGAGGCAAAAGCAACCCCCCTTGGAATAAATCTTGTCAAGAAAACATCATGAAAAGGTTGCCATAAGTTGGAAATAACTTGAAAGACAAAAAACAACAACAACAACACTATCAAAAATTGGTACTTCTCATATTAGAAACTGCCTGGCAATAACATGTGCCACTGGAGTTTTGTAAGCTGTGCCACTCATTTCCCTGGAAACCTTGAATGGAAAAAACGTCCAGGAAAGCAGTTTTTTTCCAGAAACCAAAGACTTTGAAACCATGTCCTATTATGTGATCCAAAACTATGTTGTATATTTCATCATTTGTCTACCACAGTGTTTTCTCAATTTGTGGCTGTTCCTGAAACTGATAACTCTGAAGAAAAGGGGCTGGATGAGAAAATGACATTGTTCCTTTGTGGACATCTGAAGCTAGCAGATTTCTTTATTTATCTGCATTTTTCTTCTTCTTGCAAGATGTCTATTTTGAACTCCTTGTGATCTATTTGTACATTTTTCTATCTTACTTTTCTTAGGACAAAATTATGTGGGATTTGCCCCATTGGTGATCTTTTCCTGAGGATAAAACAGATAGTATTAGGCTTTTTTTGTGTGAGTCTCATTCTGTTGAAATTTACTTCTGTTCCTCTCTTGGTGCCAAAATGTTGCACTCTTCATTGTGCATTTCAGCGTATTGTATAAGAAACCTGGCATACATGCCTCTGACAGATTCTACCAATCAATTTTTGTTTCCCTGCTAAAATATTTTAATGAATAAAATAGCTGCAATATTGTAATAAGCTATGAAATGAAATGCATTCTTTTGAATGAATTTGTATAATAAACTAGATTTTGAATGTTTTAGATTATTTGAATGAGAAGGAAGCTTCATTTTAAATAACAGCTTTGACTGAATGTGGTTAATTTTGACTGTCCTCAACTTATTACAAGTTCAATAAAATATGATTTATATGGAGAAAAGTTGGTTTGAAGAATCCAATTGCATGAAGGGAAAAAAATGAAAGGGGAAGAAAGTCCAGCACTGGACATATATATTTAAATTTATCTGGAGCCCTTTTATCTTTTTTTAGGGGGGAAAGCCCCACTGTTTTATTTAAAAAGCTGTGAATCACCATGGTAACCAATTATTAGTTCTTCATACCATCTCCATCTTCAATGACTATGAGGCCTATCCTATTCTCCATTTTAATTATTATATGACAAACTACATAATTATTTTCAAAATTTTATTAAACAAGATTTCAAATTGCTGTATATAAAGATCCAATTACCTCCCTAATACATTATTGTTGCTTCTGGTGTCTGGAAGATAGCTAGACCATGGCAGGTAGGAAAAGAAAGAAAATTTTATACCAATTACATTAGCTGCATTTTTACAGCTTTCAGTAGCCCAGGGCACAACAGAAGTTTGACAAATATTTTCATCAATTTCTTCCATCAATGTCAGTTTCTGATAAAACTTTTAACAGCCAAGATATTGTAACTATAGTATATGGCATGCACCTGTCATTTAGGTTTCAGTTATATATTTTATATATTTTACTTAGAGAAGTCTAAGATATGCTTGCAAAGCCAAAAATCTAATAATTTGGTCCTACAGATTACATAAACTTAGCAGGCTATGACCAGGATGGAGAAATCATTCCATTTTCTCAGTCCTTATCTTTTAACAGAAGTATTGGTCAAGGAATGAAAGAGAAGTTGCATTGGCACAAAGGACATCGAACGCGATTATTTTGGGTAAATCATTGGCCACAACTTTTATTTGTCAATCAATTAAACATTTAATGTCAATCAATTAAATCAATCAATTAAACATTTAAATAAACAGTTTTCTTAAACAAGAATTTGATCTTGACGCATGCGTTCGTGTAATTAAGCGCAAGCGTTATTGATTCATTGCTTCAAACATGGCATGCATGAAGTCCAGTAGCTTATGCAATATAATAACAACAATAACTAAACTCTCCCCCAACCAGATATGACGTCATAAGGATGCTTATGATGTCATAACCTTATGACATCATCCAAGGTTAAACTGACATCATACAAATTTGGTTAACCTAATGACATATGCCAAATTTATAATTTTTATTAACCCAATTAGTATTTTTCAATTAAGCTAATTATTCCCCGAGGGGGGGGGGTTCTCTGCCCGCCCACAATATTTATCAATAACATTAAACTCCATAGACCCAGAACCTCCAGTTGTGACGAAATTATACATTAACAAACTGAACTTCTCACCACATATAATTCAAACAATTAATTATGCCTCCACCCCTAGTAACTCTAAGCCAGCATATTAATAAAACTTATTTATCCCAACTTGTAATTGGTAATATTATTGTTCTCAGGGAGGGTGAAAAATTTTACCACTCTGGGAAAATTCCCTCCCAGCCCCCGAAGGCAACCAGCTGAAGCCTGAGAGTAAATAACATGTTTACCAATTAATTAAGGGAGGTAGGGATGGGTTGCTCATCTGCAAATCCAAATGGCTGCTGACACGTGGCAGTATGGAGCTAAATAGCCCCTGAAATATTGCTCATAATCATGTGAGATTTGAAATCTTGTGAGACCTGGGAGCAAGACTTCCATTTGATTGGCTAAGCAGATCAGCAAGGGCGGGCCATCCGGTCTGTGTAGCCAATTGCACGTCGATGCCTTTTTATGAGGCCGATGCAACAAAAGACCCCTCCCGATGTGTCGGGGGGGTCTTTGCATCGGCACAAAGGATATCGAACACGATTATTTTGAGTAAATCATTGGCCACAACTTTTATTTTGCACAGGGTCTTGATGTCAATCAATTAAACATTTAAATAAACAGTTTTCTTAAACAAGAATTTGATCTTGATACATGTGTTCATGTAATTAAGCGCAAGCATTATTGATTCATTGCTTCGAACACGGCATGCGTCAAGTCCAGTGACTTATGCAATATAATAACAACAATAACTAATCTCTCCCCCAACCGGATATGATGTCATAAGGATTCTTATGACATCATAACATTATGACATCATTCAAGTTTAAACTGATGTCATACAAATTTGGTTAACCTAATGACATATACCGAATTTAGAATTTTTTTATTAACTCAATTAGCATTTTTCAATTAAGCTAATTATTCCCTATGGGGGGGGCTCTGCCCACAAGAGGAGGGGGCTAGCCTAGCTTGGCATCCCCTCCCCCCCCAAAAATTGCTCTTTTAAGGTATGACTCCAACGTAGTCAAGTATATGTCATTCCCCTCTAGAGAGAGATGTACGCCATCTTTCCTGTACAAGTATGGCAATGAAACCTGTATTCTTTCATGCTCAACAATAACAACTCCCATTCCCCCCAAAGTCTTGGCCACAGATCTGTTCAACCAACATCGAGCTCCGTTGATGGCCGCGTCACTTCAAGCACCGTACCACGATCGCCAAGGCAGCAACTTTGTCCACATGAGCACAGTATTTGGCATCCTTTGCTTTACTTCTTTCATGTCATTAACCATTCGTTTGGCTAGCTGTAAAGAAGTCAGTTTTGCAAGATCATTTTTGCCCAAGTGAACTAACAAGATCTTGGGATGTGTGAAAGATGCCACAATTCAATAATTCTAGGCAGTAGCGCTCCCCACAGCATTCCGCTATGACTGAACCACCTTACAGTTCCACCGTTTTTCAATCCTATGGTCGAATCCCATTGATGCTCAATAATATGCCGCTCATCCCAAAAGACCAAGCTGTGGCCAAGTATCCATAGGTCTCCACCATTCAGTTCTGCTAAATTATAATCAGAACAAATCAGAGAGTTAGCAATAAAGTCCGCCTATTTGCAAACATAAGATTTAAATGTTCTAGAGCGCCAGCGACCAATCTTACAAATTAGAGCATCACTTAATCCATGCACCGCTGCAGCTGTCGCTGCCCCAATTCTAAAAGAATGAGAAGAAAATTGAGCTGTTGGCAAACTGGCATGTCTCAAAACCTCTCACAGCACAGCTCTAAATTGAAAGTGCATCAATGGAAGGCCAGATAGATGTAAAAATAAATATCCTGTTACTCCTCGCCTAATTCTGAGGTAATCCGATAATGCCAACATTGGGCAAATATGGCCCTCCGGTGCCCTAGCCAAAATTACTGATTGTCCCTTCCCCAATTGATTGGTCTTTGACCTCCTAATAGTCATTTGTATCCCCTGTTCAGAAATATAGATATCTGAGAATGACAGGGCCCTGCCAGATTTGTCATTATGGGAACGGGGAACAATTTCGTTTATTCTCAAGGCCACAAAAAAGGCCAACGAAAATACTGCTCTAAACAATATCACCTCGTTGGGTGCGAAACATGTAGCCAAATTTTAACCAGGATAGAACCTGTTATTGGCAACCGATTATCCTGTAATGTTACAGACTCTTTAGCCCAACCTTCCAAAGCCCTACGAACTCTAAAATCAACTGTAGGGTCGTTAAAACCTCCAGCTCTAGAATAAAATGTCAGCACTGCTATTCTGCCTCTGATGGTGACTGGTGAGAAACCTGAATGCCTAAGATGTACTGCAAAATGGAGGATAACCTCCACCTTCAATGGCTAGACCTCCACTTCCCTGACAGTTAACAAGAAAAATCTAAATGCTCGCAACACAAGCTGATATGACTTGCGTGTCGATGGGGCGACGGACTGGAGTATCACCTTGTCAATTTCTATTCTCCAAGGCTCCAACAGCCATTCCCCTGACATCACCAACCATGTTATTCACATTCGTGTCCACCCGCACTCCAGAGTCCAAAATCTGAGCAAGCCCAGTATTTGTCCCAGGTGCTGTCACTGTTGTAGACATAGGGTGCTCCATTCCAGAGCTCCCCCCCAGTCTGCCCACTTGTAGCCCATACTGATGAAGGCCATGTTGCCTGCACATTAGAAGCGTGGGACAAACCTGAGCTCGTAGCTTGATTTGAAGCATCAGCTGATGTTTGCTGAGCTCCCACCAAGAGCGTCACAGTAACTGCTTGGGTGTTGTGTTGTCTCACTGAAGTAGTTGGCATATCTCCGCTGTAAGCCTCTGCAGTCTCAGGAGTCAGCACATTGCTCTGACCTGAAACAACCACTTCTTTAACAAAGTTAAAAGCAGCTTCATTTATATACCGCTTCATACCATGCTATGGGGTGTCTAAGCGGTTTACAACTGTGAGCTGATCGCCCCCCAACAGCTGGACATTCATTTTAGTGACTTCGGAAGGATGCAGGCCTGAGTTGAGCCTCAGCCCTGGCTGGTATTGAACTCGCAACCTTATGGTTTATGAGTGAGTGGCTGCAGTACAGGCATTTAGCCCAAAAAAAATTAGCCAAAGTGGGTTGATTTAACACAGGGGCAGCTGCACCCTGTTGTCCCACACCAGGAACTTTCTTCAAAAGCTCCATTACATCAGCTACAGTTGGATGTCCAACCTCCATAGCTGATGTACCTGGGGAACTATGTGCCATATCTGCTACAGAAGGTGAATTCTCAATAGCCGGCTGTACTGGACTCTGCTGTATGCTTATAGCCCGGTCTACAGTTGCTGAAGTACTAACTTGAGACTCTAAGCTATCTCTCTGCAGATGCTGTTGAGCTAACTGCTCACACACCACTGCACATGCTTGCATTGTGCGACTTATCTGCGCCAAATGTGTAGTAATATCATCATCCCTATTTTAAGTATTAGCAGCATGCTTAGGTGCTGACTGGCCAGCTTTAGGGCCAACTGAGGCCACACGTTGTTTGGGCTGTGCCTTACTTCATGGCATGTTTGCTCAAAGTATTAAAATCCAATTCACACCACTTAAATACAGGATATAGTGTTCCTATTAAGGCTATACCTGTGTCACAATCTTTTTTTAAAAAAGGTAATATGGTTAATTAAATAATAACACTCATCTGAGCCTGATTTAATTAGCCCAAAAAAGGCCACAAACTCCCTAATTGCTCTGATATATACCAACCTCCCAATACTGTAAAATGTTGTCTGTATTGAGTTATTAATAGTCTATTAATTTCATTATCTCATCTTTTCCCAGTTGAAACCTATTCCCAAATGTGCAAATTGAACCACAGAGGAACCAGAATGGCACGTGTCCCCACAAAGTAATGTCACCCTAATTAAAGGCTGTCCACCACACCAGAGGAGGCCCTTATCCCAGACTCCCCATAGGGGTTGGCAACAGCTCCCCCCAAACTAATAATAAGGCCTGCTGACTAAATTGGCCAGTAAGGCCTGTCTATTATTCAAGTGATTAGATGGGGGGCATTAGTAAGTGAAGGAGGGGGCAGGGGCGTTACCATCAGCCACCTCCAACCACAGATTATGTTAATTCCTCCTAGATGGGGGGGGGGGAACAGACCCTGTATCCCAGGACCGTCTGCTCCCATGGGGCCTGTCCCTCTTAGTGTTTTGTTTTTAACTGCGCTAAGTAGCGCCACCCAACTGGCCTCTCCAAAGGTCACCCAGGCCACCACCAGCCACAATCGGCCCCTTAGGCTACCTTGGCCTCATGCCCACAGCTGCTCAAGGCTGCGCCTAGGCCCAAGTCCCAGCGGAGGAGCAGCGGCTTTTATTTTTATTATAATATAATGCAGCGCTCTGCTCCACTCCCGCTGTCCATCCTTCTAGGCCTCTGGCAAAAGCCACTCAAGGCTGCGCCTGGGCCTGAAACCAAGCAGCGGAGCCATGGCTCTGATGATCAGGACCACACTCTGCTCCACCAACAAGCTCCGTCCTCAGGCTCCCCTGAGGAGGGCTAGGCTGCCACCAGATCCACCTGCGGCCTAATTGACACTGTGGCTGAGGATCCCAGGCCACACCCAAGTCCTCTTCATGGGGGAGAACAGAATGCCACAGCTTGAAATCAAACCGTGCACCGCTCCCCGCTCTACTGTCAAAGGGCTAGGCCACTTCACAGGCCAAAAAGCCCTAAGATCCAGAGAAGCAGACGAGTGCCTTGCTTGTCTGCAAATCTAAAATGGCTGCCGACACATGGCAGCATGGAGCTAAATAGCCCCTGAAATCTCGCGAGACCTGGGAGTGAGACTTCCATTTGATTGGCTAAGCAGACCAGCAAGAGCGGGCCTTCCGGTCTGCATAGCCAATCGCGCGTTGATGTCATTTTATGGAGATGACACGACAGAAGGCCCCTTCTGACACATTGGGGGGGGGTGTCTTTCCTTAAGGTTTAAAGTTAAAATTTGCAATTTGAGGAGTGGGGTTGAATCCAGTTGGCAATGTAGCAGTTAAAGAGGATGGGCTAGGGGTACAATTTTGCTGCTTTTCAGGTAGGAAAATAACTTTTATGTCACTTCCTATTGAAAAAAGGGGCCTTTCCTAGGGGAAAGTCCCCTTTTTTCAATAGGAAGTGACATAAAAGTTATTTTGGATGTACAGAGGAAAGTTTTAGGCCAAAAATTCAAAACCAGTTTTTGGTGGTCAGGGATGTGGTGGCGGTTTGCAGGCTTCCCATGCCTCCTGATGAGGTGATTGCAATCTTTTCAGCACTGACAATTGTGTCTAGGTGATTTAGAAAGATGCTCCAGCCCTATGTATAATTTGCCCCATACTCTTAGGTCTTCTGGAGGACATTTATTTCAACTGACCAGGACTAGACTGGCAACTGTCACCTAGAGGACCTTTTCATCAGCTGCCGCTAGACTGTGGAAGGACCTGCCAGGAGAGATTCAACAGCTAAACATGCTGTCTGAATTTAAAATAGTATTAAAAACTTATCTCTTCCAGCAGGCCTGCCCAGTCAATTTTAAAGTAAGAATTTCAAACTGGTATAGTTTTGATCTTTGATTGAATGATTTTAATGTATAATGGGCATCTCAATAGATGTTTATGTCTTTAAATGGTTTCATGTCTTCAGTTATATATTACATTTTGATCAATGTTGTATGCTACCTTGAGCCTTGGAGAGAGGTGGGTACAAATAAACTATTATTATATTACAGGGCACCCTTGCTATCCATGAGGATCCATTCCAGACTTTAAGTCTCATTCTTTTCAATGGGTGCATGCTCCTGCTTCTGCCACCGTGTGTGTACACATGCCCATTGAAAAAGCTGGGGCTTGTGGAAGCCTGCGGTTGGCATGGGCGCATTCTATTATTATTACTTGGGGAACATTGCCAGGATAAAAGCAGCAGGAATAATCAAGGATGTATAGCAGAAGCCTTAATATGGCTTACAGAAAATATTACATGTTCCTAGCACTAAACACCTTGAAGCTACCTTTCTGAAGTTTTGGTGGTTTCCTATCCTATTTATGGTCTATAGCAGGGGTCGGCAACCTACAGCCCATGGGCCGGGTCTGGCCCCCTAAAGCCTTTGGACCAGCCCCCGCCAACAGCCAACGATGACCCCCGCTGCTACAGCCTGCACCACCTTGACTCGTTTGCGCATGTGCAGTACTCAGAGCATGCGCAAATGAGTCGCGGCCACCATTTTGTTAAACAAAATGGCAGCCGCGACTTGTTCATGCATGCACAGGAGTAATGTGCATGCGCAAATGAGCCACGTCTGCCATTTTGGAAAACAAAATGGTGGCCGCAATGCGTGCGGTAGTGGCGCGGCAGCAGCGTGCGCTGTGGGAGCATGCCTGGTGGTGGCACACGTGGCAGTGGTGGGGGTCATCGTCATCGTCATCATTGTCGTCTGCGGCTGGGCCCACACACGCACGTTAGAGCACGTGCACCACCATTTCCCCCACCCTCGGCCCACGGAAGACTTGGAGGCCAGCAGACCAGCCCCAGGTAAAAAAACCTTGCTGATCCCTGGACTATAACAAGGGTTCCCAACCTGTACTCTGGTAAGCCCTTAAGGTTCTGGGTGCACTTCTCAGGTGCTCCGCAGCCAATCCAGAAAAATGAAAGAAATAAAAATTGAATGAAATTAAAGAATAAGAATATATTCTTATATATACTCCTAAACACCATTAACTTGTAAGACATAGGGTAGGCCTCTTAGGGGCTCCACCCTAGAAATAAGGGCTCCATAAGTCAAATAGATTGAGGATCCCTAGTGTACAGTGTTTAAAAATGTTACACAGAGATATGACAAAGCAAAGAAGTTACAGACATTTCGTTTTCCCACTGCAAAATACTGTGGAATGACTGGCAACATAGCTTTCCAAAATACAATTCAAATTCAGGATCTCCTTGTTAGCTTTCACTTCCATTTACTTTTCTGGCTATGATCTTTCAAATATGCACACTCTGTGAAAAGAGAATCTGTAAGATTTTATTATCAGCATCAGGACACTCACTGAGAGTTCTTGAAGGATATTCCCTGTGTACTATTTAGGGTTATGGTTGGAAACAGAGCTTTCTCTGTGACAATGCCAGATTCTCCCCTTAGGAAGTACTACAAATGCTCCATTTTCTACCAAATTGTAAGGAACGTTCATTTTAGAAAAGCAGCAAGCAGATTTTAACCCTCTCTGGTTTGTTTAGTTGACCCTTCTGGCAAAATTTATTTTGGCTGTTTAGTTGTTCTACCAAAAAATTCTCAGCTTGCTGCCTATTAGCTACTGAGCCATGTTTAACAACGTTTTGACCAGAAGACCAAGCAGATTACTTTCCTGTGTACATACATTGTCAATGCATATATCCCTAACATATGCTAACACATAACACATAACAGATGCTTTACGTATTGTTTTGCAACCAATGGAATACCATCTAGTGATACCATTCCCTGGTGGCATTTACTCTAGAATATTCTCATCCATGTGGTCTAAGAGGAGGAACTTATATTCAGTTCTCAAAAGCAACTGAAAACACAAGAGGCAGATTTTTCCCCCCTTGTGATGAACTGCTTCTTTTGTCATTGTGAGTGTCTTTAATTAATAATTTGAACAGATTAGACTATAAGATTAACAATTTAAAATGTTAAAGAAAATATTCATGATTTTTTAAATTTGATTTTTAAGAGCCAGCATGGTACAATGGCTTCAGTGTTGAACTATGATGCTTGAGACCAGGGACTGAATCCCCCCTGAGCCATGGAAATCTATGGCTGATCTCCATGGATATATTTGGGTATATACATTGGGTATATTTGGATGATCTTGGGCAAGTCACACTTTGTCAGCCTCTAAGGAAGGCAAAGGCAAACTCCTCTGAACAAATCTTGCCAAGAAACCACATGATAAGTTTGTCTTTTAGGATCACCATAAGTCAGAAATTACTTGAAGGCACACAATAACAATAGCAGTGTTTAACATCACTTTTATATTTTATATTTTTATGGTATAATCCATTTATAGATTTTTATCAATAATTATACAAATGTGATTAATATGATAAATAAATAATAAAACAACCCATATTTGCTTATATTTTGCTGATTCCTTGTAAAATTTCTAGTTTTATACTTTTTTGTTCTTGGAATTCCTTGCCTTTTTTGGCTCTGTTGATATTGTTGTTTTAAAAGATTTTATTTGTTGCTCGTCACTTTGGCTGTTATGAAAAACCAGAAGTAGAAATTTAATTAATATTTAATGAATAAATTCAAAGTTTATTAATTGAATAGTTTAAATTTTAAATAAATTCATATTTGGAATCTGTTCCATATTTTTGGACACTTTCCCAGATGCTGCAGAAATAAATCTTCACAAGCTAATATAATGTGGTAAGAATTGAGAGAGGGAACAACTGTTACCCAGGGGACAGTTACAGATACTTCTCATTAGTCAAAGAAACTTTGCTGTCTCTGGAACACTGAAAGATAAAAAGAAAAGAACAATATGTTGCCATACAATGTAAGGTCACCACACATAAAGAAATGCCATCCAAAATTGGCATGGTGCTTGAGGACCTTATATGAAAGTGTATTGACAATGAAGGTGTTTTAATCAGGTAAATTATCACTTTTCACAAGAAAAAAAAAAGGATAGGTTTCCTTAATAACATCATGGCTCTGGGGAAGCTGAAGAAGGAGTCATCAATAAAAGCAATTACATGTTCAATGGGAGCAGCAAAGTATGCTATAGCACGTTTCCCTATTTTTTTGGTAATTTGAGATAGAATGTCCTTGGGTGAAACAGCTCATCTTAAAAGTTACACCACACATCAGTATAAAGATCAGCATTAAATTCTTTTTTTAAAAAATTTATCCCCAAAATTGTTACATTTTTGTAATAGGTTCTGAACCAACAAGCCTATAGCTGTACCTAAAGTTATGCTACCATGTTCCACATCTGGAGTGCACAACTCATCTTTGTTCACTGGAGAGAAAGAAAGTTTGGAAAGCTTAGTGATTTATAAAGAAGAAACAAGCAAATTACAAAAACGTGAAGCCTGAAGGAAGTGCTTTAGAGCAGAATTGCTCAAAATGGTGGTCCATGAGTCATCAGCTGCTGATCCTTTTCAGGAAAGAAAGAATCAATTACAGGCAGTGGGCATAAATATGGTGCTTGCCCCTGTCACATGGGGGGAATACCCATCTCCAACATCAGATTGATTAAGAAGCAATGGCTTAAAGTTCTGGCACAGTTCTTAAAAGAGGAGTTCCTTTGTCTGCTATGAGCAAGTACTTATGGGACTGTACTGTCATAATACTTCCCCCTCCCCAAAAACCCAGAGGTTCCCAACCTGGGATGCCCAGGAGGTATGAGATGGAATTTCAAGGGGTGCAACAAAGTGAGGTCTGTGTCCTCGAGTGAGAAGTCACAAATCATCACTCAGCCAGCTCCCAGTGTACCTTGAAAAGTAGTAATATGTGATTGTGTTGTATAGATAGTAGTCTCATTATTTAATCCAAAAGAGAGAATTGTCCAATTTAAAATAGCTTACATTTTTTATAAATTATTTATTTTTTTCATTTATTTCATTTATTCCATTTATATGCCGCATTTTTCCCTGAAGTGACACAAGGTGTCTCACAGATTTGGAATCAAATTTCTCAGTTTAGATTGGTATTTTATGCACTCAATTAAAAGTTTATTTTTTAAGCTCACTTTGTTCACCCTCAGTATTGTATGTGGTTCAATTTGTGGTTTTAAAATTAGAAAATAAGTTTCTTCATCTTTAAATGTGATATCAGTTTTTTTGGGGGGGGTTGAACATTAACCAATCATTTCCTAAGTGTGCAGAGCACAGAAAAGGTTGTGATCCACTTCCCCAAAAGAAAACATTAACCTGCTCCAAACCTCAAATGACTGTAGCAGCTTGTGCCAGGAAATGGATGCAACCCATTTCAGAATGCTTGTAGAGAGGGAAGATGGGAAAATATGGAAACATCTTTAAAAGTGGACCAAACATTGCTATAATGGAGGGCAAGAAACACACATCTGACCCTTGAGGTAGAAATGTTGACAAAATGGGAGGAGGTGTGATGAAGCTAGAGGTAAAGAAAGGCAGTGGTGATAATGGATGAACTGAGTTGAGGGAAAAAACTCTTGAAACTGGGAGAGAGGTGGAAAAAAAAGGCTGAAACAGTAACATCATGTGGGTCTATATCTTTTATATGAAGGTGCACATATGATTTGTGAAATGGCTGTGATGTGAAAAAGAGCCAATATCATAGAGTGAATAAAGGGTGAACAGGACAGGGAGAGAGAATCTGAATTTAAGTGGAGGAAGAAGCAAAGATCAAAAAGATGACAAGGGGAGGAAGGAGTAAAGGGGGTAAAATCATAAAAGTGGAAGGCTGCCCCTGAAGAGTATTATGTACATATAAATCAAAAGTTGATATAGTGCTCAAGGAAATAACAAGAGAAAAATATAGGTGATAGAATTATGTAAGAGGGGGAAATATAAGAAAGAGAGTAGTATGTGTTTCTTGGTCCTGCTGTGTCTTCCATATTAAATCCAGTATGTCTCAGAAAGCATATGTGAGAGCAAGTAGAGAAGTGCTAAATGGGCTCAGTGAAAAAGAAGCATGACACACGTTTGAGATCAGCCAAATTTGCCCTGTCATCCTCTAGTTTCTCTCCTCTCAGTCCATCCACTCATCCTCATGCTGGTACAATGTGAATACACACATGAACACTCCCTCCCTCCCTCTGCAAAATACCACCTCATGAAAGAGAGATGGGTGGAGTGCAAGAAAGGAGTGCAAATGGGACAAGACAGATTCATTGAGGTGTCATGCAGGTCTCTGCTTACTGGGCCCCCGACTACTGAGAGCTTTGGAGCAACTGGTCCATGTGTTCCATTAATAACTCAGATCTGAGTCTTTTACTATTATTCAAAGTAGGCATGGATAGATTTCTTTACAGGGAAATTTCCTGAAGTATTGGATGGTTATTTTTCATTGGGAAGGAAGATAAGTAGTCACTACAAGTTCAGAATGAATACCTCCTAGATCACATGAAGCCATAACTGGCATTAGAAATCAAAATGACCAAACTGAGGCTGTCAAACTTGGACACATCATTAGATGGCATGATTCATTGTAAACAACAATAATGCTAGATAAAGTGGAAAGCAGTAGGAAAAGTGGAAGATTACATTACAGGTGGATTGATTCAATCAAGGAAGTCACATCTCTGAAATTGCAAGAGCCAAGCAGGTCTACAGATGACTGGGATTCTTAGAAGACTCTTATTCATATGTTACCTAAATTGCACAAAAATTGATTTTGATAGGGGAATTATTTAGCTTGATGGGATCAGCAAGAGGGCTGTTAGGTAATGTTAAAAGTGGAGAACTTTCACCTTTGTATACCTGGTCAAAACCAACTAGAAACTCCAGAGTGCAAGGTCCAATTGTAATTTTATTAATACAGTAAGAGGATTCCAACACTCACACAAAGGCATACACTCACACACTCATACAACAGCTAACAAAATGAAAGGAGGTTAAAATGGATAGTGAGTTGAAGGGCAGGACCATACATTACCTGTTCAGAGGCCAGGATTTTACCTTGAAGGGACTTCTGCAGATATTACACACAGATCACTACCTAAAAAGTGGAGGTGGCTAGTAATTTTGAAAAATTTTAGATGAAATCCGACAATGTGTCTGTCCAATCTCAACTAAAACTAAAGACTGGAAGCTCAAATCCCTCTTTTTTAAAGCATACATTTTTATGAGCAGGTTCTCAAGAATCTTTAGTGGAATTTTCCAGGAAAAAGAAAGGTAAGAATACTACAAACAACAGGTCAATAAATGTAGCCATCCTAAAACAAAAAAGTGACATCTCCAGTTGACAAGGCCCTTTGATTTCCATACGTTTGACAAGTGACATCTTTCCCACCCTCACTCTCCTAATTGAAAGGATCGGTTTAAATTTCAAAGGATAACATTCTGCCTATGTGCTCTTAGCACTTTCTGCCAGCAATGTTCCCACAGTGGATGTCACCTGGTGTGGGGGTGTAGCTTCATGGGACAGGGCTTTCAGGGATGGCACAAGCTCCCTCTCCCCATGCCAATCTGTCCTTTTCCTGATGAGGAAAAGGACAGGATGGCACATGGTGGATGGAGCATGTGTGGGTGTGGAACAGTGCACATATGTGGGGTTGGAGCAGCATGCGCACACAGGTGACAGGGTGGTGTGCGCATGCAGGGAAGGAGTGGGGAGATGGAGTGATGTGCATGCATGAGTGATGGAGTGCACTCAGGGGACAGAGCATGGGGGATGGTGTGGGGGACTGATGGGTGTCACCGGTGTCACTCAATGTGGGTCACACACCCCACACCTCCCAATGATGACATGGCTTCCTGCTAAGTCTCCCTGATCTCTCCATGGGCAGACTATTTCCTCACACTGGGGTACCTTTTCTGCCTCTGTGTGATCAGGCATCCCTTTCAGAAAGGAGTTTGATATCAAAGTGCAATAAGAGATAAAAGTGGGCCCATCCAGGCAGTAACACATAGGGTTGCCATAGGTTCAAGACTACTTGACAGCAAATAACAATGGCCATCAGTTCTGAAATTGGCACTGTCCCCTTTAGCATGATAAAGATGATTTACCATTTTTATATTTTTCTTTTTTATAATCAAATAAAATATGAAAATACTTCAATGTTTCAATGAAACTTGAGAAAAAGTCAACCAGGGAGAGGGGACAAATTGTATATTCCCTCTCTTTTTTTCTTCTTCTTGAAACTAGTTTTTATTTGCATCATACTACAAAAAAAAGTTCTACAAAGATTCCACAGGACATGATTAAAACTGCCTCCTTGGGAAGGAACTGGTCTGTTTGCCATTTCCATTGATGGGATGCTGTTTGCGGCCTTCAGATTCCAGGTAAGCCTTGAGAAGTGGTCTGGCATTGAGCCTCTGCACATAGGCAGCCAGCAGAGGGAAGGAAGCCAGACAGTTAGGTGCCAGGAACAAATGCAACTGTAGTATGTCAAGGAGGTTATAGTCTGCAAAGGAGATCTTTTTGCCTACAATGAAGCCTTTTCCTTCATCGTTCTGAGCCAGAAGATTCTCAAAAGGGTGGAGTTGTGCTGGCAGGGCCTCAGTGTACTCAGCTTTGCCTGCATCATAGTTCTGATAGATGAGGCGGGCATATTTAGTACGAAGATCCTCCACTCCATCATTCACCATGCCCAGCAGTGTTGCTTCTTTTTCATCTTGACCATAGAGCCCATGATTCCTCACCAAGTGAAGCAGGATAGCATTTGACTGGTACAGTACAAAATCTCCATCTTGAAATCTAGGCAACTGGCCAAAGAGACATATTTTCTTGAGGTCTCCCTTCTGCCAAATCTCTCCAGTCACCACATCTTCTGTCAACTCCTGGCCTTGATCGGCCAACAGCATTCGGGTGGCTTCACCACGTACTTGAATAGGGAAGTAGGTGAGCTTGTATTTGCCAGGCATATTGAGAATCGTGCAGAACCCGAAACGCCGCTCCTTCTCTCCTTTTTCCTGTATATTCCCTCTCAAGGGAAGATATGAGTCAAACAATTTAAAGGACTACCATTGTGAAAACAAAGAATTTATGCTTCCTAGCACATGACAGAATGTGATTTTTTTTCAAGACCTAGTTAAGATGACCAAGTTGGTGGATGCCAGATCCTGACCCATGCCTGGGCCAACCCCACCTGTCAGCTGTAAATAATAAAGTTGCAGCCTTTTTTCTTCCATATGGTGGTCTCTATGTGTTTCTTCATCTATGGCATCCCCTGCCCTGCAAATAGGAGTTTAATTTGATTGTTATAAGTATTGACTTCTGTAGGGAAAGGTTATTAGTTTTAATTACAATTCTCAGAATCCCTTAGCCATATTCACCA
Organism: Phrynosoma platyrhinos; assembly: GCA_020142125.1. Lineage (NCBI taxonomy): Eukaryota > Metazoa > Chordata > Lepidosauria > Squamata > Phrynosomatidae > Phrynosoma > Phrynosoma platyrhinos. The sequence goes on from CM034703.1 coordinate 294,117,109, forward strand.
CTGGACATGTTGGCTATTCCAGAAGAATAACTTTTCCAAGCTCTGCTCATTTAATACAGTAATAAGCTGCATCATGACCTGCTTCCCTAAATGTTCAAGGATTCCTTGCAGTAATTGAAGTTTAGTGCATAATATATATATATTAAAATATTAAATGCTTATCCTTCATGCATTTTTCTTGTTCTTTGCATATTTATTGTTTATTTATTTAATGTATTTATTAGTTGCTTTTCAGACCACCAGAACCCCCAAAGAAATGTGCAATACTATATATAAATTGCATTATTTGCAACCAGATAGACAAGATTTTTTTACTGTTAAAAACAAATGTATAATGGAAAGGCACACTTTTAACTACTTGTCAGGAGCTCAGCAAAGCTGGAACCAACTTGTTGTGGAGTTGTTGTTGTTTTTTTGGAGGGGGGATGGGGAGTTCTACAACACAGGTGATACTATAGACCAAGTCCTGTCTCATATACTCCAACCTAATTTCACACAGTATTGGGACAGAACAGCAGGGAGTTTGCTGAAGATTGTAAACTCTGTGCAAGCTACTATTGGAAGAGGGGTCTTTCAGGTATTCTAGCCTAAACCCATTTAGCATGATTCTTTAGTCTTTTGCGTTAGTTGTGTATCCCAAGATACATACTCATGTTCATCTTCTGTATGTTGAAAAAGAAATGCAAGATTAACATAAGAATCGTTTTTCTTTCTTAACTGTCCAGCTCTCAAACCCATACATGGTAATAGGGAATAGAATGGCTTGTATGATTCTAACTTTTGTTCTGAGTTGTATATCTTTGCATTTTATAGAATCTTTTCTAGTTCTTTCATAGCCACCCTCATCATTCTTAATCTTCTTCTAATTTTTTGACTGCAGTCCCTGTTTTGATCTATGTTTGATCCAAGATGTAGGAATTCTTTTTACTATTTCTGTGTCCTCACTGTCTAGACTGAACTTGTTAAGATCCTTCAAGGTCATTATTTTTGTTTTATTTATGTTCAACAGTAATCCTGCGTTTGCACTTTCTTCCTTGACTTGCATCAGTAGTTGCTCTAGGTCTGCAATGTTTTCTGCTAATAGTATGGTGTCATCTGCAGATCTTAGATTGTTGTTGCTTCCTCCTGTTTTCACTCCTCCTCAGGGGATCACAATGGTGAAAGCTCTCTGAACAAATCTTGCATAGAAAACCCCATGAGTGGTTCACCTTTAGGATCATTTTAAGTTAGAAATGACTTAAAGACACACAGCAACAAAAATAAACTAGTTATTGCTAGAAGTATTGGATCAGTTGTTAGTCTTTATTTGGATCAATTGTTAGTCTTTGTTATCAATCATCCAGTTCTTTGGTATTTGCTACATGCAAGTGTACATTGGTTCACAAACAGAAAAGACATTACTTTTAAACACTACATTTCATGCAAATTGAAGAAAGCTTGGACAAAGAGAGAGAGAGAGAGAAGTGTTTGCTATTTCATTCCCCAGATGAAGAGACATACAGTTTAACAAACTCTCAACAAGTTGTCTTAATGTGTCGAGACAGCCTGGTTCATCAAGAATGAATAATTTAGTGAGTTAACTTCACATTTCTGTTTCAGGATCAGCAAAGCCTTGTGATCTTGTGCTATTTTTTGAACCCTAAAATGGTGGTGAATCATATATAGGATGAGTTCACACATAAAACATACCCTACAGTTTATCAACATGGGAATAAGTCATAAATGTGTGCACCAAACCCTTTTCTCTTCTACCATGGCTTTGAGGAGAAAACTGGAAACTTCTGTTCCTGATTACTGTATATACTCATGTAGAAGTCTAGAAATGTTAGTCAAAAATTTGACTCCAAAAACTTGAATTGACTTAACCATGCATCAATGTGAGTCCTGTACTTTAACTCTTATAAAAAAGGAACCATCCCCTGGTTAAAAGCAAGAGTATAATCTGTCCTGGAAGCATTGCGTGCTTTTTATTCTCTCATCCATCCAGACTTTAGTGCAGGGGTAGGCAACCTTTCCCTTTTAAGGGCCAAGGGACTTCAGCTCCCAGAAGCCTCAGCCATGTTGGCCAATAGTCCCATGTTGGCCAATAGCTCCTGGGATTCTGGGAGCTGAAGTCCCTCGGCCCTTATAGGGGAAAGGTTGCCTACCCCTGCTTTAGTGTGAGCACAAAAAGTTATGTCTGCTGGAATTTTGTAAGTTCTTTAGCATTGTTTTCCATTGCTTCATCCTTTATATCTTTTATTACATGCCCCTAAGTTTTACCCTTGACTTATCTATGGGTCATATCAA
>CM034703.1:294128312-294142907 GCA_020142125.1 Phrynosoma platyrhinos
CTCTTCCAACTCTATGATTCTATGATTCTATGATTCTATGATTCATCTAAATGGCCTGGGTCCAAGTCTTGGGCTTTAATGTCTTGGGTCCAAGTCATTAAAGCCCTAAATGGTTTGGGTCCAAGTTATATCAGAGACCGCCTCCTCCCGTATAATCCTCCCTGAGCACTCCGGTCCTCTGGGAGGAATTTCTTAGAGCCCCAAAGATCGAGGCTATCTGTTACCTCCCAGAGGGCCTTTTCTGTTGTTGCCCCCAGGCTCTGGAATGACCTGCAGAACGAGATGCATCAATTAACATCTTTGGACAGTTTTAAAAAGGCTGTTAAGACAGATCTCTTCTGGCAGGCCTTTCCGGACTAAATTGTTCCGGCTCTGGGCTGCCCCCTCTTCCCTCAGCAACATTATTTTGAACCATGGTTCCCCTGGAAGTGTAATAATGGAGTATTGTGGAATGTTTTAATCATGTAATTATTATGATTCTATTCTGTTTTAATTGTTAATGGATTTTAATCATGTTATTTGTTTAATAATGTTTTAAGGGGGGAATTGTTCTTTATTGTAATTGTGTTTTATGTTGTAAACCGCCCTGATTGGGCAACCATTGGGTGGTATATAAATAAATTTTATTATTATTATTATTATTATTATTATTATTATTATTATTATTAATCTCTTTTTTTTGATAAAATTACCAGCTTGGTAGATGAAGGGAATGCTGTAGACATAGCATATCTTGATTTCAGTAAGGCTTTTGACAAGGTCCCCCACAATATTGTTGCAAACAAGATAGTAAAATGTGGGCTTCTCAATACAACTGTTGGGTAGATTAGAAACTGGTTGAACTCAAAGGGTGCTCAATAATGGCTCCTCTTCATCCTGGAGAGAAGTGACTAGTGGGGTGCCACAGGGTTCTGTCCTGGGCCCAGTGCTATTCAACATCTTTATCAATGATTTGGATAAAGAAATAGGGAGCATGCTTCTCAAATTTGAAGATGACACCAAATTAGGAGGAATAGCTAATACCCCAGAAGACAGGATGAAAATTCAAAACAACCTTAATAGATTAGAAAGCTGGGCCAAAGCTAACTAAATGAATTTCAACACAAAGAAATGTAAGGTACTGCACTTAGGGCAAAAAAATGAAATGCACAGATATAAGATGGGGGACACCTGGCTTAACAAGACTACATGTGAAAGGGATCTAGGAGTCCCAGTAGACCACAAGTTGAACTTGAGTCAACAGTATGATGCAACAGCTAAAAAGGCCAATGGAATTTTAGGCTGCATTAGTAGAAGTATAGTATCTAGATCAAGGGAAGTAATAGTGCCACTATATTCTGCTTTGGTCAGGCCTGGAATACTGTGTCCAGTTCTGGGCACCACAATTCAAAAAGGATGTTGAGAAACTGGAGCATGTCCAGAGGAGGGCAACTAAAATGGTGAAGGGTCTGGAACCATGCCCTATGAGGAACGACTTAGAGAACTGGGTTTGTTTAGCCTGGAGAAGAGACGGTTAAGAGGGGATATGATAGCCTTCTTTAAATATTTGAAGGGATGTCATATTGAGGAGGGCATTATTTTGTTTTCTGCTGCCCCAGAGAACAGGACTTGGAATAGTGGATGCAAGTTGCAGGAAAAGAGATTCCACCTTAATATTAGGAGGAACTTCCTGAAGTGAGAGCTGTTCGACAGTGGAACATGCTCCCTCAGAGTGTGGTGGAGTCTCTTTCTTTGGAGGTCTTTAAACAGAGACTGGATGGCCATCTGTCGGAAATGGTTTGATTTTAAGTTCCTGCATGGCAGTGGGTTGGACTGGATGGCCCTTGTGGTCTCTATGATTCTATGATTCAATAGCAACATTTTAAAAAAAATATAGAGGGAAATAAAAGGATGAACAAAATAAGATGGATACATGTGTCCCTCTTTTAAGGGGTTCCCACTTAACATTAATGGTTTGATTGCACAGAAGAGACAAGGGAAACTTATGAAGAAGTTCAACAGATGGTTGTTTTATTCATGCTGTTAGGGCCAAAAGGCCAGTGCTGCCCAGCTTCATGTCCTCCCATATGGACAATGCAGCCCCTTAGACCTAGGCTGGAATCAGCTAGTCTAAATGCCAATCCAATAGTCCCAGACTGATTGAAGCCCCAAAGGCATATAGATAGGCTCACTGTTTGCCATAGAGTTTCCTTAAAATTCTGCAGTGACAGCTGGCATACCATATGACCCTGCATGTCTCATACCTGCCTTTATCATTGCATCTTCTCATAAGGCCCCCATCATGGCCTATGATGTTGAATGGGGATGCCTGGCCATGGGGGTTTATCCTGGTTCCCCATTTCCACACTTACGGGCTATGGTAATAGTCTTCTGAGAAGACATGATGGTGGAGACAAGTATGGGGCATGTAGTGGCCGTGACTTCATGACACAATTGTGGGCAAGTGTGTTGCCAGTCCCTCGACTGACCCAGGACAGAATTTCTCTAGGTGGAGCCATGATAATTAAAATAGTATAAGACAGATAGAACTGGGTAACACAGATACACTTTTACTTCATTTTAAAATGAAACCTAGGTATCTAAGGGCTGTTGCAGACTGGTGCAAAAGACCGGCCTGGGGGTGGAGTTGGGGCAGGGCAGCCACATGCTGGCCACCCCAACCCCACCCCGACACTGTCCTAATGCCACACGGCCCTATGCACACTGTTCAGCATCAAGACACCCTCCCAGAGTAGTGTTTAAACATGCTGTGCCGAAAGGGCACTGAAGAGCTGCAGCGCCAGCTCTTGGGGAGGCAAAAGGAAGGATCAGGGCCACAGCATGGGTCAGCTAAACAGGCACCTGGTGGCATTGTCAGAATTCAAGTAAAACTTAGTCCCCCCCATCTCCCAACCCCGCAGATATGGCCACTGTAATTTCTAATGTGCAAATGGAGCGGAAGACAAAGATGGGGAACAGGATACAAAAGGGACTATCAGAATTCTTAATTTTGGCTCTTTGTGCAAATTCACTCTCACCTCCCCCTTGAGCAAATATTTTGACACAAGGTATTTTGCTGCCTGTAATTAGGTTAAAACATTATTAGATAAGGTCAGGAATTTCTTTGACAAGAGACTATAAGTGGAATAGAAATACTGTTATATTTCTAACTGAAAGGCTAATAGGAAAGATCTTAGCACTCCAGAGTGAAGAGGCAGTAAATGTCATATCCCAACAGTTTACAATTTAGGTCGTTGTGTTTTTAATATCTCTATTTAATTATATTTAGTATTATAGGCAGCTGTTAGGATGGATTGTTATTCTTGCCTTTATGGTCCCAAACTGAACAAAACCTTTTATGATTGTTGAACAATTACACAATTAATAGTGCAATAGGATTAGCAGCCATGTTGTTGGAAATGGGCATAATCATTGTTATTTTGCTGTGAGGTTTAATTGAAGGTTGGCCCCAAGGTGTACAATCATTTCTGCCTTGTTTGGTTCATCTGTGCTCTAGATGTCAATAGGAGAGATCCTTGTTTACAGTGCACTCCAGTCAAGAAGCAGCTGAACCAAAGCATTTTAGTGTGTTGATATTTTTTTACCTGTGTTACCCATCTGTCTAAAGACTTTTTTCTTCTTAAAAAAACCCCAAAAAACATTTCTAGCTATGTTATTTTATCCCCAAGCTGTCAAAACAGCAGAATGAATTTTAATCCTGTTCCAGCAACTTTGGCTCACATATGGGGGCTCTGTGTGAAGAGAAGCTCTCATGGATCACTTCGATATTGGGCATTGCTTTGTACAACCAAATACTTTGCCATTGTGATGCTCTCCTTGGTACTATGATGAAGTAGAGAACAATGGAAATAAAGCCAGAAATAGAAATTGTGCTGTTTTATTATGACACACTTTCTCATTATTTTCTTTTTATCTCCTAAAACAAAAGCATCTTTGCTGTGTTACATATTTTCTTTCTGTTTTTTTAAATTTTGATATCTCTTGTTGCTAAATTCTAAATATTTTTTCATAAAAATTAAGGTTTGTGTGGGGTGTGCGTCTGTGTGTGTGTTATATGGTTTCTTTTTTGCAAAAAAGAAAGGGTTACAACAGTACAGGGGTAGGCAACCTTTTTAAGCTGGGGGCCGGGTTTCTGTCCCTCAGACAATTGGGGGGGCCAAAGCACCAAAAATAAATAAATAAATAAATAAATAAATAAATATATTTTTTACATTTTTTTAAAAAAATTAAAAATATGCATGCACACTCTCTCAGCTCCAGAAAAGCCATGACAAAACCCCTGTGGAGATTTTGCCAAGAAAACCCCAAGAACAAGTAATAATAACAATAATCAATATCATGATGGTGGACAGCAGCGGCGGTAGTGGCGAGACCAGCCTGGGGCCGGTCCAAAGGTCTCGGCAGGCCGCATCCGGCCCCCAGCCCTTAGGTTACCTACCCCTGCAACACTAGCTGAAAATGATGAGCATTGACAATTTTGTCCAGATTAATGACAGCATGAGTTGTACCTCTACTGAAGTAAAAAAAATTTCCATGGACTTTTCAGATTCTAGAAAAGAGAGTCAAAATGAACATGGGTGGGGAACGCATAAAATTCTTAAAGCCCCACCCATGGATATCTTCCAGATTAATTTGCTCAAATAAAGAAACAGAAATACCATTCAGGATTTAAGATTCAAATGTGAACAGTACTAGTAACATGGACCTAGGCTTTTTGGCTGAAGCTGTGTTTTGGATTCCTTCCAATCTTGGGTCATACCTTATCTGGAGATGGAAACAACCATGGTCACTGTGGTGATTGGTAAATTTTGGGAATGGAACAAGGAGAGATTTTCACTGTTGGTTCTACTGAACCACTCAGTGGTATTTGATATAATTGATAGTAGTCTTCCCCCCCGCCCCAGATGTTTGACCAATGTGAAGCTTGGGACATGGCAACCAATTCTATTTATTTCCAGGTCTATTTGTCTAACCCCAAAGGAATAGGAGATTACTGTTCAGCCTCATTAGCTTATGGGGCTTCTCAGGGATCACCACTGTCCCCAGTGCTACGTTGAATCATAATATATTCAACTGAAAGTATTATGGACCTTATTGTGATAAATATAAATGTTCACTGGAATCCTACATGGCCACTGTATACTATAGTTAATATATAGCAGTGTAACAACCCTGTTACATAGTAAATTCTGGCATACCACCCCACAACTCCACTTACCAGTAAGCATACCACCCCCTGTTGATCAAGAAGCATTCATCTGACTCTTCCATTTCCTTCAGTGAACAATGTCAGAAATAACAGGCAGATAAAGGATCCCTGTTACATATCATCTTTGAGCTGGAGATTACATAGATGAAGGGGTGGTGGTGAGAACATCAGGTAGCTGCTTGCCAGTCAACATTGGAACTGACCCACATTGATCCCAATAGTTACTTACCAGTAAATTGGGTTTAGGGGATTTTTACAGTCCTTTGTAGTCCCCAAATTAGGGATTGTGTAGGGATCAGGAATACATAGTAGTTTCAAATGCATAACTCTAGGTTACATATTTGCAATTGCCCAACAGGATTCCAGCTGTTATTAACAGCGAATTGCATTATCACCTTGCTGACAATTTAATATGAATAGTATTAGAGCTATTCTATAGGTATGCTAAAGGGTAAAATCCTTTTTCTTCAGTGTCTCATAGTATAACACGCAATTGACTGTAACCTGTCTTGTGCATCTTTTGACAAATAAACTCCTTGAATTATTTTTCTTTCCTGTGGATTGTTTGTATAATAAATGGAAAATATGTGGAAACAATTTATGACACAATGCTGCAGCATGCTGAAATGTACACATCCCTTTGTGTTTGCAATGTATTATTTTCTTCCTGCTTGGTGCTGAATGCTGTTCCTCACCTTCTCTCCTTTGAAGTTTCATCAGTTTGTAAGGCAATAAAGAGACCTCTAGTTTTGTCTGTCAGGCAGCTGAAGAAACCCAAGAGAATTCTGTGGCATTTTAAAGAATTGTATTTTGGCAACCTGAATCTCCCAAAGGAGTTTTTTGTTGTTGTTGTTGTTTTTAGTATTTGCAACCACTGGGGATTTTGGAGGGACATCCCTTGTCCTACTCCTCCCACACACACACACACCACATCCCTGCCTATAGCACGCACTCCAATATTCCTTCTCAACAGAGTTCTGTACGATGAGTTCAAAATGAATCTTCTGTATATATCATGTAGGAGTGGAAGAAAGGGGGTGGGGAGAAAAAAGGGAGGTAGAAAAAACAGTGAGGTTGTGAGGGAGAAAAATCTAGAAGCATTTTTAAAACTAGTTTATTTATTTTGGCATGAGCCTTCATGTATTTCAATCTATTTTTTCAGATATGCTGATAGAATACAGTATTAAGCACATGTATCTAAGAATAATCACATAATTATTCTTAGCCTTGGGTTCTGAGAGTTGCAAATTGTGACCCTTCATAAGATGATATAGGTCTGTTGTGCAGCCCAATAATATAAACTTCTTCAGCCTGAGAATCCTTAGATGTGGACAAAATAAATTATGCTTACACAAAGCAAAACAAAGCAAAGCAGCTTCATTTATATATGACTTCATATCGCACTATGGGATGTCTAAGCGGTTTACAACTGTAAGCTCATTTTCCCCCAACAGCTGGGTACTCATTTTAGCGAGCTTGGAGGATGCAGGCCTGAGTCTAGCCTGAGCCCTGGCTAGTACTGAACTTGCAACGTTGTGGTCTATGAGTGAGTGGCTGCAGTACAGGCATTTAACCACTGCGCCACCAGTCAGTTATCTAGTGGTGAGAAAATTTTCTGGGGAGAATTCTATTGTTACATATGTAACTATGATAAAGTTAAAATACACATATTTTAATATATGTAGTGTGCCAAGAAAGCATGATCTCTGTTAATATTTCTACTAATGGATTGCTGGTAAATCTGCTTGGGCTTGGAGGCCTGCTGCATGGAGCAAGATTCAAATGATTCCACCCCCTTTCTCCATACCAACATACAACAGATTTTAAATGTTACAAAACACTGAATGTAACTGAGGATATATCCACACTGCAGAATTAAAGCAGTTTGACACTACTTTAACCAGGGGTCTGCAGGTTTTTCTTACCTGGGGCCAGTCTGCTGGTCCAAAGGTCTTCTGCAGGCCGAGGGTGGGGTGGGGTGAGGGGAAATGGCACTGTGCACGCACGCTCGCTCATGCATGCGCAGTACTTCCAGTGTATTGCACATGCGCGAGCGAGTTGTGGCCACCATTTTGTCCAAAATGGCAGCCATGACTCATTTGCACATGCGCAGTACTCGGTGCATGCATAAATGAATCGCAACCGCCATTTTGGGAAACATAATGGTGGCTGAGACACACGTGGCGGCAGCGCGGCAGTGGTGCATGTGGCTGCAGCGCGGTGGCGGCGCATGTGGAGGTTGGTGGGGGTGGGCGGGGGTCGGTGGCAGGACCAGCCTGGGGCTGGTCCAAAGGCCTCGGGGGGCAGATCCGCCCCCCGGGCCATAGGTTGCTGACCCTGACTTTAACTGTCATGACTTTATCCTACAGAATCCTGGGATTCTGGTTGAATATAATCAAATGACAAATCTTAGGATTCTACATGATGGAAACATGACAGTGGTGCCAAACTGTTTTATTCTGCAGTGTGGATACATCAAAAGGCCTTACTACCACCACAGAAATCTTTGTGAATTTTGAAGACTGGAAAACTGGTTGAGATACATATGCATTCCCCCCCCCCCCACAAAATCTTGTTCCTCCTGCAATTCCATGATTGTAGACCAAAGTGTGGAAATCCTCTCAGATTCAGCAATAGTTTAGCTTGTAACATGGGCTCTTGGGCATTAATGTTCATGCAAACCACCTTAAATTCAATTTAGTATAAATGATTATCAAAGGACTAAATATAATCCTTAAAAAGATATATGGAAATCTAGTAGCATAATTGAAACTAACTGAAAAAAAGAAATTGAACTTCAGTGTTTGTTTGTCCAAATATGAAAGCCTAATGAGAAGAATAGGATTCTGAATCAGAATTAGACTACTGTAATAAAATTACTACAGAGACTAGTTAACTCAAACGTCATACTGGTGAAAATATTTGTTTACATGAATGTGCGTGTGTGTGTGTACACATACATATCTGTGGAGTGGTGAAGTGCTAAAGGTTGAGAGTAAATGACCCTTACTTACTTATGTGCTGATATCCCCCAATGAAGTCTATTGACAAAGAGTCCCAATGATTGATCATAAAATGTAATCATATTGTTGTTTCCTGGCTGCTGTCATCATAATAGGAACCATATGGATGAAACAAAAGGCAACAAACCCCACAAATAGTGATTAATACTTCCTTTCCACCACCACAGCAGGCAGCATCTTCCAAAATGTTTTTCAAAAAGTAAACTATACAATCCTGTTGAAACACATTTTCATCTCCAGTTGAAAGATGAACTGCTCTTAACATCTCACAATAGGAAGGTGGTTCTAGTAAATTATTTGCTTAGACTGGGTTTTCTAGAAAACCTGAACAGAAGACTCAAGAAGTTTCTGAACATTTTTTTTATTAAATTATGCTATTGTTTTTAATTCTAAGGGAGTACCATATAGTATTTTCACTAGTCTTTTGTCTTCCAGATGGCTAAAGATAATTGAACTTGGATAACAACATATTTGGAGGGTTGGTTGGTGAAAGCTGTCATTTTTATTTTGTGTGTGTGTGTGTGTACTTCTACTTCAACATTTTAAAACTCTACAAAAATCTTTAAACTGTATCTATCATGCTGCACATAAACAGCTGATACTGAGCCTGTCAGGACAATCTTTCTTTTTTATTTTTATTTTATTTATTTTTATTCTTACTATTTTGGGTGCTGTGTCAACTAAGAATTGATAAAAAGCCAAGAAACCAGATACACTCCTCCTTCCCTTTTCCCCAAAGAAATTTATCTTTTAAAAAAATTATAACTGTCTGTCAGCATGTAGTCAAGTCATGGCAATATTTATCAACATTTTATTGCTCTTCCTCTGTTTCCCTGCATTTGCAGTGAAAATATTTGATAAAGCAACCTTTAGATGATTAGAAAATCTCATGTGACCAATGGGGGAGCATTGGTTTTTGTGTAAATGCACTTCATTTAGCTTTAGAGTCTAAAGTAGAGCCTCATCATGTCAAATACATGATCAATGGTTGGCTGGGATCATTTGAGGAGAAATGAAATTGTATTGAAGCAGTTGTAATTGGGCATAACACCGGGTACAAACAAATGCAAACAGCCACACCAGAGAAGCAAGATGAGAGGGTTTGAGGTTAATGCTTATTTCAAAAAGAAAAAAGAAATCTGCTTCGTCTTCATGTACATTATTCTCAGTTTTTCTAGGGAATATATGTATGGATGAGTTCACATTATGAAATTAGATGCAGTCATGATCTCCACAGAATCGGGGCTGATGCAGACAGTCCCTAAGGACCGCACGCCATGGCCCCGATCCTCCTTTTTGCCTCTCCAAAAAGAGCTGGCAAATGCTGTTCCTTTGGGGGATGGCAAAAAGCTGCCCTCAGAGCCATAGTGGCTCTTTTGCACCCCTTTGGCACAGTGTGTGTGCCTGCTGTGCCAACGGGGTGCCCTGATGCCACGCACTATGCAGTTGGGCAAATGGTGTGATGACAGCATTGGGATGGAGTCAGTGCAGCTGGTGTGCAGTCGCCCTGCCCCAATTCCACCCCCAGGCTGTCGCTTTAGGCTGGTCTGCATTAGCCCTTAGTTTCAGGTCTGCAGGTTTTACAATTTTCATAGCAATTCTAAATCACATTTTATAGCATTGGAGTAGAATGGCTACAATGCTCAAGAAATGGACTGCCTCAAGGAATGATTCATGACACCATTGTTCCAGCACCAGATTTGGTACTTATCCAGGAAGATAGAAACCTGCTCCTTCCCTCACTATCATAAGGAACTCATAATGCATCTCCTCAGAAAATTGAGCCAATGTTAGCTTGGGAAATATGGCACCTCATCCTGCAGAACCTCAAATTTATCACAATATCCAACTACCTTAAAGGGAATAAATGGCAGCACAGACCCTGATTTGTCTGAAATTTGGCAGACATAAATTCTGTTCTAAAGGACTATTATGCTTACAAATTTCATTCACTTCTAATCAGAAGAAAAAATGTTATTGCCTTTTTGTTCCTATTTATATTCATTAAGAGGGATAAAGATCTGGATTTTTGTGAACCAAAATCTTATTTTGGCCTAATTGAATTGGACAGACTTCTGATCAGTTCAAGGGAAGCTGAACTATTTTCCAAACTGATGTCTGAATTGGATCTTGTGGTTAGTGTATATTAATAATAATAATAATAATAATAATAATAATAATAATAATAATAATTTTTATTTATAGCCTGCCCCTCTGCACAACAATTGAGGTGGGTTAAAGCATTTAAAACAGACAAAATTAAAACATTCCCTCATCTATATTCCTTCTATAGAATCATTTTCTATGTAATTCCAGTCATTGGACCAGGCATCTGATGTTAGCTTACAAAGTACAGTACTATAAGATGACTGATCAAAAGGTTAGAACTACAGAGGGACTTTGGCGCTCTACAGATGGCTCCTAAGGGAGTGCTGGATTGGGGCCGTGGCAACCACAAGCTGTAGCCCTGATCCAGCACTTTGCTGCTCCAAAAAGAGTTGGCAAATGCTGCTCCTTTTTGGAGCAGTAAAAAGCCGCCCTTGCTGCTGCGGTGGTGGCTTTTCTGTGCTCCTTTGGTGCAGTGTGTCTAAATGCTGAGCCAAGGGAGTGCCCTGATGCTGCCCACCATCTGTTTGGTTGGGCAGTGTGAGGGCAACGTGGGGCAGAGTTGAGGCAGCCAGCATGTTGTTGCCACGTCCCAACTCCACCTCCAGGCCAGCCCTTGTGGCCAGTCTGTACAGGGCCTTAGTCCACATAGAAGAAAAGTGGGTAAAGTCCAACACACAGCCTGTCTGTGTCCTGCAAGGCTATTTTAATGAACCTATAATAATTTTTTTTCTGGGAAAAAATTGGCCAAAAAATGACCAATAGGATCCCTGAAAACTCTAGGACAGTGATAGTGAACTTTTCAGGTACCAAGTGCCCAAACTAAATAGCCTTCCAGCAGTAGGTGTCACCCAGTGCTAGAGGCAGGAGTTCCAGAGGGGACATCCAGGATGGGACTTTCACCCTCTGGGGGCAGGACTTCTGAGGCAGGATTTTTTCCTACCCTCGCAACTTCCCAGGCCTTCAGCTACCTTTCTGGAGGCAGCTGAAGGCCTGGGACAACCAGGAGAAGGAAGAACAGGCATGCACCCTTTTCTCCTCTTCCCTACTCCACATGCCAGGGGAAATGGTTTCACGTGCCATTTCTTGGCTCTTGGACAATGGTCCTCAAACTTTTTTGGGCTACCATCCCCTTTCTTCTTGAGAAACAACCCTAGTGACCCCCTGCACATTTCTTGATATTTGGTCTACAGTTCTACTGCAGCAATCAATCTCAATTACTGCTCCCTTTGCACTCAGTGAACCTGGAAGCAGCAACTGCATCTGGCTATGCAGCAACTGTCAAGTCTCTTGTCCATGCTGCCCTTGAAGCAAAGGCTGGTATGGGTGGGAAACATCTTGGTCACTACTTGACTGGCTGTTCAACTGCTACTCCCAATGTTACTAGAAGCAGTAAAGCAGCTTCTCTCCAGCAAGTAAGGAATCTCAACCTTTCTTCATCGAGGTGTACAGGGGCACAGTCAGCTTCCCAATTTTTTTCCCTGGGAAGAAGGACTCTCATTCCTAGGACTCTTTTGAAGAATCAACCCCAGATTCTCCTCCCCATGAAGCTTTCCCACACAGCTTCAAGACATCTCCCTCCCAAAGTAGATGTCTACTATCTTTTTCTTGACTTGTCTGAGAAAAAAACAGAAATAATTTATTCTGGGAAAGTGGGCATTATGGGGAGGAAAGTCACTGACTTGATGGGTGAGCCACTTCCTTTTATAACTCAAGAATGATGCTGAATGTACCATTTTATTATTTTTTTTTTGGCTTTTTGCTAAGTCCATGTTTTTCTTTCACCCCAATAATGTGGGGAGCAGAGCATCCTAAATGTGTGCTTGTAAACAAAACAAACTTACAGTTAAATATATGAAATGTGTGTTTAAATATTAAGCAGCGAACATTCTGTATGTTTGATTATTCAAATTGGCTTTTTTTAGAAACTGAAGTGCAGCCACTGGCCATAACTATGAAGCAGAGCATGGGGCTCAAGGCGATCTCATTATACATATACATGTGCACACAGAGACAGAGTTCTAATCATGAATATTTGTTGAAAATGATCTCTGGTCTTAGCAAAGAATGCTTACCTTCAAACACTGTATCTTTGCTGTGTATTGATCTATTACAGGGGGAAAATCTATGCCAATGAGCCTAAAGGGCCAGATTGATCAAAAGAAAAATGGACAGCCACTTTTTTAAAAACAAACCACTTTTAACAAATGTGATTCATTAAAAAACTAGAAAGTAGATAAATAACAAAATCTGTTTTTAATTATGCTTTCTTGAGGCTAAATGCAATTCTAACCTTCCTCACTTCAGTCAGAGCTACAAGCTAATACATGAGACTTGTGAAAAGAATTTTAAATCACTAGATTGAGAGGCAAAGACACAGGAAACTATTCTTCACTTTCTGTTGAGATGCTGGCCAACAGTCAAGGGCTTTTCAGTGTGTTGACACACTGACTAGGCTCATTTCTGGTGTGAGGTAATTCCCATGGTCAAGTAGGTCTAAGCTTGAGTCAGTAATCAGAGAATCAAGGACCAGAGAAGAGAAAATAGGACTATCTGAAATAAGAGAAAAAATGCTCAAGTGTTTCCTGGGCTTAAGGAAACAAAGTGATAGTAGAGTCCTTGTCAGAGATGTCTCACTGTCTCTAAGCTATGGATGGGAAACTTTCAGCCTTCTGGATGTTGTTGAATTGCAAGTCCCATCTGCAGTAGCCATCATAGGGATTGAGGAGGAATGGAGAGACTTGCAATCCAACAACATCTGGAGGCAGTGACATACCTGCACTGGGTGTTACCTGGAGCTTCATTTTGAGTATATAATGTGTCATTCAGTTTGGTAACTTCATTTTTAATGACTGCATAACTTCAGAGCTTTAGAAAGAGAATTGTTTCATTTGTTTTAATATAAAACGAAAACAGCATTTGCCTTGTATTCCAGGTTAAATCAAAATGTTTTGAGTTCACAACCTCATCCACCTGCTGGTACCTTACATCATGTAGCATCATAATGATGACACTGGGACTGAGATTTTTTGTGTACTTTTTAGGTTATATAAGAGAAAGAATTCCTCCCCCCCCCCCATGTTTTGGTTTCTAAGGTGACTTTGGAGAGCATGCAAAATATTATGTTTCTGTGCAAAAACTGCATGCATGAATTTTACACAGACGAGGTTCTGAACTGTGAAGATTCTCTCCAGATCCAGGATTCTCCTGGTCAGGAATTCCCAATACTTCAGAAACATGTTTTTGAACATTTTTAAATATTTTCATATATTCTCCCCATCCCTGCCTTCTCACTAAATGCACAGAATCCACTGCTTCATCCAGTAAGAATAAATAACCACAGAGCCACAGAACCTCTTCAATTAGCATGACATTGATAGGAGAAAAAGGTCTGTCTGGGGACCAGTGACAAAATCCTTTCAGCTTTTTTCAAATTGGCAACTGACCATGCTGTGCTGCATCACAAAAAGGTGGCAGGGTAGATTGTTGTTTAGAAACTCTCTGTGTAGCCAGGAGGAAAAAAATGCCCTTATATAAATTTGGGGCATCTCCCACTCTTTCAGGAGGGAGAGCAGGGGCAAACTTACCTTTGCCAGAGAAGTGAATGGTGAATACCAATTTTGTTCCTTCCTGACATTTTATTTTGTTGACAGATTAAGATGTGTAAATGTTTATATTTTGTTTTACAATCTAAAGTAAAAATGCTATGCTATGCCTTTATTAAGTTATCAAATTATTTAGCATTGAGTTTTGTAGATCCTTATTGTATTGCATGATCCCCCCCCCCGACATTCATGTTATCAACCTTTTGCCATTCCCTGCCTATAAAAGTACCTGAATGGTCCAGATGTACCCAAATGTTTCTCCAGATGTTAAAATATTCATTTATAAATATGAATGGGCTAATTCAGAGAGTGTGATTGAAATGTAGTTCCATTTTAGCAAACATGATTTAAATATTCATTTGTTAAACCAGCTTTCTGAATTCTGATTGAAAGTGTGTTTAAAATGTAGTAGAAATTGCTTCCCTATTAATTAAGAAACATCTATTTTTTTTAAAAAAATGTATTTATCTGTCTTGAAAAATGAAAGAGAAGAGTTTTGTGTTCCTATATCCATACAGTTGGACCCTAACAACATCATCCAAGGTTTTATTTGTGGTGTTGTTTTTAACCTTTTCTGCTTGTTTTATCCTGTTGTATTTAATTTAGCATAATTTTAATAATAATAATAATAATAATAATAATAATAATAATA
>CM034703.1:294147379-294168758 GCA_020142125.1 Phrynosoma platyrhinos
AGGGCATGGTTTCCAGACCCTTCACCATTTTAGTTGCCCTCCTCTGTATACACTTCAGTTTTTCAACATCCTTTTTGAATTATGGTGCCGAGCAGAAAACAGTGGCACCCTTGATCTAGATACTATACTTCTATTGAGAGGAGATATAGTATAGTAATAATTAACTATTGATTTTTGGCTTTAGTATTTCTGCTTGCTCAGTTCAATTTGTTCAGACAGAAGAAGTTGGAGATGCTTCAAGAAGGGTCCTTCATATTTCACCTACTTCCTTTGTCTTCTACCTACTTATTTTCTCTTAGTTTTAAAGCAACACCATATAAGGAACTAGGAAGTTGGTGCATGATCTGTAGTATGTAGCCAATCAGGAGCTGCATGATCAGCTCGTGGACAGTGCATGCAGCCAATCAGATGCTGACACAGTAGATGCTTGTAACCAATCAGTTTGAACCTGCGATAAGTAATTTTCTTAAAAAACTCTGGAGAACAATAGCTGGGTGCAGTGGCTTTTTGAATGCTATTTTGGCATGCTGCCGCCCTGGCCAGAAAATAAAGTACTATTTACATTCGGATCCATTCAGTCTCTCTTGTCTTCTTGGGGATACAACTCTGCTACACTATTGATGCAGCCTAAAATTGCATTGGCCTTTTTAGCTGCTGCATCACACTGTTGACTCATATTCAACTTGTGGTCTACTAGGACTCCTAGACCTTGACAAAAGTCTTACTAAAATGAAGATATGCTATGTCTACCACATTCCCTTCATTTACCAAGCTGGTAATTTTTTTAAAAAAAGAGAGATTAGATTAATCTGGCATGACTTCTTTTTGAGAAACCCATGTTGACTTTTAATGATTATGGCATTCCCTTCTAAATGTTCAAATACTAAATGTTCAAAATAAATGTTTAATGAGCTGTTCTAGAATCTTTCCTGGTATTGATGTCAGACTAACTGGATGACAATTGTTGGAATCCTCTTTTTTCTCCTTTCTGAAGATTCCCCTTCAAAGATTCAAACTACAGGAAAAGCGATTCCAGCTCAACAGAAGGAAGAACTTCCTGACAGTAAAACTTATTTGCCAGTGGAACACACTCCCTCAGAGGGTGGTGGAGTCTCCTTCTTTGGAGGTTTTTAAACAGATGCTGGATGGCCATCTGCCAGGGATGCTTTGATTGTGTATTCCTGCATAGCAGGGAGTTGGACTGGATGGCCCTTGTAGTCTCTTCCAGCTCTTTGATTCTAAGTTTATATTCTACACAATGAACATTTTTGTCCTTAAACTGTCCTTTTGTTCTATACAACATTGTAAATAACTTCTGACCTGCATCTATGCTCTGTACCAGGAGCTGCTGGTAGTTTCCATGTTAGTGGCATGGTGGATAGAGGTGGCAAGAATATCCAAAACATATTCGATAGGCATTGAAAAACATGTTTTTGAGGGTTGAGAAACTCTAAGGAGAAGAATGCTGGACTGATGAGAATCTTTGCCGTTTAGAATATATTCAGTGCAAAATTTATTTTTGGTTGTTTTGTGTGTTTTGGTGAAGGGTTGGGCAATGGAATCTCCCCCACAGGCTGGGGGCTTGGGAAGTGGGAAAATAGCCTCCCCTCAGGGTTGTCTGGTTTGTTTTGTTTTGTTTTTGCTCTCTTTTGTAAAGTCTATGGATTTGGGGGGTGGGAAGTTGCCGTTAGTTTACCTTCTAGTAAATGGTTGGCTGAGAAGCAACTAATGATATTGGATTGTGCTCAGGGTCAGGTATTTTGCCCAAGGAAAGGATGGGGAGGTGGTCACAGGTTGAAACCTGGACATCAGCTAGATGCGCATCAGGTCACTCCCCCATTTTGTTGGTTATCTCCAGGTTCAGTTTAAATAGGTTTTAGATTGAATAAAGTGGCCCTTGTTCAATCCAATGTCTTGCGTCTGACCTCATTATTTTAGATTTGGTCACAAATGTGCAGAAAGCAGTGTTTTCTCCACAGGAAGCATGGCCAGTGCACAAAAAGCTCTTCTGGTGGGCCTGTCCACCTGATCTTCCCAATTGTAACTCTGAAGCTTAATTGTACTATCTGTTATGGCCTCCCAAATATGTGAAGATCATAGAATCATAGAATCATAGAATCATAGAGTTGGAAGAGACCACAAGGGCCATCCAGTCCAACCCCCTGCCATGCAGGAATTCCCAATCAAAGCATCCCTGACAGATGGCCAACCAATCTGTGCACATGATTAGGTATTGGATTTTATTACATGGATTGTGGGTTTTTTTATTATTGTTATGATTTTATATATTGCATTTTATATATTGTACGTTTTATATTTCTCTGTAATCCTGCCTCGATCTGCAGGGAGAGGTGGAAAAAATAAATAAAAATTATTATTATTATTATTATTATTATTATTATTATTATTATTATTAAAAAGCTCTAATTGAGAACTTATTATGTACAAATTTTGCATATATTTTATTTTGCAGAGAAAATACCATTTTCTGGTCAGGAAATAGCTTTTTCTCTGTAGAAAATAATATTTATATGCAGAAATATTTTTTTCTGAACAGAAAATGCTATTATCTCTGCAAAAAACCATACATGAATTTTAGAGAAGAAAATTAGAAAATAATTACATCCCTAATGGTGAATCTGCTTCAGGTTTGATATTGACCTTTAAAGGTGTGATAATTGAGCCCTATCTCCAAAAGAGGTTCGTAACCTCTTTTAAAGTTTGTTTAAATTTGAGACTAGAACATAGAGTTGATTTATCACTCCACTGATTTGGAGGCCAATGTCTATCACTCCTCCATACTTTGTAAACTAAGGTTTTCCAAGGCTAACTCAATATTCTGCAGGAGTTTTAGAATCTATAATCAGCAGAATAGTTTGGTTAATCTGAAAAGGTGTCTGCAATTAGACATATCATTCTGCATACTTCCATTTTAATGGTATCTTTTAAGAAAGAATATATGTGATATATTACCATAAGTTTAATTTAGTTTATGTGATACAAAATGCAAATCAGTGAAACTGAACTGGTGAAACTTTGTATATTACAGTGCTGTGTTACTGCAGCTGAAAACCAGCTGACTTAATATGATAATAAATGCAGGAATAAACAAACTCAGATACACATTCTGCACTAGACTCAGAAAAGCATGGTATTGTTTCTCTTTCTATTGCTTTAGAAAAGCTGTCTGAAAATATGGCTGCAATTTTTAAGTAGGCTGGATTTTGCATTTGTATTTTTTTTTCATTGTTGGTGACTGTGAAGGAAATGGGATTTAAAATTGGAAGTATAGTTACTTTAAAACTTTCTAGAGACTTTTAAAAGTTATAACCATGGCTAAAATAAACTAGGCATACAACCATAGCAAATCTATATCTGTATGCCTTGGAGCTGATGCAGGGGCAGCAAAAGTTTTCTCTTGTACATTCAGATTTCGCCTATATTTCACACTGGGTTATTTCCGTAGTGTGAATGGGGCCTCAGTTTCCAGAGCTGACATCAAAATTTCTGCCCTCCCTACAATCCAATAGAAAGGACCCACAAGCCACATCTCTGAAAGATCTTCAAAACAAGGTCCTTTATGGGACTTCTGGTTGGCAATGGCTCCTAACTGGGAGGAATCTCTGCTAAGACTCCTCTGCTGGACACTGATTTGGAGGCTTCAGGGTAACATTCACGCAGCCAAAATACCACCCTGGTAAAGGGGGTTTGGAGGTGTTCCATGAAGTCCTGATTCCAGCTCTGAGTGTTTGAGGACCATTAGATCCCACTCATGAAAGAGCCGAGGAGCCATGCCTCATAAGCTGTCTTGACAGCAGACGGGAGACCACCAACTAATTTTTAAAGACTCTATATATCATTATGGATTAATGGATTTTCAGAAACCTGGCTTTGGTAGTCATGGCCAGCCTTTTAATGGGAAGGACCTGGCAATCGCTAAGAGGACTGGTAGCAGAGGTATTTATTAATAGCAATAATATAGTCATTAAATCCAATTTAATATGTGATAAGGGGGATAGGAACCTTGAAGGCCTTGAAAAGAAGAATAGCACCTCTTCATATTATTAGACTTTTTTACATTTAGATACATTTTATCATAAGTCTAATCAACTGTTGTTAGAAAAATCAACTGGGAAGTATTATAGGTTGAAATACTGTTTGCTCAGATTAATTCATGTATTAATTCATGTATTTTGTAACTATCTGGTATACTTTGATATATTCGGACATTGATATTGATATTGAATTATAAGAAAGTAGTAGCTTCAAATTTAGATAAAGGTGAGAAATTTATCATATCAAAATGGCTGACACAACAGGATTACAAGTTAAAGCACAAGTAGCAGCATGAAGAAGATCTCTTGAAAAGATTAAATCAAGTGATTCTATTGGTGTAATTTTAGAAGAAATAAAAATAATGTGACAGAAGACGCAGCAGAATAAACTGGAGAGGAAGCAAGAATTAAAACAAACAAGAAGTGAAATTAAATAAGATATAAAGTCAGAACTGAAAATTATTCACCAAAAGATAGAAGACATGTCAACAGAACTCACATAGACAAAGAAAAGAATACAGCAGTTAGAAGAACAGAACAAGAACTTGGAAGGGACAATACAGACACTATCAAGCAAACAAGAACAAGAAAGAGAAGGAAGATTAAGGCTGGAACAGAAATAGTTTCTTGTGGGTTTTTCAGGCTGTGTGGCCATGTTCTAGAAGACTCTTCTAGAACATGGCCACATAGCCCTAAAACCCCACAAAAACTATGGATGCCAGCCATAAAAGCCTACGACTTCACACTGGAACAGAAATTATGTGACAGATACCTGAAGATTAGAGGACTCAGGGAACAAATAAATAAATAAATAAATAAATGATTATATACTGCCATATTTAGCTGAATTTGTGGATCTGGATCAAGGAAAACTCTAAATAGAGATTGATAAAATCAACAGAATAAATTCAAAAATAGCTAAACAGAAGAATTTGCCTAAAGATGTTGTGATATATTTTGTGAAAATGCAAAATAAAGATGAAATCCTGCAAAAATGTTTCCATACAAAACTCAAAATAGAAGACTCAGAAATCCTTTTATTTAAGGATATCCTGGGAGAAGTTTTGAGGGGGAGAAAAGATTTGTTTTTCCTAACAAAAATGTTAAAAGATAGGAATATAACTCAATAGGAATATAATTCATTTAACACCAAAAGAGACTACTGATACATACTTAAAACAAGGGAAACTACCTAAATCTTTTTTCAACTTGATGGAATTAATGTCCATAGAAGATGCTTGGAGACTGAAATACAGTTCAGTGAGATAATTTACATTTTTTTTCTAATAGGCATAAGGCCTAGTTGAGGCTTAATATATTTGTCAGTTCAACAGCTATAAACTCAAGAATCATCAAAATTGATGTGCTATCAAAGGTTCTATTTGACCACAATGTCCTTGAGGGGGAAGAAGAAGGAATTTAACTGGAGATGGGATGATTCAATTTTAAAAGGAAAAGGAAACTGAGAAATAGTTTGTGGTGCAATTAAAAAAATTCTTTAAAGAGAATTATGAATGGAGAGGTAAGAGAGGAAGTGGTATGAGGTACCTCTAAAGCAGTGATTTGAAGGGTGCTAATACAACTGGCAAGTGAAAAGAAGAAGAAGAGGGAAAGGAAAATGAAGGAGCTTCAGGAATGTTTTAAAAAGGGAGAAAGGAAGCTAGAAGAATCCCCAACAGAATCAAAAAAAACAAAAGAAATTCAAAGAATATGAAAAGAAATATCCCTTATGCTAGTAGAGGTAATTGACAAGAAATTGAGATATCTAAAGCAATATCATTTTGATTTTTCAAATAAACCTGGTCAGTGGCTAGCTTGGAAGATTAGGAAAGAAAAGCAAAAAAGGCTGATATCCAAAGTTAAAGATGGTGGGGAAAAAAAGCAACTCAAATCAATTAAGGATGGATTTTACAAATACTATAAAAATCTATTCCAATATAGACATGTCCAGCCAGATAAAATCCAGAAATATTTAGACCAAATGAAGGTATAGAAGATTCCAGATCAACAGAATGAAGATCTAAATAAGGAAATATCAGTTAAGGAAATATCAGATGCAATCAACACACTCCATCCAGTGAAAGCACTTGGTCTAGATGGCTTCTCTGCAAGATATTATAAAGAATTTAAGGAACAAGTTTTGCCAACTATGAAAATTATATTGAAAAAAGCAATGAAATGTGGGATCCCAATGTCTTGGAAATCAGCAAACATCACATTAATTCCAAAAGAAGATGATGATATTATTGATTTAAAGAAATTTAGACCAATCTCTCTATTAAATCTTGACTACAAAATCTATACAAAAATCCTGGCAGAGAGGTTACAGAAAATATTGGTGATGTATATTCATGAAGATCAAGTTGGTTTTTTGCTTAAAATATTCATGAAAAATAACATTAAAAATCTAATTGATATCACTGAATATCATGAGAAGAAAATTGTCAAGAAACTAGCAATAATATTTTTGGAGGCCAAAAAGGTGTTAGACAATTTAAATTAGAATTTAACAGAACACAGAGAAACAGAATGGTTACCAATTGAAAAAGGGGTCAGAGAAGGCTGCATCCTTTCACCCCATCTGTTCAACTTGTATGTAGAACATATTGTAAGAAAAGCATGTGTGGACACAGAAGAAGGAGGAGTGAAAATAGGAGGAAGGAATATCAACAATCTCAGATATACAGATGACACCATAATACTAGCAGAAAACCTCATGACCTGGAACACCTACTAAGGAAGTTCAACGAAGAAAGTGCAAAGGCAGGCTTAATGTTGAACATAAAGAAAACAAAAATAATGACCACTGAGGAAAATTCAACCTAGATGATGAAGAAACAGAAATAATAAAAGAATTCCCATACCTGGGAACAAACACTGGTAGAAATGGGGACTGCAGTCAGGCAACCAGAAGAAGATTAAGAATGGGGAAAGTGGCTATGAAAGAACAAGAAAAGAATCTAAAATACAAAGATATACAACTCAGCACAAAAGTTAGAATAATACAAGCCATTGTATTCCCTATTACCATCTATGGATGTGAGAGCTGGACAGTTAAGAAAGATTATAGGAAGAAAACCAATGCTTTTGAGATGTGGTGCTGGAGAAGAGTGCTGAGGGTTCCATAGACAGCCAAAAGCACAAACAAGTGGGTCCTAGTGCAGATCAAACCAGAAACCTGAGACTGTTGTACTTCAAACACATCATGTGAAGAGAGGACTTTGGTAAAAAAAAAAATGCTGGGGAAGGTTTAGGGTAGTAGGAAGAGAGGAAGGCACCATGCTTGATGGATAGACTCTATTAAGGAGGTCCTGGGTATGGGTTTGCATGATTTAAGCAAAGCTGTGGAGGACAGATGGTCTTGAAGATGTCTCATCCATAGGGTTCCCATGAGTCGAGATTGACAGTTAACAACAAAATTTATGTTATAGAATCTGGTCCAACAAGACCAGCTAGCAATATCAATCCTGTTGTTATTTCTCATGCACCTTCATATAATGACTTGTCTCCACAGAGGGCTCATATACAGTCTTATTTTGTCAATTTCTGCAATGTTCTACTACTGATTCATCTTCCTTAAATTCCCTTTCAACAGATCTCTGAAATTAAGACAAATGTTACAAAGAAAGGATTAAACCAACAATTTATTTTAGTCTCAAGGGTCCCTTTCCCCTTTCTTGCTGGTTTGGTCTTTTGCTGATTTCCTAAGTGTTTGAAGATTACCATTCTACATTTGCAAAGGCTTCCAATGTTTTTTAAATCTTTTCATCTCATCTTGTCTACATTAAAAATTTAAATTTCCAACATTTAATAATGATGAAGAAGATTAATACACCAGCTTAGAGTGTGTGAGGCAATGTATTTTCATTGTAGCCATTGATGGGCTAATAGTTCTAAATGACATTTATGCCATAATTCCCAGTCACAAGGTTTTAACTTCTTTATTTTTAGAATGTTCCTACTATTTGTTATTTATAAAGTAGTCTTGATGGGCAAAGACTGTCAGTGTGTGGATGATGGGTGTTGCAGTGATGCTCTTAGACACCCAGCAGTCTGCAGGACAAGCTGGCTGCTGTGATCCACAGCCACTTTGCATCTCTTACCATCAACTGGCTCAGCTTCTCTTCTTCAGGCATCCTGTATTCCTCAATTAAGAAGACACATTGTAAAGTCCAAAAGTATAGTTTTATTAATGCATATAAAAGAAAGTAAGGGGCTAAGCAGATGGCGCAAAGCGCCGTCTTCAGAGCAAGGAAGGGGAGGGGCAGCCACACGCTGGGCACCCCAACCCCTTCCCCAAAACGCCCTCGGAGCAGTCAGCCCTCCGCATGGCCGGGGCTCCAAAGATGACCTCCCGCTGCAGCATCTATACACGCTGCAGCGGAAGAGTTGCCAAAGGTGCGCCAGCAGCCTTTTGCGGCGCACCTTCAGCGATTTGTGGAAGGAGCACTATTTTAGTGCTCCTTCCAGGGGCGGTGAAGCTGTGCCATGGGGCCGAGGTGTGCGGATACCTTGGCCCCGTGGCACAGCTTCCTGGGGTGGCCCCGTTCCGCCCATCTGCTTCCCCCCTAAGATAACTAAGTAAAATCCATTGTGATGAACTTATCCAGTTCAGCCATGAGAGATTATATCTTTAGCAGATCCAAAAGCATAGGATCCCAACTTGTTGTAATTGAAAGTTAAGAAGGAAGAAGCACAAAGAGGCAAAGAACACTTTTGTCTACCCCCCCAACTCTACCCTAGTTGGTTGTACCATGCACTGTGACTGGATGATCAGCCTTTGCCCAGCCTCTGATTCAGCCCCTAGCTGTGTGTGTCATCTCCCATGTGACCTGTCTCTAAGCAACCCATTGATGTCATTGTTTACCTTTTTGATTTCCTGCTTTCTCATAACAAAATCTATGTCTATGTGCTGGATATATGGTAATGTTTATGTTTAAGTCTGTGTAGCCACCTGGTGCTAGATTGAGTCCTGTTTACCACTTAAAACTTTCTCATGGAAAACTCCATACATCCTGTACATTTTCATCACTCTATATCCCATGCATAACTTGACAAAGATTTACTAATCATTTCACTCTTCCTCACAGGACAAATTGTTACTAATCCTACTTCTTATGAAGCCTATATTGAAAGCTTTGAGTCAAGACATCCTGCTGAGTCCACATGGAAGCAATGCAAAGGAAGGTAGCTCAGAGGTAATCTAGGCCACTGGTCCTCAAACTTTTGGGGACTACCACCACCTTTTCTCTTGTGTGACAACCCTAGTATTCCACTCAACATATATTTCTTGATATTAGGTCTACTGTTTGTGTAGAAGCAGTCAACAGCACTTCCTCCTCCTCCTCCTCTCTTCTCATATGCAAATACAACAGCATCAGTAGTCCAGGCCTGCTCTTCCCTCTTATCTGTGCTGACCTTACAGCAAAAGGAAGGCTGATTGGCTGACTGGCCAGCTGCTTAGTTGCAGTTCTCAAGGTGACAGGGTGCAAAGAGAGCAGTGACTGAGCAGTTGATCAAGCAGCAACTGGATAAAAACAAGTACAGGTAAAAGTTCTTGGTCACTGTTTGATCAGCTGCTTGGTTGATGCTCCTTTTGCACCCAGTCACCATGGGAGCAGCAACTGGGCAACTGACTGAGTAGCGACTGAGAAGCCTTTGGGTTTGTGGCAAAGACTTGAGTCCCTATATTGGGGAAAAGGTGGTATATAAATAATAATAATAATAATAATAATAATAATAATAATAATAATAATAATAATAATGGGTGAGAGGCTTCTGGGTCACTGTTCAGTCAACTGTTTGGACACTGATCCACACTGGTCACTCTGGGATCAGCAACCAAAAAGCTTCTTTTGAGTGAGGAAGGACTTAACAATATTTATTTGCCAGGGTGGAGAGGGGCACAGCCAGCTTTCTAATTTTCTCCCTGGTGAGAAAGTATTAACCAAAAATGTGGTTGTCTTTTTTGCATGTCAGCATTGTAATTGAAGCCTCCCCCTACCACCCCTTTTTCCCCTCACTGCCCCCTTGCAGCCCCCTTTTTCTTCACCATCTCCCTGGATCTTTCCACTGCCTCCAGGGGGCATAATGCCCACTATGGGAATCAGTGATCTAGGCCAACCCTATACTGATGGAGGAAATATGCTTCCACAACACTGTTGCTAGCTGGCTATCCAACTTCTTATTTAGAATAATAGAATCAGAGAGTCGGAAGAGACCTCAAGGGCCATCAAGTCCAACCTACTGTCATGCAGGAATACACAATCAAAATACTACTGACAGATGGCCAACTAGCCTCTGTTTAAATACCTCCAATGAAGGAAACTCCACCACTCTCCAAGGGAGTGTGTTCCATTGTTGACCAAATCTTAATGTCAGGATTCATTGTTTTGTGTTCTTGTTGGGGTGCAATTTTAGTTTCCCAGGCTGTTAACCCTTTTAAAGGGAAACAAAAATACTCAAGTTCGAAAGTTAAACTTGTTAACGTCCAGTATTCATTAGCAAAGCAACAAAAGGGGGGGGGGGGTCACACTATTATTTTAAATCTATCTTCCTAAAGAATAAAGACTAACTCTGAAAAAAACACAAACAGTCAGTTTGTGGTTTAAAAACAAATAATAATGGCTTTAATAATTATTTACATAAAAGAACTAAAACTGAATATAACTGGAGATGGTTTGAGTAAAGACAATAAATCTCACCATTTTTAATATAGCAGGAAGAAACTACAACTACTGTAGTTAGAAGCAGTTTACAATCATGGGGGAGAGCTGTTAAACTGCCTCCAAGAGTCAATGACCAAAGTCACATGATAGTTAGAATGAGAGAGGGGGAGGGAGAAAGTCCCTATCTAACTAAGGGCCTTTGCAGACTGCCAGAAATAGTGCAAATTGAGTCCACTTTAACTGCTCTGGCTCAGTGCTAGGGAATTATGGGAACGGTATTTTTTTCTGAGTCATTGAGCCTTCTTTGCCAGAGAGCTCTGGTGCCACAATAAACTACAGTTCCCATGATTTCCTAGCACTGAGTCAGGGCAGTTCCAGGAGTCATTCCCCACCCAAATCCACAATAGACAACATTGTAGTGCCATCACTTGATACTATTTATTTAGTTGACAAAATTCAGCATGGCAGCTGTGAGAAAATATTGCTTCCATCTTAAAAGGTGATTTTTCCTTTGAACAGGAAATATGTACCTGGCATGCATTGTTTCCATACTTCCAGAAGACTTCTGGGAAACCAAACTGACTTACAAAGAAAACATGTAGGAAGTAAAGATAAAATGGCATTTTGGACATGGTAGCACTACAATTGTTGCTGTTATGGTCCTGGATTTCAGCAGCCAAATTAATGGTGGCCAAGCCCTCATAACAAACCAACTCACCAACCAACCAAAAAAACCTCAAACCCCTAATAAACAACAACAAAAAGCAAAACAACAACAACTGGGCTGTGTGTTCTCCAGTCCAGGGTTACACAAAACAACAGTGACAGAAGCTCAGCTAGAAAGTATACCACAGAAGAAGCAAGGTACAGTCTAAATATGTCACCAGCACAATAAATGAATAGTGTCAGAAAAGAAGTCTTGTCCACATGAAAAGAAACTTGCACTAAATTGCACATGACAACGAATACTGATTTTTTTTAAGCAAGTATTATATTGCCAATAATACCAAGGTAGGTCATTCTCTTCTTCTGAGATAGTAGTAACTGGCTAGGAAAGGGATCTTAAGCTGTGGAGGATTGCTCAGTGAAAATGTCAGCCCAGTATGTGGCTGCTTGAAAAAGGCAAATCCATAGTGGGGATCATTCAGACAGGAACTGAAAATAAAACCGCTAACATCATAATGCTTTTATCAAATCTCTGGTGTAACAACACTGGGTACTCTATCTACTTCTGGTTACAGCACCTCAGAAAAGATGCTGTAGAGCTGGGAAAGATGCAGAGAAGTGCAACCAAGATTACAAAGGAGCTGGAGCAATCTCCTCTTTCAAGGAAAAACTGCCAAGTTGAAGTGTCAATGGCCTTTTATCTTAGATTGAAAAAGAAAGAAAAATGACTAACCACAGATAGAAGATATATTATGTGTAATGTAGAGAAAGTGTATAAGGAGATATTTTACTCTAGAAATCACTTCATACACACCACCATCCAATGAAGCTAAATGGTAAAATAATCAGGACAGATTGAAGGAAGTATTTCTCCATACACCAATATTTAAACTATGGAATTTGTACTGGTGATTCAGGTGGATAGTTGCAAGAGGGCAGAAATCTTGGATTCCACTCAAGGAATAGGCTAATTTTCCCAGTGTGCTTCTAAATCATCCTGTTCTTCTTTCTCCAGCAGGAGCCTCCACAAAAACTCCTGCTGTGACTCTCCCTTGTTCTATCATCTAGTGAGAGAATTGAGGTCCATTCTCCTAGATAACCTCCCTCAAATCAACAAATAGCTCTATGGACAAAAGAGCAGCTAAAGCAACTACAACAGGTTTGGTATGTAAAAAGATGTTTAGCTTTATTTGCCTTTCATGGAAATAAAGATTATGTTTACAATTTTTTTATAGACTCTAAAGAGCACTCCTGCATGTGGTTGACTTTCTCTAGGCATACGTTATATGCCAGCACTTTTAATATGTTATAAATGTCAGAGTAACAGTAAAATAACAATCAGCCTTGGCAGACGACTGATGAAGTAGTCTTGGAGGCAGGGAAGAGGAGGGGCAGCCACACGAGTGGCACCCCTTCCTCCTTCTGAGGTTGCCCTTGGAGCTGCCAGCCCTCCGTATGGCCGGCGCTCCCAGGGCAACCTCCCGCCGCAGCGTCCTCACACGCTGCAGCGGAAAAGTCAGGGAAAGTGCACCCTACGCGTTTAGGGTGCACTTTCCCTGACTTCTGAAAGGAGCGCCAATTTGGTGCTCCTTTCAGGGATGCTGCCGGTGTGCCGCCATGCGAGTGCCTTGCTCCAGTGGCGCACTGTCCCAGGGTGTCCCCGACACCCTGTTCTGCATCCCCCATTGTTTCCTCTAATTAACATATCCCACCAGTGGAAGCCCATTAAACAGACTGAAGTTTCAGCTATCACTTCCAGACTTTGGAACAGCCTGCTGGATGAGATCCATCATTTGGCCACCCTAAACAGCTTTTAAAAAGCTGTTAAGACGGATCTCTTCTGGCAGGCCTTTCCTGAGTAGGTAACCAGCCACTGAAAACAGTTAAGTCTGTCCCTGGTTTCTGTTTAGCCATTTTAAATTATTTATTACTTTTAATTTTTAATTATGTTTTTATATTTTGTTTGTTTAATTGCATTTTAAGAGGAATGGGCTATTGGTGGAAGGGCTTGTTTGTTTTATCCTGTAAGCCACCTTGATTGTTTTTACAGAGAGGCGGGCTATAAATACATGTTGTTGTTGTTGTTGTTGTTGTTATGAAGTTATTGAAGATTTCTCCCTTTAAGGCCTGATTGACATCAATATTGACTTAATTTTGATCCCAGCTAAATCTCTTTCCCAAAGTCTTTGGGGTCTAAGGACCTTGGCTTGACTAGACTGTCAAATTTTGTTTCAGGTTCAGGGAAATAAGATTTACATGTATATATGTAAAGAATGTGTTCCTACTTGCAAGACCATGTCACCAAGAAAACTTTTTAGGTGAGACAGCTCAAAAACCAACAAATAGAGAGGGGGTGGCCAGACAGAAAACATGTCCAATAAAACAAGTATAGTTAGACACAACATTACACATGTATTTGGAACATGGAATGTGAGAAGCATGAGCCAGGGAAAACTAGATGTAAAGAAGGAAATTGATGTGATGAACAGAAAGACAGTAGGGAGCTGTGAAGACCCGAAGACAGCTGACCAATCCTGAGATAGCTGGAACCAGCCAATGAGAGAGCAGCTGGAAGGAGATAAATAGCTCAGGCGGTGAGTGATAAAGTCAGTTAGGGAGTTAGGCATTTAGTAATTGTGGAACAGAATGCTCGGAACCTTCAAGAGTGTCAGTTGGATCTGACTTAGGGCCTTGGCAGACGGCTAATTGAGCCGTCTCCGAGGCCAGGAAGAGGAGAAGCAGCCACACACGTGGCGCTCCTTCCTCTCCCTGAGGTCGTCCTCAGAGCCGCTGGCCCTCCACACAGCCGGCGCTCTGGGGGCAACCTCCCGCCACAGCGACCAGACGCGCTGCAGCAGAAAAGACAGGGAAAGTGCGACCAATGCTTTTAGGGCACACTTTCCCTGTCTTGAGGAAGGATTGCTGATTTAGCGCTCCTTCCAGGGACGCCACCGGTGTGCCGTGTTGCGGAGGCTGCGGCCCTGCGGTGCGTCGGCCCAGGGCGTCCTGGACGCCCTCGTCTGCTTCCCCCCTTAGATAGGGGTACAGTGTAGCAGTATCTTAAGCCAGAGGCTGTGAAATGTTCCTGAGGGAACAGACCCCCTAAGCAGATGGCTTAAAGGGCCGTCTTGGGGGCAGGGAAGGGGAGGGGCAGCCGCATGATCGGCGCTCCAACCCCTTCCCCAGGTCATCCTCAGAGCAGCCGGCCCTCCGCACCACAGCATTTGGACATGCTATGGCGGAAGGGTCACCTTCATTGACTTGTGAAAGGAGCACCACTTTAGTGCTCCTTTCAGGGGCGGTGAAGCTGTGCCACGGGACTGAGGCATGGGGATGCCTCGGTCCCACAGCGCAGCTTCCTGGGGTGGCCCATGGCCGCCCAACTGCTTCCCCCCTAAGTTGAACAAAGATAAAAGTCAAAAGAAAGAAAAAAAGAACTCTCTGTGTAGAGAGTGTCTGTGTGGTTAGATAGTAATCATAGAAACAGCTGAAGGATTGTATTTGAAATAGCTACAATATTCAATTACACTTGAAACTGTAACCAGAAAATATTATTAACAAGTTTGAAAACCAAGAAGCATGCTTGTGTGTTTAAAATACAATAAAAGCATCTTCTATTTTATAAAAACCTATTTTGGCCCCTGTGTGAGACTTTTGAACAAACGCTACCAGCGTGTTATTAATAGGTATTGGGCTGGGAGGTGATGAGGGCTATGAAGCCAGTCACATAAAACTCTAAAAGAAAGGAATAGTCAAGGTGGAAGGAGTGGTTTGTCATATAATTATTTTGGTGGCAGAGTCAGCAGGATCCGAAGGGATCCAGTGTCTACAGGTAGTTTGGCCTTGGAAGTTGAAAGTCCAAGAAGCCAAAGGGTGTTGGTAAGGGATCTGAGTTCAAGGAACCAGAAGCCCAGGTATATTCTGAATGGGAGAGAAAAAGTTCAGAGAATAATTTTAAAGTAAAATATTCAAGTGTCAGGGGAGAAGTTTCTGAGGTAACAGTGAAAAAGTAAATGGTAAGAGACTACTTGGAAACTGACCACATTAGAGGAATATTTTGGCCAGTCCCTGAGGTAATTTTATGAGGTACTGGTAGGGGACTATGCATGTGTGGAAACACAAATAAAGCAGCAGTGAATAAAGTCACTCCAGGTTGGAGAAAATACCTAAAGTCGAAACATACTAGAAAAGCCAAAGTCAGTAAAGTAAGCTCTGAGGTATTTGCCCAGGGTTAATTGTAGGAGATTACTTTGGCACTGACCATTTGGAGCAGAGGTAGGCAACCTTTTCCCTTTAAGAGCCGAGGGACTTCAGCTCCCAGAAGCTTCAGCCATGTTGGTCAATAGCTCCTGGGATTCTGGGAGCTGAAGTCCCTCAGCCCTTAAAGGGGAAATGTTGCCTACCCCTGATTTGGAGAGTTACCTAGTTTCTGAGATAAATGCATTAAGGTATCAGTAAGAGATTATGGGTAAAAACCATTGAAAACTCTTGGTGATTCCTGAGGTACAAGCTAGGATAACGTAAGGAATCTCTGCTTTACTTTAAGAACCAAATATTGGCTTTAAAATTTGGTTGAAGCAGTGACCATTAAAGAGTATTTCCTGAGGTAAAAGTTGTGGGTAATAGGGAAATACTATAGAGATGCCTCCCAAGAAAGTAAAAGTACCAGTTGTGGCTGAAATGGTGGAAGAACATGAAGTTGGTGAAGAAATGGTGGTTAGTCTGAATACTACCCTTTCTGAACTGCCAGAAAGTTTAGAGATTTGGAAAAGTAAAGAAAGAATGGAACTAGCCAGACTTGAAAATGAGAGGCTTTTAAAAGAGAAAGAAAATGAGAGGCTTTCAAAGAAATGGAATTAGCCAGACTTGAAAATGAGAGACTTTTAAAAGAGAAGGAAAATGAAAGGGTTTTGAGGAAGAAAGAAATTGAAAAGGAACAACAAATTGAAATTGAAAGGCTGAGAGTAAGGGGGGATGCAGACCAGGGGTTCCAGGATGCCCTGGTCTGGAGCGCTGCGGGGCCATGGCAGCCGCACCACGGCGCTTCTGCGGCGTCCCTGGAAGGAGCGCTAAATCAGCGCTCCTTCCACAAGACAGCGAAAGTGTGCCCTAAACTCGTAGGGCGCACTTTCGCTGTCTTTTCCGCCGCAGCGCATGTGGTTGCTGCGGCGGGAGGTTGCCTTGGAAGCGCCGGTCGTGCAGAGGGCCGGCAGCTTCCAGGGCGACCTCAGGAAGAGGAAGGGATGCCGCACGTGCAGCTGCCCCTCCTCTTCCGGATCTCGGAGATGGCCCTATTAGCCGTCTGCCGAGGCCCAATGACAAGCCAAAATGGATTTTCAGTTTTGAATGAGAAGTTTAGATCAGCGTATACCTCAAACTCTGATTGGGGCTGAGGTAAACAGATTACCTCACATTGATATCAAGAGGTTTCCCAGATATTACAAAGGAGCTAATATTGATTCTTTCTTTACTTATTTTGAAAGGACTTGTGAAGCGTTAAGAATAAAAGAAGAAGACGAAATGAGTTATATAAGATCCCAGATTTGTGGGGGATTGACAGAAATTTATGCTGAAATGAGGACTGAGGAAGCTCAAAACTATGAGTTATTTAAAGAAATGGTAAAACAAAGATTTGGCTTGACTCTGGAACATCACAGGAGAGAATTTAGAAAAATAAAGAAACAGCCTGAGGAGACTTTTTTTCAACTAGCGTGTAGGCTAGATTACTATTTAAAAAGCTGGATGGAAGGTTATAAGGTAACATCCAAGCAAATGTTACAAAGTTTTAATTGGCTTGGAACAATTATATAATATAATACCCCAAGAATATAAATGGGTAGTTAAGAAAACCAAAACAGTAGCAGAAGCTGCTAAAATAGTTGATGAGTTGGTGTTGATTAGAGGAGATGATAGCGGAATGTCAAAAGCCAAAGAAGGGTTTCAGTGGAGAGACAAAAATGACTCTAAAAACTGGCAAGCCCAAAAAGTCAGAAATGGTGAGAAAAAAAACTTATAAATTTTGGCAACAAAGAAAAACACCAGGACTTCAAAGAAAAAAAATTGAGTTGAGAGCGTGTGACCCTGAGGAAAGAAAGAAAGAAAGAAAGAGGGTTCACAGAAAGTCAATCCAGACAAAAACAACCAACTTGTTATCCATGTGGAGAGATAGCAGAGGGGCGGGCTAGAAATAAAACCTATTATTATTATTATTATAGGACATTTGAGATTTAATTATCCAAACCTGTACCAGAATAATTTTAAACCTTCTCTAAAGCCAGCATATTGTGTAA
This sequence comes from Phrynosoma platyrhinos, assembly GCA_020142125.1. Classification (NCBI taxonomy): domain Eukaryota; kingdom Metazoa; phylum Chordata; class Lepidosauria; order Squamata; family Phrynosomatidae; genus Phrynosoma; species Phrynosoma platyrhinos. The sequence goes on from CM034703.1 coordinate 294,165,059, forward strand.
CTGTAGCTAACCAGTCAGTCAAACAATGTAGCAACAGACCTAGCAAAGAAGCTGCGATTGCTATGGAAACAGCAGCCAGTGTAGCAACTGACACTGCCAAACTGTGCTTGTTTATAAGCTGTGCTTGTTTCCTGGGGAGTTTGGTGATAAAGAACATTCAGAACTAATTCAGATATATGATACCTGGTTTTGGGGTTTCCGTGACTCTGGATATGAAGTGTGTATAATCAAACCACACCTAGTAAATAAACGAGACATATGCCCAGGAGAAACCCTAACTCTAAAAGGTTTAGGAGGTCCTCCATTTATAACCCTGGTAGCAAAAATAAACATTTATTTTAGAGGACACCAATTACAGTGGACGTTTGCCCTCTGGAATGACATCCCTGTCCCATGTCTAATTGGGAATGATTTAGACAGACACCTTCGATTTGTCTTAGTGGTAATGAGACAGCAACGCTAGAAAAACGTTGGGAAACAAGATCACTCCATCCATGAAAACCCAAACAGATTTGATGTCACTGGTAATGACATTGATCGTTCTGAAGTGGAAGATAGAGAGGGTTGTGGGGAGAGTCAAGTTGAAAACCAAGTAGATTTTGGTCAAGAGCAACAGAGGGATGAAGGTTTAAAGCCCTTTTTGCCTTAGCTGAGGAAGACGGAGATGTGGAGCTGAGTGCAAATCACCCACACAGATTTAAAGTCCTTCAAGATTGGTTATATAGAAAGGTTCTCAAATCTAAGTATAACACACAAAAGGAAATTCAAAAGCAATTCATAGTCCCTCAGAGATACAGAAACCAAATACTCTTCTGGCAGGCCTTCCCAGACTAGTTACATCAGACCAGCCTTCCCGCCTTGGAGACAATCCTTACGTGGCTCCATCAATTTGATGGGAGGAATGTTGACCTGGCTTGGACTTTTGGGATAGGAGGGTTAATTTTTGAATTTTTGAATTTGAATTTCTTAATTTTAAATTTAATTTAATTTGTAATTTTAATTGATTGTCGGTTTTATTCTGTTTGATTTAATACTGTTTTAAGGGGGGAGGGGGTGGTTTGTATTGTAAGTGGATGGGTTATTTTATATTGTAAGCCGCCCTGATTGGTTTACCATTGGGCGGGGTAGAAATAAATTTTATTATTATTATTATTATAGACATAGTCCATTCTAGTCCATTCAGAGGACACTTGGGAATTAAGAAGACTAACCAGCGAGTCTCTTTGAATTTTTACTGGCCAAAAATGGGATAAGATATAAAAGCTTTCTGTAAATCATGCGATGTTTGTCAGAAAGTAGGTACAAGGCAAGATAAGACCAGAGCTAAGCTTTGTCCCTTGCCAATTATGTCCCAGCCATTCCAACGAATAGGGATGAACATAATAGGGCCATTACCTCTACCCACTCAGTGAGGAAATAGGTATATCCTTACTATCATAGATTATGCAACGAGAAGCAATAGCATTACAAAATATAGAAGCGACAACTGTAGCTAACGCCCTGATAAATACTTTTGCCAGATTAGGGTTTCCCATTGAGATAATTTCAGATTTGGGGGGAATGTTCACCTCCAAAGTAATGCAGAGATTATGGGAAATTTGTGGAATAAAACATTTAACCACAAGTCTGTATCATCCTCAATGTAATGGGCTTATAGAGAATTTTAATGGGACTTTAGTTAATATGATAAAGTCCTACACAGCCAAAAATCAAAATGATTGGGACACCAAATTACAACACTTCTTGTTTGCATATTGAGAGGTGTCACAAGAAAGTCTAGGATTCAGTCCCTTCGAGCTATTGTTTTGATGCCACATAAAAGGACCATTAGACATAATTCGCCAAGAGTGGGAATCTCCAGAGGAAAGAGAGCCAGAAGATGTGGTATCGTATGTCCAAAACTTGGTGAACCCACTAGAACAAGCTTTGAGAGTTGCTGGGGAAAACGTGAAGGCAGCTCAAACCCATCAAAAGACTTGGTACAAGAAAAGAGCCGGATCTCAAGTGTTTATGCCCAGAGATGAAGTGCTGATCCTGAGATCAATATGAGGAAATAAACTACAATATGCTTAGACAGGACCAGTTCAAGTTACTGAGAAGATCAGCAATATAAATTATGTAGTGGACTTGGGAGAAGATGTGGGGTGTAAATTAGTACATGTTAACATGTTAAAGCCCTATATTAGGTGGGAACATATGATATTGTATGTGCTTAAGGAGAGGAATTATGAAGACATTATTGTTCCTCAGTGGGATTTTGAAAAGGCAGAGGAAAATAGGACACAAAGAGTCAACCTTGATCCTTCTCTTACTCCCCAACAACAAGCAGAGATCCGGGAGGTGTTAAAAAAATTTGAACACATATTCTCAGATATACCTGGGAGAGTTATGGGGATAGTGCACCATATCAACATGGGAGAAGCTTCCCCCATAGCTACTCCTCCATACTGAGTCACTGATACATTGTCAGACAAAATTGAAGAGGAAATTGAAATAATGCTAAAAATGGGGATTATAGTACCATCAAATAGTACATGAGTATCACCAGTAGTTTTAGTGGAAAAAACTGATCAGACTATATTATTCTGTGTAGATTATAGGTGGTTGAATAAAGTTACCCAAACGGACCCCTATCCTATGCCTCGAACCAAGGATTTGATTGAGAAAATGGGAAGGGCTCAATACATGTAAACTTTGGATTTAACAAAAGGGTTTTGGCAGGTACTAATGTGTCCCAAGGATCAAAAGAAAACGGCCTTTGTTACACTTAGGGGTCTGAATGAATTTGTAGTATTGCCCTTTGGCCTAAAAAATGCTCCATCCACATTTAAAAGATAGGTAAACAATATGTTAGCAGGGTTAAAGCATTGTGCTGTGGCCTATATTGATGACATTGGTATTTTTAGTAATTCATGGGACAAACATTTATACCTCTTAGTTGAAATACTGGAAAGGCTTAAAAGAAGTGGAGTAGCCATTAAAAGCTGCAAGTGTCACCTAGGGAAAATTTAGGATATTTGGTGGAAAGTGGAAACATCAAGGCTGAAACTTCCAAGATAGAAGCCATAGTTAACTGGCCAAGGCCTTCATCTAAAAAAGAAGTAAGATCATTTCTGGGGTTAGTGGGATATTACTGGAAATTTATTCCCAATTTTAGTAGTATTGCAAGCCCTTTGTCTCAGGGCCCCAGGAGACAGCTTAAAAAGCCATCCTGGAGACAGGGAAGAGGAGAGGCAGCCGCATGCTCAACGCCCCTTCCTCCTCCCGAGGTGGCCCTCGGAGCCCCCGGCCCTCCACATGGCCGGCGCTCCGAGGGCAACCTCCCGCCTCAGCATCCGGACACGCTGCAGTGGAAAAGTCAGTGAAAGTGCGCCGCAAGCTTTTGCAGCACACTTTCACTGACTTGTGAAAGGACCGCTATTTTAGTGCTCCTTTCAGGGACGGGGAAGGTGCACTGCAGGATCGAGGCGTGGGGATGCCTCGGTCCTGCGGCGCACCTTCCCAGGGCAGCCCCGTGCTGCCAGTCTGCTTCCCCTTAGTGTTAAAAAAAAAAAAAGGACAAGCCTACTAAAGTTATATGGTCAGAGAAGGGTGAAGTTGCTTTTAAAGAGTTAAAACAGCTTATGACTACAGCACCTGTTTTAATGGTTCTGGATTACAACAAGACTTTTATAGTCACCACAGATGCTTCCAATGTCAG
>CM034703.1:294168858-294181805 GCA_020142125.1 Phrynosoma platyrhinos
GGCAGTACCTTAAGCCAGAGGCTGTGGATTGTTCCTGAGGGAACTAAGCTGTACAAAGACAAGAGTCAAAAAAGAAAAGAAAAAAACCTCTTTGTGGTTCAACAGAGCTCTAGTGTAGAGAGTGTCTATGTGATTAGATTTTACCCATAGAAACAGCTGAAGGATTGTATTTGAATTAGCTACAATACACTTGAAACTGTAACCAGGTAATATTATTAACAAGTTTGAAAACCAAGAAGCAGTGCTTGTATGTTTGAAACACAATAAAACATTCTTCTATTTTATAAAAAACTATGTTGGCCTCTGTGTGAAAATTTTGAACAAACGCTACCAGTGTGTTTCTAACAGTTATTGGACTGGTAGGTGACGAGAGCTATGAAGCCAGTCACATAAAATTTTAAAAGAGAAATAGTCAAGGTGGCAGGAGTGGTTTGCCACACTTAGGAACAAAAATGCTGAGATATTTTCAAATTCTGGACACTATTGACTAATTATTAGGTTTAGATTTACAAGACAATAAACCCGTTTTAAGCAGTTGTGATGTTCAAACAAAGAGGAGCAGTATTCTAACCTCATTCACTCCATTGCCAATTCCATCCAATTGGAAAGGGGGCATGATATTGCTCCACTATCAATGGAAGGACTTCACTTAAATTGAATTCCAGAAATATCAGGGTTACAGTTCATATGGACAGTGTATCTCGTTAGTGGAGTCTCTCAGCTTCAGAGTTTCCCTCTGTACATAGGGAACTAGAGACAAAAGGAGAAAGGCTAGCACACTCCCCTTCCTTGTATACAAATTAAAATTTGTGTTTTAAATCCCAGATCAGGACCTGTCTGTTACAAAAAATACAGAGAGCTTGGCAGCATCACTTTAGAATAACAACATTACTTTCAAGGCATTATTGTAGGTGTCAAAGGGCCATCAAGATGTTGTTGGTTTGTTGTTTTTTTAAGCAAGTAATGCAACAGCTAGTGGCAGTTACTTTTTACACTATTTACTGATATATGTTTTTCATTATTTGAGAGACTAAAATGCTTTTTTGTGGCATTCTGAGGGGATCTCCACCCCAAATAAGGACATTTGTAATGAATAAAAGATTCCTAAAAAGTAACAGAAAGTAACAAGCAATGCAGTAATTAACATAACCAATTACCTGCCTTTAATTGCAATGTAACAGTACCCAGGCTGGGGGCAGGGCAGGTGTCGAACAAATTATAGAAAAACTCTGCATTTAAAATACAACTTTCAAATTTCTGACAAAACATTAGAAATGCTTATTTCACAGCCTCAGTCCTGCAGTATAGAAAGTGCTGCACTTCAACTCCTCATTTCCAACACTGGTGATAGAGTTGTTCTGCCAGCTGAGTTGAGGCTTATAGTCTTGACCTAAGGAGAAGCTACTGTGTGACCTCATTCGAGGTATCCTGGACTTCCCTTCATACTCTGATGATGTGGAGAAGAAACATAGGACATTATCACACGTGGGCCAGAAAGCAGAAATAAAAGTGGAAATGAGGCATTCTGAAAATAAACCAAAAATAAAACTTGTTTCCGCAAACATCATTACCTTAATTGCAAATTTACAGTAAGTACATTGAATGTCTACACACAAGCAAAAGTATCCTGTAAATGTAGTACAAATGAGTCTCTTGCACATGTGCAGATAGAGGAATGCTCGCTGGAACCATGGCAACAGCAGGGAAATGCTCCCCAATGCGCATTTGGCGATCACATTACGGTAAATGCGTAATTACGTAATTGCAATTCCTCCAAAGAACCAGATTTCAAAAGATCTCGGATAATTCCAGTTTTGGTCCAGTTTCTGTGTGACGTCGTGTGAAAACATGGGCTAATAATCTGGTTTCGTTCGGGATTTTGTGTGGATTTGGCCCCGTGTGATAACGTCCATATTGTAGTAGCTACTAGGACACCAGCATAATTTAGGAAGGGTTCCTTGGAGAGCCATATTACAGTGTACAGTTGTACTTTTATATTCCATATGATTTGTTCATATTTGGACTGTACCCCACATGTAAGCATCTTCAGATTATAGTGCTTCAAATTGACATATGTTTTTCTAGTATCCCTTGTATACCCTGGAGATGGCATACTCAATTACCTCCAGATGCTTAGCCTTTTAGGAACACATATTAATGCATTAGCTTTCTGAATAACTCTTTCTTTGATGAAATGAATCTGCATTCTGTGTGAATTCATGACCCTAGCTTGTGATATGTAAAATCACACAGAAGATTAGAGATATAACTTTACCTTTTTCAATAGAATAATTGATACAAAATCCATGATTTGGTTTGGAAATTTTCAAGATTGTCACATGTTTGTGTGTATGTACTGGCAAAGGTATAGCAGTAGTATATAATTCTTATAATCTTTATTTATATCTCCCCACAGCCCAAAAAACAAGACTTCAGATATATTACAAATTCAAATGTATGCAACCTTGCTAAAACACACAAAAGATTAGCATTTACTGTCAGTAGCATTAAAAAAGAGGAGGAAGAAGTAACCAGGCAGATCCCCTGAAAAATCTACAGAAGTCATTCTGTATCAACCTGCATCTGAAGTGGTGGTCAAAGGAACATAGTTTTTTTTTTAAAAAAATAAGAAAAACAACAACAACAACAGTAACAATCCTTTATTTTTAAGGCAGAGTTCTTGCTCTGAGATCTCTTCCCTCACCTGAGGTCTAAGGCAGATGAGCTAGGCCCTAAGATCTGGGAACCCTCCTTAATACTGAACTACAATCCTTACCCAACACAACTTTCCACTAAACAATAAATAATAATGCTACATACATGGGCAGGAAGTCTATGGTTTCTGTGGCAGCAATGTTTCCCCACCGTATTTAATATTTTTATTGTGTGAACACATGGAAAAGTTAAAAAAAAAGCTTTATTTGTTTATTGCCAAACATTGTAAGAAAAAGAGAAAATATGATGTTGGGCCTGGTTGATAGTGTTTGGATATGCTAAAACTATGGCCATTGTTTCCAGAATATATCCCCATCTTGTCATAGGCCTGGTATGAATTTCTGCAACACACAGGTTATAAGCATGTGGTGATATACTGCCTCATTTGGTGTCTTCCTATCTTTCACCAGCTTAAAGAAACAGACAAGCAGCACACAAAAATAAATCCTCTTTTAAAAGTTTCCAAAATAAGTTCTTTTCCCCTGCCTAGCAGGCAGAGAAGGCTAATGTCTCCCTACTGAAAGCATTAACTGATTGCATTGTTGCTTGAGCACAGCAGCTGTCCTTACACATTTAGACTCCCAGTGACAACAAAATTAAGGCAGCCTTCCCTCCTGTTAGGCAATAAGATTACTCCCTTAACTTGTAAGAGAAAGAAGGACTCCAGTTCCAAGGGAAACATGGATACAGAAGAGGACAGTCTCTTTAGTGCCCACTGCAGGAAACTGGCAATAAGGGAAGGGATGGGGGTATAGAGAAGACAAAGGTCAACTTTCTCGTGAACAGTTCAATAATTGCTAGGGAAAAATGTTTGACCTTTTATAAAAAAAAAAAAAGAACTATAAAATATTAAGATAAAAAGCAGCATATTCCAAAAAATTCAGTATAGTATTTTTAGAATACCTGAGTTCAGTCATGTAATTAGAAAAGAGAAGGCAACAAATCAGAAACAAATCAAATTCCCCTCCCTTTGCTTTCTTCTTAGTCTCTTCTTAGAACTACTTTTTCCCAGGAGTAATAGAATTATATTTTCAATAATCATTCTTATGCAAAATACACTGAAAAGGTGCATGTCTATTCAGGCATATGACCCATTGATTTCAGTGGTACTTACTCCCAAGTAGGTCTGTATGGGATTGTTGCATTTTAAAGAAACAAGAGAACTGATTTTGTTGTTGTTGTTGTTGTTGTTCAGTTTAGATGAATATATAGCAAACATCACAGAATTATGAATTTAAGAAAATCCTCATGAGAATTATAGGGCAAACTCCTACTGCAAGAAGTAAACTGTAGATGGGGAAAAAAGAAACTCTTTCCAACATGAAATCATACATATCTGCCACAGCAGGATGTGTCACCTATTTTCTGAAACACTTATTCTAATATTTTTTCCTCTTGATCTCACCTTTATAACACAAAGTGGGAAATTTGACCTGTTTCTCATAGTGCTCCTGAAAACTGAGAGGAAAATTAATGTGCTCATTTAAGCCATGATTACATAGATATCTGCCATGTCCTGGAACAGTAGATATTTTGTGCACTTATAGAAGAGAAGAGCAGATCTGTAAATGACACATGTCCATTTGGATGATACTGTTTCCTAGCATTTTAACAAACCCTATATTCATATTTTTAATGCTCTCTCCAATGCTTCCTCAATTGTTTAATACTGTTTTAAGGGTGGGAGGGATATATTTTGTCTTGTATTTTATGCTGTTAACCACCTGGATTGAGAAACCATTGGGCAGTATACAAATAAATTTTATTATTATTATTATTATTATTATTATTATTATTAGGTCATAAAGTGTGATTTCAATGGCCAAGAAATAAACACACACACACGTATCTTTAGCAGAAACGAACAGGCATTGCTTAAAATAACATGTAGTATTTTGTTTCATTTCATGATAGGCTTGATGTGATTGGAGTGACTTCAAACCTGTATCAGTACATTCTAGCTGAGCTGTATCAGTACATTCTATCAAGTCACAATATATTCTGTCTATAGCCACAGTAGATCCACTTCACTACTCAAGAACTCAAAATAGAAAACTTGTATTTTCTTTAGCATCACTTTACAAATCATGAATAATAATAGACATATGATATTCATGACTCATGGGGTTTATAATTAGAAAGTAGCTATTAACATGGTGTGTTCTGAATAAAACTAACCATGTGCTTCTTTGTAAAATTAACACCCACATTCTCATCAACAAAACTTACATGATGCACAAGCTTTCCAGCCCTCAAAGAAGGAATACTCCTTAAAAAAAGGGCTACTTTCATGTCAATGAAATAGTTAATTTGAGGGTATGGGGAAAACATGTGCTGTTACTGAAGTCTGTCATGTCTACTAGATTACTAAATACAATTGAGTGTTTTGTTCCCTCTGTATTTCTGTTATGCCTGTGGAAAAGGTGAGAATTTGGATCACTTAAATATGCCGTGATCTAGCAAACATTACAGCAGGGGTAGGCAACCTTTCCCCTTTAAGGGCCGAGGGACTTCAGCTCCCAGAATCCCAGGAGCTATTGGCCAACATGGGACTATTGGCCAACATGGCTGAGGCTTCTGGGAGCTGAAGTCCCTCGGCCCTTAAAGGGGAAAGGTTGCCTACCCCTGTATTACAGGTTTCAGTAACAGCACATATTTTCCCCATATCATCAAATAACTATTTGTTTCATTTTAAATTAGAACTTACCAAAATGAGGAAATTCTTAATAAAAACAATAGGAAGAAATTGAAATTTTTAAAGTCAAAAACAACACTGACAGGTGCACCTACCTAGACAGGGTAGGCAACCTTTCTCCATTCAGTTGTGTGGTTTTTTTTTTCATTAAAAAAAAAACCTATCAAAATTTCTAAATTTTGTTCAAAGACCAGATAGAAATGACTTGTTTGTTTTGTGTTTTAGTTGAATGCTGTCCTGGACTACAGCCAGCCTCAGTTCCCACAACTGCTGCTAGGGATGGTGAAGATGAGCATCAAACAGCAAAGCCAGCTACAAACCTTCCTGTAGTCAAAGCACAACCAAAGCAGCATCCAGAATTCAAAGTCAGTCAGTCTAAGTTCAGGGCAGGCAGCAATCAACAGAAGTCCAGTCCAGTCCAAGGTCAAGGCAACAGGGTTCCACAAGGCAAGCGGCACAAAGCAGGGAACAAGGAGCCTCACCAAGATACTACAATAAGTCTTAGCACTGAGAAAGCCTTTTGCAGATATTTAAATAGTCAAATCCTACCTCAGTGCCAGCTGAGGCTTGTTGAGCAGCTCCTTTTCAGCCAGTCTCATGGACCTGCAAACGCCAGCACTCTCAGCTCTCCTCTGCCTAAAGGAAGGTACTGGCCCTGCTATATCTTCCTGATTCTCCCCACTAGGCAGCTGAGCCTCCATAGGAATAGCACTAGGACCTGGCTGCTCGGGGGCTGGGAGAACAGGGCTTGGCTCAGGCAGAGCAGAATGAGAGCCAGGTGGAGCCTGTATCTCTTTCTTCTCTGGAGGAGACCCATCCTCCTCCTCATCCTCCAAGTCCTCCTCATGGCTGGCCATGACAAATGCAATGTAGCATGGTTTTTAGAGAAATTCAATATTTGTGAATTCCAATATGATTTATAATTATTGGAGCAGTGCATAGTACAGAATTTAGTTTTCCATTGGATTTCACATTTCTTAAATCTTCCAAAAGAAATTTGGTATCAGTATGCACTTCCTAGCCCCAAGCTTAATTCAAAGTAGAATGAAAATCCTAGTGCTGATGATGTTGGCCTTAAAGTAAAAGGAGTCATCATACTTAGTATTTCCCTGTTGTTGGTACAACATAGACTGACACATCATAGTCCTCAGAAACTTTGGGCCTCGGCAGACGGCTAATAGAGCCATCTTGGAGGCAGGGAAGAGGAGGGGCAGCCGCACGCTCGGCGCCCCTTCCTCCTCCCGAGGTTGCCCTCGGAGCCGCCGGCCCTCCGCATGGCCGGTGCTCCGAGGGCAACCTCCCACCACAGCATCCAGACAAGCTGCGGCAGAAAAGTCAGCAAAAGTGTGCTGCAAGCTTTTGTGGCACACTTTTGCTGACTTGTGAAAGGAGCGCTATTTTAGTGCTCCTTTCAGGGACGGTGAAGGTGCGCTGCAAGATTGAGGTGTGGGGATGCTTCGGTCCCACGGCGCACCTTCCCAGGGTGGCCCCATGCCGCCAGTCTGCTTAGGCCCTTGGTTTCTATTCCTTTTTAATGGAACAGAATCTACAAAATTCTGCTGTAAATAAATATTCTTTTTGTGAAAAAGCCAAATGGTCTAATTTCTCAACTTGTGTTACAAGGGATGCTTTAAGACATAGATGCTAAAAAGATAAAGCGGAGTAAGAGAAAATGCCTCTTTGCAAACGAAAAATTGTACGCATTATTTAAGTCACTTAATATTTTCACAACATGCATGAATGCTAATCTTCAGGAAGTATCATGTAGCAAACATAATTTTACTTCTCTTGTCTAGTTTTCTCAGTAAGGGGCTGTAAATTAACTTCAGCCTTTCAAAATGTAATAGAGACTTTTTTTCTAAAGCAATCTGTTCCATTCTCCTTTATATGAAAATGTGAATTAAGGATGCTGATATGGCAAATACAAAATTGGTTATAATGTAAAATGCACATAACATTAATAACAGTAAAAAATTATTAGCCATGCTGAAGGAATATTATACTAAAGGAATAGATTTTGAGCTTATTAAGATGTATAGGAGGAGTCCATCTTCACAGAACCATAGAATTGCAGTACCCCTTTGGAAAACTTTGATTACTGTACAAGTACTGGTGACAGAAAAATACAGTACTTGATTGGCAGAACCTGTTTTATCTTGCAGATATGGATTTTGCTGGAACAATGCCTAGTTTCAAAATGGGCTACATGTTCTGAAATGTGCTAACATGGGCACTACTTCTTTGAAAACTGAATCTGGTGACCTTTTCACAGCCCTACTTGAAAAGTAGGGTGAACAAATGAAGTATTGTTTTTACAACAAATGTGGAGAGAACAGAATTACTTTTTCTTTCCATTCCTACAGTACCTTGTTCCTTCATTCCTTTCTTCTTGTATTAAAGGAGTTTATCACATGGGGGCCTATGTGCTTCTATCCCAAAAATGGTTAAAGTGTACGCATCCCAGAAAAGCAAGCAAATGTGTAAATGATTTTCACATGCAGAACAAAACAATGCATTAAAAGCACACTACTAATGTGAGAAAGTGGGTAGAAAGTGTGTTTGGTTTTCACACAGATGGGGTCAAATCCCATTGATGGTTTGGAAATAACTTTTTTGTGCATGCACACAGAGGCAGTAGTAGCATTACCAGAAATCACCCAGAAAAATAAACAATTTTATTTACACAACTTTTTTTTATAAAAAATACACTGTGCTGCCCTTACTTTCCAAGAAATGATACCCAACCTGAGTAAAAAGAACAGAACATTATCCAAAGAAGTAGGAAAGGAAAGATAAAACTTCTCTCTTGCCCTCACTGCATCCCTGGCTTTCTTACCAGCTGATCCTTTCAGAGCCCTGGCTAATGGAAAAAGAGAGAGATATGTGAGGGAGAGATGTAAGCTGTTTCTCTGTGTGTGCGCGCATGCACGCACGTGCGCTCAAAACATAAAAGGCTGTGTTCCTCTCATCTCTCTTGGCACAACAAAGCACAGCAAAGCAGCAAGGAACAATGAGAAATCTGGCAACGAACACAAAAACAGGGAGAATCCTGCAAATAGTTTTCATACTACAGCAATTACACAAAGAAAGTGAATTTGTGAATGAAATGGAAATGAAAATACACTATTTTCCTGGAAATGACTATTCCCTGGTTCATGTCACTTTCTGTTCAGATTATAAGCAGTTTGTGTGTGATGTTGTCTGAAAACCAATTGCACAGTTGTGCCTAATACCCTGGATAACCCCGGATTCTGTACAGTTTAACCTTCCATTTTTTCCTGTGTGATAAACTCCAGAATTTGATTGGTTGTTTGAAAAAGGTTCACATGCAGCAATGCAGAATTATTTTTTAAAGCTGGAAGAGAGGAAGTTGTTCAGTTTGTTTTAAAGTTGTGTAACTTTGGTAGTAAAAATTAGTCCACTCCCACTTAGACATGAAGAAAGCAGCTGCACATCTCTTTTGAGCTTGATGATAAGGACCGTGCAAAAAGAAATGTGTGGAAATCTTTTTTTTCTACAAGCAGCAAGGATATAGGTAAGCCTGTAAGAAACTTTTCACAATCCACTCTACTTACTTGTCCTGAAATGTTCTCTGCTGTTGACAGTACATCAGGGATTCAGCTGCAAAAATTATAGGAAGGAAAGTACCATACCACTTGGCTGGCTTCCCCAACATATGTTCTCTCTCAGTGGCTATCTGCCTATCTGCCACAGGGCTTCTTCTAGCAGTTTTTGCTGTTATATATGAGCATGTGCTGCACACTCAGATTTCCTAAGGGTCTGGGATGCTTCAGGCTGTTTCACCAAGCTGCCAGGCCTCAAGCTACCAGCACTTATTGCCTTCTCAGGCATAATGTGCTGCTGGAATAGGCTTCTCATACCAGCAAAAAGCTGGTATGAGCTATTCAGCTGACTAGCTGTGTTGTTTTGTATAACTGGTGTCCTATGGTTTAAATAATGAAAACTGAATAGAGTTTAGTTTAACAGTTTTGTCTGTCTGGGGTGCATGGGGGGGGGGTTCCTAGTTACTTTTAGAAATTTAACTGAAGAGCCTGTCTTGCTCACCTTTTTTGGTTGATTTATAAATGTCTGGATTTGTCCTTATGCAATAAAAGGGACAAGAATTCTTTTCATAAAACAAAGTGATTTCCCCCCAGCTAGTTTGCACATTTATATGATGAGTTTATATGCATTTCTCTAAAATGCACAGAACTGAACATTTGCCTTATTCAGTGGTGTAGTGAAAATAGGACCATTGCACTATAATCTGTTCTTTTGTGATCAATTTTATCTTTTGGAGCAAGATCTCTCTCTCTGTCTCTCTGTGTCTATATGTGCACTGAGGGCTTGTCTATTCAGGCCAAAAGCAGAAGTCCCAACCTGTTTCCACAATGGGATGTCCACATGATGCACAGCACAACCAGGGCTGAATCAGGGCCTTTCCAGTATCTCAGGCCTTTAATCAGAGGAGGAAAAGTGGGCATTTACTCTACACTTCAGCAGAATACTCAGATATTTCTGTCCTTCTATTTGTGTGTGTGTGTGTGTGTATGCAGATTCTGCTCCATGGTGATGTTGATGTGCTGTCAAGAGTGGTAGGAGTATTAGGTGGGTGGGACTGGTTAGTTCTGTCAAGCCTGGTGTGTGTTACTAGGTGTTATGTTCAGCCATGAGATTGGCAGTGAGGGAATAGATTGGGCTACCCTTTGCTTGTTCCTCACCCTCCTGCCAGTGAGTGGAGACAGTGATTAGATCAAAAGGGTATGTGTATAAAGTGATCAGTTGAAGGATATATGTGGATAATATGATCAGATGAAAAGTGTGTGTGTGGTAAAGTAATCAGAGAAAGGATGTGTGGATAAAATGATTAGGTGAAGGGTATGTTTGCATAAAGTCATCAGATGAAGGATGTATGTGGACACAATGTTTAGGTGAAGAGTGTACACATGTACAATGTTTAGATGAAGCAATTGGTTAAAGTGATTGGATGAAAGGGGTGGGGTAGGGAAGCAAATGTAGCTATCCAGCTCCACACCAGTGAGTGAGCAACTGAATGAGGCAGCAATTCCCCCCCCCTTTTTTTTCAGACTGGTAACCAGGGGTTTCTCTCAGCAGTGCTTCAAGAGTTTTGATAAGACGTTCTCCCCATCAGCAAAGCCAGAGAGCCTCAGGTTAATGCTAGCTTTGGCTGCCAGAAAGGGTCAGGTGGTGAGGCATTTTGATTTCAAAACAGCCTATCTGAATGCAAAGCTGGACGAGGAAGTGTTATTGGAGCTAGCACCAGGTGTTGATGATGCCAAGGAGTGCAAGGTGTACAGGCTCAGGAAAGTCATTTATGGGCTTTAGCAGAGTGCATGCTGCTGGAACTTGTGTATCTATAAGGAGTTGGTGAGGCTGGGATACAAGTGCAGCATTGCAGATGCCTGTGTGTACAGGAAAGGAGGGCTCACATTAGTGATTTATGTGAACAACCTTTGTGTGGCTGCTCAGACTGAGCAGGAAGTGAAGGCAATGCAAGTGGAATTGGCAAAGAAGTTTGTTTTGAAGGACTTAGGGAAACTCAAGGCATACCTTGGAATTGAGGTGGAAAGGACTGTGGATGGTAAGGTTATGCTTAGTCAGATGAAAAAGCTAGAGACGCTTGGAAAATGCCAAAGTGGTGAAGAGCCCAATAACTCCAGGATTTACCAGCAGTAGTGAGTTTGACAAGGTTCTTGAGCATCCAGATCTGTACAGATCAATAATAGGCAGTCTGATGTTCATTGCCAACAACACCAGGCCAGACATCTTATTTGCTGTGGGTTTTCTGAGCAGGAGGGTCAACAGTCCAAAGGTCAAGGACTGGACAGCTGTCAAGATGTTACTAAGTTACCTAAAGGGCAGCAAGGAGAGGAAGCTGGTGCTACAGGGATCTGAAGCCCAGCTGGAGTACTTTGTTGATAGCTCCTTTGCCTCAGAGCTGCACGACAGGAAGTCTGTGACTGGTTTGTTCATTAAGTATGCTGACAGCCCTGTAGTATGGAGGAGCAGGAAACTCCTAGTGTGTCACTAAGCACTTCGGAAGCAGAATTTGCTGCACTGTCAGATACGGCAGGGGAAGTGCAGTGGGTGAAGCAACTTTTGTTGGATTTAGGTGAGGAGTGCACAGGTCCAACAGTTGTGCATGATGACTCTCAGGCCTGCATTGCCATGTCAGGAGCAGAGAACCTCAGGAATAGAACCAAGTACATAGGGGTGCAATATTAGAATGTGAAGGAGCTAGTCTATAATAGTGTTATATGTCTGTCCTACATCTGTTCAGAGGACAATGTGTCAGACATTCTCATGAAAGCCCTACAGGTAGAGAGACATGAGCGTATTTCAGTGCAGTTGGGCATGACACTGGGAGCAGAAGCTCAAAGCCCGAGGTCCTGAGAGGATGGAAGATCTAGCCTGAGGACATGTGCAGAGTGGCAGAAGATTTGGACCAGAGTGCACACATTGTACATTTTGGAGGGGATTGTTAGGAAGAAGTCCCAGGGGAAAATGTACAATGTCGGAAATAGCAGGACATCATAAGCAGCCATGATGACACAGCATTTGACTGATGCTGAGTCATGCTGTGTCACAAGAAGTGACATCATGAGGATGGTCACCTGGTGCTGGAAAGTACTGACAAGTGCTGCAAAACTGCAGAGTCACTCCCTGACTATATAAGGGTGTTGCCTCAGGACACATGTGTGATCGTGGTTGTGGGAAGATAGTTGGTGTGTTAATGACTATGTTGGTGGATTGTGTATATAGCCTTGTACACAGAGGAACTAAGATTAAAGGCTCATCTGAGAGATGTCTATTTGTAGAGTATCTTTACTCATTTTGAAGGGGAGAGATGCTTCTCCAGATGATAAGCTACTGCCTGCATTTGAGAAGGTGGTGGTGAATCTGGTGCTGCACATTGACATGGATCATCACACGCTGTGTAACCATGCTAACACAGCTAATACAAAATGCAGTAATTCATTTCCTGATGGGAATGCCATATAGACATCACATAATACCAGTCTGAAAATTGCACTGTCTGCCAATATGCTTCCAATCTGGGTTCAAGGTACCTGTGATGATATTTAAAGTCCAAAATGGCTTGGGTCCTTGATGTTTGAAGGAGCACCTGTTCCTGTATATGTCTTTCCAAGAATGCAAGATTTTTGGAGGGACTTTCAGTGAATTCAATATGATGTGAGAAGATGTGAAAGAGAGCTGTCTCATTTGTTGGCACCCCAATTATAGAAAACAGAAAAATGAACACAACTGTGCAACATCTGATGCACAGGGATAAGGAGAAATAGTGCAATGACCAATGCAGAGAAATAGAAGACAACAATAAAAAGGGAAGAACAAGAGACCTCTATAAAAAAACTGAGAAATTAAAGCCAAGTTCAAATCAAGGGCAGGGATGCTCGATGGAGAAAAAAAGAACATAATACAGGAACAAGAAGAAATAAAAAGAAGTTGGAGGCAATACACAGAAGAGTTATACAAAAGAGATAAGGGAATGAAT
>CM034703.1:294181905-294203692 GCA_020142125.1 Phrynosoma platyrhinos
TCAGAACATGGCCACACAGCCCGAAAAAAACCCACAAAAAAACTAGGAATGAATGACATTTGGAATGAGGAACCATGTGAAGATAAACTCCAAATTCTAAAAAGTGAAGTGGAATTTATAATAAAGGAAATGGGAAAAAATAAATCACCAGGAATCACAATTGAACTCCTACAATGCACACAGACAGAAGCAACTTTAATGCTAACTAAACATGCCAACAAATATGGAAAACAAGGAGGTGGCCAACAGACTGGTAATGCTCAAAATACATATCAATCCACAAGGAAGTAGATACAAAAGTTTGCAGCAACTATAGGACAAGTAGTACTAATCTCACATGCCAGCAAAATAATGCTGCAGCATAGACTTCAACCATACATGGATAGAGAAATTCCAGATGTGCAACTGGGTTTCAGAAAAAGAAGGGGAACTAGGGATCACATTGCAAACATATGATGGCTAATAATTAAAAAAAAAGACTCAGCATCTGTTTCATAGGCTACAGCAAAGTATTTGATTGTATAGATCATGAAGAGTTATGCAACACACTCAAAGACATTGGGGTGCCACTACATCTGATAGTCCTGATGAGGAATCTGTACCAAGGACAAGAGGCCACTTCAGAACAGAATTTGGAGAAACAGAGTGGTTCCCAATAAGCAAAGGGGTCAGACAATCATCCTACTTGTTTAACTTATTTGCTGAAAAAAACAATAAGAAAAGCAGAATTAGAATCAGGGAAAAAAAGGAGTTAAGATAGGAGGAAGGAGCATCAACAACCTAAGATATGTGGATGACACCATAATATTAGCAGAAGACATTCAGGAATTGAAACAGTTAATAAAGAAGGTAAAAGATGAAAGTAAAGGTAGGTCTGATGCTGAATATAAAACAAAAATAATGACCACAGAAGAAATACACAAATTCAATCTAGACAATGAGGAAATTGAAATAGCCAAAGAATTCCCATATCTAGGACCAAATATTGACCAGAATGTAGACTGTAATCAAGAAATAAGAAGACTAGGAATGGGAAGGGGAGCTATGAAAGAACTGGAAAAGATACTGAAGAGCAAAGACATACGACTGAGCAGTAAAGTCAGAATCGTTCAGTCCATTGTATTACCCATTACTATGTACAGATGTGAGAGCTGGACAGTGAAGGAAACAGACAGAAAGAAAATAAACTCCTTCAAAATGTGGTGCTGGAGAAGAGTGCTGAGGATACTGTGGACAGCCAAGAAGACAAACAATTGAGTTCTTGAACAGATATGACCAGAGCTCTCCTTGGAGGCTACGATGATCAAGTTGAGACTTTCATACTTTGGCCAAATAATGAGAAGGCATGGATCACTAGAAAAAATACTAATGCTTGAAAAGGTAGAGGGTAGTAGAAAAAGAGGAAGACCACAGACCAGATGGATAGACTTGATTGGGGGAGTTTATGGGCAAGGGCTTGCAGGATCTGGGCAAAGCAGTGGAGGATAGGGATTCTTCATATCACGCTATGGGATGTCTAAGTAGTTTACAACTGTAAGCTCATTGCCCCTCAACAGCTGGGTACTCATTTTAGCAACCTCGGAAGGATGCAGGCCTGAGACTAGCCTGAGCCCTGGCTAGTATTGAACTCGCAACCATGTGGCCTATGAATGAGTGGCTGCAGTACAGGCATTTAACCACTGCGCCACCAGGGCTCTTGTTTTTATATATAAATGAACCTGCTTCTTGGAGATGTCTCATCCAATGCATTGTAAATTGAAATCATAATTCATCTCTTGCTTAATGAATAGTGGGCAATAAAATTACTGTTCTCCCTGCAAGAGAAGTGTGAGATAATTACAATGTCTCATTTCTTCACAAAGGGCAGCCATAATCCATTCCAATCAGGGGAGGAAATTTTATTTTGAAGTTCGATGTTCAAAATGGTTTTATTGTTTTATGGCATCATTGCCATAAATGCAGGAGTGTTAATTTTCACACTCAAGTCACATACAAAGCTGTCTTGCCAATTAGATGTTTTTGCAATGACTGGATTCCCATATGTCAAAGTTCAAACAGAAAATGTAACACAAAGGAGGATAGGTTTTTTGGGAGGAACATTAAATAGTGCATAGGAAATGTAAGCTATTTAAAAGATAAAGTCTTTTTCATGGAGCCATCCAAGAGAAGCAGCTCACTCTTAATAATAATAATAATAATAATAATAATAATAATAATAGTATCCCGCCTCTCCCTGTTGAGGATCGAGGCAGGTAACAGCAAAGATTAAAACAATTACAGAAATAATAATAAGAAAATAATCCTCGAACCCCCTACCCCTTCGACCCACTCTCCCTTCAATAACAGTGGCAATGTCTAGGGGAGCTAGATCAAATGGGCAGTTAGTTCAGATCAGGACCGAGGTCAGTCTGGGAAGGCCTGCCAGAAGAGAATTGTTTTTATCGCTTTTTTAAAAAAAATGTCAAGGGATATAATTTGGCGAGTCTCCTCTCGCAGGTCATTCCAAATTTTAGGAGCAGCAGCTGAAAAGATCCTCTGGAAAGTCACCACCAGTCTAGTTTTCATTGACTGTAGTAAGTTCCTCTCAGAGGACTTGAGTGTGTGGGTAGGATTATATGGGAGGAGGCATTCCTTCAAGTAAGA
Organism: Phrynosoma platyrhinos; assembly: GCA_020142125.1. Taxonomy (NCBI): domain Eukaryota; kingdom Metazoa; phylum Chordata; class Lepidosauria; order Squamata; family Phrynosomatidae; genus Phrynosoma; species Phrynosoma platyrhinos. The sequence continues at coordinate 294,184,549 of CM034703.1, forward strand.
TGACCCAAGCCAGGTAACAAAAGTGTAGCCAGGAAAGACTGGAGAAGTCAGGGGTTGCAAAAACAAACTTAAAAGGACACATGTGTCCCCAGGTAGTTTCCAAGATCCGGATATTGTTGGACTGCATCTCCCAGCATTCCTTAGCATTGGCTATCCCAGCTAGGGGCTGCTAGAATGTTCAGTCCAACACTAGCTAGATTCCACAACTCCCTTGAGTTCAGTGCATTATAGTATGTGCTGGATAGAGCAAGGTAGACAAAGAAAGAGAATTAGAGCTTCGAAAAGTTTTGGACTACAGCTTCCATAATCCCCCTTTCAGCTATAAGACTTGTGAAAACTGATCCTAGCATCTTCTTTACTTTGTCTTTGTCGGAAACCAGACCAAGCTATCTCCCCTCACTCCCATCCTCCTCTGTGGCGGCATTTTCTGTTTGAGCTTTGACAAATGGGAATCCAGTCATTGTGAAAACATCTCATTGGCAAGACAGCTTTGTATGTGACTTGAGTGTGAAAATTGACACATTTTTCCATTTATGGCAATGATGCCATAAAACAATAAAACAATTTGGAACAACAAACTTCAAAAGAAATTTCCCTGTCCCTTTACTTCATTTGCAATTGAGCCATGTGAAAATTCTCACACCTATGCAATTATGTGGCAAATTTCTCAGCTCATACATACATAAATCATTTAAAGGGGCATCACTACTCATCCACATCACTACTCATCTACAGGGTTGCCTTGAGTCAGAGCCAACTCAAGGGCAGCTAACAACAACAACAAAGGTGTTAAGGTGGCTTCAGGGCACAGCCATCTTCTAGTCACATTAGCTGCAGCTTCTTCTTTTTTTTCCTTCAATTTTTAAAAAAGGACAGCTGTGGCTTGGCTGAGTGGTCAGCAACTGTGTGACCCCTGCACACTTTGCAAATGGGGCTGCAATGTAATAATATTGATTCTGGAGGAATTGCATTGTCTACCCACATATGTCTGGTCTGAATTCAAGATTCCAGTGATAACATTTGAAGCCCTAAATGGCTTGGGACCTTGGCACTTGAGGGAATGTCTCTCTTGAGAGTGCCCCAAAACTGAGATCTGTTGGAGGGCCCTCCTCTGTGTCCCATGGGAAAGGATAACGCATTGTGTGAGAACAATCTTGTCCCCCAATAGCCCCCCTAAAATATAATTAAACAATCAAAATTTAAAAACATACTTAAAAATAACAAACTACAATAAATGACAAAGAAATTAAAATAGCTGTAGCGGAAATCAGGGTCAGGCATAACTATTTTTGGTGGCTGGTTATCTATTCAGGAAAGCCTGCTGGAAGAGATAAAGCTGTTTAAGGTGGTCAAGTAATGGATCTCATCTGGCAGGCTGTTCCATAGTCTGGGAGCAATAGCCAAAAAAGTTTTCTGGGCAGTTGCAGATAATCTAGTTTTTATAGGTAGCAATAAATTCTTCCCAGAGGACCTTAGTGCGCAGGGTGGATTATATGGAAGGAAGTGGTCCAGAAGATAGGTTGAACCCCAGCCATTTAGGGCTTTAAAGGTGATGACCAACACCTTATACTGTGCCCAGAAACTGATAGGCAACCAGTGGAGCAATCTTAGAATAGGTGTTATGCTACCTGAGCCCAGCCTGGCTGCCCTATTCTGTACCAGGCGCTCCTGACCACCACATTCACCTGATTCATCATCTAAAGTGATGGATCTAGGAGCATCCCAGATTGCGAACACAGTCCTTTGAGGAGAATGTGACCCCATCTAGTACTGGAGATTATATCCTAATACCTGGATTTGGGGCCATTACCGTTAGTACCTCCATTTTGTCTGGATTCAGTTTCAATCTGTTTTTCCTCATCCAGTCCATTATCACTTTAAGACATTCATTGAGAAGGGAAACACCATTTGAAGTCAAAGCTGTAGACAGAGGCATGGAGAAATATATCTGGGTGTCATCAGCGTACTGAAAACACCCCGCCCCATGTCTCCAGATGATCTCTCCCAGCGGCTTCATATATATGTTAAATAGCATCGGAGACAGGATGGTGCCCTGAGGAATGCCACAATTAAGCTCCTTTTTAGCTAAGCAACTGTCCCCAAGCATCACCCTCTGGAATCTGCCCAAGTGGAAGGAAAGGAACCTTTGCAGTGCAATGCCTCCAATTCCTAATTCTCTCAGGTGTTCCAAGAGGATGTCATGGTCTATCATGTCAAAGGCCACTGAGAGGTCCAGTAGCACCAACAGGGTCACACTACCCCTGTCGATGCGCAGATGAAGGTAATCATCTAAGGCAATCATGGCAATCTTCACTCAATATCCTGTCCTAAAGCCAGTTTGAAATGGATCCATATAATCAGTTTTCCCCAAGACAGCTTGGAGCAGAGGAGGAACAGCCCTCTCAATCACCTTGCTCAAAAAACATAGCAGAGATTGGCCTATAGCTGTTCATGTCTAGAGGGTCAAGGGAAGTTTTTTTCAGAAGCAGCCTGACCACCACTTTCTTCAAATAAGATGGAACATGACCTTCTGTAAGGGATGCATTGGTGATGTCCTTCAGGACCATCCTCAAGACATCTCCCCCCTGGATAGCCAGCCACAAAGGGCAAGATCAAGAGGGTAAGTTGTCTTCCTCACTTTACCAAGGAGCTTGTCCACATGATCAGTACTCACTAGTTGGAACTGATGCAGTATAATCTCATAAACATAGTTGCAGGATACCTCATCTAACGATTCTACTATAACACCGCCGTCCAAGTCGGCTCTTATTTGAGAGATTTTATCTGCAAAGAAGTTGTTAAACATGTCACAGCAGGCCATTGTCGAGTTAAATAATGGGTTCTGCACAGGTGGAACTTGTGTCAGTTCCCTTACCACCCTAAACAGCTCTGCTAGACGGGACTTAAAATATGGGCTAGACAATACAACTGGTTGACTGATCGAACCCAAAAGGTGCTCAGCAATGGCTCCACTTCATCCTGGAGAGGGTTCTGTCCTGGGCCCAGTGCTCTTCAACATCTTTATCAATGATTTGTATGAAGGAATAGGGGTTATGTTTCTCAAATTTGCAGATGACACCAAATTAGGAGGAATAGCTAATACACCAGAAGACAGGATGAAAATTCAAAAAGACCTTAATAGATTAGAAATCTGGGCCAAAGCTAACAAAATGAATTTCAACATAGAGAAATGTAAGGTACTGCATTTAGGGCCAAAAAAAGTTTTTTAAAAAATGATATGCATAGATATAAGATGGGGGACACTTGGCTTATTGAGACTATGTGTGAAAGGGATCTAGGAGTCCTAGTAGACCACAAGTTGAACATGAGTCAACAGTGTGATGCAGCAGCTAAAAAGGCCAATGCAAAGTGGGGGCTTCCAGTTGGTTACGGCGGATCGGTAAGACGGGTCTTTGTGTGGGTCCAGACTGTTCAGCAAGGTTTTTGGTCAGTTTAAAATCTACAGCTGTCTATTATTTACCCCCCTGGCAAGGGGAGGTGTGAAGGGGCTTTTGGATAGAAATCTTGAATATCGGAAAACATTCTGGAGATTTCAAGAGAGACTAAAAAGAGACAAGGAGACAGAGGAGGAAGGTAGCCACCGCACCTTGCTGAGGCTGCCTGTTGCAAGGCTAGAGATGCCGCCATTTTTTTAAAATAAAATAATATATTATGGTTCACACCGAACACCTCTTAGCAGAGTAATGACTGTAAGTACTTTAACTTACCATCTTTGAGCCCTCTGGAGTTACAAAGCTTGGGAAAGCAGGGGAAGAAATTTATTGAGGCTCCAATTGAAGAGATAGACAGTATTGTGGTGGTAGCCTGGTGACTGGTAGATGCCTGAAAGAAAAACTGTTAAATTTCCCCTTTCAAGCCTCTGAGAGGAAGAAGAGGGGGGAGCGAATGAAAATAAAGAGTAGGAAAGAACCTTTCAAGGCTGTTTGTTTACTCTGCTGGGAAATGCTGCTGATTTGCATATGAACAGTGAATTTGAGCATTGGGTGGTGTCCTGATTGATGCTGACTGAGAGGATCTTGGGAGTTGAAGTCTTGAAGTAATGTGCTTGAGTGACATCAGTCGCTACTGGTGGAAGAGAGGAGAACATCAAGACTGACTGCTTGGATGGGAGAATCTTGGGAGTTGAAGTCCTGAGGCTGCCTATCCAGGGAATACTAAACATAATTGCTGGGAGAAAAGGAGAACATTGATATGGACCCATAAAGATTTATGAAGAATTAGAGGAAGTAGCATTGAATTTGTAAGAACTTCTCAGCCAGGGGTTTGAAGAAGGGCTTGGATAATGGACTGAGATGTATTAGAGACTGAGGCTGAGAACTTTGTGTTGAAGAATACTTCTTTTTTCTTTCTTTCTCCCTTCTCTCATGGAATAACTTGAGTGCTGGTTAGGCAGAGTGTGGAAATTCCACCCCCTCCCCTCTTTTCTTGACGACAACTGAGAGAGTCTAAGCATAGAAAGAGACTCATGGCAATGAATATAAGGCTGATTCACAAAAAGAGATATTATTGGAGCTGATTTGCTTAATTGTGACCTTTGTTGAACTATGGTTAAATTTCAGTGAAGAGACTTTAAGTATTTATAATACTGCGTACTATCTCATTTTGGATAATACTATTTTTATAGGTTACTGTGAAAACAAAAGATTTATAGTTTGGGAAAGGCTGGGAAATTAATGGCTAAAATTTCCAAAAGAGATTTAATTTAAGGGAAAGGAAAAATTTTGAATTAACTTGGAATACTCTGGAGATAGAGGAGATTTGCTATAATCTGCCTCCCCCCCCCTTTGTATTGACAAATTGACCTATATAGTGTAATATTTAGGAGGATATAATTGTTGTGAAAATATTGATAAATTGTGTAATAGAGAGATTGTGAAAACAATTGATGAGTATTGTACTATTAGATAGTCAGTGGCATAATAACTAAAGTTATATAATATATTGAAGATGTCTATCAACTTGAGGAGTCAAGCAAATAAGGCACAACCCTTAGCACAGAGAAGGCCTTCTTTAGAACAGACTAAGGGTGGGGACCCCTATAGTGCTTTAATGGATGAAATTAAATTATTAAGAAGTGATTTGAGTAGAGAGATCCAAGATTTATATCAGGATATGACAGATTTTAAGGCAGAGATCAAACAAGAGCTAAAATCTGAAATGAAGGAGGTAAAGAGAGCCTTTGATAAAATATCAGTAGAATTTAATAAAATGAAAGTACAAATTGACAATGTAAAAAATAAACAGGCAAAATTAGAATGGAAAGTGGAAAGGATACAAGACGTACCTCAGGACTTTGAGGAAGAAAGGATTAGGGCAGATGCTAGACAGAGAAAAAGGTCTGTAAAATTGAGAGGACTTCCTGAACAAGATGGTGAGAACCTGATGGAAATGTTGATACCATCTTTAACGAATTATTTGGGGAAACCAGAGCATCTATTTGAGTTTGAAATAGACAAGATCTTTCGATTAAATTCTAGGTGGCATTGCAGAGGTATTGTGGTGAATTTCGTGAGATGACACATAAGAGATCAGATATTAAATATACAAAGTGAAGTCCCTCTGTTGGTAAACGGAATTGAATTAAAAATATTTAAAGACGTGGCTCCAAGTGTAATTAGGAGAAGGAAAAATTATTTTTTTCTGACACACCAGCTACAAAGATTTCAAATAATATATAGATGGTTAATCCCGGAAGGATTAACATTTTGGTTTAAAAAGACTAAGGTGGAGTTGAAATCTTTAATGGATGTGAAAGAGTTTTGGAAGAAATATAGAGATGAGTTTAAATTAGATGAGAGATTTGTAAGTAGAAGAAGGAATAAGGAAGAGATGAAAGCAGATGTAAAGGGGAAGAATAAGCAGAAAGTGTCAGGAAAAGAAAGGGAAGAGGAGGATACTCATGAAGGAAAAGGAATAAAGAAAAAGACAAAAAATGTTGAATCGACCAAAAAGCGAGAACAAGATAGTGTAGTGTCGACCCAAACTCAGGAAAGTATAGATACTAATATGCACTTTGAGCTTAGAGGACAGGAAAGGGACCTTCAAGTAAGATCTAAAGGAAGTGGAGATGTAATCGAAGATGTGAATCTTGAGGAGGAGGAATTAGATGATATAGATGACATAGAGAGAAAATTGGAAGAAGAACAGAGTGTGATTTCCGATAATGACTAAATCATTTAAATAGGTATCCTGGAATGTCAAAGGCCTGAATGGGCCTGTGAAGAGAAAACAGATGTTTCATTATCTAACAAAACTAAATGCTGAATTAATCTGTCTGCAGGAAATTAAAATTAGGAATGATGAAACCAAATACTTGGTGAATAATAAATTAGGCAGAGAATTTGTGGCAGCCTCTAAAAAGAGGAAAGGTGTTGTTGTAATGTATGTCAAAGATAAATTTGAACTGAGAGAAATCTTAAAAGACTCTAAAGGTCGTTATATTGGTGTGGAATTGAGATGGCAGCAAATGAGATTAACTGTAATTGGGATATATGCCCCCAATGATAATAAAGGGAGATTTTATAAAGAATTGCTATTTAATCTGAATAAATTGGAGGAATTAAATAACAGTGTCTTGATGCTATTGGGAGATTTCAATGGGATCATTGATCCCCAGAAAGATAGATTCTCAACCAAAGTGATTAAACCTAATCAGGGTAAACTGCCCAGGGAGTTTTTTGAGATGATGAGGCAGTATGATCTCATTGATGTATGGAGAGAAAAACATAATTTGGTAAAAGATTATACATATTTTTCCGAAAGGCACAGATCCTGGGCACAAATTGACATGTTTCTGATTTCTAAGAATATGTGCCCGAGTATTATAAAATCAGAGATATTAGTTAGATTCAGATCAGATCATCATCCTGTAACTATTGAATTGAAAGAAAAAAAGAAAGATTTTAGCTGGATACTTAATGATACACTTCTTTTGGATGAGAAAGTGGTAAAAGACATTAAAAGCCAATTGAAATTTTACTTTTTAGATAATAAATATCATGATAATCTATAAATACAACTTGGGATGCCTCTAAGGCTGTGGTTAGAGGTCTCTTCATACAAAAGGGAGTTGAATGGAAAAAGAAAAGAGAGAAGGAACTTACGGACATTCAAAATTTGGTAAAAGACAAGGAGAGGTTGTTAAAAGAAGATCTGAAAAATAATTCCATAATAACTGAGATTAAAGGGCTTGAGCAAAGCATGTCTTTGTACTTAACTGAAGAAATAACTAGGAAAATGAAGTATTAAAAACAAAGATTGTTTGAAAGAGCAAATAAACCAGGAAAATTATTAGCAGCACAGTTGAGACATGAGAAAGTCAAGAGAACTATAAGTAAACTAAAAAGTAATGGTAAAGAAATGATTAATCAGAAGGATTTGTTACAAGTCGTTTGGAGATATTACCATGATCTCTACAAAGAAAATGAAACCAATAGTCAAGAATTAGATACCTACCTTGAGAATTGTTCTATTAAAAGATTTACTGAGGAACAGCATGAAAGCCTAAATGTGACAATAACTGCACAAGAAATATCAGAGGCAATTCAAAAGTGTAAAAGTGGTAAAGCTGTGGGTCCTGATGGACTGCCTGCAGAATATTATAAAACATTTAAAGAAGAACTAATGCCACATCTGTTAAGTGTAGTCCGTAATACTGAAAACGCAGGAGGCCCGAATTCATGGATGGACACTAATATCAGCCTAGTACCTAAAGAGGGTATTGATTTGATGGAGATCAAGAACTTTCATCCTTTCTCATTGCTTAACGTTGACTATAAGATCTTTGCATCAATACTAGCGACACGGTCAAAAAAAATCTTAATGGAATGAGTTTCTTCAGACCAGAATGGTTTTCTACCTGAAAGAAATATTAAAGATAATATAAGACATATTTTGAATGTTATAGAATATCATGAAAAATATATTATCCGTAAATTAGCTATGATATTCATTGACTTTGAAAAAGCGTTCAACAATGTTAGGTGGGATTTTATGATGAAATGTTTAGAAAACATTGATGTCGGTGCTAAATTTATGAAATGGATCAAAGCCATCTATAAAAACCAAATAGTGAGAGTTATAATCAATGGACAGAGAACTATGTCATTAGAAGTCTGGAAAGGTACTAGGCAGGGATGTCCTCTGTCCCCTCTTCTTTTTTTGATAGTATTAGAGATTTTAAATCATAATATTAGAGAAAATGTTTTCATAGAAGGGATTAAACTAAAGGAAAACATATGAAATTAAGGGCATATGCGGATGACCTAGTCTTAACTATTACTAACCCGGACAAAGTAGATGAGTTGATGAAAGAGTTGGATATGTTCACTAAGGTAGCAGGATTCAAAGTAAATAAAGGGAAAACAGCAATATTGACAATGAACCTCTCAAAAAATGAAGTATTAAAGCTAAAGGAAGAAACAGGTTTCCAAATTAGGAAAGAAATAAAGTATTTGGGCATAAATATTACGTCAAAGAATGTAGACCTATTTAAGAATAATTATAAAAAAATGGCATGAAATTCAAAAAGATCTTTAAAAATGGAGCAATTTAAGAATATCTTGGTTAGGAAGAATTTCTGTGCTCAAAATGACTATTCTTCCTAAAATATTATTTTTGTTTCAGAATCTCCCTATTATTAGGAATGACATACCATTCAAAGATTGGCAACGAGACTTAACGCAATTCATATGGAATGGGAGGAAACCAAGAGTTAAAATGAAAACAATGCAAGACAAAATAGAGAGGGGAGGATTAGCGGTACCAGACTTAAAAATTTATTATCGAGCATGCTGTTTTATATGGTTAATGGATTGGTTTCTGTTAAAAAATAATGAGACAATGATATTAGAAAGGGCAGACATGATATATGGTATCCATGGATATTTATTCTATGATAAAGTTAAAGTACATAGGGATTTTGAAAACCATTTTGTTAGGAGAGCACTAATGTATGTGTGGACTAAATATAAAGATGCATTATGTAGAAAGATTCCATTGTGGTTTTTGACAAATGAGGCGCTCTTTGGTAGAGAGAAAATGGATGAAAACAGATGGGTGAGGTACATAGATTTAATTAATATTGATAAACATTCTGGTAAAATAGAATTTAAAAGGCAAGAGGAATTATTAAACCAAGGTTATAAGTGTAGCTGGTTCCTATATAGGCAACTTTGGGATAGATTTATAAAGGATAAAAAAGATAAGGATATAGGGAAAGCCGAGAGTGACTTTGAAAAGATCATAGAAAAAGGGAAACAAGTAAAAATTGTGCATTTTTATGAGCTCTTGTTAAAACTCGAGCAAGAAGAAAATGTTGTGAAAACTAATATGGTCAAATGGGCCATTGACTTGAAACAGGAAATATCATTTGAACAATGGGAAAAATGCTGGATATACAGACTTAAATATTCCCTCAGTTACGACCTGAGAGAAAATTTTCATAAAATGAAATATCAATGGTACCTAACCCCTGTGAAATTAGCAAAAATGCATAAGGGGACGAGTAAGATGTGTTGGAAGTGTCACAAACAGGAAGGTACTTTTATTCACATCTGGTGGAATTGTAAGATTGCAATTAGGTATTGGAAGGATATACATAGGGAGGTTACGCAAATAATCCCATTGAAGGGCTGCATTGATCCTAAATTTTACTTGTTAGGAATGACAAATGAGAAAGAGCTCAAAAAAGAGCACGGTAAGCTACTATTCTACTTAACTACAATGGCTAGGGTAGTATACGCTAAGAAATGGAAATGCCAGGACCCTCCCCGTGTGAAAGACTGGATATATAAATTTGTGGAGTGCATCACAGCAGACAAATTAACTATGTATCTAAGAAGGAGAAATTGGAATAGACAGAAAGAAGATTGGGAACCTCTTAACAATTTTCTGAAGAATAGAGGATATGAAGCATTAGTAACAGGTTAAAGGTTTATTATTAAATTTTATTATTACTGTTACTATTATTGTCAATTTTTTTTTGACAGGAAATCTCTTTCCTAATAAGAGAACTTTTCAGAAGGGATAAATACATGGATAGGAAAAAGTATAATAGAAGTAGTGATATAAAGTGTCAGAGATGTAGAAAACGAAATGATGAACTGTGCACTCGAGTCGAAACTCAGGAAGTTTCTGTTTTTATGTTTTTTCTTTTGTTTTTCCTTTCTTATTTGGTTCATAATACATGAGGTAGTAATAGAGATATTGGTGAAGTTATGGAGGTTTGTTAGAGATTGTCCAATTCATGAGGTTAGGCATGAATATGTATGTAAGGTTATACGTTTGATTGTGTATTTGTAGTGATTGTTTTTTTATTGTTGTTTGTCTGTTATTTGTTCCATGTTTGTATTTATATATCAATAAAGATTTATTAAAAAAAAAGGCCAATGCAATTTTAAGCTGCAGTAATAGAATTATAGTATCTAGATCAGGGATAGGCAACCTTTCCCCTTTAAGGGCCGAGGGACTTCAGCTCCCAGAAGCCTCAGCTATGTTGGCCAACATAGCTCGTGGGATTCTGGGAGCTGAAGTTCCTCGGCCCTTAAAGGGGAAAGGTTGCCTACCCCTGATCTAGATCAAGGGAAGTAATAGTCCAGGGGTAGGCAACCTTTCCCCTTTAAGGGCCAAGGGACTTCAGCTCCCAGAAGCCTCAGCCATATTGGCCAACAGTCCCATGTTGGCCAATAGCTCCTGGGATTCTGGGAGCTGAAGTCCTTTGGCCCTTAAAGGGGAAAGGTTGCCTACCCCTGTAATAGTCCCACTGTATTCTGCTTTGGTCAGGCCCCACCTGGAATACTGTGTCCAGTTCTGGGCACTGCAATTCAAAAATGATATTGAAAAACTGGAGCGTGTCCAGAGGAGGGCAACTAATATGGTGAAGGGTCTGGAAACCATGCCCTATGAGAAACGACTTAAGGAACTGGGTATGTTTAGCCCTGTTTAAATATTTGAAGGGATGTCATATTGAGGGAGGGTGCTAACTTGTTTTCTGCTGCTCCAGAGAATAGGACTTTGAACAATGGATGCCAGCTACAGGAAAAGAGATTCCACCTCAACATTAGGAGGAACTTCCTGACAGTGAGAGCTGTTTTACAGTGGAACACACTCCCTCAGAGTGTGGTAGATTCTCCTTCTTTCGAGGTCTTAAAATAGAGGCTGGATTGCCATCTGTCAGGGATGGTTTGATTTTGAGTTCCTGCGTGCCAGGGGGTTGGACTGGATGGCCCTTGTGGTCTCTCCCAACTCTATGATTCTTTGATTCTATGACTCTGCAGATGCAATATGTGCAGAGAAGAAAGATTTCCTCGCTGCATGTATTGCCTCTCTATAGGAGCAAAAAAAATTCCTATGATGAGCTCTGTCAGATAAGAGTTGAGTTTTCTGCCAGACACACTCTAGTCATTGTCCAACTTGCTTCATCTTACTGAGTTCTTCAGTATACTATGATTGACAATTTGAAGTGGGTTGGAAAGGACACTTGGGAGCAATTGTGTCGATAGCCTTGGCAAGATCAGTGTTCTAGGTATTAACCAAAGCTTCGACAGAATTACTGATGTTACCAACCATTAAATCTTCTAAGGGTTTCTGGAATCCAATTGGTTCCATTAGCCTTTGAGGGTGGACCATTCTAATGGGTCCTCCACCCCTGATAGGAGAGGCAGTAGTTCAAAATTCAGCCTTGATCAGGAAATGATCCATCCATGAAAATGAGGAGATTTTTATTACCTCTGCACATGGATATTCCTGTTCCTTAATGAAAAATGCATTGCATCAAGGGTATGACCTGCACCAGGGGTAGGCAACCTAAGGCCCAACTAAAAGTCTAGGTGACTCCAAAAGTAACTCTGAGACCAGTTGTGTCAGCTTGGTCAGGGAGTCTGCTAGACAACGAGGTGGACGGTATACTAGCAAAATTCCCAAATCATCCTTGGTCCTCAGGCTCAAGAATATACACATGAATTGTTCCGGACAGGTATCTTGATCAAGGTAAGATTATTCTTATGAGCCACAGACACTCTGCCCCCCTTGCCTCACTTGCTCTCTGACAGAGTACCCGGCTGGGAGGGCCTGTGGCTAAGTTATAGTGCTGCCTTCTCCCAGCCAAGTCTCAGTAAGGCAAGCCAGGTTGGCATCTTCACCTAAGAGAAGATCATAAATGATCTGCATCTTGTTTTTGACCAACCTGGCATTGCAAAGGAGCAAGGTAAGGTTCTGTGGTATGGTTGGTGTGCTCTCCAATCCATTCCAGGAAACAGAGTGAATTGAAGGCAGGATAGCTTTTGGACATCGATCCCACCTTCCTTTGTAACAAACTTTCATCCTGTTCCCACCATTCCTTCCTTTCCCCCACACAACCTGGATTTTCACCCCAGATTGCAACCAGCCACACATGCCTGTCCCTTATTTGCAGAGCCTTCCAACTCCCCTCAAATTACTGCTGCACAGCAATAGCCTCCAGTACTCTAGGAGGGCTTTAGGAGCCAGCTATTTAAAATTAGCCAAGAGGTTCTTGAGGGCTGAGGGAGTCACTTTTAATGCCAGCCACTCCTGGCCATGCTCCCTCTCGCTGCTGTCTAACTCAGCTATCTCAGCTACCTTTGGCCCCGGTGGAGTGAGGGAAGAGGACGGGCTGCTTCAGTGTCCTTAGCATCCTCAGACAGGCAGGTTGGCTGGCTGGCTGGTGTTCCTGGTGGGGTGGGGGAGTGACTTTTTAAGCTAGTCACTCATGGCCACTCCCCTTCTTGCTGCTGCCTGCCTCAGTTGTTTCAGCTGCCTTTGGCCCCAGTGGAGTAGGGGAAGAGGAAGGGCTGCTTCAGAGTTTTACAATAAAATGATTTTATTGTAAGCCATTCTGTGATTTTCAGAAACTGGGTGGAATAAATAAATAAATACATAAATAATACTATAATAAATGCAGATGGTGCTAAAAAGATTTATGTGATGCTGTTGCATTATTACAAGGAAAACTGATGGAAAATAAGGTGGCAATCCCTTATCCCCAACTCCAGCTATGGAATAGAGTAGACTGCTTAGATATAATCTCAATATATAGACACATTGGCTCTTCCAAGACAGGGTACTGGTAACTATATAGAACCTCCTCGGGCTTCAACCCACCCTTGCTGCTGAATTTGCTATACCATCAAATTATTCACTTTTTAAACATCAGCTGATCAGGGCACACAGGGGAAAATACTTTATTTCTGAGTATAAATATGCTCCCAGAAGTTTCCAAGGAGCGTGTTCACCCTCAAAAACGAGGCATGTAGTAGCAAAGTGCCTTTGGTTCAGTAGCAACACACATTGCCATTTTTAAACTATGTTTTGAAGATGGGTCACATGTCCCAGGACCTTTCAAAAGTATGATTTTCCTTTAAAACTTCATGTACAGGAACACTTCAGTTCAGAAATCCAGGCTGTCAATAGTAAAAACAAAAAAGCTTTATTCAGAAACTATAGCTGCTTGCCAGAGGTGTGTTTTCAGGACTATGATCCCATTGATATTACGGTATAGTTAAAATATAAAATTTCAAAAATTTGAGTGGGCTAGTACCCCATTTCCTCATAAATCCCAACAGAGCTCTTTCCTCCTTTTACTCTGATCCTCCCCCCTTTCACTTCAGACCATCCATTCTCATGGGACTGACCTTGAATCTCCAGGCACAATCTATTCTCTTTTATTTCCATCTGCTTCTTAACCACCAATGGGATGTGAGCAACAGCCCTACTAATTAATTTAGGGCTACATGCCCCATTATCCAGATCAATACCACATAACACATTATAAGCAAGAAAAGGAAGGGAAGCAACATTAATTTTCTCATCATAGCAGGCAAGCTGAAAGACTCATCTGAAAAAAGCAGGGCACATTGTTGGCTGGAATTAAATATATTTCTGAAACTGCACAGCTACTAAGTAATCATCGCTCTTCCCTCATGTATACACAATAGTAGGTTCCAAGTCCAGGAGTTGGACTTCATCTATAAAAATCAGTAATTCATTTCATTGCATGCTGGCTAAACCATTCAGATATCATTTTACTTCCCTAGGCAAATGTGATGCCAATTATTAGTGGGTTATCTGATGGTAGTTTTTCATCTTTCACATTTTATCCACCAAAATTGGCATTTTACAGCCTATTGATTAGTGAGGTTATTGAACTGTTCTCTGATTGTGCTAGCCAGCTACATACAAGTATGTCAGAACCAGTGAACTCAGTTCCCAAATGAACAGAAAAACATCTTATTATGATAGAAAACAAAAGACTTTTATTTAAGACATTAGGACAGAAGTCACCAGTAAAGTGTCTGTGTCAGAACTAACCAGACCCTTCACCCTACAGTGATATTAACCCTCAACATATCCAGCCCCATCCTCAGGCTGTTTGTTCCTAAACCAAGGAAATTCTAAAATTATTTGTCCCTCTACCTCACACTCCCAGCTCTATCAGGTTACTACAACAAAGGAAAGGAAAATTAACATTCTCCACATAACTGACTCACTACAGGAAAAACAGGCATCCCTTCCAAACTCATCAAGCCACAAACCCCTTCTCTCTACATACAATTTGTCCAGCCCACCATCTGTCTACCCCCCCCCCTTCTAATGACATGCTATCAAAACCACAGCCCAGGCTTCTATGTAGCATACTATATATATATATATATATATATATATATATATATATATATATATTCTCTCCAGTATACAATAACAATCATGACAGAACCATGTCCATGGATTTGGACATCCCACCACACCAAGATTAATTTTCCCTTAGTCCACCCAGCTTGTTTGGATACTTCTTGTGAAACAATTGAGTCAGTTTCGGGAAACCCCATGATGAGCATACACCCACTCATTTTTGGACTCAGGAAAATGTTGCCAACATACCAAATACTGCAATTTCCCCCCTCTTGAGTTCAGGAACTTAGCAAAGGTACTGTTCCCCTTTGACTACCATGGGTAGAGGTGGTCCATGGTCACTCCTCCATGGATCCATCCTCAGGGCTAGCTTCAACAAACTGAAATGAAATACTGGGTGTAAATGTCTATAGGATTTAGGCAAGTCCAATTCTGTTGTCACTTCATTAACCAGCCTTTTCACAACAAATGGTACAACATATTCAACATATTTTGGTCCCAGCTTCTTGACTGGTTGCCTGGTCTTTAAATGTTTGGTGCACAAATAAACTTTGCTTTCCAGAGCTAAGTCTAATTCCTTGCCCCTCTTGCAGTCTGCAAATTTTTATAGTCCCTCTTTGCCTCATCCAACACTGTCACAATCTGAGGCCAAGCATCCCTAATTTTTTCAATCCATTGTGAGAGCAGAACAGGGTCTGTGGACTCCACAGTCAATGAAGGCAGAGTCTTCAGCTTGTAGCCATAGATAATCTCAATTATCTTTGATTAACTGCCCCATTAAAAGCCACTTCAGCATGGGGCAATCAATCATCTTGCAAATACTTACTGTACTATCTCAAATACTGCTCCAGAGTTGAATTCATTCTCTCAGATTGGACATCTATCTGTGGGTGATGAGAGGTGCTCATCGCTTGCTCAATTCCCAACATTTTCTGCAACACTTTCCAAAATTGTAAGGTAAATTGACTGCCTCTATCACTCACAATTTCCTCTGGCAGCCCATGCAGTTTGTACACATGGCCAATGAACAAGTCAGCCAGCTTGGCCATCATCATTAAATCTTTGCAAAAAAAAAAGTGTGCCTGTTTCAAAAACAAATCTGTTACCACCCATATGGTGTTTCACCCCTACTATCAGGCAAATCTGGGATGAAATCCATCTCTATGTCTCTCCAGGGGGCACCAGTAGTTTCAGGAACTTGCCTTCCAGTAGCTTAGTATGGGTGCAAACTGGATCCCTTTGACATAGGTCTCTACATCTTGCCTTATCCTGTCCCCACCCCACCTCTGTACTGTCTACAGATCAAGTGCCAGGTTCTCAGAACCCCCCAGGGTCCTGCTGCCTTGGTGTCATGGCACAACTGCAAAACTTTGAGCCTTAGCTCTTCCAGAATGTAAACCTTGATCCCTTTGTACCATAGTCCATTTCTTAACTCTAGGGCAGGGGTAGGCAACCTAAGGCCCGGGGGCCGGATGCACCCCCCCAAGGCCTTTGGACTGGCCCCAGGCCGGTCCTGCTGCCATTGCCCCTGCCACCCACCATGATGATATTGATTATTGTGGTTATTACTTGTTTTGGGGTTTTCTTTGCAAAGGACCTTTGCAGACTGCTAGAAATAGTGCAAATTGAGTCCACTTTAAGGGTTAGGGTTAGAGTTAGGGAATCATGGGAACTGTATTTTATTATGGCACCAGAGCTGTCTGATAGAGAAGGCTCAATGTCTCAGGAAAAAAAATTCACATGATTCCCTAGGACTAACCCTAACCCTTAAAATCAACTCAATTTGCACTATTTCTGGCAGTCTGCAAAGGCCCAAAATCTCCACAGGGGTTTTGCCATGGCTTTTCTGGGGCTGAGAGAGTGTGTATGCATATTTTTTTTTAAAAAAAATAAATTAAAAAAAAACATTATTTTTATTTATTTATTTATTTTTGGTGCTTTGCCCCCCCCCCCCCAATTGTCTGAGGGACAGCAACCCGGCCCCTGGCTCAAAAAGGTTGCCTACCCCTGCTTTAGAGAATCCAAATGTTCCCTAAGCCACTGATCTTTCCCCACTGCATCATGGAAGCTCTGAAACAATTGGTTCAGTGGTGAGGATTTGTCTCCATCTTTTTTTGGGCTTGGCTCTGAGTGTTCACTGTGAGACCCAATTTTTCTGGGGTGAACAAAGTCTCTACTGGGGTCTGTCTCTTACTTTCATGCTGAGGGAACCTAGACAAAGCATCCACCAAAACATTTTGCTTCCCTGGAAAGAACTTCAATTAGAATGTCAAACAATAAAAATACTTTACCCACTGGCTCTGCTTTGAGCTCAACTTCCTTGGAGTCTGCAGTGCCTCTAAGCTGCAGTGGTCCATCCAGACCTCAAAAGGGTGAGGTGCACTCTCCAAGAATTGGTGTCAATTTTGCAAAGCCCACTTGACCACAAACACTTCTCTCTTTGAAGTGGACCAATCCAATTTTGCTCCCTGAAATGTTTTGGACAGGTAGGTGCATGGCCTCAACACCTCATCAGAATCTCTTTGCATAAGCACAGCTCCCAATGCCATATCACTTGCATCAATTTGTATGACAAAGGGCATGTCTGGGTCTGGGTGTTTCAGGATGGGTTCAGTTCTAAACAGCTGTTTTAGCCTCTCAAATGCCTCCTGGCATTCCAGTGTCCACCTGACTTTGGTGGATGGCTTAGGTTTCATGCTAGATCCCCCACTGGCATTTTGTTTTGGGTAAGTCTTAGTTTTTAACAAATCAGTGATAGGCAGAGTTATTTTGTCAAAGTCAGGGATGAACTTCCTGTAGAAATTCATGAACCCCAAGAAGCTCTGCCCCTGTTTCTGGGTCTTGGAAGGG
Source organism: Phrynosoma platyrhinos (assembly GCA_020142125.1). Taxonomy (NCBI): domain Eukaryota; kingdom Metazoa; phylum Chordata; class Lepidosauria; order Squamata; family Phrynosomatidae; genus Phrynosoma; species Phrynosoma platyrhinos. The sequence goes on from CM034703.1 coordinate 294,202,066, forward strand.
GCCCATTCCAGCACTGTTTGAACCTTAGCAAAATCCATCTCAAATCCCTGGGTAGACACACGGTACCCCAGGAAATCCAACTTGTCTGTGTGGAAGTTGCACTTTGACAACTTGACATACAATTGGTGGTTCAAGAGGCACTTCAGCACCTCCCTTACCTGTTTCATGTGACAGTACAGGTCCTGAGAATAGATCAGGATATCAACCAAATAAACTAGGACTCCCTCAAACAGCAGATCATACATGATTTCATTCACCAATCTCATTAAAACACTCCCGATAGCCCAAATGGCATCACTAGATATTCAAACACCCCTAAGGGGGAATAAAATGCAGTCTTGGGTTGAGCCCCTCCCTGATATGCACTCAGAAATAGATGTCTCTTAAGTCCAACTTAGTGAAAACTCTTCCAGTTTCATGTCCTTCATAAGTGGAAGGGGGTACTTATTGGTACTACATAACTCATTAAGATTCTGGTAGTCCTTGACTAATCTCACTGACCCATCCTTCTTTTCTCTGAAAAACACTGGGGCCACAAATGTGGAGGTCGATGGACAAATAAATGTTCTAGCCAAATTCTTTTCTTTGAATTCCTTGAGGGTCCTTAGCTCGAGGAGGGTCATCAAGTACAGTTTTGGCTTGGGGGCTTAGTTCTGGGCTCCAACTCAATTGCATAGTCCATCTCCCAGTGGGGTGGTAGCTGGTCACTCCCCTTTTCAGCAAACACTCCAGCCAAGTCTTGGTAAATGGGGAGTAGCCTAATTGCTCCTCCTGGATAGCTTTCCCTGCCTGCTCTTGCCAAGGGGTTGGCCAATTCATTGGGGCCACCACTTTCTTTTCTGAATTCAAATCAGGGGTCCAGGTGTGTTCCTTACACCCCAGGATATCAAAAATCAGTTTTCCTGTCCACCACTGGATCCTGGGGTTCTGGAACTGCGGGCAGTCTATTCCCAGGATCAACTGGTAGCTACCACAAACCTAATTCTTTCCCAGTGTTCTGCCACCCCAAGCCACACTGTCCCATGGAGGAGCCATATATCTGCTTGAAGCTGATGGTGCTTTCCAGTTTCTTGGTATCTGACTTTAGTTCCATGACTACGTTTGGGTTTACAAAGCATCAAGTACAGCCCGAGTCTATAGCTGCCACCACATCCATACTTTTTCTCCCCTTTGGATTTACAAGCTTGACTGTCAGGGTGTATAGGGGGATTCTGCCATTCACAATTGGAGTGCAGCTACTTAAGCTTGTCACCTGCCTTCTGCCACTGTCTGAGGCAGGCCTGGGAAGTATCCCACTGGCTCTGCATTTTCCTCTGAATCTGTGGTGTATGATTCCACACCATCTCTACTGGTCGCCTTGAATGCCTGACTTCCCAGCACTCCAGTGACCAATCGCCATTGGTCTCCTGACAGGTTTTATTTGGGAACTTTCTTTACTGTGGTTCCCTACTGGCTAGTCCCTCATTCAGGGCAATAAACTCTCAGATGGCCCTTCTTACTGCATACCAGACAAAGTCCCAGTCTCATCCACCACTCCCTTTCCATGTCATGAGTGGTTGCTCCCCTTCCTTTGTCTTTGGTGGGGATCATAGAATCATAGAGTTGGAAGAGACCACAAGGGCCATCC
>CM034703.1:294228742-294251015 GCA_020142125.1 Phrynosoma platyrhinos
ACAAGGTGTTGGTTATTACCTTTAAAGCCCTAAATAGCTTGGGCCCAAACTATCTCAGAGACACCCTCCTCCCATATAATCCTCCCCGCGCCCTCCAGTCCTCTGGGAGGAATCTGCTGCAGCCACAAAAATCTAGGCTTGTGGCGACCCCAGAGGGCTTTTTCTGTCGTCGCTCCCAGACTCTGGAATGGCCTGCCGGATGAGATCCGTCAATTAACATCACTGCACAGCTTTAAAAAGGCTGTCAAGACGGATCTCTTCCGGCAGGCCTTCCCGGACTAGATAGCCGGCCTTGGGACCCTTTTAGTCCTGGTACTCTTCAGCCAGACTTTATTATAATCCCCTTCAAATTTGATCAGCAGGGGATTGTTGCGTGCTGGTTTATAATTGAATTTTTACGTTTTTATTGTATAATTACTGCTCAATTGCAGTTGTTTTAATTTGTAATTGATTTAATTAATTTTTAAGGGGGGGGAGGAGGGATTGATATTGTTTTACTCGATGTATTTTATTATTGTTGTTCACTGCCTAGATTGGCTTGCCACTGGGGCGGTATATAAATAAACTATATTATTATTATATTATTATATTAAATGTTGTAACCCACCTCGATTGCTGTGCAGAGGTGCAGGCTATAAATTATTATTGTTGTTGTTATTATTATTATTATTATTATTATTATTATTATTATTATTCTACCCCTTGCCTTTCCTAGCATTATTGCTTTTTCTAGTGATTCATGTTTTCTCATTATGTGGCCAAGGGACATTATAAATGCTTTGCATTCTCATATGCAATCATGGCATTATTATAGAAATCTACCTTAATAGCCAGTAAGCTGTCCAAATTGGGGGGGGGGGGGGGGGGATCTGTGCTGCTTCTGAGCAGGGTGCTTCAGGATGATGTGATCAGTGCCCTCCCACCTCTGAGTGACACTGCAATGAAGAATTGCAACAGGTTCCCACAGGGGTTCCTGCTTCTGTTTCTCACAGAGCAGAAGGCTAACTTGCTTTCAAATGGTTTTGCAGGTGGTGGCAGCAATGATGTGGAAAACAATAGCCATGGTATTGTGGCTACATGTTTGATGTACGATTTGTGCCACTATTTCAATATATATATATATATATATATACTTAGTCCTTGGAGAAGGAAAAAGGTGAGTTACAAAAATAACAATAATAGCAATAGGAATAGTAAGTACATTTCTATACCATTTATCAGTGTACTTAAGCATTCCCTAAGCAGTTTACAATGTGTAAGCTAATTGCCCCCAACAAGCTGGGTACTCATTTTAGTGACCTCAGAAGGATGCATGCATGAGTTGAGCCTGAGCCCCTGGCTGGTTTTGAACTCACAACTTGGGTGACTGCAGTACAGGAATTTAGCCACTGTGCCACCAGGACAACAACTAGAGTCAACTTTTTGCAACAAAAACATATTTGTCTGGAAGCAATGCCCAATTCAATTCCTGCCCTGACTAGAGTAAACGTATTGAAATAATTGTATGGTGAATTGCAACCATTTTTTTTCAGTGCAAAACTTGTGGTTTTTGGGGGTTTTTTTTTACAAAAAGGTGGGGTCTTTTTGTCCAAAGCCTACAATTTTTACACCAACACCAACACCGACGCACACACACACACACACACACACACACACACACACAATCCTACATGTATTTCTGCTTAAAATAATTTCCTGTGCAGATACTGGGGGGGGGGGGGGGAAAGACTGTACAAAAAATATTCATTTCCTCTCACACTGTGGAAAAATCTATCAAAAATATGCATGCCTATGAGGAATGATCTTTTATACTTTCTTCCACCAACTGCCTTATTATACTTGAGACAGGATATCTAGTCCCTGATGTTTATTTTTTAAAAACTTTAAAAATCCTTTTAGTTATATATCACTCCTTTAAATTGATGGTTTGTGATCTGAATACTTTTATTTTGTTGAATTTATAATGGTATCAAAACTTTAGTGAGCCACTTTAGTTTTTTTTTTTTTTTAAGTCTTGCACAGCAATAGGCAAGCTGTTAATTTTCCCTTCCATGTCCCCTTCCTTTTTGGCATGTATTTTCAGCTTAATTTAGACACTATGCACAGGGGATGTTATCTGTTTTAATTCCTGCATAGCACTCAGTATATTTTAAGCATTTTTAAAATAGTAAATAATGAGAATTATTATGTTGAGGACTTTGATTTCAGTGCAATCCTGTAACTAATTTAGGCACAGCTGGTACAGATGCAGGCTTCACTTACATCAGCAAATTACAGATCTTCTCAACCCTCTAAGAAATCTACTGCATGGTTTTCATGTTAATTGCCTTTTCCTTTCTCATCTAGGCACACAAGAGACTGCACCTAGGTTCACCTAGTACTATAATATCAAGTCAGTGTAAAAGGGCTTTCCAGCTTTGTTTGTTTTTAGCAGTCAAAGGAGCAGAGCAACAGTGTTGTGGGCAAGAGGGCAGGCAACTCACTTGACATGGTTGGAATCCTAATTTCTTCACTGCTGCTACCTTCTCCTCCATTGCTCATGGTTCTTATTTCAATGAGGTAATCTTCTTCAAAAGGTACCAACAATTCAGCAGACGTATTGTTTGTCTCCAGTATATGGGTGGTGCTTTGTCGATTTTGTTTATACAATATCTAAATACAGAAAGAGAGAAGAGGAGAGCAGGTTGTAGTATTGTTGGTTGCTTGCTTTTGTAAGCAGTCTCCCCATGAAGGGTTGTATTCTCAGGTCTCATGAAGCAGTTCTGTAGCATATTTCCAAGCATCCCGTGGATCCATTCAGGAAAAACATGGTCTGCTCCTGCTGCTTAGAAGCCTTCTCTGTGGAGATTCACCCTGGGAAGTATGAGGGGGTCTAGGGATGTATTCACAATACCTGCCTGTCGTTCCTGCAGTGGTGTACACATATAAATTACTTCAGTCATTAACCCATCTACAACATAATATGGCAATATTATGTATTTAATGTTTAGACTTATATGCACCTAGTTAAATAAATACTGGTTTTGGAGAGTCTGTAATAAAGCAAAAGAACATGGCCAATTTCATACCTAGTTAGCTTGGAATGCTGCAATATAATGGAATTGAGTTGCAATACAGGAATAAGCTTTTACAGGTTGCTGTGCTACAGATGGAGTATCATGTGAAACTAGTCCCACACAATTCAAAATTTAGTACTGTAGTGCAGTAGAGTGCTGAACAAAGCTAGCAGTTTTATTTCCCCCCACATTTTAATTTTACCTTTGATGGTAAGTTCTTATCACAGATGAACTAAAATTCATTCCCCATGCATCCCAAGTCTTAAGGTAATTCAGTTATGCCATACAATGTATCTCTTTAAAATCACAAAGGGATTATGGGGAGAGGGAATGTTTTATCGCTGTTTTGTTTTAAATGTTGTTGTCCCCCACCCTGATTGCTCTGCAGAGGGGCGGGCTACAAATAAAAATTTATTATATTATATTATTATTATATATTGATGAAATTTTGTCATTGTCATCATTGGTCCCTAAATGCATGATGTTGAGAAAATCAGCTCATTGTGTCCTTCATTTTTGTTACAGGTTGAAAAGAGTAATGAAGACAATGAACTGTCCGATTGAAGAATGTAGGCCATGTTATTGAATCTATTATTTCCCTCCTTCTAAACCTCTCTGTTTTGCTTTTCTTGCATTTCTTTTCTATATTCCACTGCCATTCCCATTTGGCCCTAGTTCCACTAGTTCCACATTTTTCTGTGCATTTTCCAAAATGTATGTAATTTTGTACATGTTTACTTGTTTGCATGTTTTGTTACAATTTTCACAGTCTTGGGAGACATAATATTTTTCATAGGAAAATTTGAATGCAATAAATGTTTTCATCTGTAATCTTTCGTTACACATATGCACATGCCCACAGAAATCAAATATGTCATGGGAAAGAATCTACCTTTACTCTTCACAGGTTAGTAACCTATGTACACCATTGTGAGTTTTCTTGTGTTTGTCTTTATATTATATGGAGGAAGATTCACTCATGTAAGATTCCCTCTTCAGTGTGGGGAAGTGAAACAGAGAAAGCACAGATTTACTCTAGTGAGAACTGGTTCTCTATTCAGGCTTTAAGGATAAAAGTAACCTGCTTCTTCCACTGGCACTCTCTTTATATTGAGAGTGGTAGTCAATAAAAGGAGAATTTCTGCTATCAGTGTAGGAGCTCCACATGATACAGAACCAAAAATGTTGGATTATCTGATCACATGGATAGGCTACACATGTACTGGAGGTCTCCTTTTCATACTACTGAAGTGGCTAGCCTGCTTTCATATTTATTTTAATCTGCCTTTGAATGTCTGGACTCCCCACCCTTGGGAACACCCCCCCTTGGGATGCCTAAGTGATGTAAGATGCATAAAGTATGGTGACCACCTTACTTACTTTGTAGCCTAGGACCTCAGATTCATTTTCCATTGTTTTTACATGCTTCCAGTTTAAGCATATCTTTGAATTTTTCAGTTTCCAGGCAATGTTTGTTGGGCGTTGGCTTGGTGCTTTAAAGGAAATAAACCTAATATTAATCAGCATATTAAATTTCAGGTTGTAATTGCCTAAATAGTGGTCATGGTAGTGAAACATATATGACTCAAACAAAGTCACAATTTAAAGGCTTTTTTGCAATTGCCTTTCCTATTCAATTTTATTCAACAACTGCAGGGACAATCATTAACCTGAAATCTGTATGAGGGAACATAAACAAATGTCATTGTTAAGCATTTTATATACATAGAAAAGAATTTGGACAGCTACAAGTTTATCATCCAAATACTGTGGATGTAGTTCATGAAAGGTATTGCATTTCTTAGGTCCTATGGCATTCTATACCTAGCAAGCTAGGGGCCACTGCTTGTTTTGACCAGCTTCAGTGGGGGAATAAGCATTTTCTTTTCCTCTTCTGCTCATGGCTTCCACTTCCGCTCATGATGCCTGCAGATTACATTACCTCTGTACTGCATTTGCAAAATGTTCCAAGATAGAAGAGCACAGAGCCACAAGTTCTGGCATAGGTCATAGGTCATGAGGGCAACCCAAAAACTATCCAACTGTCTGAATGATTTCCACTGAACATTCATTTGGTTTAGAAAACAATGAATAAAAGTGTAAAGGTTGCATACAATTGTAGCTGACCTAGGGAGAACTCTTTTATCAGCCATTGGGCTTTCCCTCCCAACTTCCAACTCATTAGGCTGAAGAAGGAAGAGTGGAAGAACCCTTTTAAAAACTTCTTATACAGTCTGGCTTCCTGTTTCTAATGACACCACTTGGAAGGGAATATATTTTGTGTTGCTGTGGGTCTATGAGTAATATGGTGTGGTGGGTTCTGGGAACAGGTGAACAGAAATCAAGAAACTTCCTTCAGATTGGATTTTATATGAAATGAAGGAGGGTTTCTGGACTTCTTTTTAATGACGTTTCTGCAGTACTTTGAAAGCTTGAGACTGACCAAATCTACAGTATCTCTACTGCAAGCTGTCTTTCACATTCCCTCAATATCTCATTGAATTGATTTAAAGCCTTGTGGCATGAGAAAAGAAAGCCAAATGGAGCAGGAGAATAGTTTTCTCCATGTTTCTCACCATGCTGTTGTAGCACTTCCATTCTCTTCCTATGGAAGTGCTACAACACCATGCTGTTGTAGCACTTCCATTCTCATTGTAGGAAACCCTACGATGTCACGTGGAGAGGATGCTGCTCTTTCACTGTTTTGGCTTTCTTTTCTCATGTGATAAATGCCCTAGTTCCCTGCCCTAAATGAATGCTGCTTTTTTGTGATTCTGGTTCAAGCGACATTACTTCTAAACTCTCACTTGTCATAGCAACCTATTAAAACCTGTCATTTACATCAGAAGAAAGACATTTTTGTTCTTTTTATTTTAAATGAGTTTGTTTTAGTAATTTAGTTGGAAAATCCTACACATATTAAGCTTGTTTTTATGCAAAGGTAATACAAAAGAATTTCAAAAAGACCACAGTTACACAAAATATTAAATGGCCATTTTTTTTTAAAAAAATCCTTTTTGTCAATATAAACACTGACCACAAGTTCACAGCTGGAACCAACAAGGAAAAAAAAGAGTATAATCAGGTTTATTTTTACTATTTTCAACATTACATGACATATAATTCTACAGAGAATAGGATAGAACTAACAGGATGCCTATTTCAGTATCTAATTCTAAAAAAAAAGTTCTAGTTCAGAAAAAAGGAAGAAAGAAAAAGAAATCCATCATTGGAAAAGAGGTCAAAAGAAGAAACAAACTTGTATAAAATTTGCATATGCTAATTTGTATATATAGATGCAAATATAAAGATACATTTCAAATAGATCTCACCATAGTGGAAAAATTGTACTTTTGAGAGCTGCGTGCCCTTTCATTCTGCTGTCTAGATGATAACTGTTGATAACCTAATTCAACAGTTGACTCCTACTGGCTCTCTGAAGCATAAACTTATACTTTGAAGTCACCAGATCCTGTGTAATCTCAGAAGGCACACTGGGTCAGTTCTGGTTAGTACTTGGAAAAGAGACCACCAGAGAATATTCAGGGGATGGTAATGGCAAACCCACCCAGAGTATGCTTTTCACATGTAAATCTATAAATCACTATACATTTACAGTTGCTTTGAAGTACTGCTACTAAGGGCTTTTTTTTATTTTTAAAAACCTAAACCAGATTTGGGGATCAACCATATTGGTGATTTGTGTTGTATAGTTCTGCACCATTTCATGCTGCTTCTTATCATTTCCAAACATGTTACTGTATTTTTTAAAAAAATCTAAATAAACCTGTGTAGAACCAATGGTTCATTTGTGAGTGCTTTGCTTGTGACATGGGCCATGATACTAGATGTGACTGTGTCTGTCCCTCCTTGCACTCCTTCCTATTTTGTTTCTGGATATTTTGCAATTTTTTCATGGTCTTCATTCTTTATGACATTTAAATTATTTTTTTATATTTAAATTATTATTTTTAAATTCCCCTAGTGCTGTTTTAAAATCTCTCTAGAATTTCAGTACTTAGTAACTGCTTTAATTGTATTGCTATGTTTGTTCTTGGTGTAAGACCATAAGACTCCATGCTCAATCTCCTCCAATGCCTCATTTCAGTCAGGAAGTGCATGCATTCTGTGGAAAAACAGTGATGCCACCACAGCAGTTTATAACAAGAGCTATAGAGTGCTAGTGAGGTTTTTCCCTCTAGAAATATAGAGAAATTGAAATAAACTGGGGGCAGGTGGTGAGCTGAACAATTATGAAAGGTTAACATTTACAGCATATGTCATAAGGCACTACACAAAACGAACCTCAACAAAAGGGGCACATATAGATTTGGAATTCAAAATATTCCAAAATATACCATGACAGGGAAAACAGCTGCATTCAGCTAAAGAGTAAAAAAGCTGTCATAGGACTTTATCACACGGGGGAAATCCCGTGCAGAGACGGGGTTTTAAATAGAAAAAAACCCCACAAAAGTGGGTAGATTTTCAGACAACGTCGATGTTTATCTGTAGTTAACCTGAACAGAAAGTAGTCAAAAGCTGCTTCTTTTTACTTTCAGAAAATCCCAAAAGTAAAAAGGAGCAGCTTTTGACTACTTTTCATTCAGGTTACAACACTTTAACAGTGATGTGTACGACATTCAACTCGCTTTTGTGGGTTATCATCAGTTTTTAGATCCCGTTTCTACACGGGATTTCTTCAGTGTGATAAGGTCCATAGAGTGTATCTACATGAGTGACCACTAACTGTGGTCTTCCAGATGTTTTAGACTCCAGCTCCCAGAAATCCTGACTGTCGGTCAAGCTGGCTGGGGCTTCTGGGTCTTTAAATCCATACCAACAAATTTGGATATAACTGATCTACACTGTGGAAAAAATGCAGTTTAACACCACTTTAAGTGTTGTAGCTCCATCTTATGGAATCTTGTAATTTGTAGTTTTACAAAGTCTTTAGCCTTCTCTGTCAAAGACTGCTGGTGTCTTAAAAAACTACAAATCCCAGGATTCTGTAGGATGGAGCTGTGCAGTTAAAGAGGTGTCAAATTACATTGTTTCTACTGTGTAGATGCAGTGAATTACTGGAAAATATATTGGGAAACAGCAAATAAAAATAGTAACCACAACCACAACAATGAAAAAATTCTACATCCTGACATACTTAGGCCATTTTGATGAACCCCTGATCCAGGGTGACCAAAAGGCCTCCTTTTACTGGACATGTCCTGCATTTCAACATTCTGTTTGGAGGTCTGGGAGGAATTCCAAAATGTCCTCTATTTTGAGTAATAAAGCTTGTCCTTGTGTTAACAGATTTATTACTGCCACCAGCTACTGTTGAAAAGGGCATTTTGCCAAGCAATAAACATGACCAAAATGTTTAGCCTTCAACAATATACCCTAATGACTACAGAAAAACTGTTGCTTGTGACTTCTGGTTGGAAATGACATCTAATCTGTGGTTTCTTAGTGTCACTGCTGGGAACCATTTGCCAGATGTGGCAGGGGGCTGCTTTTCTGGAAAGAAAAACAACTTGAAATTGTTCCCTTGTTATAGAGAACTTGGAGCTGTTCTACAGAGGCCCAGATCCTGTCCTGGACAGCTGAAAGAAGAACTAAAAAACTGCTGCCTGGTAAGGAACAGAGGGGGCTGAAGAACTTTACATGGCTGCATCTGTGCCACCATCATGGATATTAAACTGAAGTGAGAATCAACAGCAATATTAAAAAACTTTACTTATGAAACATTAACTTTCAGCCAGAAGAACACACTATCTAGAACAAGCAAAGGGACTGTGCATTCAAGATCTAGCCAACAGGCTGTAAATGAGACTGAAATTAAGATGGAGGTGATGAGGAAATGGAGGCATTGGAGAAAAGATTAGAGTGAACAGAGTTGGAGAGGATATTGGAGAAAAGAAAGATTAGTGATGGAAACAGATACCAGAGGAGATCAAAATTGGAGAGGGGATTGGAGTCAGAATCAGAACCAAAGATGGAGAGGAGCCCAGAGATGATGAAGAATCCAGAGTCAGAGAAAGCCCAGAGTCAGAGAGGAGATCAGAGTCAGAGAGGAGTGGAGACCAGGAGACAGAGACAAGAGGAGACCAGAATCGGAGAGAATATCAGAACTGGAATCAGAACCAGAGATGGAGTGGAGACCAGAGATGGGGAGGAGATCAGAGATGGAGATGAAAATAAAGCAGAGTTGGAGAGAGGATCAGAAGCAGGAGGGAGATCAGTGATGGGGGTGAGGAAGAAACCAGAGCCTGAGAGATTGGGAGCAGAAAGGAGATTAGAGATCAAATCCAGAAACAGAGAGAAAAATAAGGAAGGAGGAGGAGATTAAAAATTGAAATGGAGAAGGAGAGGTGAGGGGGGACAGAGAGGAGAACAGAGACAGAGGAGGAATATACCATCAATTGGAGATAGAACTGAAAGAATATTGATTGAGACCGGTAATATAGCTGGAAAGATTGTTAGGAAAGTGAAGACTGAGAAGGAGAATGATCAGGGTTGGAGTGGGAATCAGAGGAGGTTGCAATAGTTATAAGCCACTGAGATAGAAGGTGGAAAGAAAATAAGATCAGAGTAAAGGAGGTAAAAGAATGGAAGGATTAAAGAGGGAAAGGTGTAAATTTAGTTGTTTTTGTTCTTGAACTCAGTGTTTTCAAGGTCATTGAACATGCGGGGGGAAGAAGTGATGGTATAGGAAGGACAATGACATAATATGAGAAGAATAAGACTATTAAATGATAACAAGAACTTAGACACTTTGAGACTGTATAAAACAGAAAAATGACACCTAATGGCTAACTGTGAAGAAGAAGAAGAAGAAGAAGAAGTTGTAAGGAAGAGACTATTGAACTGGATACTTTGTAATAATGATAATTGGGTAAATTACAAATCAGCAATAGATCCAATAGTACCAACAGTTCCAGGATATCAATTAATATTTAGCAGATATATACATTGATATATTCTTTATTTTATCGGAGGAGGAGAAATTAATACATTTGCTAGTTAACAGATAGATGATAGATTGATAAATAAGGATAAATACTGTGACTCTAAATATCAATTGTAGTTATTACTCAGATAAATTCATTTGTTATTAAGAGTTTGGTAATGTATTAAAACAAATAGAAGGAGTTGAGTGAAGAAAAGTAGTGAATCAATTAATCTCTCAATATTGTAATTTGATTATTCCATTGATACACAATTGGAAAAGAGAGTAATTAACTTTCATTTGATTATTCTATCTAAGGATACTAATATTCTGATATTGCCTATTGAATTGTTATTTGTATTGTATTGTGTATAAGTTGAACAGACATAAATAAAAGGATGGCAGTTATAACAACATTTCAAACTACAAAAATGCAACAACAGCAATTACAGAGAAGACCATCAATAAAACAACCTAAAATACAGGATATAAATTCAACACTTTGGGATGAAATAAAACAGATGAGAAAGAAATAAGAAATGAAGAAAGATAAATATGAATTAAGACAAGACATGGAAAAAATGAAAGGAGAGATAAAACTTGAAATAAGATCAGATTTGAAAGAAAACAGAAATGATACAAACAATGTCAATGGAAGTAAAATTAGTAAAATTAAAAGTGAAAGAACTAGAAAGGAAATATCAAGAATTGGAAGAAAAATTGAAAGTGGAAACTGAAAAAAAAGGAAAGATATGCAAGAAGAAAAATTAAGTTGGGAATATAAAATGAGAGAGAGATGTTGGAAGATAAGAGAATTCCCAAAAATGGGCAATGAAAACCTAAATGAACTTATTATAACAGTATTGGCAGAGTTTATAGGAAGAGATTATGGAATTGGAAATAGACAAGTTGTTCTGAGTCAACTTATGGATTGCAAAACAAAAAAAAATTACTGAGACATTGCAATTTACTTTGTGAGGACACAAATGAAAGAACTAATATTACAGCAACAGTCTGAAATATGACTGCCTGTAGAAGGCATGGAACTACAATTTTTGAAAGATATCCCTGGACCAATATGCAATTGTAACTGCTAAGAAGTTACAAGAAGTCAGCATAAACTACAGATGGAAAAACCCAGAAGGATTGCCTTTTAAATATAAACAAAAGATGATTAAATTCAATTCAATACAAAATGCAAAATAATTTTTAGAAAATCTCTCAAAAGATATGAAACAACAACAGGAAGAAGATTAAGATCATCCCCAGATGGACGGACAGCACATAGAGAAGAAACTGAGAGAGAAATACACATGAGTATCAAGAGGTGAAGGAGAACTGTAACTGATAGAAGAAAGAGAATACAATATGTATAGAACTATAAAATGCCTCTCCTGTATTTTGTAATGCGCTCTACATGGGGCTACCCTCGTGCTTGGTCCGGAAACTACAATTAGTACAGAATATGGCAGCCAGAGTAATTTCTGGGACATCTAGGAGGGACCATATTACTCTGGTTTTAAAGTCCCTCCACTGGCTACCTATTAGTTTCCAGGCCCAGTACAAGGTGTTTGTTATCACTTGGAAGAGGAAACAGTACAACAATACATGATTAATTGGCACAAGATTTTGGTAAACCCATATTTTTAGAAGATTGGAAGAACTGTGGAAAAAAGATTAAAATATGCATTAAATTATGATATTAAAGAAAATTATTTTAAAATGCAATATAGATGGTACCTAACTCCAGAGAAAATATCAAAAATATACAAAAATAGCAGAAAGGAATGCTGGAACTGCTCAGAAGCTCAAGGTACATTAATGCATATGTGGTGGGAGTGCAAAAGAGTGAAAAACTATTGGAAACAAATACATATTGAAATAGAAAAAAATCTTAGGTATTAAGATGAATATGGAACCTACCAAATATCTCTTAGGGATGGTCAATAAAGAAATAGAGAGAAAATTTGGTAAAATTATTTTTTATATGATATCAGCAACAAGATCTATTCTAGCAATGGAAAAGTAAAGAAGAACCTACTTTACATGAATGGCTTATTAAATTACGGTATATGATGAAATGGAATTGAATAAACTAACATGCCTGTTGAAAGATCAAACAAGAAACAGACGTGAAAAAGAATGGTAATTAATAACTCAATACTTCTCACAAAAGTGGGGAGAAAAGAGTGTAATAGCTTTAAGAGAATAAAAATGGAATAATCATATTGAATAATATTGAAAGGATGCCCAACTATCAGATGTTGAATGTAATACTGTCTTAGTTGAAGAGATAAAGGAATGTCCAGGATTTAATATCACAGTGTGAGAATGGAAGAAATGTTATAAGGAAAGATATCTGAAATAGAGCTGAACTGAAGGATGAAACATGAATATATGATTCAAAATGTAAGAAAATTTAATTGAAAATCAGAAAGTCAGAATGAAAGAGATATAATTGAAATAATCATAGTAAAGGAGGGGAAGTTATTTTATGTTTGAGTTTATGTTTGTCTGTTTATATGTTTTTATATGTGTTTAATAGAATAATAATATAATAGTAATGATGTCTAGAGTAGTTATGTTAACAAATTTATATGTACTTTTGTATGTGTATATGTATAGTTGTGAAATAAATTTTTACCAAAAAAAAAAAAACAACAACAAAAAAACTGTTGCCCGCATCAGAGAGGCAAAGGAAAGAAGGAGAAGTCAACAACAACAATAATAATAATAATAAAATTTATTTATATACCGCCCTCTGGTTTCCCAATCCGGGCGGTTCACAACATAAAATACAATACAAAATATAAAATACAAAATATTCCCCCTTCCCCTTAAAACAGCATTAAACCATTATTAATTTAAAAATCTGCTGCAGGCTGCAGAGACACTAACTTGAGAGGCACAATCCCAGAGTATGGGGTGAGGGGAAGGGTTAAGAAGATTGTCACTGCCCCTATGGTGATTGTGTTTATATGTGTATGTGTTTTTCTGATGGAGGTAGGGAAAGGAAAGGAGGGTCTGGGTTTCTGAAACATATCAATGGCACCAAGGGGGAGGGGGTGCCAAAAGTGTGCAATTTTGGTTGAGGAAGAAGCATGAGGGATGAGAGAGCAAATAGGAAAACTACCAGTAAAAGTAATAATTTAAATATAGATTCAGTCAATTATATGTTTCTATTAAAATACAATTGTAAGTATTTGCTTTTCTCAGCAATCTATAATATATTGCAAGCCAACAAGGCATTTTAATTAAAATAAATTCATCAGAAAAATATGGCAGAGTGCATCGTATACATCATATTAATATAACTATAAATAAACCATATGAAATGAATTTATTTTTATATTATTGTTTTTTAGATTTTATTTGGTAATGTCCTACATTTTTCTTGAATAGCTTACATTTTGCAGTGCCTTGTCTCCTTTGCAGTTATGACATCTGGTCACCCTACCCTGGACTGGACTAAGGAACAGAGCACACTATATAAAGTAGCACACGTGGCACCCTACCATGGCATAATAGATCAAATTCATGATCAAATGCCTCATTTAATTTACTGAAGTCTTGTTCAAAAATTTTCCTCCAGAAAAGGATTTTGCTGACAGCCACTTTTTTCATCACCAGTTTTACTATCCTTACAAGCTCATGTATTCAGCAGAAGAGCTGAATGGAGAACCTTATATGTTCAGCTGATCATGCACAAGTGCTTCTATGTATCTGGAGATCTTGATCTAAAGATGGAATGAATTTTTTTTGTTCTTTGTGCATCATTAAAAATAACGGGTTTCTCTACAGGTGGAAAACACCATTAGGAAGACTGGTAGAGGGGCAAGATTTTTGTACAGTTTTCTCACCGTATGTGAGTGGCCCACAGAGGGGAGAAAACTACATGCAAGGATTAAATCAGGGGTAGGCAACCTTTCCCCTTTATGGGCCGGGGGACTTCAGCTCCCAGAAGCCTCAGCCATGTTGGCCAATAGTCCCATGTTGGCCAATAGCTCCTGGGATTCTGGGAGCTGAAGTCCCTCAGCCCTTAAAGGGGAAAGGTTGCCTACCCCTGGATTAAATAGTGTAAAATTTGCATCCCTATCTGGATCACATAGGTATCCATGTGCATTTGGCTGAAATTGTGTAGGCTCTTTGTTTGTTCCTTCTCTAGAATGAACAAAACTCAGAAAACAGATTTGGCCATGTCTGGGATTAGGACCATGGCTCCAATGATGTCATAATGTGTACAGGGGGATTTCTAGATAGGGTCTATCTTATTTTACTTTATTTTTGTATCTCATCTATACCTTACATTTCAATATGTATTACAGTGAATCACTGTTCCTTGAGATCTTTATAAGGAGCTCTAAGTAAATTTAACAATTCTGTTACCATTTCATAAGTGAAGACTGCAATTTTAGGCTGCTTTTATGGTGAGCAGTTACTTATGAAATACTAATAATATAATTTTGTGTGCCCTTCCTCCTCTTTTTTTCTTTTTTTGTAGACAGAACACTCAGTGTGTCTTCTCAGAATAAAGTGTATTGAAGTTGGAATCTAAAAATCTAAAGTCTGGTGCAATCGGTGTGATTCAATGTCCGCAAGTGACTTACAAACAAAAGTCAGAAATGTTTTGAAGGTTATTCCCCCCCCCCCCAAGCATGGATTCAGAATCACACCATACCATATCAACAATCCTCCTCTCTCAGTTATAACAAATTGATTTATCCTGAGTTTAAAAGTTGGTTTTTAAAATAATATCCCCCCTGTATCTATATCTATCTATGTCTATATCTATAGAACTATAGATACTGAAGCAATTAACAAACAGGATTGAAAAATATAACAAACAAAATATTTCAGCTTCCACCTTCTTTAGTTGCTAAAGATGCTCTAGACTATAGCAAACAGTGGTCAGGCATTTCAATCACAAGTACCTCCTCCTTCAAGACATTTTGGACAAAATAGCATTTTTTGGAACAATAGACATAAGACTCTAATATCATATGGCCTCCACTTAGAGGATAATATCACCATCCATTAAAGAATGCTGGAAACAGCATTTTCAACTTCCACTTTGTGAAGTTTTTAATCTTTAGCTATTGAAGAGGGTGAAGCCAAAACGTTTTGCTTATGTTCTATTTTTTCAATTCTGTTTGTTAATCATTTCAATATATATGAGTTGTTTTAATCGTACACACACAGACACTTCTTTTCTTGGGAGAGATATTTTCTTCTTTTCCCTGAGAATAATTTGATCTTTAGTGCAGAAGTCTGCTAACACTACTAAGATAGCTGAAATGTGGCTGGCCCAGTTGCTGGGAGGGGGGGAGTAGTCAGGCTGTGGGGGGCTCTAGGCCTGTCTGGGGGTTGGCTTGCTCCCAGAATGTACTGGGAGCAACTCTGTGGGCCCGAATTGGTTGCCTGGGCCTGCTGGGGGCCAGGACTTCTGGCAGCGACATGGGACTATGAGTCCCAGCAGGCTTTGCAGCCAGAAGCCCAATCCCTTTGCTCTGATGGTAGCCTCTCTGATTGGTTGGGGAGGGGGTGGGACTTCTGCCCAGCATTGGCCCTGATTGGTGGTTGGGCTTATTAAAGCCATGTGGCTGGAGTGGATGGTGCAATTCCAGCTTGGTTCCTCCCACCCTCCCTCCCAAGGGGTTGCAGGTTCATGAGTGCTGTCACAACTTTTAGGGGCAGTAACATGGGCTATGGATCTGGTGGGCATGATTTCCTGTAATGCAGAGCACTGGATCAGGAGTCCAAAAGGGACCCAGAGGGAGCGCTAAGGTGTTGCCATTTTGGGGGCAACTCCTGAACAGTGTCCCCCCGGTGACAAAGGAATAAAGATGTGAACATGTGGTGAGTTGGTTACCCCTTCTGTCATCCCGAAACCTGACTGTGACTGGGCCATTTGGTTCATCAAACAACAGGCAGGTTGGCTGATGCCAGATCCAAACCCATGTATTTGAGCCAACCCTACCTGTCAGCTGTATTCAATAGAGTTGTGGCCTTTCCCTGCCAATCGTATTTCCTGGTGTCATTTCCTGTGACATCTCACCTTCCTCTGCAACAATGAATTGTAGACATCATCCTGGGGATCAGGACATAGAGCCAAAGAGCAGCTGGCAACAGTATCAGTTTTCATGCTCCTTGCTCACATGTCCCCTGAGTACATAATAAACCCTTCATAATAACTGTTCAACTAATGCTGTTATCCATCCTGAATCAGGAATAAAGGAAAATATTTTGACTATTGGTTAGTACAACTAAAAAAGAACCACTGAATCAATGGCTGAGTAATGAGTCAATACATGCCATTGAGTCAGAGGATCCACCCTAGTGAGGAATAATAATTAATTGCCCAAACCACTCCAGTGTCAGTTTCAGATACGTGATGACTCCTCCATAGTGCTTCCATAACTGAAAGCATGATTAATATACTGGATATATATAAAAGGATTATTTCTAGAATGTTATGATGTCAGGAGGGCATCTTTAGATCTCAAAGTGTCTATGTTTATCAGAATTTGTCCGCCACAAGTTTTTTGTTGTTTTTTTAATGGGAAGAACAGAAAGAAGTTCACAAGAAAGGAGACATAATGTCTCCCACAAAGGGCTATTTTTCTACAATATGTTGGATAAATTGAAATAAACATGAGCATTCTGACACCAAAGATTCCCTCATGGCATTTATTTTCTTTTCCTTTCCTTATAGAATCTTATAGACACAGTAAGGATTTATGGATAATATCTTTGACATAAATTTGTAGTAGAATAATTGTATATGGGAAGGGCCTGATGCACAATCTATAGTCCTCATTCAGAGACATAGCTGTGTTAGTCTGGAAATTCAGGATGCAAAAAGGATCTTGTAGAACCTTTGAAACAAACTGAGCAAAAAAGTTGTAGCATTAGCTTTTGCATACTTGAACTGCTTTCTCAGATGCATAATGTCCATTCCATGCATCTGAGGATGTAGACCAAGTCTATAAAAATCAACACTACAACTTCATTCACTCAGTTAATTTCAAAGGTACTTCAAGATCTCTTTGTATACTACAGTCCTTATGTCATCTATGTTGTGCATTATATAAAATAAGGTTTATAAGGACTCTGCATGCATTAAAAATAAATAACCACAAAAACCCTTTACCTGTGCATTAATGGCCACCTCTCCATAAGTAACCTAAAAAGGAGAAAGAGTTAAACAAAAAAGGGCAAGGAGATGCTCCAATTAGTCAAAAATATATTTCTTGGGAAACACTGTTTTCAAAGTCCCAAAGGATTTTGAATGGACAATCTGAATAATAGGACCCTTAGATCCATGGAAAATAGGTGACGAACATCAAGATTTTTATAGATGATTGTAAACACAATCCTAGCTTTTATGAAATTTAAAATATTCATAATCAAAGAGAGAAAATGAAGATGGGAATGTCTACTTCATGATATCTTCCAACTGAAGTTCTTAATTATCTTACTGGAGTTCTTAGTTATCTCAGTTTAGATTCCTTACTCTATATAACAGAGTTAAATATTATATGATCCTTCTTGAATATATTCTGCCTCTAGACTATTTTGAAGCTACCGATTTTAATATATCTTTGTCTGGTGCTTCAGTAGGAAACAACTGAAAAGAGATATATCCTCATTAAAACCCATAATAAAAGCCCACAGTACAGGCATACAAAACCCTATTGAAATGAATGAGTATAAGCACACCTAGCTTTTTGATAGATTGTGGATTTCCTATGGTAGTGTTATAATGAAGCAGCAACCTTCAGTTGAAAAGAAAAAATGTGTCCAAAGAGGTTGAAGCAAGCAAAAGGAAGACTATAAGTCTCCTTTCCTCCCCACCCTTTTTAGCTGAAATTTCTAACATTGCAAACAACTCTTTTAAGAATTAATAGAAATTCCAGCTGTAAATGTGATCAAGCTTCAAAATGGCAAAAGGAATATGTCCCAAAGCATTAGATACATTCAGTAGCTACCCTCCATCCCCAGATTACTTTCAAATTCATATCATAATATGCATGCCAGTTTTGTAGAGGGGTGGAGACTCAAGTTCTGAGTGCTAGTTTTCTGAGTGCTAGTTTTCTTCTGTCCTTATAAAGCATATGGCACACCTTGCACAATATTTTTACTCATTATCCAAGATTTTAAAACTACATGCTATGTGAACAGGTTTTCTGAGTGGGAATTTAGTAGTGTGGTATAGCCTTCAATCCATGCTGTCCTGAGGTGTGATGTAAAAAATTTGTGCCCCATGGTTTCTGGGATTAATGGTTAGAACAATGGCAATTATTACAAGGAACATAAGAGGTGGCAGCGATCCAGAATTTCACATGCAAATCTGACCCGGGCCTATCTGAAAATACCAGGGAATGGAACTACTCTTTTACATACAAAATATATGTTCATACACAGAGATGATGCCCTCTTTGCCTGCAAATACCAGAAATAATCTGGTTTGATACTGCTTTAATTGCCATGGCTCAATGCTATAGAATTCTGGTAACAGTGGTTTTAATGAAAAATTTAGCCTTCTCTGTTAGAGAGCTCTGGTGCCACAACAAACTACATTTCCCAGAATCCCACAACATTGAATCATATCAGTTAAAGTGCTGTCAAACTAGATTATTTCTTCAGTACAGATACAGTCTAGGAGTCTCACTAAAACTCAGGCCCTTATTTTGTACTCTTTCCACCTAAAACCAATTCCTATTATATAGCTTCTGCAATCCACTTCTACCTTAGTCATTTAAAGATTTAATCCTGCCAGGCTTTCTCCTGTACTACAGAACACTGTGGGGTGATTTTTGACTGTTTCTTTTCACTTGGCAAACCCAAACATTCCTAGATCATAAACCACTTCATGAGGCTGCTGTTGCAATTACAGTGAGCCTTTGCAACAATTACTGTTAACAAGCTTCAGTCCTTTAGTACCTTGTGCCATGGCCAGGACAAACTCCAGACAGTATGCACTCTCTCTCAATCTAGCATTTTCTTTGGTTGATTTCACAGGGTGACAACATATAATTGCTGTGGGTTGTGTCCTTAACAGTCTCAGAAAAGCACATTAATCTCCTACATATTTATTATTGATTTAGTCCTACAAGATGGTCACCCCTATGAACTTGTTGGTGAAGCTTGGTGCTCCAGAGTTGTCTCTGTTGGCAGTGAAGAGCTTTTGTCTAATGATATTAACCAAAGTACACACCTACCATTGCCCATGCAACATATAAACATTATATACAAATGTGATGTGAGTCAGGTGCTTTTGTGTTTTGTAGGCATGGGTTATTTTAGATACTCACGTGATTTTTTTGTAGTAACATTAACTGGAACACTGGATGGTCCAGTCCCAGCTGTGTTGAAAGCCCTCACTGAGGCAAAATACATTGTATTGGCTTTGAGATTGGTAATGTTTTTTGCTGTTATGTTACTAGTTACTTTGATTTTGCTGGTTGTAGAATCTCTTGAATCATCTGTCCAGTACAAAACCTAACATTTAAGCACAAAGACAATGCATTGCTTTACTTCAGATACAACCTTGACAAGAAAGCAGACAAGTTGACAAATAAGTGCTTTAAGAAGGACAGCTGATTTTATAATTGAAGCCATCAGGATATAAAAGCAAACTTGAATATTTATAGCTTTTACTGAATCCTGGATACAAATAAGGGGAATCGTAGCTACAAATCTGGAATGCTTTGCTTTTATAGCTATCCAAAGGAGACATGTTGGTAAGGTAATGCTTAAAAGAGAGCTAGCATGATGTAGTGGTTTGAGTGTTGGATTAGGACACTGGGAGACCAGGATTTGAATCCTTGCTCTGCCATGGAAACCCACTACCTCACCTTGGGCAAGTCATGCTCCTTCAGCCTCAGAGGAAAGCAATGGAAAATCCAGATCTGAACAAATTCTGCCAAGAAAAACCCATGACACCATGATAGTTTTGCCTTAGGGCTATATTATGTCAAAAATGAGTTGGAGGCACACAACAACAATAGCTTAAAAAGTGTCTATGAATAATTTAAACATGAAAGAAAAAAATTCAAAAGGAATGAGGAAGAGTTATTAAGGAAATTTAATTATTAAATTTCTTGTCTATGTAGTTACAGTTAAACAATTATAAACTAAGACTTTGCTTTGAGCTCTAGAAAAATTTGATTTGGGAGAGCATGAACTCATTCTCGAAATGTGGATCCTTTCATAACAATGCACAAGAGTCAGTTATCAGAACGTTTGGACAAATATATAATAAAATAAAATAAAATAAAAATCTTAGAAGAGAGAACCCTAACAAGATATAGTACTACAAGAAGTGTATGGGGAACAAAAGCAGCAGCAACAACAAGAACAATTCTATTGACAGTTAAAAATAGTAGGTGGAACTGTAATACTGACCGATGAGGTTCTCAAAGATAGAATCTTGATAAACTGAACAGTATATTTGGAGAGAGAAAAAAATCTAATTTACAGATGGAAAATATCATGCAAAGTCCTGTGGCTGTGAAAAGAAAACCTGTCCAGAACAGTCAAGTTAAAAATGAAATGCATCTGTAGAAGAAATATTCAGGGTCCAGGAATGTAGAACATGAACTGTTGGCATAAAAGGAGAAAACCCACTTTAAACAAAAAATAAAATTCTAGAGAATATATATTATCCAGTGGGACAAAGAAGCAGGCTTGGGAGCCCAGGTATATCAAAACCTCCCCTCTCCTGTAAGACCAGAAGGGCGCTGCCATCAAGAAGAACAAAGAGGCAGGCTTGGGAGCACAGGTACATCAAAGTCTCCCCACTCCCCAGGCCAGAAGGGCAATGGACAAAAAGGGAGGCTTCAATGCTGCAGCCCATGAACTTCAGGGCCCTCCCCAATAAGAAGAGCAGAAGACCACTGATGCCACCTATGGGGACAAAGTGGGAGGCAGGGAGGAGGAGGGGAGGGATAACATCTAGGAGTATAAAATGGAAAGGGAAAAGAGAATTGAGGGAGGGAAGAAGGAAATAACTGGCATAAAATATAGGAACAGCTACTGGGCTACAGCAGTAGTGATGAGTGATACTGAAATCAACTCTCACAGAGAGAACAGCAGTGTCACCATAGCTGATATTTGTCAGCACTGTATGAAAGGAAGCAAAAGGTGTCCCCCCCTTGCGAGACCATTTCACCAAGAAAACCCTTTAGGTGAGACAGCTCAAAAACCAATAACTAGAGAGGGGGAGGCCAGACAGAAAACATGTCCAACAAAACAAGCATAGTTAGAAGCAACACTACACATATAATTGGAACATGAAACATGAGAAGCTTGAGCCATGGAAAACTAGACATAGTAAAGAAGAAAATGGAACACTTGATTATAGCAATACTGGAAGTGAGTGAGTTAAAATGGACAGGAATGGGTCACTTTGACTCAGACAAATATTCAGGAATCTATTCAGGAAATGAAAAAACAAGAAGAAATGGGGTGGATTTCATACTAAGGAAAGATATAGCTAGAGCACCCAAAGGATACAACTCAAAGTCAGATCATATATTATCAATAAGGGTTCAGGGTAAATCTATAAACATCATGATAAAATCCAGGTATATGCAATAACACAGATGCAGATGAAGAGAAAATTGCAAGATTCTATGATACAGTCCAGGAAGAAATGACAACATACCATCATAAAATTTTGAACTAATCATTGGAGACATGAATGCTAAAGTTGGCAACAAAGAAGAATCAAAAACAGTAGGAAGATTTGGATTAGGAAAAAGAAATAAAGTGGGAGAGTGTCTGATAGAATTCTGTGAGGCCAATAATCAATTCATTGCAAATAGCTGCTTCATACAACCAGATAGGAGACTATACACCTGGACATCACCAGATGGTAAACACAAAAACCAGATTATCAACTACATAATTGGAAGTAGAAGATGGAGAAACTCTCTCCTTGTGGCCCAAACCAGACCAGGAACTGATTGGGGCACAGGACATGAACTGTTCATAACAAAAATCAGAGTAAAGCTGAAGAAGAAAGCAAAAACTATCATTAACCAAAATATGACCTGAATAACATTTCAGATTAATTCAAGGACAATGTAAGAAACAGATTAGAACTATTGAGTATAATCGACTTGGAACCTGAAGAACTATGGAGAGAAGTCAAAGACATAATTAAGGGCAAATGCAAGAAAACTCTAACAGTGGCCAGAAAGAAAGATAAAAAAGTATGGATGACAGATGAAACACTTCATGCAATAAAAGAAAGAAGAAAAGT
>CM034703.1:294262691-294291420 GCA_020142125.1 Phrynosoma platyrhinos
ACCCGCAGTCCCCGGAACATCACCTGAAGGGCCTGAGCACCCGGCTCCTTTCCCAGCTTCGGAGCACCGGCGGTGCTGGGGGCGTGTCTCCGAGGCCAGCGCAGGGCATAGAGCCCTGCCGGAAGACCAGGCTCGGTTGGCCCTTGAAACGCCCGGCCCCCCTTTTTCCAGCTTTGGAGCACCAGCGGCGCTGGGGATGTGCTTTCTGTGGCCAGCGCAAGACTTAAGGGCTGGAGAACGTGTGTTCAAATTGTGTATTTTTTTTAAAAGTATATATTTTTACTGCTGTCATTGATTTTACTGTTATTGATTCTGTTTTGATTTTGTTGTTTATAATTTTGCAATGTATTTGTGTAATTTGTAATATTTGCTGTTATATATTGCTGTTGATATTGTTTAATTTGATGTAACTGTTAATTTACTGTAACATATTGTTGTTTAACTTGATGTAATTTACTGTTATACACCGCCTCGATTGGCTTGCCAGAGGGGCGGTATATAAATAAACCGTATTATTATTATTATTATTATTATTATTATTTATCTTCTTCTGTTTATACCTCTGGAACATAGATGACAGGAAAAAGCATGAACAGTTGTAACATTTATTTTATGTTACTTTGGGAAATTTAGGAAATCTCTTCCTTTTTACATGCAGGCTTGTAGTGTTCATTAAGACAGATACTAGAAAAAACAGAAGGTGTGTGTGTGTTATTGCATGTGCTACTTGCTGCACCATTTAATTTATTTGCAATGTTCCTATAATCTCAGATTTAATCTGGATGGCTAGTCTAATTATCACAGTGAAGCAGAGTTCTGTTTATGTTTGCTGGTCCTATAAAGTAAAAGCTTAATGTCAAAATCAAATTAATCTATAACATATTGGGGACTTGGATAGACTCAGGGACATTTATGTCTATTAGTAGGAAACAAAAGGAGGGGGATGAGAGGATAAGAAGGAACTATGATTCTAAATGGTGCATTGTAGGAAATACATTTTTAAACCACTACTTAAAATGAAAAAAAAAAGTTTTAAAAGCGTTTAGAGAGTAAAGAGATTTAAACAACAACAACAACAACAACAAACCCTACTATTATATCTGCAAAATCCCAACAGTCCTTCCTCTTGCCTGAAATGTTATCCATTTTCTGGCTAATGACTGAAAATACCCCCTTTGTTCTTGGTTTTTCTTTCAGTAGGGTGATGCACAGACAACTGTCACCTGTCAAGTCCATGGGAATAAACTCCTACATTTTACATGTTCTTTGTCACATGCTGTCAGAATAATATTTTCTCTCAGAAACTTGGGTGCATTGCAGCTGTGTGTTAAAAGAACAGCTAAAATTATGTGTTGGGCTTATGCCATAGCTATATTCGTACTGTAGCTGTACAAAAAATGTGTATTGTATAAAAATAAACAGAGAGAGAGAGCAGCTTAAGTCAACCCTAGAAACAGAAAAGAAAAAAATGTCATTACATTTGTCATTATTCACACATTTTTGCAGGAAAGGAAAGTACTTGAAGAGAGAGTTAAAGGATCAAATATCTCTCATCATGTATAGTACCACTTGCGTGACACAATTAGTTTATTGACTTAAAAAAAAAACACCCATGACCTGTGTGTATGTAATTCAGTGTGTATGATTACTCATCCTATACTACTGTTTCGCTCTTTCCTCATGCTATGTTTTCCCCACCTGCATGTTCAAGTAAGGCTGCATCTGCACTGTAGAAATTATCTGGTTTGAGACCACTTTAACTGCCATGGCTCAATACTATGGAATTCTGGGAATTGTAGTTTGTTGCAGCACCAGAGCAGAGCTGCAATAAGCTACAATAGTGTCAAACCAGAGTATTTCTGCAGTGCGAATGCAGCCTGAGGAGATTATCTCACATAAAAAGACCCAGTTTACCTCTTCCAAATTGGAGCCCAATTCGGGCTGAAGCTGGGTCTTATCACATGGCTTTTCCAGCTTAATTCAGCTTCTGAGTACATCCCCATTCCAATGCAGATCCAAAACACGCTCCGGTGGCCATTTTTCAAAGTCAGAAACTTCCAACTTTAAAAAATGGCTGCCAGAGTACATTTTTGGACCCGCATTAGAGTGGGCATGTACTCAGAAGCTGAATTAAGCTGGAAAAGCCATGAGATAAGACCCAGCTTCATCCTGAATTGGGCTCCAGTTTGGAAGAGGTAAACTGGGTCTTTTTTGTATATGACATAATCTTCTAAATGTCTTGTTCAGATTATTTTGTTGAATATGAGAAAGGGCCACATAGTTTAATGCAGACCACAGTCTGCATAGGAATAGTCCCAGGCTCATGCCATGGCATCTCCAGTTAGCCAGTTAGGGTTGGAAGACCACCCAACTTGAAACACTGGCGAGATATTGGAAGCCTGTGTAGAC
The DNA here is from genome assembly GCA_020142125.1 of Phrynosoma platyrhinos. Classification (NCBI taxonomy): domain Eukaryota; kingdom Metazoa; phylum Chordata; class Lepidosauria; order Squamata; family Phrynosomatidae; genus Phrynosoma; species Phrynosoma platyrhinos. The sequence continues at coordinate 294,265,101 of CM034703.1, forward strand.
GACACTGAGTTTGATGGATTAATGACCTAACTTGGTATAAGGCAGACTCCTATGCCATCACATGTCTCCAGGGCATGTTAAACATTTTAAAATTACCACAATGCTTTGAGGACTGAGTGGCCAAGACATCTGAGATATATGACCTAATCCAAAGGTTGGCAATCTTCTGCCCTCTAGATTTTGTTGAGCTGCAACTGCTATCACCCCTACACCACATGAGGAATGGCATGAGTTGCAGTTTCAACAACAGCTAAAAGGCCACAAGTTTCCCATGTCTGATTTAATTCAATTCACTTTCTCCTCTCTAGTCCTTTGAAAAGATGCTAAAACATATGGGAAATTAGATCCCCTCCATTTAGGCAAAAGAGAGATTGAGCTCATAAACAGTGACTCCTACAAAGCCATTCAGTGGGCTGAATTGGAATGTTGAGCTAGAAGTAACTCTTCCAGCTACTATAACTCACCACATGATACTACAATATTCTTAGTATGCTAATACTTATGCATTTCTGTTGCACATTGTTCACTCCATTTTTTCAGCTGGAATTTTAAGGCTAGGACATCAAGGGAAATGTGGCAATAATTCAGCTTCTTTTTAAAAGGCTTTTTGAAAAAAAAGTTCCCATGCTATTTCTCTTTTAGGGCTTATTCTTATAAATGCTTTTGTTAACATGTAGCCTTGATCATTTTTCTTCCAACAAACACATTTATATTTCATCCTATCTGAAATGGAATATGTGTTCCACAAAAATAATTGTTTGGTTTTTTTAAATAAAATAAAATAAAATAGTTTAAATATTTGAGAGCTGCAAGGAAAATTCCAGGAGTTGCTGGAATTTCTTTTTCTTTTTCTTTTTTTCATTTTGATTTGTTTTTCTAAGGTCAACAACTCTACTTTGTATGGACTTCGCAGGACTCTATGATATCTTTCTTTAGATTTCAAAACTTTCCCCCTTTGCCTGTTCTTGAAATAAGGATGGTACAATAAATTCCTGATAATATAAACATTTTTTTTCTGTCTTTTGTTTCTGAAGGGGATATAATCCTTCTGGAAACTAGGTCCACTCATACTGACCCTGTGAAACCTATAAGGGCAAATCCAAATTCAACAGTCAGGTTGATTTCTGAATTACACGGTGAACATTTATGCTAAAGAGCCAATGTAGCATAGTGGTTTGAGTGCTGGACTAGGACTCTGGGAAAGCAGGGTTTGAATTCCCATTTGGACATAGAAAGCCACTGAGTGGTTTGCACAAGTCAAACTCTCTCAACCTCAGAGGATGGTAAGGCAGACCCCCTCAGAACAAATCTTGACAAGAAAACTCGATGATAGTTTCATCTTAGGGTCATAATAAGTTGGAAATTGCTTGAAACATCTTAACAACAATAATTCATGCTGCTGATAATTGTCTAGATCCAGCAAGCATGTCAGTGAATAACTTTTCTACAGAGTGAGGTCTTGAGCAAAGGGTTTCCCATGAGGCAGGCCAGACTTTGCAGGTCTAACCCTCATTCTGACATAAAGCCTCCATCTTCTGTTTTCAGTAATCTGCAGGTCATGCACAGCTTATCATCCTTCACAGTATCTGCACATTTTATCTCACAGTTATTTATTTATTTATTTATTGAACTAATATTAGGTTGTCTTTTGCCTGTTTTTTCTTATATTGGAAGAGAATGTTTCTCTTGCCCCATAGGGGCAAAAGAAACCAAACCAGAGTTTTGTGTGCAGTTTTGTGGTTCTTTTGCAATTTGGGAGTGATATTTCATGTGTTTTTTTTGGGGGGGCAGAGCTTAAAAGATTTCCTTATGGCTTAGAGGCTGAAAAAAAAAAAAGACTGAGAAACAATTTCTTCTCTCCCAGTTTAGGTTGTGTGTTTGAGAGTGATTTAACACATTTGTCTTCCAGGTTCAGCATAAGCGTGTTGTTTTTTCTTCAAACCTTCCATTGTCTTGTTATATCTCTACATCTACATCAATGTAGATTCATAATCTTAGATTGTTCATTTAATGTTCAAAGACTAAAACACAGTGTGAATTCACTACACCCCTAACATGCGAAATCATCTGCCACCAATGACCTCTATAGAAATGCAACTCTGCCAATGTCCTTTACTACTTGATCTGTACTACCTTCCGTTGTTTGTAAGTATATAAGTAAATCTATCTATGCAAGGGGGAAAGAAATAATTGGATATTATTTTCTTCTTCACTATGTCTCTATTCCACTATCCTTTTCCCCCTTGTGTTCCCCGTATCATATTTCAGATTGAAAGGGCAAGGATTTTTCTAAGTGTACTCTTAGGAAGACACCCCCCGACTTGTCGGGAGGGGTTCCTTGTTGTACTGGCCAAATAAGGACAAAGACTCCTCATTGGTCAAGGCGTGGGGGAGAAGATCACACCTCTGTGCCTGAGCCAATAGGCTTGTATTAACAATTCTCACAATGTTGTTGTTATGCGAGATTTGGATGAGAGTTTGTTGCTTATAGATCGGTGCTGCCATGTGGAGACAGCCATTTTTATAGTCAAGAGGATGAGAGTTACATCGAACCGTTCCCTGCTTTTGGCATGCTCGGCTTGGCCTTGCGCTTTTGGGCTTGTGCTTTTTGTAGCTTTGGCCTATTATATGAGCTTGTTCTTCACTTTCTCTGTGTGCTCAGGTATTTCCCTCGAGCAGCCCATGGGGGTGAGCGAGTGGCTTTTGGGCTGACCTTTAGGGCCTGGTGTACCTCCACATCCTTATTTCTTGGGGTGTACACCCAAAGGGGGGTACTGTTGGTTTCTTTTCACCTGGTGTGTCAGTCCACTAGCAGCCTCGGGCCCTGAGACACCCTGGTTGCTCAATCTATTAGGGTCGGGACCCATTGCTGGTCCAGAAAGGGGGGGGGGGTTTGGCTGCACTTCCTTCCAGTGGTGAGTGTGTGAAGACGTTTGTCTTTGGGTGAAGGTTCCGCGAAGGGCCTTTGGTGGATACCTTTCCCGTGGTGGTTGCCAGCCACGCTTCCTGGCTGTGGTGTCTCATTTGAGACTTGGGAAAGGGTGGCCTGATTGAGCCTGGTGGTAATCATCCACAGTAGGTGATTTTATTTTGGGCCTGAGTCGTTTGTCACTGAGTCAGGATACCATGCAGTAAGGCCCAATCTAGACAGCACGCAGCTTCTGCCGCACCTTCTGCAGGTCACTCGGCTTCTAAAAGACTTTGAAGCCTAGTAGCAGGGAGGAGGATTTAGTTGCCCAAGTTACACAACTGGGCATAGCTGTCCAGGCTTGCATGGCACTTTTCAATCAACTTGCTCAAAGGAACCTCAGGCTACCGCCTCTTCCTTGAGCGTCAGCCCTTCTGGTGTTGATAACACTGAAATGTTGCTTCCCGTGGTGGCACTCCATGGTTGCCAATATGTGGGATCTCTTGCTAAGAATCCCGGGTGTGGAGGCACAGAGTGTGGTTCCCCCTGCGTCTGGACAGCCTACTATGGCTGACCTATACAACCTCTTACAGAGGGCAGTGGTGCCAGGTGCAACTGGAACAGGTCAGTGGTGAGCAACAAGGCTATCAAGAGGCTGCTGCCTCTGCTACTTTGGGCACCCAAGCTGTTGCGGGGCCACACTTCGGGGACCGTTCTGGTCAGGTGGTGAAGCGCTCAAGTTTTAGGTTTAGGTGTGTCTCCCAATATTGCACTTTCTAATAGGCCTACCTCCCTATGGGCTCCAGGTAGCCAGGTGGGGCAGAGTGCGGCTTTAGAATTGGCCTAATCCTGCAGTTTTTTAATGTATCCGTGCAGTCACCTGCTGTTTCACAGGTGCCTAACACACGGGTACAGGATGGTCAGCCTTTGGCTGTTCTTAGCACCGCACCTGTGGCACATATTTTGGTGCTCAATTGTTACCTGGAGCAGTTGGTAATATGAAAGCTACTCCCTTTGCTGGTATTGGCAGGTCTACACCCCTTGGTTCGCACCTTCCTCTCTCCACTATAGAAAGGATTTGGAAGGGTGAATTCATTAATTTTTTACTTAACCTTTAGCGATCCTGAACCAAAGATCATGGTAAAGGATGGGATTGTTTTTATTTGCAAAAAAGAGTTTCAGGCACTCAAACATCCTAAGCTTGAGCACAAATTTGTGAATTGAATTGTGGGATTTACTATTTTTAAAGGCGTTATAGAAGAAAAAGAGCCCCTCAGATTTCTTAATTTTCAGGACCCTCGGTGGACACCTGTTCCTGTGTTGATTGCCAGTGATCCTTCCTGGCTGTTAGCATCTCTTCTGAGACTTGGGAAAGGGCGGCCTGCTGGCTTGGTGGTAATAAGACAGTCTTCTGGTGAGGGCTTCGCGTAGGACCCTTGGTTGGCACCTTTTCCCTGTGATGGTTGCCAGTGATGCTTCCTGGCTGTGGCATCTCTTTTGAGACTTGGGAAAGGGCGGCCTGCTGGCCTGGTACTAAGAAGACAGCAGTCTTCAGGTGAGGGCTCCACTTAGAACCCTCGGCGGACACCTTTTCCCTGTGGTGGTTGCCAGTGACGCTTCCTTGTTGTTTCCGTCTCTTCTGAGACTTGGGAAAGGGCGGCTTGCTGGCCTGGTGGTATTCATTCATAGAATCATAGAATCATAGAATCATAGAGTTGGAAGAGACCACAAGGGCCATCCAGTCCAACCCCCTGCCATGCAGGAACTCCCAATCAAAGCATCCCTGACAGATGGCCATGGTTGGGTGATTTTGTTTGGGCCCATGTTCCATTCACTGAGCTCAAGATGCCACGTAGAACGGCCCATTCCAAGAGGCGTGCAGCTTCAGCCGTGCCTAGTTAGGGTTACTCTTTTTTAAAGAGGCCTTCCCCTATTTATTTAGCAGAGATAATGTGATTTCTGCCCAGACTGGTACAATAGGGCAAAACTGTTTACACTTGTGTGGTGCTTTGCAATTAAACTTGCATGGAAGGACTACAGGCTACAGCCACCAGCTCGACCGCCAGCCCTTCAGGCACCAATAACACCGAAGTGTTCCTTCCTCTTGTGGCATCTGATTGTCAGGTGGCGGATGCTATCCTGGGCCCACCGGTGCTCTTGGCTGTGGATTTCGGGCACCCCACTATTGCTGATGTGTAGGATCTCATTCTGAGTCCCGGGTTTTGTGGACACAGGGTGTGGCCTGTGTCCAGCCAGCCTACTTTGGCTGATCGATGCAGCCTCTTATGAGGTGGTTCCTCCAGGTGGTACTATGGTGCAGACTTGTGGTGCACAGAGAGGTAATCAGGCTCCTGCTGCCTCTGAGGTGCTTGACATGCGTGCTGTTGTGGGGCTGCACTTCAGGGGACCAATGCAGTCAGTTGGTGCAGCTCCTTAGCAAGTGGGAGTTTTAGGTTGTTTTCTGATACTGCACTTGCTAATTGGCCTACATTGGTATGGGCTCCAGGTGGTCAGGTGTGTCAGGGTGTGGTTGTGGAATGATCCAACCCTGTGGTTTTGGATGCAAGGTGGTCAGCCTACGGCTGTAGCTATTTAATACCCTATATGGATGAACATTTTGTGCTAGGCTTTACAAGGCTGCTGCAGGAATAAGGGCACAGCATCACCACATTAGAATCACGTGGGGCATTCATGAGGATCTAATGATCTGGCACTGCTTTGGATCATTTCATGATATTATTCTGGGGAACTGAAATGATGCTTCCTGCAGATTTGCAGGTGCACTTTGTTGCTGCTGGTGCCCGTGGAATGGCCAGTGGGCTGCAGAGGCATGGCCTCATGCATGGGTAAAATCCAGTCTAATCTGATACCTTATTTTCTTGGAATTGTTTCCATTTGTGGCTGTGCACTTCTGGCCAAGCCTGTTTGCTAACAGGACTGTTTGGTTTTGGTGTGACAACCAGGCAGTCGTGTATGTAGTCAATTCTCAGTCCTCCAAATTTTTTTAAAGTTATGAGTTTGGTAAGGGCATGAGAATTACAATGTTTGAAGCACAATGTGTTGTTTAAAGCTCACTATGTTCGTGGTTTGCTTAACCCTTTGGCGGACGGCCCTTTCTCATTGGAGATTAGAAGTTAGTAGGGCGATGTTGAATTCCACTGCCCCTTCAACACACAAGTCTTATCAAAACAGCCCTAAATTCTTTTAGCCAATTCATGTGTGAGACTGGGGAAGAATTAACATGACCTATTAATGTGGACTTGGTACTTCATTTTATAGTAGCTCTCAAACAATCAGGACTATCATCTATCACTTTTAGGGGCAGGTTGGCCGCCCTGGCCTTTTTCTCCAGGGCAAATGGTTATTTTGTCCCAACTGTTGATTTTAGAGTCAGAAGGGTGGTAGAAGGATGGTCCTGAGAGTCTACTATGTCAAAGGACGTTAGAAGGCCAATAACCAGCCCTGTCATTGCTATGTTATGGGAGCAATTGACTCAATATATGCTATTCAATCAAGGAATTGGCTTTATTCAGGGTGATATTCGTTACTGCAATTTTTGCTGCCCTGAGAATCAATGCGATTGTCCCGGGTTCCAGGAATGATAAATCGGGCAGAGCATTTATTGATTTTGACATTAGTCTAAATGAGCATGGCATTTAAATTCGTATTAGATGGTCTAAGACTGACCAGTTGGCAAGGGTCAGTCTTTAATGTTGGCCATGGCCCAATAGGGTCAAATCTGCCCAGTAGTGGCAATGAATAATTATTTAAGAATCAGGCCTAATGTGTCTGGATATCTGTTTCTTCATTTGTCTGGCTTGCCCCTAACATAATTTCGAATCAGGGCAGTGTTAAAAGAAGCAGTAAGGAAGGCTGGGTTTATCTAAGGATTCTTTTTCTTCGCACTCCATTTGTATAGGAGCTGCGTTGGTTGCTGCCACTCATGGCATGAGTGAAACTGATATTTGCAAGATTGGCAGGTGGTGTTCACTTGCTTTTAAATCTTATGTTAGGCAGCCAGGTAGTGGGACTCTGATTAGTCATCCTGACTCTTTTGTTTTCTTTCAGTTCGCTTCAGCCCGGGTGATACATCATTCATTGGGCATAGCCTGGTGGCTTGGGTGGAGCATTTTCTACTGGAGTACTGTTACAACAATTCTCTGGGCCTGGCCAACCTTGGTTGTACGATTTAGTTGTATGATCTGGCCATCTCTTGTGTGAGAGGGGCATGACATGGCTGTCTCTTGTGCCTTAGATGAAGGAGCTGATTCAGTCAAGTCCTCAACCCCGGGGAAGCGATGGTTCACCTGGGGGAAAATGACCCGGCGCGTGTTCCGTGTATACAGCTGACCAAACAAATTGTCAAGGATTTGGAAGAATTGAAAGCAATGCTTCCTCTGGCAAACATAATCTGGACTAAGTTGGTGCCTAGGCGATCCTGGTTTTGAGCACAAATGGATTCTGCCATCATACAATACTCGGCAGTGGCTTAATCACTTTGTTTCTAAATAATTTTTAAAGAAAGGCATGTTTCTTATTCAACATGCTTTAGGCTGGACAAGCTACAGTTGTACAGGCTGTTGGGATACACCTCTCCAAGGAAGGGCTGTTGTTATATGTTGGTGCTCTTTTTGACCAAATTTACGAAGCCATCTGTGGGGCGGGGAAGAGGGGATGCCTAGCTGGGCTGGCCCCCTCTTGTGGCAGTGAATGACTCCATCCCACAGATAAAATTAATTTGGCTAGCTAAATTGGGAATAAAAAAATTGGCTCTAAACAAATTCACAGGAAATGACGTAATTAATTAAACTTAATGTCATAGCAAAATTGTGATGTCATATGATGTAAAATGACATCATAACCGGGGAGGGGTTTGATTATTTGTTTATTTATTTGGTTATTTATTTACTGTTAAAATCTGTTGTTTAATTATTGTTGTGCCACGGGCAGTGAAGAAACACACTTGGGTGGATACACCTTCTCTTACACCTGTGGCAAAGTTGTTATATTATTAATTTAATTATTTGACTTTGACCCTGTACAATTTAATAAAAGTTGTGGCCTGTTTTTAAACCCAAGAAAGGAGTCTTGTGTCCTTTGTGCCAGTGCAATAGCATTCACACTGATGGTGTGTATATATTCAAAAATATATTTAAATGTGAGATGAATTGCATTTGTTACATTTCATATTATTCTCCCCCACCCTAATCCATTATTTCTACATCACACAAGTTTATGTTATCTGTAATGGCCCAATTTCCTTCTTATGTGCTTAGATATATTTCCTTAGTCATTTTCCATTAGGACTAGGGAGTTTCTTTCGATGCATAAGTTTTAAAATGTCAAGTACATCTCTAAGAACTACTAAATTTAAAAATAAACATTTGTAAGGGACATTTTGCAATCTGGTGTAATGGGGGACAATCTCATTCCTTATCCCATAGAATGCATGATACCATCCTTTTCAGTCATATTTCTTAATCTAGTAGATGTGAGTGATTGGCCAGCTTTCCCCTGAAATACTAAGAACTGGAACCATATTTGTCCCATTGGCTATATAGTCTGCCCTCTGTGGGGAATCTGTACTGGATCCTCCACAGATACCAAAATCTGCAGATGCTCAATTTCCATTGTCCTCAGTGGTGGCCCAGCCACGTAGCCACACCATCATTAGGGACAATGGCATTTTGCCACCTCAACTGTCTGAAGCCCACCTCACTGCTCTCATCACAGCAGGTGCCAGGGGGCTGCTTCCTCCTCCTCCTCCTCCTCCTCCTCCTCTTCCTCCCTTGCTGCCACTGCTGCCTCTTTCTTCCTCCTCTTCCCCCTTGCCACCACTGCCACCACCGATGCAACGTCCTCCTCCCTCTTCCTCTTCCTCCTCTTCCCTGCCACTGCCACCACCACTTCTGCCTCTTCCTTCCTCCTCCTCCTCCTTTGCTGCCCCCCCCCACATGTGGACTTTCCATCAACACATTCTGGAATCGGTGGATGGCAAGACCACAGATATGGAGGACCTACTGTACCTGTTTTTTTCCCCTGGAAACTCACAGGTGACTGGCAGCTAATAGCTCATGGACTGACATAGGACTGTGGACCACCAGTTTTAGTAGCAGTGTTTTACATCATGGACGGGCAATATCTAGCAATTCTGATGGTTTTGGATCACATCTCCCTCCACCCATCTCCACTGAATATTCTGATTAGGGATTGTGGGAATTGCAGTCACATCTGGGGGGTCACACATCACCCATCCCTCTTTACAGTTGGTTTAACTTCATGTTTTCAGTGAAATTTGAACAGGTGAAATGAACACACTCAAATATAGCCTATGAAAGTTCTCATTGGAATGCTAAAGACTGCACAAGTGATTATGAATTGGGATGGGGAACATCTTCATTTACCTCCTAAGCCACTGTTGCTTGGAAATGTATGTGATTTCAGTGGAATTTACTCCCAAGTAAATGTACTTAGGGATTGAAGCTTTAGGCATGAATTATTCTTTGGGTATATTACTAGTCTTCTAAATATATACTGCATGGTATTTGATTCTGAAAGGCCATGTCTTTTTTCATGCATGAAAAAATAGCATAATATTAAAAATGGGGAATGGGGAGACACAGACAAGCAAACAAAACTATGTGGAATATTTAATGTGGAAATACCTAAACAGATTAGAGTGTTAAGCTGCCTTCTGCATAATGATGATAAGAGGGCTATAGATGACTCCTAAACATCTTTATAACATGCTTCTCATAGTTTACTTCTCTAAATTGCTAACAATGGAATAGGAAACTTGTGTTTGCTACACCTGTCATGTAATTTCCTTCATTACATTGAAGAGCTGAGATTGATTTACAAATTACCTCCCATGTGATGATGAGTTCAGACCGACTTCCACCACCTCCACTTACATTTGCTGGTGCCATTGTGGGAACTAGAAAAAAAAAAACACAGACAATTTTGTGTAATTAGCAAAGCATTTATTATTCTCTAAATCCCTTCTATAGTTGCATGACAATACGAAGGGAGGACACAGTACATGTGATTCAAAATCTGCAGGGAGATTTATAGCACCACACCTGGCAATGAGGAAGTATTAATTCAATTAACAGAAAAAATCATGGTTTAATTTGTTGTAGCAAAAAAACTTTGTCCATGCTAGCTCAAGCTCCCAAATGCTAGGAAGTTACAACTGCTAAGGGCCACATGCTCAACAGTCGTATCATTTATCCAATATGGATATGATATTGCAGTGGAGCAATCAGAACTTGGAAAAAAAATCATTACATTAATTTCTTAAATCATTACTTTGTAATGTACTACCACAGTGTATTGAACTCTATTGATTTCCTGATTACTGAGGGTCTCATGTACACTACACAGTACTAACACCTTAATGCCAATTTAACTGCTTTGGCTTCAGACAACAGAATCCACAAACTTTCGGATTTGTGAGATATTTAGAAGTCTACAGCATGTTGAGATGGACCAGATGAACTGGTTTGCCCCCACCCTCACTGCAATCTGTTTTCATGATGCAGTGCCAAAGCCCTGATTTGATTGTGGACTGCCTTCATGATGTGGGACCAGTTCCCCATAGAATCTGGGCTATTCTTCACTTAAACTGCATTAAAAAGACTTACCTTTTGCTTCAGATTTTCCAAGAAAATTTACAGGAATCTGGAGTAATGCTAGGCAGCTATCTATACATGCATCCCATTGTTTCATGTGAAGTCACATGGAAGTGCCCAGCCATGTGGTTGATGGCAGGTACCTTGCTTCCAACCTCAAAGGGAACGACTCAAACTATGAGCAGTGTGCAGGGCAGTACAGTGAAATGTATGTGTAGACAGCTGCCATGCACCAGTCTGGAATCCTCAAAACTTAAATGGCAATGACATACTTCCTCTGAACAAATCCTGCCAAGAAGACCCCATGATAGGATCAACATAAGTCAGAAATGACTTGAAGGTGCACAACATCTGGTTAAAAATTAAAGGGGAGAGAAACAACAGGGATGTTATGGGAGTCTACTACAGACCCCCCAAATAAGACTGAGGAATTTGATTAGGCCTTTCTAGAACAGATGACTACACACTCAGAAAAGAGAGATGTAGTAGTGATGGGTGACTTCAACTATCCTGTTATTTGCTGGAACTCAAACTGAGTCAGAACTTTCAGGTCTAAAAAATTCCTCACTTGCCTGGAAGATAATTTCATTGCCCAAAAAGTGGAAGAGGTAACAAGGGGATCAGCTATTTTAGATGTGATCCTAACCAACAGAATTACCTGGTTAATGGGGTTCAAGTGGTTGGATACTTAGGTGGAAGTGATCATGTTCTCCTGGAGTTTGTTATATACTGGAAAGGAGAAGCCAGGCATAGTCACATGCATTCTAGGCTTTAGGAAGGCTGATTTCAGTAAACTTAGGGGAATACTGGGGGTGATCCCATGGTCAGGAATACTAAAAGAGAAGGGAGTTCAGGACAGATAGGATTTTCTAAAAAGGGAGATACTGAAGGCACAATTTCAAATTATTCCAATGAGGAGGAAAAATGCGAGATGTCCCACGAAACCAGGATGGATGACTAAAGAAATTTCAATGGAAATAAGTTTTAGATGGGACATGTATGAGAGATGAAAACAGGAGGATATCACTAAAGAGGAATACAAACAAATAACTAGCACATATAGAAAAGCAAAAGTGCAGAATGAGCTCAGGCTTGCTAAAGAGATTAAGAACAATAAAAAGGGTTGTTGTTTTTTTTGTTATATCTGTAGCAAAAGAAGAAGAAGGAAATGTTAGGGCCACTGCATGGAGAAGATGGCAGAATGCTAACAGGGGACAGATAAAAAGGAAGAACTACTCAACACCTTCTTTACCTGGGGGGCATTGCAGACTGGCCCAAGGGGTTGACCTGGGGGTGGGGTTGCGGTGGACCAGCCAAATGCCAGCTGCCCCAACCCGACCCTGATGCCATCCTGACGCCCTCCCGGTGCAGCAAGGGCACAGAAGAGCTGGGGCACCGGCTCTTAGGGTGACCTTTTGCTGCCCCTAAAATGAGCTGCATTTTGCTGCTCTTTTAGGGGAAGCAAAAGAAAGGATCAGCCCCAATCCACCACTAGCAGGGTGGCTCAGAGCCACCTGTCTGCATAGCCCCTTAGTCTTCTCAGAAATGGAAAAGGGTGCTCAGCCTGAGGTAAATGGACCAGTCAACACAATAGGGGAAATGCAGCACAGAATAAATAGAAGTAGTACAGGGAGGCCTGGTTAATATAAATGAATTTAAGTCTCCAGGACCAGATGAACTACATCCAAGGGTATAAAAAGAACTGGCAAATCTCAGAGCCACTGACAATAATCTTTGATAACTCCTGGAGAACAGGAGAAGTCCCAGCAGACTGGAGGAGAGCAAACATTGTCCCATCTTCAAAAAGGAGGGGAAAGAAGATCCCAACAATTATCACCTAATTAGTCTGACATCAATACCAGGAAAGATTTTATGGTAGATCATTAAATAAAGAGACTGTGAACATTTAGAAAGGAATGCCATAATCATAAAAAGTCAACATGGGTTTCTGAGAAACATGTCATGCCAGACTAATCTGATCTCTTCTTTTGATAAAATTACCAAGGGAATACTGTGGAATACTGTGGCAGCTAAAAAGCCAATGTGATTCTAGGATGCATCAATAGAAGTATAGTGTCCAGAGTGAGGGAAGTAATAGTTCCACTTTATTCTGATTTGATCAGCCCTCATCTAGAATACTGTCTGCAGTCCTGTGTTAGGAAGGATCTAATTAGGGGAATTTATGATTAGCTCAAATATGCAAGAATGGGGTCCTAACAAAGCCACACAAGACCGGGTATCAATATGTATACCAGAGGACTAAGGAATTCCACAATGGATAACTCTGTGACAGGCTTCTCAATTAAATTAAAGTCTAAATATTTATTAAAAGGGAAAACTGCACACACACAAATACGGCACGCACACACACTGCACAGTTAGAAATAAAGAAGTGAAAGTGGGAATAGCTTGAGATGGGTCAGACTGGGGAGGTACTCACTTCAGAAGGCTTCTCTGGGATCCACTGTAGATGTTGATGATAATGATGATGAGGCACCACAGTCGAAATGGGGGAAGGGATGGCCGAGGGAGCTATGATGAGACCACTGACTGACATGGAGCCAAGCTGCACTTCAAAAATAGCACGTGGAGCCTAAAAATCTCAAGGTTTATATAGGGAACATCTTGCATCTAGCTATTGATTAAATGGCTTGGCTGAAGCCTGGACAAAGGCGTTGATTGGCAATCAAAGAAGGAAGGCTGGAGAAAGAGGGTGCAGTTAAATCTGATTACTGCCCCATCAAGAGTGAGACTCTGGACAATGTGTCCCTTTTTGGTAATGGTTTTCTTCCCTTTAGCAACTCCCCAACCTGTCTTTTAGGAAATTTTCCAGTTGTTTGGGCAGGCCCTCCTGATGCCTACCTAACTTGCCATCTAGAGAATTATGGCTGACATCCCACAGAGGTCAGTTTGGGGTCATAGAAGGAACTCCACATGTGTCCCAACATTTTATTAGTTTTATATATGCTAACACCTGGGCACCACAATTCAAAAAAGGATGTTAACAAACTGAAGCTTTTCCAGAGGAGGGAAACCAAAATGGTTAAGGGTCTGGAAACACTTATGAGGAGAGATTTACAGAGCTGGGTATGTTTAGCCTGGAGAAGAGATGATTAAGAGGTTTTATGATACCCCTATTTAAGTATCTGAAGGCTAGTCATATTGAGGATGGAGCCAGCTTGTTTTCTTCTGCTCCAGAGAATAGGTCATCAAACAATGAATGCAAGCTACAGGAAAAGATTCCATGTAAATATTAGGAGCAACTTCCTGAAAGTAAGAGCTGTTAGACAGTGGAACACAGTCCCTCACAGAATGGGGGAGTCTCCTTTTCTGGAGGTCTTTAAACAGATCCTGGATGGCCATCTGTCAGGGTACTTTGATTGTGAGTTCCTGCTTGACAGGGGGTTGGATTGGATGGACCTTGTGGTGTCTTCAAACTCTATGATTCTATGATTCTTTGATCCTCTGAGTCTGACAGAGTGTGACTTGTCCAAGATCACTCAGTGGGATTACAGAGCTGAGCCAGGATTCAAGCCATGCTTGCTCTACACCATGCTTGCTCTCAAACTTTTGATTATCAGTGTACAATGTAGCTAGTCATGCTGTTTCCATTTTTGTTTTCAAGACATTTTATATTCATGAGATGGAATTAGCTCACTCTTCAGGAATTTTTTTCATTCACTTTGGATAGCATGTATTAAATTTGCAAAAGTTTAAGTAAAGGAGAAAGGATAGTTAACCAAACAAGGAATGAAAAAGAGACTTCTAAGCCAAGCTCAATGAACATTCCACTGTTCCCTGAACCAGTTAATACTCAATTAGTGCTTGTGTTTAAAAGAGTTCAGTATTTATTGTATTTGCATGGGAAAGAAATTTATACTGTTGTTCAACAAAGCCTCAATTGGGTCATGGTTGATAAACAGATGAAAATTCATGGTTAACTGCATCAGCAGAGGCTCAATTAATTCTCAGTTCCATTTTAATGAAATGAACAGTGGCTCATTTGCCTCCAGGAATGTATGAACATTCATCTGAGTTTTAGCTGGCAATGTAGGCCATAGAAGATAGACTTTCTCACTATTTCTTCACTATTTATTTGTCACACCTGTTGCTCAGAGGTACGTTTTTAATTAGCAATCCAGAAACTTAGCAGTTGGCTGCACAGCAGATTTGCTTCCCTATTGTCTATGGAACGTTTAAGCAGTCAAGTAGGTAGCGTCTACCCAGATCTCTAGGACCTTCAGGATCAATATTTTAACTTGCACATGCATGAGTGCTGTTGTGATGTTTCCATATCTTTTATATCCCAGATTTCAATTATCCCAATGAGGGGATATCTAATCTATGCATAGTTCTCCATGAAAGGTCAGTTTAATGAAACTTTTGTTATAAAAAGAGCTTTACAGTATTGTTTCTTGTTGGCTATCTAGTATTGTGCATTGTGTAAAATCAGCATAATAAGCAAACACTTGAGAATAAAATTTATGTTAATTGAATTGGTTTTTAAATAATGAATCAACAGAGAGATCTCATAGCACCTTTGAGATTAACTGGAAGAAAGAAGTTGGCAACATGAGCTTTCATAGATTTCAGTCTATTTCCTCAGATGCTTTTGGTGGAGTGGAACCCAGGGACAGACATATATATTCCCTTGGTGTGTGAGAATATCAATTCAAATGCAAAATCCTTTGTGTATGGAAATGAAGTGGACAAAGACATAGCCACTGGGTGAGGAAATGAGGTGGCAAGCCCAGTTTGGCTTTGGAACCTAGCCTGTACATGGGGAGAATAGATGAGTATAGGATGCCCCCATGAGGATGGGGTCAGATAGTGTTGAAATGTGTGTAGTGAGCCAGGAAGCCATTGTCCCTGTTCAATCCATTGCAGAGGGACTGCAGTTTATAAATGAATTCCAATTCTGCTGTTTCTCTTTCCAATCTACCTTTGTAGTTCTTTTGTTCAAGGATTGCTGTTCTGAGATCTGAAATGGAATGCCCAGGGAGATTGAAATGTTCATCCACCAGTTTTTGTGTATTCCCATTCCTAATGTCTGATCAATGTCTATTTATCCTCCGGCTCAGGGATTGGCCTGTTTTCCCAATGTAGAGTGCTATACTATGTCATACTATGTCATCAATGTCCATCAGCATTCTACATTGGGCAAACAGGCCAATCCCTGGGCCAGAGGATAAATAGACATAGATCAGACATTAGGAAGCCCACTTTTCTATGCCTGGTTGAGAAATACCTTTACAGTCAAAGGGAGGGGATATTCTTGCCAGACACCTTTCCATTGTGGACAAACACTTCTTCAACCCCAGAATTCCTCCCTACAAGTATGATTTTTTAATTTAATTTTTATTGTTACTTGTATATGATTAGCTTGCAAATTACCTTTGTGGCCAATTTTTAAAGAGAAACAGGATGAAAATATAATTGAAGAGTAATAGTATATAAAGATTAATTTGCAATTTTACTGTTTTCCATCATAAGCATCACTGCATAGAGTGGTATGTGTGTACACTGCTATTATTGAGATTTTCATTGAAAAGAGTTGCATTTTTAAATGCCATCAACATAATTTCGGGTAACTTACTAGATGCTTTAGTTCTTAGTAGCTCAGATGGTGCACTTGGCTCCCCAGTTCCAACATCATTGCCAGCCACAACTCGGAATTCATATTCAACCCAAGGATTTAGATCAACCACTGTTGCTGTGTGGGTCCTTCCATTAATAACCTCAGGAACTAGATATAAGACAGAAAGGTTTAGGGGCAGAATATTTTAAAAATATAGCATAGAATGTAAGTCAGAAATGTGTACCTGTAGAAACTGCCTGCCATCCAACTGAAAAAGGAGTCCTTGTCTGAATTGTGTAGATTTGGATAGGACTGTTCTTATCTGTTCCAGGTCTCCAGTTTAGCACTGCAGTTGTACTTGAGATATGTTCAATGCTAACATCTTTGGGTGGACCTGGAAGGCCTTATTAAAAAGAAAGAGTCTGTGTTACTTTAACAAATGAGGCAGGACTTCAGCTCCCAGAATCCTAGGAGCTATTGGCCAACATGGGACTATTGGCCAACATGGCTGAGGCTTCTGGGAGCAGAAGTCCCTTGGCCCTTAAAGGGGAAAGGTTGCCTACCCCTGATGTAGCACTTTGAGACTAACTATATGAAAGATGTTGTAGCATATGCTTTCATAGACTTTTTGCCTTTGCAGACTGCCAGAAATAGTGCAAACTGAGTCCACTTTAACTGCCCTGACTCAGTACTAGAGAATCATGGGAAGTGTAGTTTATTGTGGCACCAGAGCTCTCTGACAGAGAAGGCTCAATGTCTCAGAAAAAATTCCCATGATTCCTTAGCACTAACCCTAACCCTAAAAGTGGACTCAATTTGCACTATTTCTGGCAGTCTGAAACCCCCCCTAACATAGCTATGTCTTTGATTACCAGAAGTGCTAGGGATTTTTTTTAAAAAATCAGATGTGAATTACCTCCCTGGATTATCTAGTTTAGTCCCTGCTCAAAGACATGGTACCTTATGGATAAAGCATCTCACGTCTTTTGAGTCATTCCTAAAACTATTAAATATAAATTGACAAAGGACTTCCCTTTCCACTTTCTGGGCAATCATCCAAGATTCAATTTTCAGTCTTTAGCCATCAATCCTGAAAGCCAAATTTCCTTTCCAGTCTCACAATGGTCCCTCAAAACTAAACTGAATTTGGCTTGTCCATATGTCTTCTAGAACACATGAAAGCCCTATGATATCCTGTGTCAAATCCTGGGCATTCCTATCCAGTATGAAGGATGAGTGAATCTACTGCCAAGTGAATGATGTCCATTTCTGCCTGATTATATTGGGAACAAATTCCTAAACAAAATCCTGCACACAACTACTAGCAAGTCAGTTCACATCTACTCCTATTCCTTTGATTGGCATCCATGGTACTTGCTATTCTAGCCCAATAATACCCATAGAGATGTTCCTTCATTAACAAACCCATCCCTACTGGCTGATATTTTTACTAAGCACATGAAACCACATCTCTAAGATCCTTAATGTTTTTCAAATTCACATGGAATAAAAAAAAACAAGACACAGATGATAAATGAGCTGGTGTCTCAATTTTATTCATTATATGCAATGCATCAATACCAGATAGCTGTCCATGTAACCATGGAGGCAGGGATCACTCAGGGGTCTCTTCTCCATTTTTATGCCACAGGCATACTAATCCTTGACCCTGACTCAAGCCAGTTGACTCTGACAGAACCCCAAAAACAGGATATTGAATGTGTTATCTGGAAGTCCTTAAGGGGGTCCTTTTTCTGCCCTCAACCCAAAAGGATATTCAACATAGATGGTAAGCTAGTCTCTCCCTGTCTTCCTGTTATTGTTGTTTGCCTTTAAGTCACATCTGACTTATGGTGACCCTAAGGTGAATCTATCATGGGGGTTTCTTGGCAAGATTTGTTCAGAGAGGGTTTGACTTTACCTTTCTTCAAAGCTGAAAGAATATGACTCGTCTATAGCTACTCAGTGGGTCTCCATGACTGAGCGGGGATTTGAACCCTGGTCTCCAGAGTTATAATCCAACAAACTACTACACCACACTGGCTTTCCCTGTCATCTTACTGATCTGTTTAACTGCCCTCCACCCTCATTCCAACATTGAAATTCTCTAACCTGTCTGATTGAAAAGTAAATGAAAAACTTTGCTTTGAAATGGCATAGTAAAAATCCCCCATTGGCCCAGGAAGCACCTAGTCAAACATACACAGACACCATAGGTTGAGTGGAGAGGAAGACATTAATCAAAAAGCAACAGAGGTTAATGACCATGCTGGCAAGCAGATTCTGGCAGTTGTCATCTAAAGAAATTCCAAACATTTTATCTGTTTCCCGGAATGTTTTGGAGAGTGTACCTCCCATTCCAGAGAACCTTAACTTGCTCCTTTGCAATGCCAAGTCGGTGAAAAATAAAACTCATATAATCTATGATCTTCTTCTAGATAAGAATGCCGACCTGGCTTGCCTTGCAGAGTCCTAGTTGGGAGAGGACAGTGCTGTCACCTGGACACAAGCCCTCCCAGCTAGGTACTCTGTTATTGAGCAGGTGAGGGGAAATGGGCGGGGGCCAGATTGGCTCTGGTCCATAAGGACAACCTGACCTTGACCAGGATACCTGTCTGGAAAACAACCCACTTTGAGTGTATGTAGTTGAGCCTGAGGACCAGGGATAGTTTAGGGATTCAGCTAGTCTACCAACCACCCTGTTGTCTAGCAGACTCCCTATCTGAGCTGACACAGCTGGTCTCAGAGATACTGCTGGGGTTGCCCAGACTTTTAGTTCTGGGTGACTTCAACATTCTGCTCGAGACCAGTTTAACAGGTGCGGCTTGGGAGTTCATGGAAACCATGACAA
Organism: Phrynosoma platyrhinos; assembly: GCA_020142125.1. Classification (NCBI taxonomy): domain Eukaryota; kingdom Metazoa; phylum Chordata; class Lepidosauria; order Squamata; family Phrynosomatidae; genus Phrynosoma; species Phrynosoma platyrhinos. Next base: position 294,284,072 of record CM034703.1, read on the forward strand.
ACATGGGCCTATCCCAATAGGTAGTTGGGACCACTCATTGTGCAGGTCATACACTTGATGTGGTCTTTAGTACGGAACAGGAATATCTGCGGGCGGTGGTCACAAACCTCCGCATTGTCATGAACGGATCATTTCCTGGTCAAGGCTGAACTAAGAGCATCTATCTGCCCCACCGGGGATGGTGGACCCATTAGAATGGTCCACACTCGAAGGCTAATGGAACCAATTGATTTCTGGAAAGACTTGGAGGGCTCAATGGTTGGTAATGCCGGTGACCCTGCCAAAGCTTTGGTTGACACCTGGAGCATCAATGTTACAAAGGCTATTGCTCCCAAGCGTCCTTGCTGACCTGCTCCTAACCGAAAGCCTTGGTATACATCAGAGCTTAGGAAGATGAAGCGGACTGGACAATGACTGGAGCGCAAATGGCAGAAAACTCGACTCTTATCTGATAAGACTTGCCATAGGAACTTTCTTTCATCCTATCGGGATGCAATACGTGCAGCATAGAGATCCTTTTCTTCTGTACGTATTGCGTCTGCAGAGTCCCATCCATCAGAGCTGTTTAGGGTGGTAAAAGAGCTGAGGTAGATGCCCCCTGTGCTGAACCCATTGCTTAACCCGACAACAGCCTGCTGTGACAAGTTTAACAACTTTTTTGCAAACAAAATCTCTCAGATAAGAGCCGACTTAGATGCCACGGTTTCAACAGAAACAATCAACGAGGTGTCCAGTGACTCCATTAATGAAATTATCCTGGAACAATTTCAATCTGTGAGTACCGATGATGTGAACAAGCTTCTTGGTAGAGTGAGGAAAACGGCCTGCCCTCTCAATCCTTGCCCTTCATGGCTGTCTGTCTGTGGGGGGGATTCTTTGATGGTGTTCTTTATGGACATTGTCAATGCATCCCTCAGGGAAGGACATATTCCATCTTGTTTGAAAGAAGCGGCTATCAGGCCGCTTCTGAAAAAATCTTCCTTGGACCCCCTGGACATGAACAACTATAGTCCAGTATTTTGTTACCATTTCTAAGCAAGGTAATCGAGAGGGCAGTTGCTCTTCAGCTCCAAGCTGTCTTGGATGAAACCGATTATCTAGACCAGGGATAGGCAACCTTTCCCCTTTAAGGGCCGAAGGACTTCAGCTCCCAGAATCCCAGGAGCTATTGGCCAACATAAGACTATTGGCCAACATGGCTGAGGCTTCTGGGAGCTGAAGTCCCTCGGCCCTTAAAGGGGAAAGGTTGCCTACCCTTGATCTAGACCCATTTCAAACTGGCTTCAGGACAGGCTTTGGGGTTGAGACTGCCATGGTTGCCTTGACCGACGATCTGCGTCTGAGCATTGACAGGAGTAGCGTGACCCTGTTGGTGCTACTAGACCTCTCAGTGGCTTTCAATACAATAGATCACGGCATCCTCTTGGATCACCTGAGGGGGTTAGGCATTGGAGGCCCTACTTTGCAGTGGTTCTGGTCCTTCCTCTCAGATCCCAGAGGGTGCTGCTTGGGGACAGTTGCTCCAGTAAGAAGGAGCTTACTTGTGGTGTTCCTCAAGGCACCATACTGTCCCCGTTGTTATTTAACATCTATATGAAGCCGCTGGGTGAGATTATACAGAGTTATGGAGCTGGGTGTTATCAGTACGCTGATGACACCCAAATCTATTTTTCCATATCTCAATCATCGGCCTCGAATCCTGATGATGTCTCTTCTCTCAATGAATGTCTTCAGGCAGTAATGGGCTGGATGAGGAAAAACAGATTGAGAATGAATCCAGACAAAATGGAGGTGCTCGTGGTAGCTGCCCTGAAACCAAGAATTGGGTTGCAACCTCTGGTCCTGGAAGGGGTCACACTCTCTGTAAAGGACTGCATTCACGGTCTGGGGGTGCTCCTTGACTCATCGTTCCTGATGACAAATCAGGTAAATGCAACAGTCAGGAGCACCCGTTATCAGCTTCGGCTGATACGCCAGCTGCACCCTTTTCTGGAAGTAAGATATTGAGACTGTTGTGCACACTCTGGCAACCTCCCATCTAGATTTCTGCAACACGCTCTACATGGGGCTACCCTTGTGCTTGGTCCAGAAATTATAGTTAGTTCAAAACATGGCAGCCATAGTGGTTTCTGGGACATCTAGGAAGGACCATATAACTCCAGTTTTAAGGTCCCTCCACTGGCTGCCTATTAGTTTCCGGACTCAGTATAAGGTGTTGGTTATTACCTTTAAAGCCCTAAATGGCTTGGGTCCAAGCTTTCTCCGGGACTGTCTTCTCTCATATAATCCTCCCCAGGCACTCCAGCCTTCTGGGAGGAAATTGCTTCAGCCACAAAAATCTAGGCTATCTGCTACATCCCAGAGGGCATTCTCGGTGGTCACCCCCAGATTATGAAACGGCCTGCCAGACGGGATCCAACCTTTTACATCTTTAGACAGCTTTAAGAAAGCTGTTAAGATGGATCTCTTCCGGCAGCCCTTTCCAGAATAGTTGTCCCAGCGTCAGAAAAATCCCCTTCAATCTCATCCCTCCTAATATGTAGGTTGCCACCTCCTTGTTATTAGTTGTCTAACTTCCCATGTCATTTGGCATTTATTATTATGTTTGAACTATGATTTTTTTAATGTATTATTGATTTAATATCTTTTTAAGGGGTGGGTGGGTATTGGGGTGTATATCTTGTATTTTAACTTTGTTAGCCACCCCGATTGTTCTCAGAGGGGTTGGGTACAAATACTTATTATTATTATTATTATTATTATTATTATTATTATTATTATTAATAATTTTATTATTATTAATTTTTGTTGGGCTTACTAAACACCCACACGCTCACACCAGGAACATCAAACCATAACATGTATTACAAAATTCCCTTCCTGGTGAAGGGTTTGGCTATAGAACCCCCTCCACAAGCTAGGGGCCTTTGGAGGTGGGGAAATAGCCTCCCCTTGGGGCTGACTGGGGGGTTTGCTCTCTCCTGTAAAATCTATGGACTTGTGGGGGAGTATCCATGGTTTACCTTCCAGTAAATGGCTGTCCGGGGAGCAACCAATGATATTGGATTGGCCCCGGAGTCAGGTGTTCCACCCAAGGGGAGGCTGGGGAGGTGGTCACAGGTTGACATCTGGGCCTCAGTTGGACCCATATCAGGGTGCTCCCCCCTTTTTGTTGCTTACTTCCAGGTTCAATTTAGATAGGCCAAATAAAGTGGCCCTTGTTTAATCCAATGTCTTGTGTCTGGTCTTGTTATTTTGTGGTTAGTCATCAATGGTAGCACCCTCATCCTTTCATTCTCATCCTAAAGCATTATAATTCCCATTCAGTTTTCATTTACTGTGAGACTCAGAATGGAATAGTGGTTTGAGTGTTGGACTAGGACTCTGAGTGACCAGAGTTCAAATCCACACTTAGCCATGGAGACCCACTAGGTGACTTTGGCAAGTCACATTCAGAGGAAGAGCAAAGTAATAGCAAACCTCTTCTGAACAAATATTGCCAAGAAAATCCTGTAATATATTCACCATACATTCACCATAAGTTGGAAATTACTTTTAGGCATAAGATAACAAACAACTACTTTATTAATTTGTTCCAAAAATGTGAATTTTTTTCTTAAAATTTGATTTGTTCCAACATTTAGATGTTGCCTTCCAGGGCAAAACCCTCTAAATGAAGATATATGTATATTCTTCTAGTTCTGTAAACATATATTCTAAAAATATAAGAGTGAAAATTGTGATGGAAGAAGTAACATCTGCTGGCACTTCCATCTGATTTGGTTAGTTGCCTGTCAGGCAAATTTAAGCCCATAGGGGATATATAACAACGGGAAATTTATCTTAGCTGTAGATCATGGTTTGTTTGTTTGTTTGTTTGTTTTTAAAAACACATTTCATTCAACCAGTTTCTTTGATGCTGAAGTATAACCTATTCTTCTCAGTGCTATAGTTAGTTGGCATTTCACCGTTAATAGGCTTACCCCTTACAATTATCTCTGCTGTTTCAGATAGGATGTCCATAGCTGTTTAGTTGAATGTTTCTTATCATAAGGTCTCCTACAGATTCCTTGAGATGAAAAAGACAAGAAAGCACTAGAATGAATTTCATAAAGGGTATTTTTGTGACTTGTTAAGTATCAATAAAACTGCCATTTTATAATTAAATTACTGTCATCACTATCTTTCAATTTTTTTTATTACAGCATCTTACAAATAATGCAAACACTGGCTATATAATGGAATAAAGTTTCCAATGGGAAATAGGTACAGCAGGCACTTTGACTTTCAGACACAACCCATATGTCAAACTAATATATCCTATAAATTTTGGGGACCCAGTAGAAGATGTGGGTAGAGTTTTGGTAGAATAAGGATTCAGTAGTAGACAAATTGAAACTTAATCCAAACAAGATGGAAATGTTCCTGGCTCCTGAAATGCATTGTCCAGGAATGCATTTGAACAATTAAGGATAATGACCTAGCTGCAGCTTTCCCCAGAGATGTCTAAACTGGCTACAGTGACTCATGCTTTAATTCCATTTAGTCTGAGTTTTTGTAAAATGCTTCAGGGTCTGCTCTACATGGGTCTTTGAAGAGGGTTTAGAAACTTCATTTGGTCTGATGCTGCCAAACTGTTGGATATGCCAATTACTCAGTTATTCAGTTCCATTAGCAGAGTTGATAGGAATAGGATAAAAATAAAATTTGTAGACTTTCACTTTCTCTAGGAAAATGTCCATTACATACTTAGGATGCTAAGACTGGCATCAAGATCAAATGCATCCTGTGTGGGGGAAACTATTGGTTTCTGAGGCTTGAGCTGTGTTTTGATGCATAAAACTAAATGCATATTTGAAAAATGTGCATGACAAAATGTATCTGTTTGGGGAGGAAATACACACAGGTGTGCTTTCATGAATAGGACAAATATGTAAAAACACACACTAGAATGTATACAAAAGCATTGCCATTTGAAAAGGAGAAAATTCTCATGTCCATTGGAGTGGAAAGAGAATGCCAGTGGAACTCTTAGAGTGCAACCACACTATAAAAATAATGCAGTTTGGCATCACTTTAACTGCATCTGGAATGCCTTCTTTTAATATAGCATTGGATGTTTGGTAAAGGGGTTTTATTAGTTCCTCTATAAATATTTTGTAGTAACTAGATGTAAACCTATCCGGGCTTGGCACCTTTCCATCTTTGGACTTTGTAATTGCATCTCTTATTTCATCCATTGTAATATATCTATTTAATCTTTGAATATGTTGCTGATTTGGAAATGTGAATTTTATTTCTTTCAAATACTCCTTTATTTTTTCTATGTCTGTTGGGCATTCTTTATACAAGTCTGAATAGAATTCATAAAAAAAAACCCTTCTTTTATTTCTTCTTGTCTTCTTTGAATTTTGTCTCCTTTCTTTATTTTAGTTATTGCTCTTTTTTCTTTTTCTTTCCTTAGTTTATGTGCCAGCCATTTTCCAGTCTTATTTGAGTATTCAAAAGTTTTTTTGTTTGGCTATTTTTAATTTCTTCCCTAATTCTATTGTCATCTCTGAGGATATTTGTTTCTATATTACCTTAATTGCTTCTACTATTTCTTTACTATTTGGATTCACTTTTAGTTCCTTCTCTCTCTCTCTCTCTCTCTCTCTCTCTCTTTTTTTGTTAATAGATTGTTTAGATGTGCACTTCTCTCTTTCCTTTTTCTTTGAGTTTCTATATTTTGTTTTATAAAAAATCCTCGAAGTGCTACCTTACTCACATCCCAAATTGTTGTCATTTTTAATTCATTACTCATATTTTCCCTAAAGAAACTAACTATGTTTTCTTTTGGTTTCGCAATCGTAATCTTGTCTGACAACAATTCATCATTTAATCTCCATATATATTGTGGCTTATTCTCTTTCAGAGTAAGGGTTACAGGACTGTGGTCCGATAGTACTTTAGGTATTATTTTGGCTTCTTGTACATCTTACACTAATGTTTTTGTAATTAGAATTAAATCAATTCGCGATAGGAAATGATGTCTCTCTGAGTAAACTATATATTCTTTATCTTGTTTGTTAAAACATCTCCAGCTATCTATCATTTCCAGTTCTTCTGTCATTTCAAAGAAGCTTTTTGGTTATTTTTCCCTGATTGTGCCTCCCCCCCCCCCGGGTTTTCTATCTAATTGGGGATCTATAACACCATTGTAATCTCCCATCATTATTATCTCACTATAATCAAATTCCATCATTTTTTACTCAGATTTTTATAAAATTTCCTTTTATTTTTCTGGGGGGGAATAATAATAATAATAATTTTTATTTATATTTCCTGCCTCTCCTTGCAGATCGAGCCAAGATTACATCAATAAAATAGCAACAATATACAAAATTCAAGAGTGCAAAAAATACATCATATATCAACAATAAAATCAGCATTATAAAAATTCCAATACAGTGGCCCACTGTAGATTCCTCCAATTAAAATATTTTTCTTTTGTTTTGCAATTTCTATCCCTATGTAGTGGCCTGCTTTATCATTAAAAACTTCTCTTACTATAATTGGATCTTTTACATAAATAACCACTCCTTTTGTTTTATTTTTTTGCAGATGAGGTGAATTTTTCCCTAAGTTTTAATTTCTTTTTTTTAAAAAAATTATTTATTATAAAAAAACATAAAATATCCACATAAAATATGTTCTTAGTCATTTTTACAGTACATTTGCCCATAGTTCAAACTTCACAATAGTTCTTTGAAAGTAAGTACATTTTTTTCACATTTTGCATACATCATTTCTGAATCTATTACTTCTATCATCATCTCAGATCCAGTTCATTTACACAATCTTAATAACTACTTTGCTGCTTTATTCCCATTTTCTATTTATATATTCTTCCACTGGAGCCCACTCTTCCTCTACCAATTCCACATTCTCATTATTCAATAACCTTGCCAATTTATCCATTTCCTTCATCTCTGACAATTTCATTAACCATTCATCTACCGTTGGAATTGTCTCCTGTTTCCATTTGGAGGCTATTAGTATTCTTGCTGCTGAGACCATGTAAAGTATTACTCTCCAATATTTTCTAGTTATATCTGATTCTAATTTGTATGTCATATTTAATAGATATAATTCTGGATATAGTTCAAGTCTGTTTTTAAGTATATCTTCCATCACCATGTGTATTTTTTTCCAATACATTTTCATTTTGGGAGATCTCCACCAGATGTGATACCAAGATCCAACATTGCGTTTACATTTCCAACATTCATTAGTTTGTAGTTTATAAATTTTTGCCATTTTAGCAGGGGTGAGGTACCATCTTTGTTCCATTTTCCATTGATTTTCTC
>CM034703.1:294326982-294339709 GCA_020142125.1 Phrynosoma platyrhinos
GGGATATCCTAGCTGGGGTTTAAACATGTCCCTATTTGGGATTGGTTAAGCCATTGTGGCCCCGTGTGTGTCCCTGATCAGGGCAGGTGGGTGTGGTTGGGGACCTGTGCTTATACCCTAACTGGGATGCTGCAAAGTATTTGTTAGAAGGTTTTTCATCCGGTTTTTATATACATTATTCTGTTTCGAGAGCTCACCATTTTTCACCTAATACATGTTCGGTGAGGGAGTTAACAGGGATTGTTAGAGATAAGCTGGCCAAAGAATTAGCTTCAGGAAGGATTACGGGACCCCATAAGCATCTGCCAATGCTGACATTAAGATTGTCACCGTTGGGTGTGGTGCCTAAGAAAGCACCAGGTGAATATCATCTAATCCACAATCTTTCTTATCCCAAAGGGGATTCAGTGAACAATGCTATTGACCCAGCATTAGCATATGTAAAATATGCATCGTTTGAGTCAACAGTGCAAATGGTGAGAGTACTGGGCAGGGGAGCCCTTTTGGCTAAATGTGACATAAAATCCACTTTTAGGTTATTGCCAGTGTATCCCGATGATTTTGATCTCTTGGGTTTTCAATTTGAAGGGATGTACTATTTTGATAAAGCAATGCCAATGGGGTGTTCCATTTCCTGCTCTGCTTTTGAAAAAATTATTACCTTTTTGCACTGGTGTACAGTACAGAGGTCAGGTAATCGGTCAATTACTTACTATTTTGATGATTTCTTGTTCGCTGGGGCTCATGGCACAACCAAGTGTATGGATACACTGTTAGCTTTTCAGGTGTTGATGGCAGAAATGGGTGTTCCATTGGCTGATGAGAAGACGGAGGGCCCAAGCACCCATCTTACTTTTTGGGGTATTGAATTGGACACTGTGGAATGTTTATCTCACTTTCCATTTTAAAAACAGAGTTGGTGAGACAACAGGTCAGGGTAATGAAGGGAAGAAACAAGGCCACACTACACGACTTTCAATCCCTGATGGGTTTGTTAAATTTTGCTTGTAGATTTATAGTCCCAGAATGGGCCTTTTGTGCTCGGTTATACAATCCTACAAAAGGGATGACCATCCCTCATCACCACATTCGAATTACCAGTGGGATAAGGGAGGATTTGAAGATTTAGGAGTCATTCATGGAGCAATATAATGGTGTTTCATTTTGGAGATCTGAAATGCTATTAAAGGTGGACTTTCAGGTACACTCTGATGCTTCTGGTGCCCATGGCTTTGGGGTATATTGGAAAGGTCAGTGGGCAGCTGAGAGTTGGCCCCAACCTTGGGGAAATGATGGTTGGACCTGCAATCTTACTTTTCTTGAACTCTTCCCTATTGTGGTGGCAGTTCATTTGTGGCTGACCCAATTTGCAAACAGAACTGTTTGGTTTTGGTGTGACAACCAAGCAGTGGTTCATGTGGTGAACTCTCAGAGCTCCAAATCCCCCAGAGTGATGGCTTTGGTTAAGTCTATGGTTGCTCAGTGTTTAAAGTATAAAGTGTTGTTCAAGACTCACCATGTTCCTGGTTTACTAATTCCTTTGGTGGCTGCCCTTTCATGTTTTCAGTTTTCCAGGTTTCGTCAACTGGATCCGGAGGCAGCAGTGCAGCCATTGGAGGTACCGGCACATCTATGGAGCCTTGGAGAGTAGAGATTGACAGGGCGATCCTTCAGTCCATCGCTCCGTTGACACGCAAGTCATACCAGCTCGCAATCTGAGCTTTCAGACAGTTCTTGTCTGATGTTGGGGTGGTGGAAATTTGGCCTCTAGGGGTGGAAATTGTTTTACATTTTTCAGTTCACTTTAGGCAGTCTGGTTTGTCCCCAGTCACCATCAGGGGAAGGTTGGCAGCCCTGGCCTTTTATTTTTGAGCGGGAGGGTTTACTGACCCTACTGTAGACTTTAGAGTTTGTAGGGCTTTAGTGGGATGGTCTAGGGACCATCCTGTAGTACATGACAATCGTTTACTGATAACGGGCGCAATTCTTATCAAGATTTGGCAATTGCTCCAAACGGTGTGCTCCTCACCTGAGGAGGTCATTTTATTCTGTGCAGCATTTTATTTGGCCTTTTTTGCAGCCACTAGGATTAGTGAATTAGTTCCCAGCTCATGCTCCGATAAGTCAGGCAGGGCACTTGGCTTATCTGATGTTCAAATTTCAGAGCAGGGTATTCATGTCTCTTTCAGACGTTCTAAGACTGATCAGTTAGCCCAGGGTCAAACTGTATTTTTGTGCAGAGCGTCTGAGGGTCAGATCTGCCCTGTTTTGGCTTTGTCTGATTATCTCAGATTGTGACCGAATGGCCTTGGTTATTTGTTTCTTCATGTCTCTGGTCTTCCACTGATGCAGTTTCAATTCCGAGCTGTACTTAGGGAAACTGTGAGATGGGCAGGATTGCCAGTGGATCAATTTTCTTCACATTCTTTTAGGATTGGAGCAGCAACCGCTGCAGCAGTACAGGGATTAAGTGACACTGCAATTCGATGGATTGGGCATTGGCGTTCCAGGGCTTTCAAGTCTTATATTCATTCATAGTTGGGTTGCTGGTAATTTCGCTATAAACAATAGAGTTATGTATTTATGGTTATGAGCAGGTCAACAACAGGGTGGCATGTGGATTATAGGTCATAGCCTCATCTTTTGGGCTGAGTGTCACATGTTACAATCTCACCAGGACCTGAATTTGGGACTAAGTGACACCAGTCCCATACGTTGGTTTGGACGAAGAGGAATGCTGCAGGGAGCTCTTCTTCCACAAGTTATTGAATTGGTCAACACTTTTCCACCTCCCAGGATTCTTCTTATGCACCTGGGTAAAAATGACTTGGTAAAGCTTCTCTGTTTGCAGTTGGCCAAGCATATATTGAGAGACATGCAGGACATAAAGCAAAGGTTGCCACATACCGTTCTTCTTTGGACTAAATTTTTCCTCATCATACTTGGGCAGGTGCATGAAAGGATGCAGCTATCAACACGGCTTGCCATTGGTTGAACAGATCTGTGGCCAAGAAGTTGATGGAATTGGGGATTTTGGTAGTTGAACATGTGGGAATTAAGGTTTGGTTGCCATATTTGTTGAGGGGCGACGGGCTTCATTTCTCCCCAGAGGGATGTTATGTATACCTAGATTATATTGCTGGTCACACTGAATGAGCTCTTCGGGGGAGGGAGGGGATGCCAAGCTAGGCTGGCCCCCTCCTGTGGCAGGCAGGGACCCCCCCTCAGGGGATAATTCGGTTAATTGAAATTACCAAATTTAATTAATTAAACTAGATGAAGGGTATACGTCAGTGGGTTAACTAAATTTGTTATGACATCATAAACCATCTTGATGATGTCATAACTGAATTACGTCATATGTTTAATTATGACATCATTTCCTGCTTAAGGGGGGGGAATGATTAATTGAAATTGCTTAACTAATTGAAATGGACATTCTTGACACATGCTATGCTGGACGTGGTTACCCGATGATGATTCAGTTCTGTGCATGAACACATGTGTCAAGAATGTAAACATGGTTAATTGAGATGTTGTAAATAAAATTGTTTAAGACCCTGTACAAATAAATAAAAGTTGTGGCCAGTTTATACCCAACAAAAGGCATGCGGAATCTTTTGTGCCGATGCAAGGAACCCCCCCGATGCATTGGGAGGGGTCCTCTGTTGCGTTGGCCCAATTGGGGATTCCAACAGTGCGATTGGCTGGGTGGGCAGGAAGTCCCACCCTTCCTGCACCGCCCAGCCAATCAGGGGGAATTCGTGAGATCCCCAGTACGCTGGTAATCTCGTGAGACCTTGGTTCTCGTGAGATTACTGGCGAGATTTGGGGGCTATATAGCCCCCAGCTGCCATGTGGTGGCAGCCATATTAGTTGGAGCAGCCGAACGACCCAATCCCACCCACCCTTTAATTAATAGCTGTTTATTATCTATTCTCAGGCTTCGGCTGGTCACCTTCGGGGGCCGGGACGGAATTTTTTTACCAGGGTTATTGTAACCTGGGTTTTTCGCCCTCCCTGAGAATAGTAATTAATACTAATAACAGTAATATAGTGTGGGTTATATAATGTAGTTTCTGTGTTATTGTTATAGTAATTTTTTACATGGTGTTACAAATATTGCTTATTCTGTCACAACTTGGGAATCAGGGTTTTGATTGGTCAATTTTATAATATGTTGTTTGGAAAAGTTGTGGCCAGTTTATAACCAACAAAAGGTGTGCTGAATCTTTTGTGCTAATGCAACATAAAACTTCACATGAATCTAAAAAGCTTGTGCAGGACTTTGAGAAGCTGAAGCTTGGCTTTAAATCCCTATACTTGCATACTTTTCATAACACAGAGAAAATGCTCAAGTTTATAAAAAATATGTATCATTGTTCTTGACTTCTGCTTGAGAGCAGGAAAAAAAAGAGATTTGCCATCCTTACACAATAACCCCTCACATAGGTAGTTTATGCCACAGATCCTTTATTTAAACAACAACAAACCCTCCCACCTACATCAAAGATCTCAGGGTTGCTTTCAAATACTATTATTTGTTAAACAGTTTTAAACAATAAATTAATTAAATAAGCTAGAAATATATTAGACAGCACTAATAAGAAAAAAGATAAAGAAACTAGATTTAAATGTTTTTAAAACTATGTACAACTGTATTTGGGATGAATTAATAAAGACATGATCCTGATTACAAAACTCTCCTTTCTTACCCTCTTTTGTTTGGTTATGGGCACAATTAGGAACCATCTTTTCTTCAAGCATATAACTCAATGGTAGGGCAGAGAATAGAAACAGTATATTGTCTGCAGTCCTTATTAATCACTACAAATTCTAAGCTTGTGGAGAGTTCAGAATCTTCTGATGGTGTAGAATGCAGCATTCCTGCATCATTAGTCTATATAGTCTTGACATTGCAAGGGCTTTCTTTTCCCTTTTATATATCAGTGAATGGGCTGGTGTTGCTTAATAATGACTGCATATATTATACTTTTCCTGAGCTCTGCCTTACCACTACCTTAGAAGAAAAGATTGTTCCTTAATATGCCAAACATAATGAAATACCAGTCCTCTCATCATATCTGTCTTGTTTCCTCTACAAACCATTGTTTAGGTTTTGACCAAGAACTCAGGAATAATTTCTAATTTTATTTCTTTGCCAGTTTGTAATTCACACCTGCTGGATATGAATGTGGAACTGAGAACTAAATGCAAGTCATCATGAGAAACCAACATGATGTTTTACATCAAAGGAAGAAAATGCATCCAACATGCAAATATCTCAAAAACATGCAAACAAAAGAATTTCCAAAATGCACCCAAACATGCTACAACCATTCTGTGTACATATATTTGCATTTGGTTCTTCTCCATCAGTAGTCCTTATCCAAGAAACTTAAAGCCTCGGCAGACGGCTAATAGAGCCATCCTCGAGGCAGGGAAGAGGAGGGGCAGCCTCACACTCGGCGCCCCTTCCTCCTCCCGAGGTTGCCCTCGGAGCCGCCGGCCCTCCACATGGCCGGCGCTCCGGGGGCAACCTCCTGCCGCAGCGTCTGGACATGCTGTGGCGAAAAAGTCAGTGAAAATACGCCGCAAGCTTTTGCAGCGCACTTTCACTGACTTGTGAAAGGAGCGCTATTTTAGCACTCCTTTCAGGGATGGGGAAGGAGCGCCGCAGGATCGAGGCATGGGGATGCCTCAGTCCTGCGGCGCACTTTCCCAGGGTGGCCCCGTGCCACCAGTCTGCTTCCCCCCCTACTGCCTTGTTTTGGGATAACAGTGATCTGACAATCTAACCCCATTAGGTAGATGAGAGAGTAGAAAGGTCACAGAAGTACCAACCTGAGCTCTTTAGATTAAGAATAAAATAAATGCAGCAAAAAGGTAATTGCAACAAACATTCATTAATGTTATACATGTAGAAGTCCAAAATACACATAGTAAACAATTTTCAGGGGTTGTCCTATTACTAGTTATTATCATTTTCCAAAAATATGGATTGATGCATTTAAATCAAGAAACTCAAGTTGTAGAAGAAACTCAGACAATTCCCCCAGTAAAGTCTCCAACTAACAAGACATATATGCATGTGCATCAGAAAATATCCAGAAATGCTGCCATAGTGCATTCTGTGCATATTCACTGCAAACTCATACTATTGCATAGTTCAGAAATGTCACTTTAAAAGGTCTTATAGCAAATGAAATGGATTAATCTCATGAATACATTTTCCATAAGCTCTCCAGGAATGGACATGCATATGTACTGAAAACTAATCTCCTAAAACCAAATTAACAGGTTCATGGTGAGACCAGTCTCCTCAATCACCTCTGGTACCCAACTTTTCTTCTCTTTTCTCAGCCATTCTTTTGCTCATGCCCCTTACAAGAAATCCAATAACATTTACAAACAATTCCCGTAAGAACATATGTTCTTTAAGAAAAGTTAAAAATCCACAACCTAGTATCTAGCTGTGAAAAAGTCAGTGTGAAAGAAAAATGAACATTACAAAGAGGAATTTCACTGTATATAGGTATTCTAATTTTATGTGAAGTATTAAAATTGTTAAACCTGCAATCCAATAACTATTTACCTATGTATAAGACTCACTGAACTCAGTTAGATTTATTCTGACGGGAGATATATTAAGAGTGGCAGCACTAGCAAATTTATTATATAGTAGTTCATGACCACAGAATTATATTGGTTAATGATAACTTTGGTTTTATTTCAATAATGACCCAAGAATATTTCATATATTCTATGATATGTATTATACATTAATGATCTTTTTACCTGTTTGCATGACCTAAATAGTAATAATATCAAAATTAATAAAAGTATGTGTTTAAAAAGCCTTTCACAATCTGCAAGTGGATTTTAATGAGCTTTGAAATCAACTTAGCACAATTTCACTGCAAACATAATATGTACCATTAAAATGAGGTTAACATGGATCAAAACAGATTTTCAAATTCTAGTTGAATAGAATTATTAAAGACATTTAAGTAAACAATATTATTAGCATTAATAAGAAGTGAGAGAAAATATTGGTTTCTGCTAATTAAAAAAAGCAGTTATATTAGTTTTGTTATTTTCTTAGCATACCTTGGGTGAATAACAGAAGAACACAAATATTTGTAGGCATGAAGCTTACAATATTTCTGTCTTGTTATAAATGTTCTCAAAGAATTGCAAATAAAATTCTGGAAGTGGTGGTGGGTGTAAGCATGTGGGGGATAGAAGGGGAGTGATGAAGACTGAAGGGTTCTTATGGAATGTGTTGTAGATATGACACAAAATATGAAATGTGCAGTGGGTCCTAGAAATTTTCTGGGGTTTCCTTTCAGGACCCACCATGGATGCCAAAATCTGTGGATGCTCAAGTCCTATTAAATACAAAGTCATAGTGAAATGGTGTCCTTTATATAAAATGGCAAAAAGAAGGCTTGCTTTTTGGAATTTATACTTTTTAAATATTTTCAAACCATTGATGCTTGAATCCATGGACAGGGGTAGGCAACCTTTCCCCTTTAAGGGCCGAGGGACTTCAGCTCCCAGAAGCCTCAGCCATGTTGGCCAATAGTCCCATGTTAGCCAATAGCTCCTGGGATTCTGGGAGCTGAAGTCCCTTGGCCCTTAAAGGGGAAAGGTTGCCTACTCCTAGATTTAAAAAAATCTATGGATATGGAGGACTGACTGTAATTTAAATAAAAGGACAATAATTTGCCCTAGCTATCTACATTTAGCAGCATATATTCAGCACAAAATTTACAGACATTTGATAATACTTTAAATTACATGAATTTAATCTAAGGATATGTATTTGGTTGAGGTACTTAATATTCCATGCTGCTAGAAATAGTGCAAATTGAGTCCCCTTTAACTGCCCTGGCTCAGTGCTAGGGAATCATGGGAATTGTATTTTTATTCTGAGACATTGAGCCTTCTCTGTCAGAGAGCTCTGGTGCCACAATAAACTACAGTTCCCATGATTCCCTAGCACTGAGTCAGGGCAGTTAAAGTGGACTCAATTTGCACTGTTTCTGTCAGTTTGCAAAGGCCCATAGTGTTGTAGTTATGGTATCCAGAACACAAAGGCATTTGGGCTTTGAGCCCACTTTGAAATGATCAGGCAAGATTGGAGCACCATGACTCCCACTCAGGAATGAATCAGGAATTATCAGTAAACAGTATACTAAATGACCAAAGGCCTAAGCAGACGGCTTATTGGGCCATCTTCGGTGCAGGGAAGGGGAGGGGCAGCCACAAGCTCGGCGCCCCCTCCCCCTTCTGAGGTCGTCCTCGGAGCAGCTGGCCCTCCGCATGGCTGGTGCTCTGAGGAGGACCTCTCGCCGCAGCATCTGGACACGCTGCGGAGGAAAAGTCACCAAAAGTGCACCGCAACCTTTTGCAGTGTACTTTCGGCAACATATGAAAGGAGCACTATTTTAGCACTCCTTTCCAGGGGCGACGACGGTGCGCCACAGGATCAAGGCATGGGGATGCCTCGGTCCTGCGGTGCACCTTCCCAGGGCGACCCACAGCCGCCCGTTTGCTTAGGCCCCAAGTCTCCCATCCCCCAAAAATCCAATTGAGAGCCTTCCCAGGAATAATAAAAACTGCCTGCAGTCTATCCTATGGACTCTAACTTGGAATAAGGCACACTGAGTGAGTGGAGAACACCTCTTACTACATATTGTATTTGAAAGAAGCTACATATTTAAGGATGATTGAATTATAATGGATGAGAGAAGTAATTTTTCTTTCTCCTTACTGCTGTCAGGCACTATAATATCTATGGTGATATCCTGACTGGAGATTTAGATTCAGAGCAGAATGTAGACAGTTTCAGCACCCCTGGAGACATCTATGTTCTTTAGTTGTCTCATTGTCCCAAGAATGGCCTTACCTCTTAAAGTTGCAGTAGCAGTAAGAGGTAACCACTTTTGTGTGCTTGCGTAAAATCTGAAGAAAATAGTCTTATTTTGCAACATTGTGGCTCAGAAGCATGGTTGAATAAGTAGCATCCACAAAGTATGTTTGTAGTCTGCATATGATTTTGGACTACTTTCTCATGAGACATTAGACCAGGGGTAGGCAACCTAAGGCCTGGGGGCCAGATGTGGCCCCCTGAGGCCTTTGGACCAGCCCCAGGCCAGTCCTGCTGTCGCTGCCGCCGACCCCCGCCACCGCCGCCCATCATGATGATATTGATTATTGTTATTACTTGTTCTTGGGGTTTTTTTTGGCAAAATCTCCTCAGGGGTTTTGCCATGGCTTTTCTGGGGCTGAGAGAGTGTGCATGCATATTTTTTATTTTTTTAAAAAAATATTTTTATTTATTTATTTATTTATTTATTTATTTATTTATTTTTGGTGCTTCGGCCACCCAATTGTCTGAGGGACAGCAACCCGGCCCCCGGCTCAAAAAGGTTGCCTACCCCTGCATTAGACCTTCGGGATATTGATGGTTCAGATCTGAATAATCGAATCATCAAGCTATAAGTGATTGAGGATCATGTAGTCCTAATGTATTGCCACTGGGAAATCATCAGTCAAGAATTCCTAAAAGGTGGCTATCAAAACTCTGCTCCAAAATCTCTACAAGGTTTGGGTTAGCAGAAGCCAAAATTCCACCACACTTCAGGCAGTTCTCCAACCAACCTTTTTAGTGATCAATCAACATGGAAATAGTTCAGATTTTCTTAAGATAAATAGTCCAGATATTATGATCTGTCCTCATAAGTGAGTAGGTCCAGTACTTCAGTCGGCTTGGTTACCTTTTCAGTCCTTTTTCCATTTTTACAATATCCTGTTTAATTGCAGTGACCAGAACTTTATGCAGTATTCAAGATGTGGTCACAACATGGATTTGTACAAAGCCAGTATGATATTAGCAATGATATTTATTACTGTTTTCCTAACTATGCCAAACATAGAATTTGCTTCTGTTTAAACACCAGGCACATACTTGGTTGATATTTTCACAGAGATATCAACAATGACCCCAGATCTCTTGGTCATTTGCTCCCAGCTCACATCCCATCTGTTTATGCATGAAGCTAGGATTTATTTATATATTTGCCCTTCAATTCACACTTGTTTTTAAACTGAATTTTTAACCATTTCAAAGCCAATTTTCCCAGTTTAGAGAAACATCTCAGAACTCTTTACAATATTTTATGTTACATTTCATTACATACCCCTAACTCAAGCTTTTGCATCAGGAGAGTCTCTAAACTTCAGGCTCAATAGATATGGTACATATGTTTTGGTTTTCTATTGAGAGTATTGTTTATGTAATCTTGTATCTTCTAACATATCTCTGTAGTTTATTCTTTTTTAAAAATGGTAGTGGAAGAGTGAAGGTTTCAGGAGACCTTACAGGCATTAACTTTGCATTCATTTAATAAGGTGTATCAGATTTTTCTTTCCCCCCCTTTTTATGTTTATATAATGTGTTTAATACTTTTTTAAGGGGTGGGTGGGTTCGGGGATTCTTAGGTTTTATGTAATGTTGTAATATTTGTTGGATTTTAATACTGTAAGCCACCCTAATTGCTTGGAAGAGGGATGGATAAATAAATAAATAATAATAATAATAATAATAATAATAATAATAATAATAATAATAATAATAATAATAATAATAATAATAATTGTTGTTGATATATTTTCTGTATTCTTTTATTTGCTTAATTTTGTAATATTTCATTTTGCCACTACACTGTCATTACTTTTCAGGAGTGTCTAAATGTTTCCAGTTTCAGTTGGATGTTATTTTGATGCCATGCATTCTGTGTTTTCATTGTTTAGTGAAAATATCTACAAGTAGGCAAAATTAATAACCATTTTCCAGGCAATGTTAAGCCCTGCACCTTAAAAACAATTTCTGGATCCATGGCTGGATTATGTCATCGAACTATACATTGTAGGTCTCCTTAGGATAGCACTATAGCATTTATAATGGTTATCATGTATTTTACTAAGGTGTGAATCCCAGGATTGCTCAGATTGTGCTATGGCAGTTACATTGGGGGTGAAAACTACTATAAATGTCTAATACAAACAACATTGTTATAGTCGTAGGCTTTCATGGCCGGCATCCATAGGTTTTTTGTAGGTTTTTTCGGGCTGTGTGGCCATGTTCTAGAAGAGTTTCTTTCTGACGTTTCGCCAGCATCTATGGCTAGCATCTTCAGAGAAAACTGAACTGGAAAGGCCTGGGTGTATATATACTGTGAGACCCTGGATAGGGAGGAGTGGTTCCCAGGTGAACTGTGTGTTGTCTGTGTTGAATAGGTATTGTACTGTGTTAATTGCATAGCTTCAAGCTATGCAATCCAGGATATTGTCTGCTATTCCCATGTAAACTGTGTATTGTTCTGTGTTGAATGGGTGTTGTTCTGTTGTAAATGGCATGGCTTCCAGGTGAGGATATGCATTCAAGGAGATCTCCTTGAATGCATATCCTCACCTGGAAGCCATGCCATTTACAACAGAACAACACCCATTCAACACAGAACAATACACAGTTTACATGGGAATAGCAGACAATATCCTGGATTGCATAGCTTGAAGCTATGCAATTAACACAGTACAATACCTATTCAACACAGACAACACACAGTTCACCTGGGAACCACTCCTCCCTATCCAGGGTCTCACAGTATATATACACCCAGGCCTTTCCAGTTCAGTTTTCTCTGAAGATGCTAGCCATAGATGCTGGCGAAACGTCAGAAAGAAACTCTTCTAGAACATGGCCACACAGCCCGAAAAAACCTACAAAAAACCTATAACATTGTTATACATTCTCCCCCCTCAACCCCCCATACAAAATTAGAAAAGGAAATGAAGGAGGGATCTAGCAATACCTTTGAAACAAATTACAGTGGACCCACCATATTGGCAGGCTAGCCATCCATGAACTTGATTGTCTGTGGATCATCCTGTCCCATTATTTTCTAAGGTGGTGCAGGTGTACCAACACAGCCATATTCCTGCTGCTGTCCACTGATATAATGGGGCTTGAGCATGCACATTTTTTTTGGTAAGGGGGTAAGGCAATTAGCAGGGGTCAAGCAAGGTTGTGTTCTATCACTGTAATTGTAGGAAGGAAATAAACTCATTTGAGATATGATAGAGTTCTGTGAATAGTGTCGAATACTAAAAAGACCAAGAAATGGGTCCTAGCCAAAATCGGGCCCAAGCTCTCTCTCTCTACAGCCTGCTGTGATGCATTTAACAACTACTTTGCAGACAAAATCTCTCAGATAAGAGCCGACTTTGACGCGACTATTGAGACAGAGTCTATAGGCGAGGTGTCCACCGACTCCGCCGATGTAGTTTTACTGGATCAGTGGCAATCTGTGAGTACCAAGGACGTGGACAAGCTGCTTGGTAAGGTGAGGAAGACGACTTGTCCTCTCGACCCTTGCCCATCATGGCTGGCCGTCCAGGGGGGGATGCATTGATGAGATTCCTTACGGATATCGTCAATGCATCCTTCAGGGAAGGACATGTTCCATCATGTTTGAAGGAGGCGGCAGTTAGGCCGCTTCTGAAAAAGCCTTCCCTGGACCCCCTGGATATGAACAACTATAGGCCTGTGTCATTGCTGCCATTTTTGAGCAAGGTGATCGAGACGGCGGTCGCTCTTCAGCTCCAAGCGGTCTTGGATGAAACCAATTATTTAGACCCATTTCAAACTGGCTTCAGG
>CM034703.1:294365363-294396929 GCA_020142125.1 Phrynosoma platyrhinos
CCTGTCACTCACCTGAGTGACACTGCAGTTTTTCAGCACTTTTGCAGCCGTTTCTATGCTTTCCAGCACCACGTGACTACCCTCATGATGTCATGTCCAGTTACCTCAGCATGAGGCTCTATGACTCAGCTGTGGCCAAATGCTGTGTCATCATGACTGCTGCACTTTCCCACAATGTACATTTTCCCCTTGGGACTCAATCCTAACAGTGATTCCCAAACTTTGGCCTTCCAAGTGAATTGGTCAGGGTGGTGAGGCTTCTGGGAGCTGAAGTCCAATCACCTGGAGGACCAGAGTTTGGGAATCACTGCTATAGAGGATCTATTTACTTAGGGCAGGGATAGGCAACCTTTCCCCTTCAAGGGCCGAGGGACTTCAGCTCCCAGAAGCCTCAGCCATGTTGTCCAATAGTCCCATGTTGGCCAATAGCTCCTGGGATTCTGGGAGCTGAAGTCCCTCGGCCCTTAAAGGGGAAAGGTTGCCTACCTCTGACTTAGGGCCTCTGCAGATGGTGCAAAGCCCCATCTTCAGAGGGAAAGGGAGGGGCAGCCTCAACCCTCCCCGAAGACGTCATCAGGACGTGCGCTGTTATGCACGAGGTGCACCCCAAATATGTCATCCCAGACCAGTATCACCACACTGGAAGAGGCACAGAAGAGCCGCATGGCAGCTCTTGATGCACCCCTTCTGCCAGCTCTGGAAAGACTGGCATTTTAGTGCTCCTTCCAGGGCCAGTAGAAGGGAGGATTGAGGCCGAGGTGTGGGGCAGCCTCGGCCACAATCCTCCACTTCCCAGGGCAGCCCACAGCTGCCCGTTTGCATCCCCCCCTTAGTTAGTTTCATCCTTTTCCCCCAGCTGTTGTAGTGTCAGTGCTCCTCCAATCTATTCCGCATCCACTTTCTGTCTAGATGGAAATAGAGTAGATTATATATACTTTGTTCCATATCCCTAAATAAGTTAAAAGAAATATTCCCCTCATTTCACCATGTTCTGGAAACAACCCCTTTAGCTAAGATTTTTGTCTTAATGTTTAAACAGGAAAATATGTTCTCTGTTTGTGTACTCAACTGAGAAGCTGTGACCACTGTAGTTGGTACTTAGTCTTTAATGACATCATCAGGCACTGCTCTTAGATTTTAGTTTTTGACCCGAAACAATCCTGAATTAGCAATCCTAGTTATATTTAAAATAACTCTTTACTTTCTAATGATTCTAAAGTAACTACTGTAGTTGCCTCAAGTTGCTTTTGAAAATGAGATGGTTACACCAGGTGCCATGTGGTACAAAACAAATGTAAGTAATGAGACTACACATATCCTAATGTAAAAGCAAGTGTAACTCTTATGGTCACCCTATGAACATCCTTGCTTCTTTACACTGATAGTGTAACTTAGTTATGACTTACCTATTGCTAAATAAATTTAATGGTTATTTCAAGACCTGAGAAAGCACTTTCCTCTTAAAGGGACAGATACGAAATTAAGAATTAAGAAAGGGGAGGGTGGCTATGAAAGAACTAGAAAAGATCCTAAAATGCAAAGACATACAACTTAGCACAAAAGTCAGAATCATACAAGCCATTGTTTTCCCTATTACCATGTATGGATGTGAGAGCTGGACAGTCAAGAAAGAAGATAGGAGGAAAATCAACTCATTTAAAATGTAGTGCTGGAGAAGAGTGCTGAGGATTTCATGGACAGCCAAAAGGATAAACAAATGGGTCCTAGAACAGATCAAGCAAGATATCCCTAGAAGCCAAGATGACAATAATAACAATAACAATAACAATAACAATAAATTTTATTTTTATACCACCCATTGGTAGTCCAAGGCTTAGGCTGTCATACTTTGGGCACATCATGAGAAGGCATGATTCGTTAGAAAAGACAATAATGTTAGGAAAGGTGGAGGGAAGTAGAAAGAGAGGAAGGTCACATGCTAGATGGATGGACTTTATTAAAAAGACCATGAATATGAGTTAATAGAAGCTGGGCAGAGCAGTAAGGGACAGGGGTCCTGGAGATGTCTCATCCATAGTGTTACCATGGGTCAAGACTGACATAAAGGCAGTTAACAACAAAAAATGTTAAACATCATATTTTACATAATCTTGTGCAGGAAAGAAAGTTTGTGTACACTGAAGTATCAGAAGGCAAAGGTGTCACTATCTCAGCCATCTAGGTGGACAATTTTGGGTTTTGGTGTATTTGGATTTTGGAATTCAGAATAAGAGTTACTCAACCTGTATTTTGATATAAAATGAAGCATACTTTGTCTGTTTGCTTCTGAATATCAATTAAATGTCCATTTTATGCAAATATATGGCTTTCTGTTCCAGATCAGAAATAGAAAATAAAGTTCAGGAAAAACAAAGACTGCCAGAACTACCCTCAAAACTACCCAGATGACCTTTGTTCACTCTGTCCTGGAATGTTAAACTCATTCTTGGGAAGTGAATATAGAACTGGGCAAGGTGCATGGACATTGCTACTTAGCACAGCATAGTGTAACATGATTTTAGCTAGGCAGAAAAGAAATAAGAGAAAGAGTTCAATGTTATTCTGCTGAGTGGTCTGAAATTTTGCATGCATTTTCATCATCACTAAATGATGCAAGATGTGATGACTATATGTATGTAAGAAAATCTTTGTGTTTGATTTCTGTCACTTCAACCATTAGCCAGAAATAGAGCTGAAGTGATTAATTAAAGTTAGCAGTTGAGAATCAATCTCATTGGTCCACTGTGTACTACTAGTGTGCCATCAAGACAAAAGATCAATTTGTATGCATTTTGCCTTTATAGTGAACATGCCTTAGATATGTTGCATTATCCTGATTCTAGTGTCAACACCCTCAGAATTCTTTTAAAATAAGACCTGGAAATAGAAATGAACGTTCTATTTGATGAGAATATAACAAGATGCTTAGGCTGACATCAGAAGTATGGAAAGAAAGAAAGAAAGAAAGAAAGAAAGAAAGAAAGAAAGAAAGAAAGAAAGAAAGAAAGAAAGAAAGAAAGAAAGAAAGTTAAATCTAAAATGAACTGGCATGAAATGAAAATGACAATGAAAAAATAAAAAGGAAGAGAAAAAAATAAAAGGTGGGAGAAGAAAATAATTTTAAAGGGACAGTGGACAGAGAAAGGAAGTAATTTAGAGGCAAAACAGATGGTCCCAAAAGTCCAACTCTACTTCTCCCCTTTGAGTACTGAATTGGGATCCTAACCCTGATCCAGCATTTTTCCAGCCCCAAAAGAAGTGGCAAAATGCCACTCCTTTTTGAAGCAGAAAAAAGGCATTCTTTCTGCTGTGTCTGCATTTTTTTGGCATTTCTGCAGTGAGGTACATGTAAATGTTTTGCTGCCTGAATGCTGTGACACCACCCACTGTGTCGTCAGTGGGGTGGTGTGATCCTGGTCTGGGCTCATTGAGTTATTGGTGGGGGAAAAAAACAATAAGTATGAAAGGACTTCATTGATTACAGCAAAGCCTCTGACTGCATAGATCAAGAAAAGCTATAGTTTGTGCTAAGAGGAATGGGAGTGCCACATCTAACTGTCTTGATGCATAACCTGTACTCAGGACAAAAGGCTGCAATCAAAAAAGAATAAGGAGAAACAAAATGGTTCCCAAATGACAGAGGGATCAGGTAAGTCTGCTTACTATCACCCAATCTATTCAGCCTGTGTGCAGAAAACATTGTACATACATTAGCCTTACACTCAGAGAGAGGAGAAGTGAAAACAGGAAAAGGGAACATTAACAACCTAAGATACTCAAATACACAATACTACTATCAGAAACAAAGACTTGGAGCAATCATTGAAGAACAAGGAGAGTGCCAAGGCAGACTTAATGCTGAACATTAATATATATATATATATATATATATATATATATATATATATATATAATTATGGACGATCCACAAGATTTCATTGTAAGCAAAGAGAACACTGAAATAGTCAAAGTTCCTATATCTTGTTACAAATATTGATCATGTTGGAATAATGTCCCAATGAAAATGCACAATGTGGTGAATGGCAGCAGCCGTGATGACTAAGCATTTGGCCACTGCTGAGTCATGCAGCATCAAGGCTGATGAAACAGGAGGTGACATAATGATAGGGTGACTACCTGGTGCTGGAAAGCACAGTAAGTGCTGCAAAAGGGCTGCAAACATGCTGTGTGATTCTAATGATTGACAGGTGTCCAAAAGGAAGAGGCAGGGCTAGAAAGCCATGTGGAACACTGGCTATATAAGGGACAAGCCTCTGGACACATGTGTGGGTTCATGTGAGTTGATAGTGGAAGGTGGAGAGTGTTGGAGAGTGCGTTGGTGTATTGTACATAGCTTTTGTACATAGAACTTCTGAAGATTAAAAGCCTCTTAGGGCCTAAACAGATGGGCGGCCGTGGACCGCCCTGGGAAGCTGCACCGTGGGACCGAGGATCCACAGGATCCTGCAGCGCAACTTCGCCACCCCTGAAAGGAGCGCTCCTTTCACAAGTCAGTGAAAGTGTGCCGCAAAAAGCTGTGGCGCACTTTTGCTGACTTTTCCGCTGCAGCGTGTGGAAAGGCTGCGGCGGGAGGTCCTCCTCAGAGTGCCAGCTGTGTGGAGGGCCAGCTGCTCCGAGGACGACCTCGGGAGGGGGGTGGGGCGCTGAGCGTGCGGCTGCCCCTCCCCTTTCCTGCGCCGAAGACGACCTTTTAAGCCGTCTGCTTAGGCCCTCAGTGAGACATCTGCTGAGTCTCTCTGCTCTGTCTGGAGGGGAAAGGAGTTTTCCTGTAACTGACAATGTTGCTTGCTTCATTGAAGACAGTCTGGATCCTGGTGCTTCAGATTACGTGGTTCCCACGCGCTACATCACCATGCTAACAGATCAGTATGGAGACTGCAATCAAGAAATTAGAAGACTGGGATTGGGAACAGCAGGTATGAAAGAATGAGACAAGATCATCAAGTGTAAAGACACAACTCTGAACACTAAACTGAGGATAGTCCAAGCCATTGTGTTCTCCATTACCATGTACGGGTGTGAGAGCTGGTGAAAAATGCTGGTAGGAAGAAAATCAGCTCATTTGAGATGTGGTGCTGGAAAAATAAATTACTGAGAATATGATGGACTACCAAAAAGACAAACAAATAGGTTCTAGAACATCATCAAGCCTGAACTCTGGAAGCCAAGAAGATTAAAGTTTGGCTGTTGTACTTTGGCCACATCATGAGGAAAAATGAATCCTTAGAAAAGACAGATGAAGACATCGCCAACAGAAAAGGGGGGGGGGGATAAATACACGAAATACACTAAATAAATTACAGAAGAAAACAGGGAAAATTTGAACTGCTCAAGTGCTAAGACACTCTTTTGTCACTTGCAAGTGACACAAAGGAAGTAAATTTGCTGCACAGCACACAGGGAATCGATTTTTAAAAAAAGTTGATGATGGATATCCAATACTGTGAACAAAACATTGTCTTCTGAACCTCTGCGATAGCACAGACAAAGTGCTACTGGCAAGCTATTAATGCCAGTTTCCCATTAATAAGAAGTTGCAGGAGCATTCCAGGTTGTTAATGGGATGAGTGCAACATTGTGTGATAATCTTCACATCATCATGATGGGAGCATTCTGTTTTTCTCCCATTTCTTATCTCATGTGATAATCTCCAATGATGCTAGGAAAGGTGGAGGGCAGTAGAAAGAGAAGAAACACACATTCCAAATAGTTAGACTCAATCAGGAAGGACAAGAGCCTGGACCTGTAGGACCTGAGCAGAGAGGTTGAGGACAGAGGGATTTGGAGATGTCTCATCCACAGGATCAAGTTGAAGTCAACTTAACAACAAAAGAATGAAATAATTTTAAATGGCTCTAGATGGGATGAGAATGCTCTTGCAATGCATGTTGCTCTTACAATGATTACAGAAGGATACTACCAGCAGTAGCATGTGTTTTGTGATTCCTAGCTCCCCATTTGGTTTGTAGACCTCAGATTAGTGCAGGGGTAGGCAACCTTTCCCCTTTAAGGGCCGAGGGACTTCAGCTCCCAGAATCCCAGGAGCTATTGGCCAACATGGGACTATTGGCCAACATGGCTGAGGCTTCTGGGAGCTGAAGTCCCTCGGCCCTTAAAGGGGAAAGGTTGCCTACCCCTGGATTAGTGGGTTTCTTAAAACAGTGAGTTGGCAACAATGTCAATGTTCAATGGTGTCAACAATGTCTATCAGTTGGCAACAATGTTCATGTTTACCCTACCTGTTTAAAGTTCTCCAAGGCCATTTTCTATAAAAGGCCAGGTGGAATAGTCTGGAATAGGCCAACAAATTATGAATGAGGAAACATTCACTCTTTATAACTAGCTCTGCAGTACTTTATTAAGATACCTATATCTATGTATGTCTATGTATATCTATATTTATATCTATATTTATATCCTTCCTAGAATGGATTGCCTCTTCCTCTTTACTATGTCCATTGGTGCTGGTAGCTTTCATTTCAGTGAACTGCTAAATCTGCCTTGGTTGTGGTCTAAACCTTAAAGACGATATCCAAGATGTGCTGGATTCTGCCCCAGAATAAATCCCAAAGCAGATTCACCACTCCACTGACACAGCTGCTTTTGGTTATGTCTCACAGGACTCTTTCTGGATGACAGTGTTAATTCTTTCCTATTGAGCCAAATTGAAAGACAATCTAGTGGGACATTGTACATTAATCATAGACCCAAAATGAAAACCTTATTTTGACATTAGCTTTGTTTATATTTCAGCACTGTCAAAAAATGGAATTTCATCCAAATAAAATAATTTAAAATGAAAGAAGCTTTGATTTGGGACAGGTCAAAATTGCTATTTTTCTTATAAATTAGGTTTCATGAACAGCTTAAAATAATGTGATATTCAGTGACATAAACATTTTCCAGCTCTAAAAGGTCCACACTTTCCAAAATTGGGATTCAGACTAATTGCTGCAACCAATTAGTGTCAGTTGGTGGTTCCACCAATGGGACAGGGAAGTTGTTCTGTGTTTTAGTCTTAACTGGAGCTATCCAAGGTGCTGAACTGATTTTGTTCTGCATCTTGGATCAACTATTCCACTGATATGGAATCACCAGATACAACTGCTTCCCATGCAGTATATGTAATCTAATATGTAGTTGTGTCTGGTGAGGTTTCTTATTGGGGTGTTTGCTTTGCTGTGTTTTCATATTTTTAACAATTAAATTTTATATTTTGAACATAGTGTTTTAAAAGATTTTATATTTTTGGCTTGTTATGTTAATGTGGTATCTTAATTGTTTTTTTAAATTTTACTTATTGTTGTTGTTTTTAACCATCATTTGTGAGCTTTTTTGGATGCAGTCTGTAAAAAGGCAGCATATCAAATAAATAAATGCATCAAATTACATGAAACTCATTAGCGTTTTCTGTTTCAGACATTAGTAAAATAAGGTAAAGGCCTTGAAACATATGGACAAAAAGCACCACCTTCAGGCCAATCCAGGGGTATGGTGTGCAAATGATGCATGGCCCCAGATCAGCCATGATGAGGCCGACTAATGCAGCCCAAAGCTGGCCCCAAAAGAAGGGGGGAATTTCCCTTCCAGCAGCCAAGCCTCAGGACTGCAGCATCCAATCAGGGATCGACTGGGACTGGAGTGGTCTCTGGCTGCTCTAAGCTGCTGGTCTGTTTGACCCCAAATCTGATAAATGAAATTTCTTTTTACTTAATAAACTCTTTCATCTCAATATGATTGCTATGCACCACATTTGGATTCTGCAGATCACCCAATAGTACTTAGCAGATAATATTTATCAGTGTGGTAACCACTCATGGTTGCAATACAGATGTGATAGCACATGCTCAGTTATTCTTGTTTTGTTAAAGAAGAAAGATCCTTTAAGTTTGTTATGCCTGGTTTTGAGAATGTGTTGTAGGGTGGAAAAAGAAGCTGATGAATGGAAGCTCACTCTTCATATCCCAGTGTAGACTGACAGCTTTCAAGTTAAGACTCTCTGTCTCCTATTTGCATGCAGTGATCACCACATTGATAATCCAATTGTTCTTCAAATGACTAGAAATGAGACTGACATGTGGTCATATTAAGTGAAGGAGTTCCACTCTTTCTCACTTAGATTTTTTCGAAAAGGACATTGACAAACTGGAAAGTGTCCAAAAGAGGACAGCAAAGATGATAAAAGGTCTGGGGAACAAAAACTATGAAGACTATTTTGGGAAGCTGGATGTGTTTAATCTGGAGAAAATAAGACAGAAAGGTTTTATGATAGCAATATTAAAATTGGCTGTCAGGTGGGAGTAACTTTGATTTCTACTGCTCCAGAAGGTAGGGCCCATACCAATCGATTTAAATTACAAGAAAGTAAGTTCCAACTAAACTTTGGAAAGAACTTCCTGAAGGGGACAGCTATTTGATAGCAGAAGAGACTCCCTTAGAAGATGGTGGATATTTCTACATTGGAGATTTAAAAAAATGAGTCTGGGTTCCTGTGCCAGGGGTTATTTGACAACGGGGTCCTTGGGATCCCTTCCAGCGCTATGATGACATGTTAAAAGGTTAGCATTAGACTGTAGAATTAATATTCTATATAGTTAACATAATAGGTAAAATATGTGTTTGCTCATTTTATTGAAGATTGAAAATCTTAGGGAGATCTAGCTTAACCAGGAATCAGGTTTAATGTCACGATCAGTTTGTATCCTACACATTTGACTAAGCTTCAAACATCTGTCTAACCAAGTGGCCCTGCTTTCTTTTTCTGTTTCTTCCATTAGCCTCATAGTTTTCTACATGATTTTGTTTCTTAAACTAATCCTGCAGTACAAAAACCTATTTGGAACAAGACCACAATATTAGATCTCACAACAACTGTATTTTACATTTCTACAAAATAGGAAGAAACTTAGGTATGCTCAGCAGATAAAATCTCTCAGATAAGAGCCGACTTGGATTTCAGGATTACAGCAGAATTGACTGATTAGGTGTCCAGTAAACCCATTTTTTGAGATTAAACTGGATCAGGTTGAGCTTGTGAGTACCAATGACATGGACAAGATCCTTGGAAAAGTGAAGAAGACAACGTGCTCCCTCGATCCCTGCCCATTTTGGCTGGTCATCCAGGGGGGTTATGCCTTGATGACTTTTCTTAAAAAGGTCATCAATGCATCCCTTAGGGAAGGAATTGTTCCAACATGTTTAAAGGAAGCAGTTGTTAGATCACTCCTGAAGAAACCTTCCCTGGACCCCCTGGATCTGAAAAATTATAGACCGATTTCCCATTTCCCATTTTTGAGCAAGGTGATCGAGTGAGCTGTCACCTTCAAACTTCAAGTGATCTTGGATGAAACTGATTTTCTAGATCCATTTCAAAATGGCTTCAGACCAGGATATAGGGTGGAGACTGCCATGGTCACTCTGGCAGATGACCTGCACCTAAGCATTGACCCAGTTAGTGCTTTTAGACCTCTCAGAGGCTTTTGATACAATAGACCATGACATCCTCTTGGAACGCCTGAGAGAGTTAGGAATGGGAGGCACTGTACTTCAGTGGTTCTGTCCTTCCTCTTGGGGAGATTCCAGAGGGTGTCACTCAGGGATAGTTGCTCTTCAAAAAAATCTTAAATGTGGCATCCCTCAGGGTGCCATCATGCTGTTTAATATCTATATGAAGCCGCTGGGGGAGATCATCCGTAGACATGGGGCAGGGTGTTATCAATATGCTGATGACACCCAAATATATTTCTGATACAGCAGCAGTGCCCCTTCCTGGAGGTAAGCGACCTAGAAACTGTGGTACATGTGCTGATAACCTCACAACTCAACTTCTGCAATGCACTCTATATGGGGCTACCCTTATACCTAGTCCGGAAACTACAATTAGTACAAAACATGGCAGCCAGATTGATCACCAGTCATATTACACCTGTTCTGAAATCTCTCCACTGGCTGCCTATTGGTTTCCAAACACAATATAAGGTGTTGGTGATGACTTTTAGAGCCCTACATTGGCTTGGGTCCAACCTATCTAAGGGATCGTCTTCTTCCATATAATCCACCCCCCACCCTCAAGTCCTCTGGGAGGAATTTACTGCAACCGATAAAAACTAGATTAACAGTAACCTCCCAGAGGATGTTTTCTGCCACCCCTCCCAGACTGTGGAACGCCTTGCCAGAAAAGATCCATCAAATAACCAACTTGGGGGGGAAGCAGACGAGGGCATCTGGGACGCTGCGGGATGGTGCGCCGTGGGACCGCAGCATCTGCACCACAGTGCACCATCAGCGCTCCTTTCAGAAGTCAGTGAAAGTACACCCCAAAAGCGTAGGGTGCACTTTCACTGACTTATCCGCCGCAGCGTGTCCGGACGCTGCTGCGGGAGGTTGCCCTCGGAGTGCCAGCCTGGCGGAGGGCCAGCTGCTCCGAGGATAACCTCAGGAGGAGGAAGGGGCGCCGAGTGTGCGGCTGCCCCTCCTCTTCCCTGCCTCCAAGACGGCCCAATTAGCTGTCTGCCGAGGCCCTTGGATAGCTTTAAAAAGGCTATCAAGATGGATCTCTTCTGGCAGGCCTTCCTGGAATAGACTACTCTACATGACCTGTGCATCTCCCTGATATACACCTCTGTCATACACTTCTATGTTGTTTTAATCTTTATGCTTTTATTATTGCATTTAATTTTAAGGGGGGTATTGTATTATGGTTTTATGGCACGCATGATTTTAATCTGTATTTGTACTTGTAAGCTGCCTTGATTGCCAAAGCAAAAGGTGGGGTATAAGAATTATTATTATTATTATTATTATTATATTTTGTACACACAGCAGCACATGCAAGATCAATATATCTACATATCTCTGGGACTATGCAGATGGGCAGGAAGAGGTGACCTGAAGTTGTCTTTTCCCTAAGCTGCAGCATCCGCACTGCCTGCCCTGAGGTTGCCCTAAATGGGGATGGAGCAACCACCCTGGGGAGAGTCAATGCAGCTTTTCCAAGGCTGTATTGAAGCCCCAGCAACCACACCACCAGCCCCAAGGATGCCACAAAGGGAGAGAGAGCAACCTCATGGCCCAGCAGCAGCTGCTTTAATTTTTTTGGTTCTTTCTCAAATGCATGAGCACGTTCACAGACACATCTCTCCACACCTGCACATCTTTGCAGGAATACATCCCTTTGCACCTGCACAGGACCTGTCATAGGGCCTAAGCAGACTGGCAGCATGGGGCCGCCCTGGAAAGGTGTGCCGTGGGACCGAGGCATCCCCACGCCTTGATCCTGCGGCGTACCTTTGCCGCCCCTGAAAGGAGTGCTAAAATAGCGCTCCTTTCACAAGTCAGTGAAAGTGCGCCACAAAAGCTTGCGGTGCACTTTCACTGACTTTTCCGCCGCAGCGTGTCCGGACGCTGCGGCGGGAGGTTGTCCCCGGAGCGCCGGCCGTGCGGAGGGCTGGAAGCTCCGAGGATGACCTCGGGAGGAGGAAGGGGCGCTGAGCATGTGGCTGTCCCTCCCCTTCCTTGCCCCAGGATGGCTTTTTAAGCTGTCTGCCAAGGCCCATAGTCTAGTATACAGTCTGTCACTCTCTGTGTACAAAAGTGACTAAAGTTCGGCATCCCTGTGCACCTACACAGGATCTGTTATAGGGTGGTATACAGTCTGTCATTTTGTCTGTGCAAAGGTGATAGAAGTTCGGCATCCTTGTGCACCTGCACAGGACCTGTCATACACCCACAGATAATGCAAGGATTTGCTGACCTTTGCTTCTCCCCAAGGAGTGGGTGCAGTAGACAGGGGCGAAGGAACCAGTTTGTCAACTGAAAAGACACATACTCCATCGTCGTCCACAAAACATGTCCCACACAGATTGGGGGGAGGGGAGAGATATGTGCAAGGGAGGTTTGTGTGGACAGACTTGTTAAATGCAGCTGGTGGTCATGCAAGGGACATGGTCAACAGGACACATGGACAAACGTTACTCCAGGAGCCCCCCCCCCGGCATCATGCCAGGAAGTGGTGTGCAGGTCTTATGCTCATCTGCACACCTGTGAAAAAGAGGTCACAAAAGCTTCATTCATGCAAATTGATATTCATGCTGACAGCAAGCATACATACAACAGAATGCATTTATTGTAATAACAGAGGACAATGACTTTGGCGCATGCGTAGGGTCACAATTAGAGCTAGGGTTAGGGATAGAATTAGGGTTCGGGTTAGGGTTCTAATATTCAAGCACACCTGCACTAGTGCACCCACATCTGGAAGCATAGGGCACTTTAAATTAAAGCTTGCATCATAGGGCGCATGCTCCGGATCGTCGAGTCAATTTCTGCCACACTTGTGACAGTGCATTTATACGGCCATTTTCTGGTGCATCAGAGTCGCTGCATACATATACACATGCGAAGGTGTGCATCTTCACTGAAGAAGCAGAAAAAAGCAGCCCCTTTTTGGAGAGCTTTTCTCAGCATACGACGGCTAGAGGGCACTTTCCTGGAGACTTTTAGGACTGCATCATCTAAAGGCCACACCTACAAGTCACCCTCAAATATATATATATATATATATATATATATATATATATATATATATATATATATATATATATATATATGTATTTCTTTACTGCTTTTCATCACACTTTCAAGCCAGTATATCAAAACAGAATTAACAGAAAGGACACAAAACATTTAGAAACACAATAAAGTAAAAGTTCAGGTAAAGTCAACAGAAAATATGTTAGGACACATCACAAAGAGTCTCCTGTATATCTCTGTCATCATGCATGTTATCATGTCTATAAATGATATGTGAATATCATGTGAGAGTGGTTTCATATCACAGCAGATATCCAAAAAGCAAGATTTCAAATTCAAATTGAAATTTGCACTCTCAAGATCAGGGGTAGGCAAACTTTCCCCTTTAAGGGCCGAGGGACTTCAGCTCCCAGAAACCTCAGCCATGTTGGCCAATAGTCCCATGTTGGCCAATAGCTCCTGGGATTCTGGGAACTAAAGTCCCTCGGCCCTTAAAGGGGAAAGGTTGCCTACCCCTGCTCAAGATAGTAAGCCAATACATATGAACTCCGTTTCCATGTATTAACACATACACCATGTTTAATCATACTCCTGTTTAATATCTGCTTACAAAATTCTGATGTAGTTTTACATATAAACCCATGGTGTAGCAACTGGGATCTGTTGCATTGGAAAATTAGTTCTGTGAACCGGAGTGTGAACAGTACCTCACTATAAACAAAGTTTCAGTTTATGATGTGTCACTGTGACTAAGGGGGGAGGCAGACTGGCAGCACGGGGCCACCCTGGGAAGGTGCGCCGCAGGATCGAGGCATCCCCATGCCTCGATCCTGCGGTGCTCCTTCCCCGTCCCTGAAAGGAGCGCTAAAATAGGGCTCCTTTCACAAGTCAGTGAAAGTGCATTACAAAAGCTTGTGGCACACTTTCACTGACTTATCCGCCGCAGCATGTCAGGACGCTGCGGTGGGAGGTTGCCCCCGGAGCACCGGACATGCGGAGGGCCGGCGGCTCTGAGGGCAACCTCAGGAGGAGGAATGGGCTTCAAGTGTGCGGCTGCCCCTCCTCTTCCCTGCCTCAAGGACGGCTTAATAAGCTGTCTGCCAAGGCCCTAGGTATTCAAAGAGAAACAGGAAACTTTAGACATAAAAAAGAAGTCAGCTCCCACCTTCTTGATTAGTAGAGTTTTGGTGTCTAGCCAAATCTGATAAACTGTTTTCCACAAGTAAAAGAAAGAAAGATTTACAGGCTTACTTTTGGCTTTGTTTTAGAGACTCCATGCCTTTTTTTCCAAGTAATAACTGCTTTAGGAGAGGCCTCTGGTTTACATCTGATTGTGATTTCACCTCCCATATGGACAACAGATATTTTTTTGATGGGGTTTTTGGAAAAATCAGGGGCAGAAGCTGGACATCAATAAAAGAGGAAAACATATGTAAAGCACATTAAATAATAATTTTTATATCATAACCAAGCCCTACCATTGGCATACTATAAGGGGCATATGTAAGTGTAAGTCCATATTTATTTATTTTTGTCATTGTGGAAACTGGTATTTTCTTCTCCTCTGCAACATCCAAGCTTCCCAATCTCAGACTCATTGCAGTTGTGTATTAACCCTTCCATGGATTGATGACATTATCCACTGCCACCTCTGAAGAACACCAGCTGATCTGAGCAGATATTTTACATCTGGTTATGGGAACATAGCCAGAAAGTTCTCTGATCCTCCTTACTCTCTATCAGCAATGGAATGGTCATTGGAGGAGGGCTATTGCAGTGCAACAGTGAGTCTTGGGGATGGTGACAGAGTTCTTCATGTGGGCCTCTTATACTACACTGAACCATACAGAATCTTGGCCAAAGTTAAAAGCCAAAGTTCAAAGCCAATCCAATTAAGCTTAACTACAAATAACAAGATTGAGTTGCAGTTGGGCAGTATAAAGCCACATATAGTTCAGTGAAGTTCCATGAGCAATTTTTTTTCAACATAGACACAGGGTTTCTGAGAAAAATGAATTAGACCACAATTCTATATAAATTTACTAGGGAGCAGGTCCCACTGAACTCAATGGGTTTACATCTGGTTAGATATACATATATAGGGAATACATGTTAATGCATACTAATTCTCTTTCCTTACAATTGAAATGTTCCTATATGGCTCTTTTCCCTAATCGTATCTTCTCAGTAGGACTAATTTATTTTGAGAAATCATATTTGAGAAATCATATTATTTACGTCATATTTCAATATTCCCATTTTACCCAGCCATTTTTCAAGCACCATTAACTCACCAATTACTGTTAACTCAGCATTGGAATATATTGAGCCATATTTGTTTTCTGCAACACACTGATATAGGCCAGAATCCGAAATGTTCAGCATAGTTATAGTGAGGGTTCCATTCTCAATTTGAATTCTTTCCTTAAAAACAAGGAAGGCAATGTTAATTTTGTTACCTATTTTACTAATATTGGTTATACATATATCACATATTTCCTCCAGTCAGTTCAAGGCAGCATACATAGTTCTCCTCCTGTCCATGTTATTTTCATAAAAGCCTGTGAGTTAGGACTGTCAAACTGAATCAGATATATATCAAATCCTGGATCAAACTGGGGGTGATTTGCACAATATATGTACCAGCTCCCAAGTGGGCCAGATCAGACTAAGGGGGGAAGCAGACGCCCTGGGCTGGCGCACCGCGGGGCCAGAGACTCCGCAACACAGCGCACCGGCGGCGTCCCTGGAAGGAGCGCTAAATCAGCGCTCCTTCCTCAAGACAGGGAAAGTGCGCCCTAAAAGCGCCAGGCGCACTTTCCCTGTCTTTTCCGCCACAGCGTGTCCGGTCGTTGCGGCGGGAGGTTGCCCCCATAGCACCGGCTGTGCGGAGGGCCGGCGGCTCCGAGGATAACATCAGGGAGAGGAAGGAGCGCCGTGTGTGCGGCTGCTCCTCCTCTTCCTGGCCTCGGAGACGGCTCAATTAGCCATCTGCCGAGGCCCCAATAATGATTTAGAGTGGAATGGCAGAGTCCAAAGCAATTTGGACTGATCCAGAGTTTTAGACATTAAAAAACAGCAAGGAACATAGTAGAATTTGTATTCCAAAGGACCATGTAAGGGAAATACTAAGGTGCTGTGATGCCAAAGATGATGAGGGGATTGGGCTTTACTAAATATCATACAGGTGAAGGCAACAATCTAATTATCAATATCCAGTTACAGGGTTTATGGGGACACAATGTGTGGTCACTAAAATCATACAATCATTTTTTTTCCTGCTTTTCTTCTTTACTTTGCTAGATTTAGCTGTTAACATCAGTTCGTTGAAAGGGCTATGTTGCAGGTTTTATTGGGTGTTGATTGTCATCTAATCTTGGTCCTTCTGTGTCTGTCTGTTTTACCTTCCCATTTTTTTTATCTTATCAACAAGCCTAAATTAATCCTCTTTTACTTTTTTTGTTAATTTGTCAATCAGAATAGTAATTTATTTATTGTGCATGAATCTGTGTGATTTAATTGGTGAAGCTCTTCTTCCTACCAACCCATTTGGCCCTGGTTCTTTTTAGGTGTCCTATCTTGTCTCTCAGGTAAAGGTAAAGGTATTCCCTGTTGACAAGGTTGTCAAGTTGTATCTGACTGAAGGGGGTGATTCTCATCTCTATTACTAACCCAAAGAGCCAGCATTATCAGAGACTACTCTGTGATTATGTAGCCAGCATGATTGCACGAACACTATTTACCTTCTCACTGAAGTGGTTCCTATTTATCTACTTGCATTTGCATGCTTCCTTTGAACTGCTAGGTCAGCAGAAGCTGGGACTAGTGACAGGAGCTCACGCCATCATACAGAACCCGGGCCTTAAACTGTTAACCTGCCAATCTTGCAGTCAACAGAGTCAGTGTCTTAAGCATTTGAGCCAGGGGTAGGCAACCTTTCCCCTTTAAGGGCCAAGGGACTTCAGCTCCCAGAAGCCTCAGCTATGTTGGCCAATAGTCCCATGTTGACCAATAGCTCCTGGGATTCTGGGAGCTGAAGGCCTTCGGCCCTTAAAGGGGAAAGGTTGCCTACCCCTGATTTGAGCCATTGCATAAAATAAAAGCAAACACAGCTATTATACTGCCTTTTCCATTCATATCTGTTGAGCAAGGAAACCATTACTTTTAATTTCTATTAGATCTTCTCATGAGTTAAACTTGTGTATCATTTACAGGTTTAAAAATTACAGTTCATAATTACTTTAACCTAATAACTGATTCACTTTGGGCCTTGGCAGACGGCTTAAAAAGCCATTCTGGAGGCAGGGAAGAGGAGGGACAGCCGCACGCTCGGCACCTCTTCCTCCTCCTGAGGTTGCCCTCAGAGCCGCCGGCCCTCCACATTGCCGGCGCTCCGAGGGCAACCTCCCACCGCAGCGTCTGGACACGCTGCAGTGGAAAAGTCAGTGAAAGTGCACTGCAAGCTTTTGCGGCGCACTTTCACTGACTTGTGAAAGGAGCGCTATTTTAGTGCTCCTTTCAGGGATGGGGAAGGTGCACCGCAGGATCGGGGCATGGGGATGCCTCGGTCCTGCGGCGCACCTTCCCAGGGCGGCCCCGTGCTGCCAGTCTGCTTCCCCCCTTTGTTAGTCATCTTATTACAAGAAGCATCTGATGACTCAGGCTTTGCCTTTCTGTCTACCTCTGAACACATTTGCTACATGCTGTTGCTGCTTGTTTGGTGTAGTTTGCAGTTCTTTGGAGCAATTCTTTAACTGTAGAGGCTGGGGTGTTTTAGAAAGGTGCCTTAATATTATTGTTGGTGGTGTGTACATTCAAATAATTTCTGCCTTATGTGACCTGAAGGCAAATCTATCACAGGGTTTCTTGGCAAGATTTTTCAGAGGCATTTTGCCTTTGCTTTCCTCACAGACTGAGAGAGTGTGACTTGCCAAAATCACCCACTGGGTTTCCATGGCTGAGTGAGAATTCGAATCCTGATCTCCAGTGTTGTATTTCAAAGCACAAATAACTACATCACCCTGGCTCTCTCCTACTATACTACAGAGTATTGACCACCCTGAGATCATTTGATACAGCATAGCATACAAATATTTTCAGAAAGGAAGAAAAGAAAGACAGTGCCAGGGCAAAAGCAGCAAGAATTGTCAAAACTCAGCTATCGATTTTTAAAATTGTTTTTATTTTTTGAAAAATAGCAAAATGTACAGGCATGTACTAAAAAACAAAAATCACCCTCATGTTACATCTGAAATTTAGCTGAGTCAATCCCATTTTTAAAATTTAGCATGTCTCCTAATTTTATACAAAAGTATGAAAAAGAAAAAATGTTAAGATTCATTTTGGTTTCCTAATATGAGGCAATGGGCGATGTGATGATCTGGATTTTTAAATTCTTAGCAAAATAAAATAAAGCAGCTTCTTCAGCACTCTGGGTTTTCCTTAGAGGATCTTCCTTCTGGTACGAACCATTCCAACCTTGCTTAGCTTAAAAATCTGATGAAAACACAGCCTCAGGTTGTGTGACTGGTACACAGCAATCTAATTAAAAACATACGATTACTTATCCACTTTTTTCTTCCATGGAGCTGGCTACAAATATCTTCTGCATACTCAGTTGTACCTGCAGGCTGTTTTCTATCCTCAGAGTGAATCCCATACACTCTCTCTCTCTCTCTCTTTTCCACACACACACAGATACAAAATCCAGTGAATTTAAGCATAATAACATAGGCATTTCCTTTTCATGTGCTCAGCCTCTGAGTACGTCTCAGTTGATTTTTAAAAGTTACATACGAAATCTGGTAAATAAATATTCACAAAGGCCTAAATCAAATGTAAATATAGGGAAATGAAGACCTTGCTAATGGGGCTGCACTTTATTACACCTTTAAACAAACATTTTGCAAGGCAGGTGGACAAGAAATTGTGCAAAAAATGTAGTATGACAATGGTATGCAAAACGTTAACAGAGGGCAATTACTCATAATCCAACTGTCTTGGATTTCATTTTATTACACTGGTAGCATTTTTCTTCAAACTATGGTGTACAGAGAATTCATAGAAAGAAATTGTTCACTCTCTCATATAATGCTAGAACTCAGAAGTAGTAATAATAATAATAATAATAATAATAATAATAATAATAATAATAATAATAATAATAATTTAATTGTACCCCACACCTCTGCATTGCAATTGTGGCAGCTTTCAACATAGAAATACAATACAATAAGATCAAACCCCACCCTAACCCTCCCGCCCCTTAAAAGTTATTAAACAACATTGAGTTAATAATTTAAAATAAGGCAAATGCCCCAAAATTAAAAATTAAAATTTACAATAATACAATAATTATAATAATTACTGCAGCAGCAAATACGGCGGCTGAGAATGGGAAAGAAACATAAAGACCAATTCCATGACTGGAGAGACTAGCCGAGAAAGGCCTGCCAGAAGTGATCCATCTTGACAGCTCTTTTAAAGCCATCTAGAGTTGACAAATGACAGATCTTGTCCATCAGGCCATTCCATAGTCTAGGAGCGGTCATAGAGGAGGCTCTCTGGGAAGTAGTCAATAGTCTAGATTTTTCCACCTGTAATAGGTTCTTCTCAAAGGACTGAAGAGCATGGAGTGGATTGTATGAGAGGAGACAGTCTTGAAGATAGGCAGGGCCCAAGCCATTTAGGGCTTTAAAGGTAATAGCCAACACCTTGTACTGGGCCTGGAAATTAATCGGCAACCAGTGAAGTCTTTTTAAGACTGGTGTAATATGGTCTCTTCTAGATGTACCAGAAACCAACCTGGCTGCCATATTCTGAACTAATTGAAGTTTCCGGACCAAGCACAAGGGTAGCTCCATGTAGAGCGCATTACAGAAATCCAGACGGGAGGTTACCAGAGCATGTACCGCAATTTCGAGATCCCTTACTTCCAGGAAAGGGTGCAGCAGCGTATCAGCCGAAGCTGATAACAGGCACTCCTGGCTGTCATATTCACCTGATTAATCATGTGAAGTGGCAAGTCCAGGAGCACCCACAGACTGCGAACACAGTCCTTTGTGGTAAGTGTGATCTCATCCATACCTGGTTTCGGGGCTGCTACTGTAAGTACCCCATTTTGTCTGGATTCAATTTCAATCTGTTTTTCCTCATCCAGTCCATTACCACCTTAAGACAGTCATTGAGGGGAGAGTCTGAAGTAGAGGCTGATGACCGGGACATAGAAAAAATATATCTGGGTGTCATCAGTGTACTGATAACACCCAGCTCCATGTCTCCGGATGAGCTCTCCCAGCGGCTTCATTATAGATATTAAATAACACCGGGGACAGTATGGCGCCTTGGGGGACTTAAACTCCTGCCCAGCAGAGCTACTGTCCGCGAGCAACACCCTCTGGGACCTGCCTGAGAGGAAGGAACGGAACCACTGCAAAGCAGTGCCTCCTATTCCCAACCCCCTCAGGCGATCCAAGAGGATGTTGTGATCGATTGTGTCAAAGGCCACTGAGAGGTTTAAGAGCACCAACATGGTCACACTACCCCTGCCGATGCTCAAGCATCAACATTTGATTGATGATAGATTTCAAAGTCAGTAATTCTCTACTTAACATATCATTATCTTATAGAATGTACTGCCACAAGACATAGTGACAGCCACTTGCTGAGATAACTTTAAAATGGTATAATAAAAATTAATTCAGGGTTGCTATGAGTTGAAATTGATTTGAGGACTTAACACCAACAGCAAGGATTGATAGTAGCAACTGTGAGTCCAGATAGTTAAACAATGTCTCTATATTCAAAAGCAGTAAAAAAAAAAAAAAGAATTTTCTGTTTCTGTATGATGCAGCTTCTATTCTCTGCTTGTGACCTTCCTAATAGCATTTGACTGGATGCAATTGCAAAGAGGCCCACTACAACACAAAAATCTCTAACCATTGGCTGAACACCTCTAGATGCTGAAGTCCAGCAGCGTTTAGGGACACATGTTTAGGAACTACTGATCCAGGTGATCTGATTCAATATGGCTTTACCGGAAATCTTAATTAGGCCAACAGTTTTATTGTTTAGAGTTTAAACTACAGTTAATAATAATAATAATAATAATAATAATAATAATAATAATAAATTATTTATACCCCGCCTATTTGGGGATCCAATCAAGGTGGCTTACAGAAATAAAATCACAAATATGCAAAAAAGCAATCCCTCCCTCCCTTAAAACAGTATTAAATCCCACAATAATTAAAACTACAATATAGACAATTAAAAAAAATTAAAAACACAATACGACACCCCAATTTTAGCCTCTAACAGTGTTCCTCATCCATCCAAAGATGGGGCCATGTGAGGAACAATTGCAGGTCAAATACCCTAGGCTGGGATGATTAATCTGGAAAGGCCTGCCAGAAGAGATCCATCTTGACAGGCTTTTTAAAGCTGTCTAATGATGTTAACTGATAGATCTCTCCGGCAGGCCTTTCCAGAGTTTGGGGGCGACAACTGAAAAAGCCCTCTGGGAGGTAGCTGCAAGCCTCAATTTTTGGGGCTGCAGCAGATTCCTCCCAGAGGACCGGAGAGCGTGGGGAGGATTATATGGTAGGAGGCGGACCCTGAGATAGCTTGGACCCAAGCCATTTAGGGCTTTAAAGGTAATAACCAACAATACCTTGTACTGGGCTCAGAAGCTGATAGGCAGCCAGTGGAGGGACCTCAAAACCGGAGTAATGTGGTCCCTCCTAGATGTTCCCAACACAAGCCTGGCTGCCATATTTTGTACCAGCTGTAATTTCCGAGTCAAGCACAAGGGTAGCCCCATGTAGAGCATTCAGATTTAACATTGGGGATAACATTAATTATGGTAGTACAGTGAGTCCTTGTTATCCACTGGGGTTTGGTTCCAAGAACCCCCATGGATGATAAAACCCATAGATGCTCAAGTCCCATTAAATACAATGGCACAATAAAATGGTGTCCCTTATATAAAATGGAAAATCAAGGTTTGCTATTTGGAATTTGTACTTTTTTTCAATATTTTCAAGCCATGGATGCTTGAATCCATAGATTAAAAATCCATGGATAAGGAGGGCCAACTGTAAGTCACTTGCCCCAAATAGAGAGGTAAGACAAAAATTGGGTTGAAAAATGGCAACAATATTTATTATTTTTACAAAAAAGAATCTGAAAACTCCATATGCCCAATCAGCTAACTAATTAATATCCTCCCTGCTTTGTCCCCTTCCCAACATGTTGGAAACAGGAATCATGTCCCTTCCTTATCAAAGTAATTTCCGGGGGTGAAGTGACCCCGTCCAGGAGAGCTACTCTGATTCATGCCCACTGACTGCTCTTTCTTTTATTATTATCTTGTGATGTCTTATGTTAAGATCTTTTAAGGGATGTGTGGTTTAATACTTTTTTTTGGGGGGGGGGGGGGCTTGGAATTTTTAGTCTGTATTTCTGGATGGAATTTTAATTGTTGTAAGCCACCCCAATTGTTCAACAGAGGGGCAGGATAATAATAATAATAATAATAATAATAATAATAATAATAATAATAATAATAATAAGCCATGTCTTTCTGTGGCCAGTTTGACACCACTTTGACTGCCATGTCTCAATGCTATGAAATTCTGGGATTTGTAGTTTGGTGAAAGGCTTAGCCTTTTCAGTCAGAGAGCTCTGGAGCACAGCAAATTGCCCAGGATCCCATAGCACTGAGTCATGACAGTTAAAGTAATGTCAAATTGCATTAATTCCACAGTATAGCAATAACCTGAGCCATGGATACCCCAAATTGATGTCCTCTCTGTCCTCTACCCATACAGACCTCAAAAGATTCTCACAGACCATCTTCTACTTTAATAGGTGGTTCTTCTACTAATATAGGTGTGTGCGTGTGTGTGTCATGAGTGTGTGCATGGGGGGGGGAGTTATGCTTTACCTGTTGTCTTTGCCTCATTTGCATTTTAATGGTATTATCATTACATTTTATGAAATTACAATTTTAAATTTTGTACCCTCCTAAATAGTGCATAAGCATACTGTACCAGTTTCTAGATGCAGAGCAGTTCCTAGATTGTATGATGGTAAATCATATTCAATATGTTATTCAGATTGTTCAGAAGAGACCTACTATAAATTTACCATAAAATTGCAATGAGATGATTATCTAAACTAGGTGTGGGCAACTGCAGGGCAATTGTATCACATGGATCCTTAGAATTATAGAATAATTGAGTTGGAAGAGACCACAAGGGCCATCCAGTCCAAACCCTTACTGTACAGGATCCTTACAGGTCCATCCTCCTGTTGTACACCCTAGGGACCATTGGTGGCAATTTTATTGTTTTTGGACTAACTTGCATTGTTTTAAGCTCTGATGAGGCTTTTCCAAGAAGGCCGTAATGAGACGTCAATTTCTAGTTCACTTCTTGTTTATAAAAAGGACTCTCCTGGGCCTAAAACAGCTCAATAAGGGCAAAAATCAATGAAATTGATTCCCATACTCCTGGAGCCATTATTATTTTAAAAATTCAAAAATGACCATGTGGGGGAAGGTGCCCTTGGGTCCCTCAGAATGTACTTGCCCCAACTCAGTCCCCATCAATGACTCATATAATTATATCATTGTGGTGTATTGGTTTGAGTGTGGGATTATGACTCTGGAGACCAGGGTTTGATTTCCAGTTTGGCCACTGGGTGACCTTGGACAAGTCATATCCTCTCTCCCTCATAGGAAGGCAGTGACAAACTTCCTCTGAACAAATCTTGCCAAAAAAAAAAAAAAAAAAACACAACATGATAGTTTTGCCTTTGTGTCACCATAAGTCAAAAAGGACTTGAATGCACACAACAACACAACTATTATATATCAAGGAAAGACAGTCTTCAGTCTAACAGAAATGGATTAGCTTTGAGTATATCCATCAGTGATTTTGAGTGAGAAGGCTTTACAAAAGAAAGAAGCAGATGCACATTTTAAACAAAAACTAACATCAAATATAACTTTTACCTCTGGTGTTAGGGGCTGCCCATTTTTAAGCCACTGGTATGATGACATTGGTTTTCCAGTTGCTTCACATTCCCATACCAAAGTGTCATAAAGAGAGACATGGGCATTCCCAAGCCTTTTATTCCATTCAGGGAGAGCTATATCAACAAACACAGAGAGAATTGTTATAGCATTTTTAATTCATTTTGTCTCCCAACATTTTAATGCTTGTAATCCTTTGAAATATAAAATTTGCACAAATAAGGTTTCTAAAATAACCTCCAGCATGCGTTATTTACAGAGGATCCATTTAAACTTTGGGCTCCATCCAGAGTTAGTCATAATTAAAATTCACTAGTTGAAACCAATGAATTTAACATTGACCATTGTTGCATAAAGAAGTAATCAAGGAGTATACTTTTAAAAAAGGGAATGGAGAATTGGTATACCAACACTACATAGTTATAGAAGTTTTATATGGCTATGGCTTTCTCCTAATGAATCTTGGGATATTTAGTTTGATGAGGGGTTGGACATATTTTTTCTGGATAGTTCTAGTTCAGACGAATGGACTACCATTCTGTAGC
Source organism: Phrynosoma platyrhinos (assembly GCA_020142125.1). Classification (NCBI taxonomy): domain Eukaryota; kingdom Metazoa; phylum Chordata; class Lepidosauria; order Squamata; family Phrynosomatidae; genus Phrynosoma; species Phrynosoma platyrhinos. The sequence continues at coordinate 294,389,499 of CM034703.1, forward strand.
AGAGAAATCCTGGGTTTTATAGTTTGGTGAGATAGAATGTATTTTCTCCCTGAGTGCTCTAGCACTGTAGTTCAATGGAATGGTTCTTTGACTGCTGACAAAATTCAGAAATAAAGCACTTTTACACCACTTTAACTAAAATGACTCAATGCTATGGAATTTCATTTGAAATTCTAGAATTTGTAGTTTTGTGAGATGTTTAGGCTTCCCTATCAGAGATCTCTGTTGCCCCACCAAACTACAAATCCCATAATCCCACAGCACTGAGCAATGGAAGTTAAAAATGGTGTCAAACTGCTTTATTCCTTCAGTGTGGCAGCAGCTTACAGAGACGTCTAAGTACTTCTCCAAATAGCAAATACTTGGATTCCATCAAATGAGGCCATGACAGTTGAAGCAGAATCAACCACCACCATCGAACACTAAAGTATTATTGCAGCTGGTTTACAACTGCCACAGACAGAAGAATAACAGTGACCCTACAATAAACACAATGACCTTAGCTTTGCTGGCATTCACTCTAATAGAACTGTTGTAAGTAAACACCATAATTTGAACAATTGATTATTTAATTTTATAGATCCTACAGACAGATTGTTAACTATTAAGTATTAAAGACACAGGAGCACTGTCCCACATACAACCCAACAACCCTAGTGCTATGCCACATAAAACACTAGCAGGAACTTGAGTTTCTTTAAATGTCATTGAAATACAATATCTAGCCTGGCTCCCCCTTGCTCTACTAGTGCTAGCTGATGGGAGCTGTAAAAACAAGAGAGTTACATGTTACCAAGCCCGGATATAAAATAAATAAAAGTTTCTTACCATATATTAACAGTTGGCCTCTTGCAGCATTTCTTCCTCTAACATTTACTGCAATACATTCGTAAGTAGCTTCATCTTCCTTCTGAAAATCTGGAATTTCAAGGATTCCTGTGGATGTGTTGATTTTTTGAGCCAATGGATTCCCATCAGTTCTCCTCCAACTGAAACTAGGAACTGGACTAAATGAACAAAACTTGTCAGAACATATTTAAATCCAGAAAATCCTTATTAATATGTAGAAACAAGAGATAGGTAAAACAGGGGTATAAAGCACATAGGGCCTTTTCAGTTTTCTGCCAAAATTCAGCTAATGACACTCTTTAAAATAATCATTTCTATTCCTTTTAAAGCAGTTTCCCCATCTGCTCTTAATTTTTGCACAGTGGGAACTCTGAGGTTTGGAGGGGAATTGGCCCATAGGACCACCAATGTTTCCCACCTTCAAAATAAAGTATGCTTATAAAATTGTACTCTTATCAAATTGTGGAGTTATTAATAACAGCCAAATGAAATAGGAAAATCCCCTGAAACTATTCTAAGCTCTTCTATGAAATTTAGTGGTCCAGAGGGCTTAAACTATGGCTCAAGACATCCCACAATTGTTTTAGGAATGTATCTTAGTAGTGTTCTTTGAGGACTGTGAGGAATACAGTCTTTAAGACCCAAGAAAAAACTTTTCTGAATAAAGGCCTATCAAGTTCAGCATTCTGTTCCCAAGGTGACCAACTAGATGTAGTTCACAAGTAGTGTCAGACTGCAGTAGCATCAACCTCTTAATGTTCTCCAGTAACTGGTACTGAGCACTATATTGCCATAATGTAGGCTATATTAAATCATTACCATTACTACTGATTGATATTCTCTTCTCAATTTGTCTAATCATCTCTCAAAGCAGAATCCAAGTCTATGATCATCAGGGCATCTTGTGGAATTTCACAGCTGATGTATGCCCTGTGTGAGGAAGTATGTCTTTTGACCTGTTTTAATTCTGTTACAATTCAGATTCATTGGATTACTGTGTTATAAAATGGTATCCCTCGAATAATAGGATGAAACTCTTTATCTGGAAGAATGGGAAGCTAGCTAAATTCTGAGCTGCACAGCAAAACAAAATAATTGTTTGGAGTGCTATATAAAACGAACCCCAAACCAGTAGATAACACAATATTGATGATTCATAGATCCAGTGTTTTCTAAGAAGATATCTTATTTCACTGTGGCCATTTTAATCCAATGAAAAATTGGCAGAGGTAGCTTAATTTATCCCACCAAGTGAGTAAGAAAATATACTTTCCTCTCAATGTGGATAAGAGAGTTTGATCAGATTTTCTCCTTGATCTATATTTATTCTTGTATGTTTAGTACTTCTCTTCTTCTCTGTTTCCTCCCCTCTTTTTATGCTGTTCAAATTCTTGCTAATTTTTGTTGCACATTCCTGATTTACATATAAGGAAGCAAATGACTTGAAGTCCATAATCCTCAGCTACAATAATATCCTCAGCTGCATGTTTATCTTTCCTTAAAACTTCTAAATGGGACTAATTAACCATAAATAGCACTGCTTGAACAGTTCTGCAGTTATGGGTTTAAATGTAACTACTTAAATTGATTGAAATTCCTCTTGATGCCTATAATAGTGTGGGGTGCCTGATTCACACAATTGTTTTAAGTGTGGTGGAGTTTATTTTTCCCATCCCAAACCCCATTGTATACCTCAAAAATTAATCATAAATGATCCAGCATGAGCACAAAATGTATTATGATAAAGGTAAACATTTTATGCCACAATTCTTCTCAGAAGTAAGCTCCAGGGAATTCTACACAAATAAGTGGGTAAAAGATGCCAGCTTAATATACTACTAGTACTACACATTTTTCTAATGTGGCCTGAATAATCAGAGATTAAGCAATGATACCTGTTTGTTTTCAATGACCTCTTTGTCAAATATGAAATACATTCCAGGTTAGAAATGAAGGGAACAGGGCACTACTTACAGAATCATTGTGTGAAACAGCCTTGAAAAATGAGTCAGTGTGAGGGGATACTGCTTTTCTACCTCAGGTGAAGCACAAAATAGTGCCTCTTCCCATTTTATGTATAAAAGGCAATTGGAGTGGCAGTTGAATGTTTCTTCAATATAGGAGAGCATCGTCTACTATACCTGAAGGCTTAATCCGAGACACATAGACGCCATCTTCACTGCAGAAATAATCCAGTATGACACTGCTTTTACTGCCATGGCTTAGTGCCATGGAATCCTGGGATTTGTAATTTGTTGTGGCACCAACACTCTCTGACAGAGAAGGCTAAATGGATCACAGACTTAATTTCCCAGAATTCCATAGCATGAGCTATGGCAGTTAAAGTGCTGTCAGACTGGAACATTTCTGCAGTGTGGATGCAGCCATCACTTTGCATTTGCTGCCTGAGGTGATCATTCTTCCTTATAGTTAGGCTGTTTCTAATCCACATGGGGGGAGGGGGAATGTGACATACAAGATTCAGAATTTTCCAGAAGAAAATACCAAAGACTTCTCTGACATTTAAAGGACTGACAAATTTATTGTAGCATGAGATTTGATAGACTACAGTCTATTCTGTCAGATAAAATCTCTTAAAGATGGACTTCTACACACACACATGACATAAAGCTTCTTCTTTTTTTAATGGTAAGCCTATTTAAAGACAAGATCTGGCAGTAAAGTAAGAGATCCTCTTAGAAACCTTGATGCTGTTGTAGAAGCTGAAAGTTTCTGAGGGGGGGAACAGGGAGATAGTAGAGCTGAAGGTGCCTTAAAGATAATTCTAATCCATTCCCTCAGGCAGGAAATAATGAATGTGATGTGAAAAGAGAATTGGATAGAGAACACAGCACACAGAAGTTCCTTCAAACCAGTTGCATCTCAGAATAAATAAAAACTTCATTCCATTTGAGTAGCTCATTACCAATCAAGACAAAGAAACATCACACAGAAAAAGAAAAGAAGAAGCTGAGAGTTATAAATTACAAGGAAAGGGCAAAAATGTAATGAGCAAAAAAAGGGGGGCTTCAATAAAAAATTGTGAGACTTGGAAAACTGTTCCATTGGTTTGCATTTTTATATCTTTTTATCATTTTTATTCATATTCATATATATGTACTTTATGTGATAAAATACTCAAGTGTGAACATGGCTATAAATACCTGTGGTAACATTAGAAAACACACAAGACTCACCTTCGTGATATATTATGTCACCAGAACACTTTGAAATATTAATAGCTTTTGTATTTCATGGTTGCCTTTTATGGTACTCCCCCTCCAAAAAAAGTAGCCGCCTTTACCTGAAAGGCTGTGAATCTTTGGTAAAATCTTTAAACTGTGGCTTTGAACCCTTGTTGCTGATATTTGTTGTTGCTAATGATATCACAGAAAGAGGTGCAATATTTGCATTTAAAATGGAAAGCAAATCCCTTTGAGACAAATAGTTTCAATTCATACGGAGGAGGAGGAGGAGGAGGAGGAGAGGACACCCTCAATAGAGGTAGATTATTTCACTTTTCAAGTGAAGGTTCATGATTTCATTTCCAAGTTACAATAGAAGGTGTTAACATGAACCTGTAATCTATTTTATTCATTTGACTGAATATAATCTTTGAATTTTAAGTAATGTAGCTGAGACAGGGAAAAAGAAGCTTTTGGATTATAGCTACCATCATGCCTAACCAGTATAGTTAATGTAAGGAATTCTAACTGGTCTATGTGCTTCCATTCCTATAATACAGAGAGCTCAGACAATAATTACTGATAACCTGCTCTTTTATTAGCATGCCACAAACAGGACCTTAAACCTGAAGTGGTATCAGGGAAGTGGTGCTACTAAGTATAATTTCCTTCTACAGGATTTAATTCTTTACAAATTCCATTGTTGAAAAAAGCAACTAGTAATTTTAGCAGTTTTCCTCCTGCTGTAGAAAAGTCTTCAAAAACTGCATAGTTTGTGCCCACACACAAAAATGTGAATTTTGCACAGAATAAGTTGCAAACTGTGAATAGTGTTAAAAACGGCACAATTTTTGAACAGTATTCAGAGCTTGCAACTCATTTGGTGCAAAATTCACATAGTTTTTGTGTGTAGAAAAAACATTATCAGCACAGAATAGCATATTCTGCATAAAAAACAATATTTCTGCATAGAAATATTTTGAATATTCTTTGCATCCCTATCTTTCTTCTTCCATAATACACGAGTTATTTGTATAAGAGAGATGTGGGTTGAGCAGTGGATAATCTTGTTACATGCAACACATCCGTCACAGAAAGTTTCTGAATGTACTATGGATTTCCAAATGATAACATAACCCAATATGGGATTCTGTGGTGGGAGAGAAAGCTAGTTGGTCTCATTTGCCAAGGATGAATGTTCCCTAATTGTACCAGGGAAAAGATTCATGTGGAGAATCTTTTCATAATATTGCAACAGATGCAGAATATGCTATTGCAGGGAAATGAGATACATGCACTACACCAAAGTAATGAGCAGAATGAAAGTGAACAAATGGAAACTTAGGGGGGATGCAGACCAGGGCGTCCAGGACGCCCTGGTCTGGAGCGCCGCAGGGCCATGGCAGCTGCACCGCGGCACTCCTGCGGCATCCCTAAAAGGAGCCCCAAATTGGCGCTCCTTTTAGAAGTCAGGGAAAGTGCGCCCTAAACACGTAGGGTGCACTTTCCCTGACTTTTCCGCCGCAGCGAGTGCGGTCGCTGTGGTGGGAGGTTGCCCTGGGAGCGTTGACCGTGCAGAGGGCCGGCAGCTCCGAGGGCAACCTCGGGAAGAGGAAGGGGCGCCACTCGTGCGGCTGCCCCTCCTCTTCCAGGGCTCGGAGACAACTTTATTAGTCATCTGCCGAGGCCCTTAATCCAGTGAAGAAACAGGTGCTTTTGATGAAAGGACTGACCACATGATAATAGAGGAGTTCTGAATTGGTGAGATCTTATTTTGAAAGATTAGCAATTTGGAAGTTGTTTTTGAACTTAGACTTCCTTCTGGATGCTGATGTAATGACTGTGGCTAGAGGATCTTTGCTCAGTCCAGGATGATGACCAATTTGGAAAACATTTTCTTGAATGAAGCTGATTATAAGCCCTGGTGCTGCAGTAGTTAAATGTCTGCACTGCATCCACTCATTCACAAACCACAAGGTTGTGAATTCAATATTAGCTCAGGGTTGACTCAACCTTGCATCCTTCTAAGGTCGCTAAAATAAGCACCCATCATGTTGGGTGCAATTGGCTTACACTTTATAAACTGCTTAGGGAGTGCTTAAGTGCACTGATACATGGTATAGAAATGTACTTACTATTACTTGCCATTGCTATTGTTATTGCTGTAGCTGATGATATTGGGTTCTTTGCAATATAGGTTGAGGGTCATTTTGTGGACACATGCTTTCCTAGGTACATGGTTGATGATATAGGCCAAGATCACAGGCAGATTTGGTGAGGACACAGGAGATTTTTCACAGCCTGTAGAATTCCCTCATGTAGAAGGCTAGGCTGGCCTTCTCTCGGCTTTCCTTCCACCAGTGGGCAACAACTTTTTATTTAGATAGATCTTTGATGGTTAACTGGTTGTGGCAGTTAACTGGTTGTGGCAATGTACTTTTACATTTTAAATGTTTTTAAATTAGTTTTTTTGTAAACATAGGATAATAAATAAATAAATAAATAAATAAATAAAATTTATTTTTATCCCACCCCTCTGCAGCACAATCGGGGCAGCTTACAATAGCTAAAAGCACCAATACATATATCAATTCCCTGTCCCACCCTCCCCTTAAAATAATATGAAACTAGTTAAGATTTAAAACATAAAATGGAACAGATAAAAAAGGAACATAGAACAATTAAAACAGCAGCATAAAATAAGCAGTGACAGCTCAGGGGAACAAGTTAGCCAAAGTCTTTGGGCTGGAATAATTATTCAGGGAAAGCCTGTTGGAAAAGATCCATCTTGACAGCTTTTTTGAAGCTGTCAACAGTGGTAATCAGATGGATCTCATCCGGCAGGCCATTCCATAATCTGGGAGCTGAGGCAAAGAAAGGGAGGTCACCAACAGTGTAGTTTTTATAGGCTGTAACAGATTCCTCCCAGAGGACCGGAGGATCATATGGGACGAGACGGTCCCGAAGAAAAGTTGGACCCAAGCTATGTAGGGCATTAAAGGTCATAACTTATTTACTTATTTAAATGCTTTTTAATATTTGTATTATTAAGGTTTTAGCTGTACTTTGTTTTAATCTATGATGTAAGCCACCTTGGGTTCCATGCTGAGAAAAAGTCTGGATATAAATTAAATAAATAATTACAAACTGGAGTAGGTAGGTGAGCAAGCATCCCAGTGGCATTTGAATCCTGTGCTAGGAGAAAGGCAGGCATAAATAAATAAATAACCTTCTGTCCAGAACATTTGGCTGATATACAAGTTGGTGCAGAGACTGAGAGCATCATTTAGCTTCCAGGCCTATTTTAGGATGCGCCTACAGCGGCAGCGGCGGGAGACTCCTGTACTCAGAGAGGGCGCTGGCCCTCGGAACGCCCGGCTCCCTCTCTCCTTACCAC
>CM034703.1:294441616-294455738 GCA_020142125.1 Phrynosoma platyrhinos
CCCCCCCCCTTTTTTTTTTGGTTGAAAAGATCTCTATGTTTTAAGGATAGAACAACTCCTGTCCTAACTTCCCCCCTCCTCTTTCCCCACTGAATCCTCCTTTAGGTACTGGAGGTAGCTCACCTCCTTTTTGATTCTTCTGCTCCTCTGCTCTGTCTGACTTATTGCCCTTCTGTTCAGTGGCTTCTTTTCCCCGTCTGTCACAATTGTTCCTTCCTGCTGCTGGGAGTTTGAAAGCTGACTGTGTGGAGCTCTTTTCTATCATGCTCTGGCAGTGGCAGTAGTGGCATGGAAATTGTATTTTTAATAAAACATAGTAAATCAGAAGTTCTGAAATCTAGCAGTTTAGCATCCCTTAATTAAATGTATAATTCATGAGCTCAGAACTTTCTGCCAACTGATTCATTTCAAAATGTCGCCTCTTTCTCCCCATTCTGACTCCTTGCCATCATCAATGCCATTTTACAAAATTTATTTATGTTTCAATTGCAACATCAGTATGGTATGATAATGAGTCTGTAAACACCAGTGGTTTCTGTGGAATGTTACACTGACTTCCTATTATGTGACTATAATTAGAAACAGCTTGTCACTCCGGATCCATCAAAGATGCTTCTTTTCTGAAAGTGTTCTCCCTCCTTTACCACTCTCTATGCAATATATAGTCAGGAAGTTAATAAAAATCTAGCAAGGGGACATTTGGGAAATTCTACTAAAGTTTTCTGGGACTATGGAGTGAACTAGCATTCAAAGCAGGGATGCTCAAATATACAAGTTTCCTGACTGGAAAGCCAGGGAGCAGTGCCAACCTGGCTCCTGCCCACTTCTTTTCACAGACTTCTGAGTTCTCCTTGCAAACCTACACTAGTCCAGGTGCCTTGTATAGACAGACATAATGGGCTCAGACACTGCTCTCAGAACCCATGACCTTGGCCAGTTATAGACTATGAAGCAATTTTAAATCCACTTGTTAAAAGCAATATAATGCTTCCATGTACTATGAATTCAAAAGGCAAATATAAACTTGATGAATGCTCCAAAATGGCTGGTGGAAGGCAAAAAAAAAAAAAAAGGCAATAAGATTCCCACTCCCAGCCAATCCTTTTTATTGTTGTTTGTATGCTTGTTTGTTGTTATGTGCCTTCAATTGAAATCCATCTTATTATGACTCTGTCCTACAGTTTTCTTAGCAAGAGCTATTCAGAGAAGGCTTTCCACTGCTTTCCTCTTAGACTGAGAGAGTATGACTTGGGCACGATCACCTAGTGAATTTTCATATCTAAACAGCAATTGAGACCCTGGTCTCCCATAGTCCTAGTCCAACATTCAAGCCACTACACTATAAACTTTGTTTATAAGTTTCAGTTTATCTGAAATTGAAATAAATTGAGCTTAGAAATCTCTGCTGATTTCAGCAGGGAGAAATATCATGCTCCAAATCAAATGGTGAAAGACAAAAACAAAAGCAACCATGGGGCCCTAAGGTGTGACATCATCTTTCTTGGTTATGTAGCTGACTCAGGCCTGCCTACTCCTCTGCTCTGTCTAACTTATCATTGAAAACATTGTCAAGAATATTTTTCAAACACTTGAAAATATCCAGCATGTTTCTGGAAAACAGCTAATCACTTGGAGCCAAACATTGTATTATTTGGAGTTATGGAGCTGGGTGCTATCAGTATGCTGATGACAACCAGTTCTATTTCTCTGTGTCTTGTTCATTGGCCTCAAATTCTGATGGCATCTCTCCTTTCAATGAATGTCTTCGGGCAGTAATGGGCTGGATGAGGAAAAACAAATTGAGGCTGAATCTGGACAAGACGGAGGTGCTCATGGTAGCAGCCTCGAAACCAAGAATTGGGTTGCAACCTCCAGTCCTGGATGGGGCCACAGTCTCCTCCAGTGGCTGTGTTCGCAGTCTGGGGGTGCTCCTTTACTTGTCACTCCTGATGATAAATCAGGTAAATGCAACAATCAGGAACGCCTGTTATCAGCTTCGACTGATACTCCAGCTGTGCCCTTTTCTGGAAATAAGGGATCTCGAGACTGTTGTCCACATGCTGGTAACGTCATGTCTAGATTTCTGTAACACACTCTACATGGGGCTACCCTCATGCTTGATTTGGAAACTGCAACTGGTACAGAATATGGCAGCCAGAGTAGTATCTGGAACATCGAGGAGGGACCATATTACTCCGGTATCAAGGTCCCTCCACTGGCTACCTATTAGTTTCTGGACCCAGTACAAGGTGTTGGTTATCACCTTTAAAGCCCTGAATGGCTTGGGTCCAAACTATCTTCAGGATTGTCTCCTCCCCTACAATCCCCCCCGCACACTCCAGTCCTCTGGGAGGAATTTGCTGCGGCCACAAAAATCTAGGCTTGCGGCTACTTCCCAGAGGGCATTTTCTTTAGTCGTCCCCAGATTGTGGAACGGCCTGCTGGATGAGATCCGCCAATTGGCATCTTTAGACAGCTTCAAAAAGGCTGTCAAGATGGATCTCTTCCAGCAGGCCTTCCCAGATTAGATATCCCAGCCTCGAGGTATCCAGCTACTTACCCTTGGAATGTCCTTGAGAGTCTCTCCCTTGGTTATATATAAAGCAATGTTAACGACTGATGAGCTCTGGATATTACTGCATTGATGTTTCACTTTTGTTATTTTAATTACCGTGATTTTAATCTATACTATTTTAATACTGTGTTAAGGGGGGGAGGGTTTGGAGTTTGATTATATTGACTGTATTGGAATTTTAATATGCTGTTAGCCACCCCGATTGTTCTCAAAGGGGCGGGGTATAAATAAATAAATTTATTTATTTATTTATTTATTTATTTATTTATTTATTATTACATGGAAATGCCCATATATCCCTGGATCTGGATTCAATACCTAGAGTTATTCAGTGGTACCAGATTTTGTCTCCTGATACTGTGGAAAATTTATGAATTTATGGATTGATATGAATGTATAAAGTCATGATGAATACTAAAACATACTTTTATATTAATGAGAAAGTATCAGTTATGACATACTTCACAACAATTAGGATCAGGATGGACATCATGATCAGGATGGACAACTCATTGCATTCCAGATGTTACTGGACTGTAATTTCCATCACTCCCACTATCTGATTTGCTGACTAGGACTGATGGGAACTGCAGTGTAACAACATTTTGTGGGCTGGGAGCTACCCACTATAATAAAGGGTGGGTATAATAAAAGGTGGGTAGAGAAGATTTTTCCAGTTTGATTATGATGTGGCAACTATGAAAGAATGAAACTGAAGCAGAGAAACAAAGGGAGGATGCAGACAGGAGGCCCTGGGCCTCCCTGGGAAGCAGAGGATTGGGGCCGAGGCTGCCCCATGCCTCAGCCCCAATCCACCCTTTTGTTGGCTCTGAAAGGAGCACTAAAAAGCCGCTCTTCTGCATCCCTTTCAGTGCAGCACATTAAAATGCTGCACTGGGAGGACATCTTGATGGTGTGCACCATGTGTAACAGCGCGCATAGTGATGGCGTCCTTGGGAAGGGGTTGGGGCGCCCAGCGTGTGGCTGCTACTCCCCTTCCCTGCCTCTAAGATGGTGCAAAGCACCGACTATAGAGGCCCTAAGATAGTGAGGTTTTTTTTTTTAATCCAATTGGCACTAGAATTGTATTTAAAATAATAAAAAAATTCTACATAGGAAGAACACTTTATTTCTCAGACAAATATATTTAGAACAACAACAACAAAGAATTTTATTTAAAGTGTACATCTAGTAGATTTTCCTCAGACAAAACTAACTATAAACCAATATGGGAAACCAGATGTGTTTTGGTAAAACTAGCAAAATTCCTCAGGAAAATTATGCAAATTCCTATGATTTTTATCTGAAGTCCAATAACTTCTCAAGAGCCACATGATGGCAATACCTGCCCTATAAGATTTATTTGCCAGATATTTCCAGAAAACCTTAAGGCAGAATAAAGGAACATGCCTATTATGCAGGCTTCTTCAATATCTATTCTATCTTCAGGCTTCTTCAATATCTATTCCACCTCATTTGTGATTAAAGTTATGAGATACCTGACAACAGGAGCCTAATTAATAAGGTATAAAAGAAAAAAAGCCATGTGAACCTGAAAGTTTTTTTTTCTCTTCCCCATTTTTAATGTAAGTAATGTAGACAGCATAATACGTATAAAGAGAGAGAGAGATTTTCACTACAGAATTAAGGCAGTTTGACACCACTTTAACTGCCATTACTCAATTCTATTTAGCCTTCTCTCTCAAAGAGCTCTGGTGCCATAACAAAATACAAATCTCAAGCTTCCATAGCATCAAGCCATGGTAGTTATGTTGAAAAATGTAACTTGTGTGTAAATGTACAGATGTGGGAAAATGACATAGGGTACTGTGGATCACTTCTGCAGCTTGTTAGCTGGGAAAGTTTTTTGCAGCTGGGACACAAAACAACACAGGAGATGCTCAAGGTCAGGATGTGTCTGGAAACATGTAGACGAGTGGTAAATACATTAGGTCACCATGTTTGGTGAGAACTACTATCCATGTGACACAGGAAGGAGTCACAGGAAGAGGCTGGATTTTGAGGCCACATGGCAAGTGTCTATAAATAATCTGTGCCCTCAGCATGTGGTCTCTTTGGTCTTTGCCTTGCCTTTGTCTTTGTTCTTGTTTTTGTGGTTGTATATAGTTGTTGTTGTTGTTGTTTTGTTTGTACATACTGCAACTGAAGAATTAAAGTGCCTCTTTGGAGAAACCTCTCTCCAATCTATTTTCTGGGATGCTGGAAGGTTACATTCCAAAGCAATGAAACAACTCAAGCCTTGTGATTTTGCAGTGGAGAGGAGCAGGCTTTCAGAAGATTTATCTGAGTACTCAAATTGCTACAACAGGTTAAAGTGTTGTCAAACTGCATTATTTCTGCAGTGCAGACTAGACCATGAGGAGAGGTGGGGAGAGAATGGAGGATATGGGGGGGGGGGGGGAGAGAGAGAGAGAGAGAGAGAAGAATAGGGTTGCAACCCAGTAAAACAACAACGACAACAAACTAGTGGTTTGGATATCAGAGACAAAAGGTGGCAATCCCTGATGCTAAACTTGGAGTGTCTTTAAGAGCTTTTGTGTGTGTACTCTAGGCAATTCATGCAGAGATGCATATTTCTCCATATTGGATTAGGACCAATGTGTGCATAAAGCTGTTCCTACAGAATTCATTCCTAGAAGCATCCACATTATAATGGAACAATTTATGAGGCACAAGATTGAGACTCTGCTAATAGTGAAAAAAGCAATCACCTTATAATTTTCAGGGTCCCATACTTGTGACAAAACACTGATTTATGTTATCTTGATCCCATTCAAAGTTTCTAATTTTCTTTCCCTGGGCTCAAAGTCTCTCCCTCCTGCTGCTGCATGGGAATTTTATAAAGAGGCAGAGATGTCACATCCAGCCCAGCTATGCAGTTCAGTACAGCTTTGTGAGCCTCTATTCTCAACTTCTTTTCTTTCTGCCTATGCTGACACAAGAAACAAGACACTCATACCTTATGCACTGAACCTGCACACTGTGAGCCCAGCATCTCCCACAAAATGCTTCAGAATAAAGGAGTGGGTGTGGTATAGTCTAGGTAGAGGATTTAAAAAAAAGAGTCCTTTCATTTAAATAGAATCCATAATAATGTCCTAAATGGGGTTTCCCCACTCCCTAACTCATTTCTGTCATTAATTTAAATCAAAGTGACATTGTTTTTTTGGATGTTCCTTTTCTCTTTTTTGATTCTTCAGCCCTAGTGATTGAATCAGGGAATTTGGATTTGGGTTGATTTTTTTACCAAGGATGCAAAGAATGAAAGTTAGCCATACTTTTCTTAAATTTTTAAATTTATTTATTATGGCTAGTTTGTTTTTGTTTGTTTGTTTTTCACAAATTCACACATGCCTGAATACAATGTTGCATTTGAATATACGTTGTGGTGTAATGCTTTGAGTGCTGGACTATAACTCAGTGAGAGCAGGTGTCCAAATTCCTACTCAGCCATGGAAATGCACTGGATCACCTATAATGCAGTTATCATGTCAGAGTTGACTTGAAGGCATATGACAACAACAGATCTGCACATATATGCCATATTTTCTGTGTTAACCTTATAGATTTAGTGCATGTTTGATTTGGTTTATGGTCTGATTTTGAAAAATAATAATACTTGTATTAGTTAAGTGAACATTAGAGGCACAAGACGGGATGCAGTTAGGGGCTGGCACAGGAAATGCCACTCCAATGCCAAACAGTATCTATCTTGTTAAAAGTTGTACATACTTTTTTTTCAACTGATGAAACATCTAATAATATCTTTTCATACCCATTCCTAAATCTACTTAGGATCTTCATGGGAGGCACACATGAGACATATCTCCATGTCTCCCTAGACTACTGTGCTACCTGTTAAGTTCTCCTGGTGAGGCTCAGGTGCAAACAAAATTCCCCTAGTTCTGATCATAATCTAAGGGTGATTAGAATGTAATTTGCTTTAGTTTTTGTAAAACTGGAATGCACCAAATTCCCCCTCCCCATAACAAGATGGAGAAAAAGTTGAACTTTTTAAAAAAATCCTGAATGCTTGGGAAAGATTTATCTTTTCAGGTTTGAATTAATTGACCCATATTTGTGGTGACAAATCAGGACTGCTGCATACTTTTCCCCCAGTGGCAGGCCCATCATTGTTGACACTTACATGTTAGGCATGCACAGTATGTTCCTCTCCATATTGGGAGTAGAATTGATGTACCTACTGAATTTGACCCAGGCAGGTAGATGGGATACACACACACACACACACACACACACACACAGACACACTACTATATTGTTCAAATTTAATCATAAATGGAATAGAAAAAGTAGGAAGAACTAGAAGGAAACAAAAGTGTAAACTCCCTAGTGCTAACTCAGTGGTTACTCTGCCTGTACTTGAATAGAGTATACGCCAAGATTTTAAACACATTTAAAATCCATTGCACATTTCCCCCATCCATTACCTATGCTGGCTAACAGTATAAAATGCAATACAAAATGCCTTATAGTACCTCCATGGTGTGGTGGAGGACCACAGAGCAGAATGACTCCTTGTCCTTCTCTGACAAATATGGTACTTCTTGCTTTGGTTTCAAAGTTTTCAAGATCTTAAGGAAGGAGAAATTAAAATTTCAGTTAAATGCATCAGTTTTCAAACAAATCAAATTTTGTTGTTCATGCTGAGATGAATCTGGAGTGATTATGACAATGATATACCTATACCAAATTTCAATACTTTTGATTTCTTGTATTTCCATTTCCTGTGAAATTGTCTGTCCAGAGTGGCTGGACTGAACTATAAGCAATTTCAGGCTCCTATAAATATATTGTTTTTTGTTAAGAGATTATAGCTATGCATATATAGAAAGGGAAACAAAGAGGGAAAACAGACTGGCAAAATGCAGCATCTTTCTGGCAGCTTGGGGGCATGCCATATGCATGATACATGTCCCAATGCCCCCCCCAAGCTGTCATGAAGATGCCCCACTGACCACACAGTGGGCAGCACTGTGGTGCTCTGGTGGTGCACTATTTATGTGCCTTATGCCAAAGGAGCACCAAAAAAGGGCCTCCAGCATGGCAAGGTGGCTTTTTCCCAGCACAAAAAGGAGTGGCATTTTGCCACTTTTTTTTTTTTTTTTGCACTGGGAAAATGCAGGGTTGAGGGCATGGCATGTGGCCGCCACAGCTCCAACCTGGTACTCAAAGCAGCAGCAGTGTCGCACTACCCTTTTATGGCCATTGGTTTTGGCTCAAAGTAACAGTCCTTTTTAGCTCTAGGCTTGCTGTTTTCTGGCATAACTTTTCACAGGCACACACAAACACTCACATGCACACAAATGTTGATTTTCCTATGCTTTGTTGTATTGCGACATATAACCAAATGGATTTTCTTGGCATTAACACCACTTGATGCACACAAAGTATTCAATATTGTGAAGATGCCAGCTTGTTGAAAGTTGATTTTTCAAAACAATGAATATTGTGTGTGTGTGTTCCACAGAACTCTTCATTAGACAATTCATTAACCAAAGAAGGGGGGGCAAATGAAACAATGGGTTGATGGTGAACCTATGGAGTCTATATTCTGTAATATACTTAAAACGGAAGACATAAATGACAATTAGATAAGGGTCTGCTAGTTGCTATGCAGGTTTTAGGTTGTTCTTGTTTCTTTTTCTGAAGTAATCCCAGTAGCAATCTGAGGTGCAATCTGAAAAGTACAGAACACCTGGCAGAATGTAATATAATTGTCCTCTGGAGGAGATTTGAAAGTTGCACTCAGAAGGCTTCAAGGGAGGAAAGACAATCTGTTTCACCTGCAATTCCACTGTTCCACTGGCAGACAGACTCACCTGTTTGTCCAGGCTGATTATAGACACACAAAATATGAAAATGTAACTGAGCTAGGGAAATAACTGCAGTCACCCTTCACAGCATACATTTTAGGAAAACTTTATAAACATACATTTTAGGGAGAGTTTATAAACTGAAAGGAATGCCTACCAATACAAAAACATGAGCAGTACACATAATGATATAATTTACCCTTATATATCATAAATATAATATAATTTACCCTGGGTCAATTAGGTCCCATTCTGCCAGAGCAGACACAGATCTGGTGAACCTAGCCAGATCCTGGGGTAAACGGCCTTTATCCTGGGTCAACTTGATCCCTTATTTGCTGTGGAGTTTCTTGGAAACTCTGTGGCAAACTCTAGCTGTTTACATAACCCCTTCTGTGCTCCTTACCTTACCGTGGCATTGCTGGTATTAGTACTCTGACATAGCAATGAAAGGCCTGGCCGCTTGCGTGCAGCCGGGTGCCCTATTTCCATATCAGATGCAACAATTGGGGGAGGGGGGGCTTCTCACTATCAGTGATGGTGCAGTAAGGAGTGTACACTGATAGAGAGCCCCACGTTGGCACAGGTGTGTAAACACCCACCTGTTCCCTTGCTGACCCAAGAACCAAACAAAAGTTTGTTGCATAAGCTTGGATGTATGTACTATGAAGCAGGTCCAGTTTATGAAAGCTTACAGTCCAAAATGTCTTCTCTCCATTCATATCAAAGGTGCTACAAAATCCCTATACATACTGGTACAGACACAGCTATGTCTTTAAATTTTACTTTTGCGATTGTTAATTGCCCTTGAGTCAACCTTGACCCATGGTGAGCCTGTGGATGAGACATCTCCAAGACACCCTATCTTCCATTGCTCTGCTGAGTTCCTACAAACTCATCTGTTACCTGCCTGATAAAGTCCATCCATTTAGCATGCAACCTTCCTCTCTTTCTGCATCCCTCCAGCTTTTTTAACATTATTGTTTTTTCAGTGAGTCATGCCTTCTCATGATGTGTCCAAAGATTACAAGCTCAGTTTTGTCATCTTGGTTTTCAGTCAGATTTCTGGCTTGATCTGATCTAAGACCCATTTGTTTGTCTTTTTGGCCAACTACGGGATCCTCAGCACTTTTCTCCAGCACCACACCTCAGATGACTTGGTTTTACTTATTTACAGTTATTTCAGAATTTACAGTATCCCTTACTCATTGGCTAAATGTGAATTCTTTTTACTGGATATTCATTTATTTATTTGTATTTTCACATTAGGAGGTAGGCGTTAGTACTACTCATGCTGGGACAATTTGCATCCAATTTAATAACTATGAAATTAAATCTAGAAACTGATCTTTTGGTGCTTTTAATTTTTCTACATATCATTCCACACAGCTTGCCTTTCTAAAGAAGAAAAACCTCCTCAGATGAAGAGTAGCAGTAAAAGACAACCCTCCCCCAAACTAACACTGAATACATATTTGCTATAGTAGTAATAATATTCATTATAAACAAAGAATTAGAAGCTGTGGAAATACTAGCCTGAGTCCAGTTGCTGCCATGATCTAGAGCAGGGGTTCCCAAACTTTTTGACTCACAGAGCCCTTTTTAAGAATCAGTTTCTATGGTGGAGCCCCTACGCGGCCTATGCTATGTCTCACAAGTTAATGGTGTTTAGGAGGAATGTTACAGGGGTGTGGAGGAAGATGGGCTAGATTGTAATTTTCCTGGAGTGGCTGCAGAACACCTGGGAATCAACTGGAGTTGGGGACTATTCACTGGAGTTGGGGACTATTCACTGGATTTAGGAAAAGAGGAAGGTCCTCTTGCAGATGAATTGGTTCAATCAAGGATGCAACAGCCTTGAGTTTGCAAGACTGAAGTAGGTATGCTGACAACCAGGTCTTAAAGATCTCTCATTCATAGTTTTCGCATTAGCCAACTTGAACACATATGACAACAAATTTATTGATAAGCCTGGATGAATGGGTGAGTGTTGTAAAAGTGGAAATATAAGCACTCTTATTTTCCAAATTATTCCCTATTGTATTAAAGTGTGAAAGAAGGTTGAAAGTTAGATTTTTAGCAAATAGGAAACAATTAATACACTTTTTAATGGCCTCAGCAAGGTGTGTCCAAGACATTTTCCTGATTGTGGTTGAGCCAGAAATGCATCCCTTCATCCATTCAAGTCATGGTGCTTATTAACCAAACTGAGGCAATTTATTTTGGTACACGAGGCAAAAAATCCAATTAGCACTTCTCCCCCTCTCTGGAAAAAAAAGGGGAATGCTTTTTTTAAATAGTAACAACAGCAACAACAACAACAACTACTACATTTGCTTCTCTTTCATCAGTGGCAGGTGGTGGAATCAATGGCAGTGGGTTTTAGGTCCCACTTTGGAGTTTAGTTCAAACTTTAAAGGACTTATTCAAGGTGCTGCACCTGCTTTTAAAATAGGCTTTCAAACCCAGAACAGATTCACCACCTGACTGACATGGAAGGTACCAGCCAGAAATATCTTTCATGACAACCAAAATCTGCTCCTAGAGAAGCTGTCTTGTGGTAAAGTCAGACCTTGGATCAAGTGCTTAATGGTGGAATTGGTGTTCCTAAAAATAATATTACTACTAATCTACATGGTCAGCTACAACATTTGCTTCAGAACTCACATCTCTTACTCTCATTGTATCACCTAATGTTATAACATGGTTTGTCATAAGCTAATAATGCATAATGATCCCCCCTCCATTATCATGGAGTGCAGAGCAGAGATCAGGTGCTCAATGTAGATTGCAACAGCTAATAGACATTTAAGGAACAGCAGCCCTATTTCACAGATGGTGTACTTGCTGGCTCTGTTTTCTGCAGAAATCTATGAATAAGTTATCACTTGATTCTCCATAATTCTCATTTTCCTCCCTCTGCCTGCATTTGTCTTACTTCACGAGCATTGACTTCTTTCACATTGCATTTTGTTATCGGCTGCAATTCTCCTCCAATTGCCCCTTCCTCTCCTCCCTGGCAATTTCCTTTCATCATTGCATTCTGGCATACAGTGATTGGCATGGTGCCGCTAATCAGTCAAATCAGTAATGATACCATGTAAGCTGAGCAGAATGCTCAGGTGTGAATGTGATCTTAGGAAGATGCCATGGCTCAGCTGTGCATGGTGGCAAGTCATCACTGTCTGTAGAAAGCACTCACAGACCATAGCAAGCATGAGATATGCTTGTGGCAAGGAAAACATATGTTTCTCTGTGTTAAACCAAATTAGATTATCACAAGAACATTATTGATATATACCAAACCATATGGACCATTTCTAGAGAATGCTAGGAAGTAGGCCGACAGAATGGTTAAGTTGTTCAGCTGGTAGACTTGCCAAGTCTTGCAATATCACTCAAGATTCTTTCACCAGAAAAAGACTAATCTAAGGTATCAAAGGGGCTATGCAGATGGGCAGAAAAAGGTGACCTGAAGTTGCCTTTTCCCCAAACTGCAGCAACTGCAGCAACTGCCCTAAGTGGGGGTGGAGCAGCCACAATGGGGGCCAGTTAATGCAGCTTTTTCGAGGCTGCAGTGAAGTCTCATCACCTGCACTGCTGGCCCCGAGGTTTCCCTAAATGGAATGGAGTAACTGCATGGGCCTGCAGTGGCAGCTTTAATTTGTGTGTGTGTGGTCTCTCTGGTGTATGCACATGTGCGCAGAGACAACACGGCCCCTTTAACAGCAGTGTTGGCATTGCTATGGACCTGTGCACTGTGCAAAGCAGAGAAATCATGGATGTCATGGTGACCGAGTGGTCCGCACTGGTAGTCAGCCTACAATGCATGGCCACAGGAGCCTCCACCATGGCCCCTGTAGCAGCTGCATGCAAACAAGACTCCAGTGATGAATCAGAGGACACAGAAGTGACAACCAGCAGAGTGGGTGTCGCTACTAGCGTTGCACGGTGTTCTGCCGCTGCCGGTCTGATGGCAACCAAGAGAGCCCCACGCTACTGGTGGATGTTCTCCAGAAGCACTGACTGGTAGGATGAGTTCATCACATATATCTGGTCCGATGAGCAATGGAGGATGTTCTTCTGACACCTTGATGAGGAAGGCCATCCCAATGGAGAAGAGAGTCGCCATGGCCATCTGGGTCCTTGCCCACAAAGCCAGCTACAAGCAGGCATCAGAGTTGTTTGGGGTCGACCTTACCACTGTGGGGGAATAATAATAATAATAATAATAATAATAATAATAATAATAATAATAATAATTTATTTATATCCCGCTTAATGAAAATCAATCCAAGAGGCTTACAGTAAAAAGATACATACATCCAATTTCCAAAACATCCCACCCACCAATAAAACAGTATTAAATGCAATATAATTAACATCCATTAGCAACATAATAAAAACCTACAATCTAAAAAGGAAATACCATCATTATAGCTAAAAAGAAATTACAATGCCCCAATCGGACTGAAAAACGCTCCTTATCCACCAAACAATGATGGTGCCATGGAAGGAATGTAAAGTCAGAAACCCATAAAACCCAGAAGTGTTAGTGGAGTTCGCCCTCACCATGGAGAAGCTGCTGCTGTCACAGACAGTGTACCTGGTGGATGCTGCTCAGGTAAGGACAGTCACACATACCTGTCCCTTTCCCCTATGGTGCAAAAAACATAATGACCCAGCACACAGTATAGCTGTCACTGTATATATTAGGCTACTAGGGTCATTGAACCTGCGCACGTACGCAGAAAACGTCATGAGTTGATAAGTGCCCTGATTTTTGACATTCACCCTCCGCTTCTCCCCTCCTTTTCACCACAGATCATGCAAGGATTCACTGACCTTGACTTCCCCAAGTAGTGGATGTTGTAGATGGGTGCCACTCTGATCCTGCCACCATTGGGGAGGAGGAATGAGTTCATCAACCAAAAAGACAGCTACTCTGTCATCCTCCAGGGGACCACGGATCATCGAGGATACTTTCTTGATTTGGAATTGGGCTGGTCTGGGGCAACTCATGATATGAGGGTGGCAAGAACTCCATCATCTTCCAGGCCATGGAGGCTGGCTGAGGGGCCAGTAGATCGGCCCCCTCCTGCTCGCTGACAGCACCTACCCCATTCAGAAATGGCTCATGAAACCCTACCAGGGCACCACCAATGCCAGGTGGAAAGGATCAACAGGAAGCTGAATCATGCCAGGAATGTGGTGGAAAGGGCCTTCAGGTGGCTGAAGGCTCAGTGGAGGTGCCTCACTGGCCCACTCCTTTTAGCAGAGGAGAATGTCATCCCCATCATCACCTCATGTGTCATGCTCCACAACCTCTGCAAGATGAAGGGAAGGATCCTGGATGAGGGAGGGCACTACAGGCGCCACTTTGTGCTGCCCACCCTGGGGGCACCCATGGAGGACAATGACCTTGAGAAGCAGAGAGAAGGGGAGGCTGTGAGGGAGGCCCTGGCAGAGTTCTTTGATACCAGGAGGATCTAAAGTATCCCCTCATCTACATCTGTCTAAGTATCCCCTCTCCTACATCTGTGAGCCTAAGGCACTACTGTACTGTGCCATGATAATAAGCACCTCAATAAACATCTCCTACTATCCACACTCTGGGTATGGCTAGCATTTATGTAGGGTAATACTGTACTATGCCATGATAATAAGCACCTCAATAAACATCTCCTAT
>CM034703.1:294455838-294488015 GCA_020142125.1 Phrynosoma platyrhinos
ATTCCACCTTAATATTAGGAGAAACTTCCTGACAGTGAGAGCTGTTTGGCAGTGGAACACACTTCCTTGGAGTGGGATGGAGTCTCCTTCTTCGGAGGTTTTTAAACAGAGGCTGGACAGCCATCTGTCGGGGATGCTTTGATTTTGAGTTCCTTCATGGCAGAGGGTTGGACTGGATGGCCCTTGTGGTCTCTTCCAACTCTATGATTCTATATTCTAGGAGCCAGGTAAGGCCATCTGCCCCAGCAACAATTGCCTATAAATGCCACTGCGGACCTCCACAGATCCCCAGGATGACGATGGCGGCCAGAAGGAAAGTACCCGTCCGGATTGCCTATTGGACCAATGAAGAAGTGGGCATTCTCTTTCATGCCCTCACCCCTGAGGCAGCCATGAGAAGGGTCATGGCAAGCTTGAACAGGCCCAACCGGGGGTACTTTGCCCAGGCCTCTCAGGCCCTCCACTAGCAGGGCTTCAGGAGGACTCCCCAACAGTGCTGGAGTAAGTTCAAGGCACTGAAGGGATCTTCTTTGAAGCCCTGGAGTACCTCCCATTGAGGAAGAGTCTGCCCTTTTATGAGGGTGAGGATCGTCCCTTGTGCCCATCTCTAGCTTTCCCTCACCCTTCCCTATTCCTCCCCTCCCTCCTTTCCCAGTTCCATGGGTGTTCATAGTGTCCCTCTTGTTCCCAAATGTAGGCAGATGCAACAACAGGGATGGAGAAGGGAACCTGCCAGTTCCCCCTCCTCCTCCTCAGATGGGGAAGCCAGGCCAGGCAGGGAGGCCCAGGCAGAGGGAGCCCATGCCATCCCTCTGCAGCCACACCAGCCTCCCATGCCAGAAGGTAGGTCCCTGAGGGGAGGGGTAATGGCTACATGACTGCAGCCTCCATGGCATTCCCATCCCTCCCCTCCCCCACCACTTTCCATGCTGGCTTCCTAAATGATGTCTTTTTTCCTTTCACAGGCAGACCTGCTGAGGAGGAGCAACCTAGGCCGAGCCGCTGCCCAGGTGCAGGAGGGCAGGAAGCCCTTAGTGTTGCCCGCCTGGTGGTCCTCCAAGAGAGCTGGGAGCAGGACTGTCAGCAACATAAAAGTGGCAGGAAATCAGAGGGAGGGAGTGGGGGGGGCACCCACGAACCCTGGCAGTGGTATTGGATGATGGGGTTCTCTTTTCTTTCCCTTGCAGATCGACAGATGGAGGACAGGATGGCTACTGTGGAGGACCAAATGAAACAACTGATGGACTCCATGGCAGCCATCCTGGATCATCTAGGTCTACCCCAACCTGCACCCCCACCCCCCTTCCCATCCCTGAAGCACCTTCCCCTCCCCGTTACATTGTACATACTTCCCTCTTTCCCCCTCCCTTTCTTCCCCCATTGTACCTATCCCCCCATTTATAAATACTCCCCTTCTGTTTCCCCTATTTGTAAATAATTGTACATAGTTGTTATATTGTTGAAAAATATTTTAAAAACATTTATGCTGTAATCTGTACACAGGTTTGGCAAAACTTGTATTTCATGAATAAACTTTCTATTTCTAAAGCTTGTGACATTTTGTGTGTAGGTGTGTACATTTAACAGAAGATCTCCACAGGAAACCAGTTTGGAGCATCAGTGAGGTGGTCATAGTGTGGGGTGGTTGGTGGTGTCTGCCTTAGTACTTAAGTGGTAATCGTCACACCATCTCCTTCTCCCTCTACCTGATCTCTGCCTTTTCCTTTGAGGGAGGCAAGAGGACTGTGGCACCGCACTGCCACGTCACTGCCGAAAAGGCTGGCAGACTCATCTATGGGGCGTTGCTCAATAATGTGTACCTCCATAGCAGCATCTACCTCTATGGGTGGAGAGTGATCCCTCCTCCCTCTGCCCAGGCCAACAGGCCCCTCCTGCACAGGTGGAGAATGACCCCTCCTCCCTCTGGCCACAGGAGCCTCCACCTCCATGGGTGGAGAGTGATCCCTCCTCCCACTGGCCACAGGAGCCTCCACCTGCACAGGCGGAGAGTGAACCCTTCTCCCTCTACCCAGGTCATCAGCCCCCTCCTGCAGGGCCTGGGGGATGGCCCTCCCTCTTCCTCCCTCCTCCACATCATTCCCTCTGCCACCAATGACCCTCTGGGGCTCCATGATGGCATCCACAAGCCGGCCCAGCAGAGCATTCTGCACTTGCATGGAGTCAGCGACACACCAGTGCTCATGGGTGACACACTCCAGTTGCTGGAGGCATCTCTGTTGGAATTCCCTCCGGTGCTCTGACTCAATATGCCTCAGCAGATAGGGATGTTCAGCAAGATGATGGGCATAGTCCCCCTGTTCCAGGAGTTGTCCATTTGATCTGCGCTGTACTCCATGAACTGATGTAGGGCAGTAGTAGATGCTCCAGCTGCTAAGTGACAGGCCCTCTTCCCTCTGATCTCAGCCAGGAGGGCTGCTGGTGGTCTGGAATTAGCTGTTTCATCCTCCTCTCTCTCTCATGCTACTTCTAGTTCTATGGGACATATATGGCACAGGGCATAGTTTACACACAGAACATGTCCCACACAGATCAGGGGTGGAGGGGAGAGGTACATGCCAGGGACGTTTCTGTGGACACACTGTATACATGCAGCTGGTGGCCATGTGAGGGACATGGTCAACAGGACACACAGACAAACATTCTTTCATGATTCCCCCCCCCCAGCATGCCAGGATGCAAAAGCGGCATACAGGGGTTCTGAAGACCTGCGCACCTATGCATAAAACATCATAACAGCAATACAAATTGCTTTGCTTTTTGGAGTGCAGGCATACATGTGACAAAATGCATTTATTGTCATAACATGGAATTTACCGTGTGCAGCTTGGACCTGATTGATCAGCTGGGTGAATTGTCCAGGACCTGCCCTCTTCTCGCCCTCACTGTCATTGTTGCTGGGACAGGTGAGCAGCTGACTCAGGAAGATACAGTGGTCCACTCCCAAGTACGAGAGGTGGCCTGCTGGTGGAAGATGTAGAGGCATGGGATGGTGGTCTCATGGCGGAGATGTCCATAGCCCTCTGACTGCAGGATGTCTCATCTGAGATAGGGTGTTCCTTGTGGTCATCTAAATGACAAGGGACGACAGGGTCATCTCTGCCCTCTGGCCACCCTAGTGCTGTCCCCTGCCCCCCTCCTCAGGTCCCCTGACGCAACTTATCTTCAGAGGACATCAAAAGTTCTTGGGCGTATTCTCCCTTGGAGATGTCCTCCATAGGTTCCACTCTGGCTGGCTGGCCAACTGGGACCCTCACAACTTCACTGCTGGTGCATATTCTGCTGGGCCGTATGCTACCATCCCTGGTGAGGAAAGCATGGAGTTCCCTGTAGAAGGGCATAGTGGAAGGGCCCCGTCCGCTTTTGGCTTTGTGATCTCTAAATTTCTTATAATCTGCCCTCAGGTTTTTGGTCTTCTGACAACACTCCTCCCAAGTGCGTTGGTAGCCCTTAGCCCTCATACCTTCTGCCAGCTCCTTAAAGGTATCAGCATTCAAGAATGAATTCCTCAATTTCTCCAGACTGTGTGGCTGTGACCACACAGCTATCAGGGCATCAGTCTCTGCATGGGACCATGATGTCCCTCTCCCTCTTTTTGGCTTGCTGCTTGTGAATGTCTGTGCCATTCTGCCCACTGTGCAAGACAAGCGCCAAAGGTGCACAGCTATGGAGGTCCACAGCTACAAAGGTCCGCTGAGAAAATGGCACTAGAATGTGTGTGGGGGTCCAGCTTAAAAGTGAAACTTTCCCTTTAATCACTTTCACACTGATACATCCAGTTGCAACAGTTTCACCTTCTTGCTCTGGCTCATGCACACTGCAAAAATTAGGGTTAGGGCTAGGGTTCTCATGCAGATGAACCTGCAGCAGTTCATCCACACCTGAGCCCTTAAAATGCTTCAAATTAAAGCTTTTTTCACAGGGCGCATGCTGCCCAGGGGCAGCTGAAAATGTGATGCACCTGTGCAAGTGCATTTACACTGGTGTTTTAACTCTCGGGTGCCCTTTTTTTCCACCGACCCTCCATTGCTGCATACCGACATACTTATGTAGGTGCACATGTTTTAGGAAGAAGTGGAAAAATGTGGCTACTTTTTGAAGCGCACTTTCACAGGAAGAGGCAGGTAAGGGGCACTTTTTCAGCATGTGTTGTCTAAAGACCATGCCTTCAGGTTACCCTCAAAACACCCCTTTAAGCCTGTCTGCATAGCCCCTAAGATAACTGGGATCCACAAATTAGCCTTGTGAGCACATGTAGTCCTAGGACCACCCTTCACCCATCCATGGTGTAAATGTACAGTTATGTTTTGCATAGCAAGCATATGTTTATTTTGCAAAAATTACACATAATCTCTGTGTGTGTGTGTGTGTAAGTGTGTATGTAAACAAAGGGACACACTGGCTAATTGAAAATTGGCAATGTAACCCTTATACTAAAAAGTTTCCTCTGTCACACACCCCTTGCAGTGTAGACTTTGGTGAAATTACTCACAAATAAGCCCCAATGATTTCTAGATTAGTTATTAAAGAAAAGGGACTGTAATAAAAAAATGGCAACACCAATGAAGTTTTAGAATAATCAGCAATCTGAAACATTCTTATTGCCTTTTACTGCAGTTATCAAAAAGATGGGAAAATCCACAGTGATTACTGAGGTGTTTAGTTAAGTGATAAACAACATTATCTGGAGAAATTGTACTAATGTAATGTAAACAAACATTTCCCTTCTGGATGTGCTTTATATCACTCCCATTAGCACTAATGAGAATAACAATCTGCCACAGAACAAAGAATAGATTCTCCACTTTCTTTCTTTCCACCATCCCCAATGTTCCATGCCAATAATTAACATTAACACCTATACCATCAAGAATTTATCATTCTGCCCTAAGTTATTTATCTCACAAAATGCTTAAATAATAAGAGGAATTCACTATAAAGATAAAGCATTTTCTAAATCCTGATGGTTTACCATACAATGTCAAGGATCAAAGGAAAGGTGGAGGAAAAGTAGGGGCTCTGCAGAAAGCTGGATGCCGGACACCCCAACCCCTTCCTGAGGATGTCATCAAAGTGCCCCCTGTTGCACATGGTGAGAACTCTGACACACTGCATCGGAAGAGACGTGGAAGAGGTGTGTGCCACATCTTCCAGCACCCTTTCTGGTGCTTCAGGAAGGAGTGCTATTTTAGCATTCCTTCCAGGGCTGGGAGAAGGGTGGATTGGGGCTGAGGTGTGGGGAAGACTTGGCCCCAATCCTCCGCTTCTTAGGGCAGCCCAAAGCCACCTGCCTGCAAAGCCCCGTAGTTACCTTTCTGATTTAAAATAAAATTAAAATTAAAAAAATCCTTCCCATTAACACCAAAAGAAAAGCAAATATTTGTACTGATTGGGTGTGTAAAGAGAAGGCTTTCCATATCCAAGGAGAACTACAGCTGAGAAATTCCATCAACAATGTGCCAAAATTTTGGCACAAAAATCAGTTACTGAAATGCTGGCAGTGGCCATCCTTATCTTCATATCCCAGGGAGGACAAAGTAGAATCCAGCCTCTCCCATAAATATGGGACTGGCCTTTTACTGCGGACATTGGCTTGGTCTGGTAACCAATTACTACATCTGAAATGAGAGTCACACCCACAACAGATTATCCTGTGAAGATCTGTTTAGCTTTAGGAATGGGTGTGAAAATATCTGTTACTGTTGGTTGTTTAACTGATTGAAAAAAAATCAAAACAACTTATAACAGGGTAGATATTGTATGGCTTTAAAATAGCATTTCCTAGGAATGAACAGAAGTCACCATGTGTGGATGTGTGGAGAGGGAAACCTTTGGCCTTTCTGCTCTCAGAAACCCCATTAGCACAGGGTGACCAGATGCCATAACTGCAAAGAAGGGCAAGGTGCCACAATAAATCAGGTGAATGCGATGGTCAGGAGCTCTTGCTATCAGCTTCGGCTGATAGGCCAGCTGTGCCCTTTCCTGGAAGTAAGGGTCCTTGAAGCTGTAGTACATGCTCTGGTAACCTCATGACTTGACTTCTGTAATGCACTCTACATGGGGCTACCCTTATACCTAACTCGGAAACTGCAATTAATACAAAATATGGCAGCCAGGCTGATCACAGGAACATCAAGAAGTGATCACATTTCTCCGGTCTTAAAATATTTGCAGTGGCTGCCAATTTCCGGGCACAGTATAAGGTCTTGGTATTGACCTTTAAGGCCCTACATAGCCTGGGCCCACCTTACCTAAGGTATTGAATGTCTCCATACAATCCGCCCCATGCCCTCAGGTCCTCTGGGAGGAAGCTGCTCCAACCAATAAGAACCAGGTTGGCGGCAACCTCCCAGAGGTCTTTTTCTGCCACTGCCCCTAGATTATGGAATGCTCTGCCGGAGGAGATCCCTCAGATAACCAACTTAGATGGCTTTTAAAAAGCCATCAAGATGGATCTATTTCGGCAGGCATTCCCAGAATGACATTCTTATAATCTCCCCCACCATCAGATATATTATCGGATATATCATCAGATATCTTATCAGATACTCCATTATATCATTTCATCAGATAGTTTTTTGTATACTCAAAGTGCCTCTGTTTTATTGTATTAATTTGTTTAGTGTTCTTAAGTTAATTTTAATCTGCCATTGATTTAATATATTTTAAGGGGGGTGATATGCTTATTTGCATGGGATTGTATTTTAAATTGTAAGCCACCTGGATAGCCTTGGCTAAAGGTGGGATATAAATAAATTATTATTATTATTATTATTATTATTATTATTATTATTATTATTATTATTATTATATGTAGGGCATAAAAGAAGCATTGATATAAATGTAAAGTCATAATTTTTAGTCATGTTCATAATGGAGGACATTCTGAAAATTTCCCTGAACAAAAGGTTGGAATGTAAGACATGTCCTGAAAAAAGAGGACATCTGGTCACTCTGTACTATTATAGCTCATGCTATAGTCAAGCAATTGAGTGCGCAGACAAAATCTTTGGAAGCTTTCTTCACTTTGCAGAGAAAAACACCCGGCGACCTTGGAGCTGTCTGGCTGCTTTGGAATGCATTCCCCCCCTGCTTCTGATAAAACAGACTGAAGCAGGTTTAACTCCAAAGAGGCACTTTTATTCTTTAGTTGCAGTATATACAAAACTATATACACTCACCACCGACCACTGCCAACCCACACCTAACAACAACCTGTGGTCTCATTTTTTTATAGACACTTGCCATGTGGCCACTAAGTCCAGCCTCTCCCTGTGACTTCTTCCTGTGTCACTTGAATTGTTGTCTCCCAAACATGATGATATAATGTGTTTACACTTGGTCTGTGTGCTCTCTCACGCATCCTCACCTTGGACACAGCTAAGATGTTTTGAGTCCCAGCTGCAAACAACTTTCCCAGCTTTCAAGCCGTAATTATGAGAACTGTAGCCCAATCCATTTGGAGGACCAAGCAGGATGAGCAATCTGTGGTCCTGAGGTCCACAGAGCTCCAAAGACTGCTATTATTGTGTAGGTGATGAAATAATGTAAAAGAAACTGCAAAGCTCATGGCTAATGTGTGGTTGGATTGGATGATTCTTGGGATCTCATATTCTATGTTTAAAACTGAGCATTTGCAAAGCAATTATAAAAGGCTTTTAGTTTTGGCTTCGCTGGAAAAGATAGCAAGGAATGTTGCTTTTGACCTTGAAGACAAACAGACTGTTTCAGAGCCAAAGAGATAAGATTGATGGTATGAACTGGGAGTAAAGTAAGGAAACTAAGAAGATAGGAACCAACTAGTGAGCCCAGATGTTGATGAATAATGCCAAAATAGTTCACGCATGGCAAGTAGAAGTGTAACATGTAATCAGTAGAGGTGGAGACTGAAACTATATCTTGTAACCAATGAAAATGTTGAATTATGTAAGATGGTATATAAGGATGTTGATTAGCTGAGGGAGGGAATCTCAAGTCATGGGGCTAACCTGTCTGAGAGTCTGTCGACATAAAAATAAACTCTACTTTCCTGGATATTTTGAGCGTCTCCATTTCTGTTTTGTCCACTACAATTGTACCCAGGTATCAAAAACAAAGTGGATTTTCGGAGAGGAGGGGCAAGATGGTGGAGTGACGGCAGCAGGATTTCATAGCATGAATCCTGCTGGCCCAGTCATGGCAGGTAAAAGTTGCAATTAAGATCCCAAAGCAACAGAAATCTCCCTGCCGATAAACAGGGATCGGACCAGCCAACAGGGGTCTCAGACAGCCTTCAGTGTCGCCGGGGAAAAAAATAGAAGGAGTAGAAGAAGAGCAGAGAAGACGGACAAGAAGGAGATGATGTGGAAGAAGGCTGAGAGACTGTGGGCAAACCGCAGCCGCGTCCAGGAGCTCTCAGGCAAAGCAAAACTCTGCCAATGCCATTTTTATCATTATTCTGTGTTCTGGGAAGATCCAGGGAAAATAAGTGAGTTGGGAACTTAAATTGTAAAGATCTTCACAAATTTTCATCTACTCTAAATTAAGCTTAAATATACACCAGAATACAGTAATGTGGTTCTGAACTCTTGTCTTAAGAGAAGACTGTGCTGGATTGGGAAAGCTGGGGGTTGGTACTGTCAGCTCTGAAGATCAATATTATTATTTTAGGATAAGTTATTAAAAGGACTTAACTGACAACTAGTAACCTCATACATTATATTATTTTAACACTCCATTTGAAAAAATTGAGTGGTTTAATATGGTGGAGAAGTCCTCCCTGAGTAGCTTATAAAGAAAGGCTACTTTAATGACTGACTGTAACATAACAAATTATAAGTCCAACTCTGGAACTACATATTTAAATCTGGGAAAAGTCTGGGAAATCTCAATATTTGGACATCAGAACATTAATAAAAGGTAAAAAAATAATATAAATGAACTAGACAGAGCAGAACAAACTGGGAATGATCTTTGAAAATTTGCCTTCTTTTTGGGAACTTTCCACTTGGAGGTTTTGGGAGGAAAGCAAACTGCATAACCGAAAGACAGATGGGATATAACTGGTTGTTGCAGTATATGATTAGGATCTTACTTACCTTTTGGTGTACCCCATACAGAAACAAGAAAATACAGGATCTGTTTTTGAACTTCACACTCATCTACAACCTTTATAATTATTTTGATGTAAACCCCTCCCCCCACCAAATTCACATCCTACTTTAAATGAGAATCAATTTAGATTACAAATTCTGATTATATCTGGCTGGACAATTACTGTTCAAAGGCGAAACTGAAAAAAAGGGCAAGGGGGACAAGGTATTTGCCCCAATTATAACTTTGGTTTAAGCCTTTGTGTAACTCTATTTGCTTCTCTTTTTTTTTTCTTTTCCCATCCTCTCTTGTACAAGGACTTATTTGGATTACAATCCTCGCTTGACCTTGACTGGATTATTTTGTTTTGACTTTGGCGGGAGTGAAAGTTTTTTTTTTTTTTTTTTTTTTTTGTTATAACTAAAGTTTTTGACTTAATCTATCCTCTGGAAAAATCCAAGCCAGAACTTAACAAACACCTGTGGTCCAAAGAATAAATTTCCCTTATATGTTTTGAACTTCATGTGTGAATACAAACCCTGTCTGATTTAGAAGATCGTTGCTATTCCAAAACTGGACATAAGATCAGAACACCTCTAAAGTTGAAAGTGATACAATATATGTTAATTTTTAACTGATGACTGATATATCTGCTCAGATTTTGACTAAGATTGGGATAAGGAGATCATAAGTTAATGAAAAATCTGGTTTACCAAGGGCTGCCTGGGAATATAAGAATTTATTGGTATATTTTTATCTTTAAAAGGGAGTCCACACAAAGAGGCTCTGGGGAGTTCAACAATTCAAAGAATACTTGAATTAATCTGATTAGGCCTATGAAGACTATTTTATATTTCAGAATTAACAATTAATTTGGCTTATTTAAATACTATAGAAGATTTAGAAGTTTAAGATAAATTTTAATTGGTGATTGTTGTTTGGGGTGGTGATTAACCTGTGTAAACTTGTTTCAACTCTGATAGTGAATTTTGTAAGAAATATAATAGAATTAAGACAACTGGTCAAAAAAGGTACTGATATGATAGGACTTTCTATGAGAAATACTGAAGTCTCTAAATCAATAGGTTTGTACTACCTAATATAGAAAGTATTTAGAAACTTCTATTTTTTAATTCAAATAACCTGATTGAATATAGTCTGAATCTAGATCTCAACTTTGATTAAAGACTCTTTTGGATGAAAGGAGAGAGAGGGAAGAAAGAAACCAAAGGAGAAAAGGGGAGGTGAGGAAGACTGAAGTTATATAAGACCTGACCCGACAGGACAAATAGGAGAAGATGCCAATGATATCATGCAAAACAGCCCAGACTCAGATGCAGACCCAAAGTATAACACAGGCAAAAAGACCATCTATTGAAATGGCCACCAAAACAGCAGATGCTAACTTAAAAATCTTAGAAGCAATTGAAAAAATGGAAAGGAACTTTAGAGAAGAATTTAAAGATTCTAGACAAGAAATCAGAAATGATTTTAAGATAGAAATGGACAAACTGAAATCAACTATCAGAACCCTAACAGATGATATCAAAGAGATACATACTAAAGTTGAGACATTACAAATTAAGACTCAGGATTTAGAAAATAAAACCATGAAATTGAGGCCAAACAAAACCAAGCATATGACTCCAACCTGATGAAAGAGATAAATCAGAGAAGGAATGTCTAAAAATAAGAGGTCTGAGAGAAAGAACCAATGAAAACCTATATGAAATTATAGTTCCATTTCTGGTGGAACTGATAGATGTTCCTAACAGAATTCTCAATGCTGAAATAGACAAAAATTTTGAATTAATTCTACTATTGCAAAGAAGAGAGATATCTTCCAAGGGATATTGTGGTGTATTTAATGAGAGAGAGAACACAAGATAAGATCATCCAAGCAAGCTATGGGAAAGATTTAAAAGTAAGAGACTCAGAGATTAAACTTTTTAAAGATATCCCTTCTACTGTTCTGAAGAAAAGGAGAGACTATATGTTTCTAACCAGACAACTCTAACTAAGAAGTATTCGATTCAGATGGGAAATGTTGGAAGGAATCTCACTCACCTGAAGAGAAAAAAGTTACAGAATAAATACTGTACACAAAGCAAGAATTTTTTTTAGAAAAGCTTAAAAAATCTGAAGAAACTTTAGAAGGTACAGGTCAAGATAAGAAAGAAGGATAAAACAAGTGAAAATAAGATAGCCCAGTTAAAAATAGAGATCAACAAAGAAAGGAGAAACAAAACCCTCAATTGAACATTCCAGAGGAAACTCTAATCTACAAAGAGGCAGAAGATAGGGCTAATCAAAGTGGAGAAGAAGGAAACCCTGAAGCGTTGGAAGGATTACTCCCATTTGGAGTTGACATTGATGAATCCCAGGTTTATGAGACAGAAGAACTATAAATTCTGTGTTATAAAACCAAAACAACAAACACACAGTTAAAAGCGATAAACAATCTTACTAATAATAGCAGGAAGAACAGAACAAGCAAGATGAAAATGATATCATGGAACGTCCATGGAATGAACTTCCCATACAAAAGAAAACAAGTTTTCCATCTTTTAGAAAAAGAATGAGCTGAAGTAATTTGTTTACAAGAAACACATATCTGATGTAAAGACACAAAGTATCTGAAAAACCCTAAACTAGGTCAACATTTCATTTCAGCTAGAAAAAAGAAAAGAAAAAAGAAGTGGTATAGCTCTGTACATTTCAAATCTTATTACAGTGAGAGAAGTATTCAATGACAATGAAGGTAGATACATAGGAGTAGAAGTGAATTTGGAAGGTAAAAGGACTTTGATCTTGGGAATGTACACCCCATTAGAAAATAAATCTAAATTCTATAAAAAAAAATCTAAAATGTTAGTAGAAATGGACTATGAGCATTTGATTTTGATGGGAGAGTGGAATGGGGTAATAGACCCAGTGATTGACAAAGGCTCTTCTGAGGGGAAAAAAAAAAACCAAGGCAAACTTCCTAAATTCTTCCTTGAAATGTTAGAAATGTTATCATTGATAGACCTGTGGTGATTACAAAATAAAAATTCCAAAGAATACACATATTATTCAGAATCCCATCAACCAACTTCAAGAATCGATATGTTATTAATCTCATGAGATTTATACAAAGAAGTGGTGGAGACTGATATTTTGGCAAAAAAAAAAAAAAAACAACAGATTACAATCCTATTTTGATGTGATTTAGAACAAAGAAAAAAGACCTATTGCAGAGACTCAATGAATATATATTGAAAGATGAGAAAATTATAAAACAGGATAAAGAACATTTGAAATTTTATTTTGAAGACAATCTTAATAAATGAACTGACCTCAGAACCATCTGGGATGCAAGCAAAACTGTCATGAATGGCTTTTTTTATCCAGAAAAATGCGGAATGGGTAAGGCAAAGAAACCAAAAATTAGAAGATATTTCTCACAAGATAAAAGTTAAAGAACAAGAGATAAATCAAAAAACAAACAAAAAAGAATCTACAATGAGATCAAACTGTTACAAAAACAACTTCCAATTTTAAAATCAACCAAAATAGAAAGAAAGTTAAAATTCACAAGACAAAAATATTTTGAATATGGGAACAAAGCAGGAAAATTATAAACATATAGACCACAGGTAGGCAACCTTTCCCCTTTAAGGGCTGAGGGACTTCAGCTCCCAAAATCCCAGGAGCTATTGGCCAACATGGCTGACATCCCATGCGCAATATGAAGCGGTATATAAATGAAGCTGCTTTGCTTTAAAGGGGAAAGGTTGCCTACCCCGATATAGACTGAGGAAGATGAAAGAAAAAAAAAGTGTTTGAGAAGTATTTTGCCAAGTTTTTAAAGGAAAAACTAAATTTTAAATATTAATTAAAGAACTGTATAAGACAACATACCTTAGGTAAAATAACAGAGCTCCAGAAAAAGACACTTAACTCAAATATTACAATGATGGAGATCCTTGAAGGCATAAAGGAAATGAAATCTGAGAAAGCCTCTGGACTGGACAGATTTTCTGCAATATATTATAAGACCCTATAAGATGAATTGAGTCTTCCCCTACATTCATTGTTTAATGAGATTAAACAAAAGGACATATCGGATTCATGGTCAAAAGCAAATATTACTCTTATACCAAACCCTAATAAAGATTTGTCTCTTCCCCAGAATTATAGACCAATTTCTTTATTAAACTTGGATTACAAATTATCTGCAGCAATATTAGCCAAAAGATTAAGGACGGTACTCCAAGATATTATTCATAAAGATCAATGTGGCTTTTTACCTCAAAGACATATGAGACAAAATATAAGAGCTATGATAAATCTAATAGAATATTATGAGAAAAATCCAGGGGAAAAGGCAGCATTAATTTTTCTCAATGTTGAGAAAGACTTTGATGAAATCAATTGGGATTTTATGATAGAAACAATGAAATTGATGGATTTTGGTGATACATTTATAAATGTATCCAGGCCATATATAAAAATCAATCAGCACAAATAATAATAAACAGAGAAAAAACCAAGAACTGTCCAATAATGAAGGGGACCAGACAAGGATGCCCACTATCCCCATTATTATTCATTTTGACATTAGAAATTCTAATTGAGTTAATAAGAAAAGATAAGACAATCCCAGGGGCTT
Source organism: Phrynosoma platyrhinos (assembly GCA_020142125.1). Lineage (NCBI taxonomy): Eukaryota > Metazoa > Chordata > Lepidosauria > Squamata > Phrynosomatidae > Phrynosoma > Phrynosoma platyrhinos. The sequence goes on from CM034703.1 coordinate 294,469,583, forward strand.
GAGTTAAAGGTCACAGTTACAAAATAAAAACTTATGCTGATAATTTAGCAATTAATCTCAAAGAGCCAATTGAGAATATTAAAAAATTAATGGAAACAATTCAGAAATATGGGAATTTTGTGGGTTTTAAAATTAAAAAAAAACAACAAAATCAATTTTATTAACAATGAACATGTCAAAGAAAGAAGACAAACTTTTAAAGAGAGAATCGGGATTCCAAATATGTAGAAAGGTAACATAACTTGGTATAATTTTATCCAAAAAAAAAAATCGGAAATATTTGACAAAAATTATTTACCTTTATGTAGAGGAATAAAAAAGAATCTGGATAAGTGGACAATGCTATATTTGTCACTAATGGGGTGGTTTTCATCGGTTAAGATGAATGTCCTATCAAAAATAATGTTTCTACTTCAAAACTTCCCAATTCTAACAACAAAATTTTAAAACCTTGGGAAACTGATATATCAAAATTCCTCTGGGCTGAGGAAAAAACGTGAATAAAGTGGAAAATAATGAAAGATGCTAAAGAGCGAGGAGGGCTTGCAATCCCAGACCTGAAAATGTGTTACTACTCCTGTGCTTTAGACTGGATCCAAGAGTGGATAACACTTGATGATGAAAAGACATTATCTCTGGAAGGATTCAACAACAGATATGGATGGAATGGATATTTATTTTATAAAGTAGAGGCTAATAAAGAATTCAATGATCATGCCATCAGAAGAGCACTCTTACGAGTATGGTCAACAATTAAGCAAAAAAATTACAGTAAATTACCAAATTGATTATCCCCACAAGAAGCACTATGGATCACCCAAGCGACACAACAAAAAAGCTGTTTCAAGTATGAAGATCTGTTAAAATGATATATAGATGGTATACATAGATGGTATCTAACACCTAACACCTAACAAACTGAGAAAAATCCAATGCCATGAAAAAGGTAAATGATGGAAATGTGGTACAACGGAAGGGACATTATACCATGTTTGGTGGAGCTGTCCTGCAGCAAAAGAATTTTGGAAGGGAGTTCACAGGACCTTACAACAAAACCCAAATCTCAATTAAAATGACCCTTGAATAGTTTATATTAAACATAATGGAGGGGAGGGAAGAAAGGAAGCATTTAAAATATATCTTATATTCCGTATTGTCTGCCAGAATGATTTATGCCCAAAAATGGAAAGAAAAAGAGGTGCCAACATTGGATGATTGGCTTGCAAAATGTCTTGATATGATAGAACTAGACAAATTGACCATATTCTTGACAGACAAATCAAATCAAGAATGGGACAACAACTGGGAATCATTGATAGATTTTTGTGAGCAGAAATGGCATGTACAAACATAACAAACTAAGGGGGGAAGCAGACGGGTGGCACAGCGCCGCCCCAGGAAGCCGCGGATCGGGGCCGAGGCATCCCCATTCCTCGGGCCCGCAGCACAGCTTCGCCCCCCTGGAAGGAGCACTAAAATAGCACTTCTTCCACAAATCACCAAAGGTGCGCCCCAAAAGGCTGCCAGCACACCTTCAGCAACTCGTCCGCTGCAGCGTGTGTGGACGCTGCAGCGGGAGGGCATCCTCGGAGCACTGGCCGTGCGGAGGGCCAGCTGCTCTGAGGACATTTTGGAGAAGGGGTTGGGGCGCCCAGTGTGGGGCTGCCCCTCCCCTTCCTTGCCCTGAAGACAGCGCTTTGCGCCATCTGCTTCCCCCCTAAAACAATGTAGCTGAAGACTGAAATAGTTAATAATTTATAGGGAAGAGTAGTCTATATTATCTATATTTCCTGTTTAGCTCATTAATACTAACATAGCATAGTTTATAATTACTCTTACCAGGATCATTAATTTGTGGATGAATATTAATATCACAAGCTAAAAGAAGAATATGTTAAAAATGATGCTTGAATATAAACCAAACCACAACCAGAAAAAAACCTAAGGGTCAGGAGGGTGGAAGGGGTAGGAATAATGTTATGGAATACAATGATGTACACACTCAATGTATTGGACAACTTGGCTGTAAGTTTTATTTTCTCTTTTCTATACAAATCACCAATAACTAACAATAAACTTATTTTATACATTGAAAAAAAGTGGATTTTCATCTATTTCTAATTTTTGGTAGACATTTTTTGCAGTCCATGCAACCCATACACACAAGGCTGGATGAAGGTGGCCAGGACTCTGGAGTAGTTTTGAACTACCTGCTTTCTGCAGATATGTAATTTATCTGATGAGATGAAGCATAGAAATAAAATAAAATAAAATAATGAACAGCACAAAAATATTGATACATGAAACCATTAACAGCTTGAACCCAGTTTATTCAATTATTCAAACAACATTCACAATTTGGAGAATAGTAGAAATATTGGGAGATATGGGATGGGGGGAAGAAGAGAACATAAGCTGCACCTTATCCTTTCAGCCATTGCCCCCCTCTCTGTCCCTGCTTGGGGATGAGCCTGGAGAAATTGCACCAGCTGAATCTTTGATAACCCTGCCTTATGTAGAGTGTCTTGAGAGCAGAAAATCTCCCACAAGACTCACCACAGTTTCCCACCCCAGCTGAGAGGATTAGGATGATAAGAGAGCTGGTTCCAATTACCACTGAACTGTAAAGTTTGAGTTTGGTCCTGATATTTCTAAGCTTTACCTACCTGGCAGGATTGTTATGGCAACAAATAGGGAATTCATGTATTGTGTCTTAAGCTCTTTCAGTGAAAACAGGACAAACATAATAAAAGTTGATGCAAAGCTGAAAAATTAGATTGTGATCCATCATTTCCAGCTTCATTGGTTGATAAGGGCATAGTTGTATGAGCTAAGCCATATAATTAGGGAGCATATTCAATCCTGAAATATTATAATTAATATAAGAAATGAATCTGAAATTGTGCTAATTTATTTTGAGAAGGAATTTTAGGTAGCTTTGTTTTCCTAATTACTAAACAAAGAAATAAGAACATCCTAAGGTATGTTATGGATAATTAGAGAAAACCAAATTTATCACCTTGCATAATTACTAACAGTTCATTGGAATTAATGCAATTTCATGCTTTCTTGAACTTTTCATTTTATTCCACAAATGTTTTGTCATTGTATAGTCTTAAATATTATGGTTATAATTATAGATCATGACTGAATAACACCAAAATGTCAAGCATTAAGAGCAGAAACATTTCCTAAGTGAGCAAAATCTTCCACTGGGGTGCAGGGGTGTCGGAAAGAGCTGCAGACTTCCCCCTGCATGTTTATTTGAAAATGTTCTGGTTCATGATATCTCATGTCAACCATCCTTTTACTTTATTATGTAGAATGTAATATATGGGAGCACAATTAATGCAACTGGAAATGATGGATCACAATCCAATTCTTCAAACAAGCAAACATAACAGAAAATGATGAACTTAGCAATTTTCAGAGCGAGTTTATTGTTAAGAATTTTCATAAGCAACTGCACCACCTGTATTCAGGGGACTAGTAATTTGTCACCTCTATTACCTTGTGATATTAATTGCATACAAATGGTCTTTCAGAAAAGAAGCATTTCTCTCTCTGTCAAACTCTTTTGAGTTTCCATAGATCTCAAAGTACTTTCTTAGGGCCCACTTTCCCACATCTTTTTTTTAAATACAGGAAATATGGCTGCTGTCACACTGCAAAATAATGCAGTGTAGAATCCTGAGAATTGTAGTTTATTGTGGCACCAGAGTGCGCTCACAGAGAAGGCTAAATTTGTAACAAAACTACAAATGCCAAAATTCTATAGCACTGACAGTTAACAGAGAGCCAAACACATTTATTCTATAGTATAGATAACAGACTTGTCACCATAGCATACTGAGCCCTGTAGTACAAATCACTCAGAATTAAAGAGTTAACTTTAGTTATATTGAAGCCATAATGTAGTCAGGCATATGAAGAGGTTGGGAAAGTTACTTTTGGACTATACTTCTCCAAATCCTTTACAGTCCATGCTAGCTGGGGATTCTCAAAGCTGAAGTCCCTAAAAGTAATTCTTCCAACCTCTCTTAATGTATCTCTGCTATAAAGACAAGATTCTAGAGGTAGGTTTGGGATCAGCCTTCTTCAGCCTGACACAAAGGTATTCCTTGTGCATATTTATGATGCATTAACCAATTTTAAATTAAAAAAAAACACACACAGGAAATGGTTCTTAAAGAAAGCCTGTTCTCTGCTTCATTAACAATTAATTCCATTTATCATTTTGTGAGACAGAACTTGTTCATGTTTAAGTTCTCGAAAGTCAAACAAAAGTCCTAGTAATCAGAGGCTCCAGAACTAAATATGCAATAACATATATGAACCCACCTTATACTTCACTGAAGCATAGAGGTCATGCAATGTTATCCTATGCATGCTTACTTAGAAACAGGTTTGACTGATATCTATAGGATTTACTTCCAAGTAAACATGTATGTGTTTGAGAATTTGACATTTTTTACAGTATCTAAGGGCCTTTACAGACTGACAGATATAATGCAGCTTGTGACCACTTTAACTTCCCTGGTTCAGTGCTAAGGAATCATGGGAACTGTAGTTTATTGTGACACCGGAGCTCTCTGACAGAGAAGGCTCAATGTCCCTGAAAAAAATAAAATTCCCATGATTCCCTAGCACTGAGCCAGGACAGTTAAAGTGGCCTCAAGCTGCATTATTTCTAGCAGTCTGTGAAGGCCTTAAGGCACCAAATGGGAAAACATTTCTCGTATGACAACCCTGTGAAGAAGAGATCTCTAAGAGCCCTGCAAATAACTGTCCATCTCAAGTCCTCAGGGTTGTGGTTACCTTTATTGAGGGGCTAAGCAGACTGGCGGCCATGGGCCACCCTGGGAAGGTGCGCCGAGGGACTGAGGCATCCCCATGCCTCGATCCTGTGGCGCAGCTTCGCCGCTCCTGAAAGGAGCGCTAAAATAGCGCTCCTTTCACAAGTCAGCAAAAGTGCACCTCAAAAGCTTGCGGCACACTTTCACTGACTTTTCTGCCATAGCGTGTCCGGATGCTGCGGTGGGAGGTTGTCCTCAGAGTGCCGGCCGTGCGGAGGGCCGGCGGCTCCAAGGACGACCTTGGGAGAGGGATGGGGCGCCGAGCGTGCGGCTGCCTCTCCCCTTCCCTGCCTCCAAGATGGCTCTATTACCTGTCTGCCGAGGCTCTGAGTCTCCCCACTTAGGGCTTTTACAGACTACCAGAAATAATGCAGCTTGAAGCCACTTTAACTGTCCTGGCTCAGTGCTAGGGAATCATGGGAATTGTATTTTTTTCTGGGACATTTAGCCTTCTCTGTCAGAGAGCTCTGGTGCCACAATAAACTACAGTTCCCATGATTCCTTAGCACTGAGCCAGGACAGTTAAAGTGGTCTCAAGTTGCATTATTTCTGGCAGTCTGTAAGTCTTCCTCTTTTACTATCTTCAACTTTACCAAGCATTATTATCTTTGCAAATGACTCATGTCATCTCATCATGTGTGTCCAAAGTACAACAGCCTCATTTTACTCAACTTGGCTTGTAGTGAGAGCTTAGGCTTGGTTTGCTCTAAGATCCATTCTTCATTTTTCTGTATAGGACACACTGCATAAATCCCTAGAAATGATATGAAAGCATTTTCAAGATGGGAGCATTGAAAGAACCACTTTTTTCATCTACTCCATGCTCTAAACCTGTTGGATTTAGAGTATGGGCTAGGGATGAATTTCTCCCACTGCAACGGTTGATTCCTGGCATGTGCATTAATGACACACCGAGGAGTATTTCCTCTGAATCATGTTTTAATATTTAATAGTTTGTAGGCCATACAGGACTTTTTGATTTATTAGCATAGCTACAGTACATTGATTTAGGCCCCAGTCTAACAAATTGCTCTACCCCCCTCCCTATTCCATCAGTATCCATGAAATCCAAGGGATTTCAGTGTCTGACCCTGTGCAAATGAAGCCAGGCTGCCCCATGGATTTTTAAGGTGACAGGATAACAAAGCAAATCACAATATAGTAGAAAATCCACATTAGTCAGTGAGGCCTAATGGTAGCTATTCAAAGATTCTAAAGGTGTTAGCTAGGGAAAACCAAATAGCCTGCACAAAAGTGAATATATTATGTAGGCTTTAAAAATGAAAGGAAGAAAACTCAAGGAATTACGGACTGATTAGATGTTCTTCAGTCCCAGAGACAAAATTAAACCAAATCATACAACTATTAGGTTCTTTAAGTGCTGTAAGAGAAACTAGATGATGAGTAGTAATCAACACAGATGTGTTAGGAACAGTCAGGATAAACCAAAATATGTAGTTTCATTCTTCCATGAAACTTTCTTCTGCAAGGCTTTAAACAATTCCAACAGAACAGACACCCCAAAAAGCTTGAGGAAAGGAGGTAATAAGACACTACAATATTACTGGCATACACAAAAGAGTCTAGTAGCACCTTAGAAACTCAGAAATAGTGCAAATTGAGTCCACTTTAAGGGTTAGGGTTAGGGTTAGGGAATCATGGGAACTGTATTTTATTGTGGCACCAGAGCTCTCTGACAGAGAAGGCTCAATGTCTCAGAAAAAAGCCAACAGTTCTCATGATTCCCTACCACTAACCCTAACCCTTAAAATGGACTCAATTTGCACTATTTCTGGCAGTCTGCAACCCTTCTAAGAAGCTTATGTATTATACATTTCCATGGGCAGCAGCACACCTCAGCAATGCACATGCACTGATGGGTCCACAAAAGCTCATTCCACAGAAAATGTATCATTCTTTAAAGTGCCAGAAGGTTCACTTTTGCTTTTGCTACCACAGACTAGTTGTAGCTCCCCCAGAACTAGATATACATCTAACTGGGAGGGGGAGGATACCCACATAACAACAGGGAACATATGCCTATAAATATGTAAGGAAAGAACTAGTGAAATCTGATGATGGGGAGACTGGAGTAGGAATTGAGCTCTGCACTCTTGTTAACTGTAGATATTTGATATATTTGAAAGAGCCACCATAGTGAAATGGCTTCAGCACCGGAAATGGAAACCCAGTGGGTGACAGTGGGCAAGTCACTCAGCCTCAGAGGAAGACAAAGGCAAACCCCTCTGAACAAATCTTGCCAAGAAACCCCTGTGATACATTTGCTTAGGGCTGCCATAAACTGACATTTGCTTAGGGCTGCCATAAACTGACAATCACTTGAGGGCAACAACAATCACTTGAGGGCATATAGCAACAACAATATATTGAAGAAGTATCAGCATGCAATATGCAGTAATTATTTGTGCCTGTATTGAAGAAGATGTGGATCATTGGTGCATTTCAGATGTTTTACACTACAAATCCCATTACTCCTATCCAATTGGTCAAGCTAGCTGGTGCTGATGGGAGTTGCAGCCCCAAATATCTGCAGTATGCCAAGTTGGGGAAGACTGTGCCTGAAGCACAAGCTGCAGCACCATCATACTCATCTTTCTCACTGTTCAGCTGTGCACAAAACTTTTTTATAATTCTGATTTGCTGGTTTCAATCAAACATCTCTACAGCAGTACACTATTTCTAAGTAGCACACTGCCCTGATAATTGCCTTTTGTGATGCTGCTGCCAGCAAACTGTTTATGAGATATTTAACAATGATTCACAATCTGAGAAAAAGGACACATGTCACCTTATCATTTTTGAGCAAGGAATCCCCTTACACACACACAGCCAAGACCATAGATTTTCCATGTATATATTAGTAGGAATCTAGATTGTACACGACTGCATTTTTGTTGGAGAAGCATCAAGGTGTCTCTTTGGCCAAGAAAGAAGTCTGTGATTCCTGCTCCTGCTTTCTAAGAAAATGCAGCCATCTCACTAACCTGCAAATTTGGACTTTATTATAAAGTGCTTTTAAACTGCAATAAATGTTAGATCATAAAGCCTTTGGTGATACCTATCACACAATGATATCTCGCTCTTATCACTGCCTTTTGCTCGAAATGTGGCTAGTCCACACCTTATCATTGGTGGAGAAAATAGTTACCCAAGGAAAGGTAGGGGGACTGGGGGGTCCCCACTAACCATCAGCTTCACTTTATATGTTGTGGAAATTAGCAAGAGGTTGGGTAACTGTGGGCACATTGACACCTGTGGATACTGGTAATAACTGAGGAGGACTCCAAATTTGAGTGAATTTAGTTTTACTTAGAAATACACAAGAATGCATCCACACATATGATAGCAATTCAAACAGACACAGCATCCACAGCAAACTAGATAGCAGAATTTGAGATGTTTGAAGAAGGCAATATTTACCTGCCCAAAGAGCAGACCACAGAAAGCCACTCAGGCTGGGAACTGAGGGTGACACAATCACAGAGTACAGACTGAGGGCCAACTGTGTGCATATTATTGGTGCTGAGGCTAGGTTTTGGGTCTCAAGCAGTGGGCTATCTTGTGAGGTAACAAAAAGACATATGAACCTGCTAGAGCCCTAAGATCTTCAGGATAATGGTTTCTCTTGGTCTCACCACCATCACAGACTCACTTGGTGAGGACACAAGAAAAAACCTTCTTGGTGTCTGTTCCCACCCTCTGGAACTCCCTTCCATGGGATGCTAGGCTGGCCTCCTCTCTGCTGGCCTTTCACCAGCAAGTAAAAATGTTTTTATTCAGGTAGGGTTTTCAAAATCATGACAGGGTTTCTTTTATATGGGATATGTGTTTTATACTATTTTTTTTAAAAAAACTTTTATATATTTTTAATCTTAATTTTATACTGTTTTAACTACATATAAAGTGAAGCTGATTTTTTAAAAGAAATTTAAAGTGTTTTCCTTTTGTGAGTTTCCTTGGGTCCCTTTTTAGATAAATGTGGCATAAAAATGAAATAAGTAAATAAATAAAATAAGAGTGTCCTTTCCCAGAAATCACCAATGGGATTCCAGACTGGTTGATCACTCTAACTTTAGGGTGACAAAAACAATGATTGGTTGAGGACAACTTCAGGGTGGATGGAGAGGGAGATTGCTTGAAACACAACAGAGAGGTAGGCAGAAAGAGATATCTTACTACTTTGGAGCAAGGAGACCTCTCAGTGTAGGAGGAAATTCAAAGGAGCCTGGGGTGAGGAAGTATTCAGTACACTCATCTAGTTTTGATTGTAATATTACCTAAATCATGCACATGATCTTGGCTCTTTCCTCATACGAACTTCATCTAGTGTTCCAAAAGATCATCATGACCTCTTAAGAACATGCTGAGTCCAGATATGAAATATGAAAACATGGGGATCCCAAATAGAGAATGGCATATGAAGAGTGTGCTAATCAAACCTGTCAATAAACTCCCACTTGCACTGGCATAACATTAGTCCTCAGATGCAATAAGTTACTCCTGTGGCAGTTCCAGGATTGGGCAGTCACATCATGTCAGTGTTTCTTCCTCTCCCCATCTTCCTTCCTCATGCTGTTTGAGAACAGCCTGTTGTTTTATTTTCATTTTCATTTTTTTGTTTAACCACATTAGCATATCCCTGGGATTTCATTAAAAAACAACAGATGCATAGACAAATGAAAGGCATGCTGGGTAGGGCATTGGATAGAAAAGCAGGCTTACGGATGATCAACAGTCTAGTCGTGCTATAAAATGGATGTGTGCTAGGGAAGGTTCCCAAACCAGTATGTATTTACTTCCTTTCATTAACATAATTACAGTGAGGATGGGGGTTGTGTGGAGGCACACAACAACAACAAAAACAAGGTTCACAACACCCAGCAAGGGGCTTTCATGGTGCTACTACATAGGGGAGTCAGCAAAGGGACTGTTTCACATTAATATTGTTGCACCTCTGATGCCCATCTGGACAATGGCTTCAACAAAACTATTTTGCAGTCTTCCTGAATTTGGCAGCTTCCAGACGTTATCATTTCCAGCTCCCATTATCCCCAGATAGCATGGCTAGATTTACTCTCCAACCTTGCACATTCCAGATGTGCTGAACTGTAGCTTTCATTTTTCCTGTCCAATACCTTGCCTGGGGATGATGGTAACAGGAGTCCAAACAACTGGAGGATGCCAGGGTAAAAAAGGCTTTCATGTAAATAAATATATTCCTGATCTTTTAATCAGGATTAGTAAAGTAGAGGCCACCTAGCTTTCGAATTTTAAAAAATAAAATAAAAGTACAGTAACTGTTGCTAGTGATTGATTAATCTCTCCTCCATAGCACATATTCATTCAGTCCTCTGGTCTTTTGTGTTTGTTGTACCAAAAATAAAATGAAAATCTCTGGTGGATATGGTGGATATTACATTCAACAATTTATTGGAATCTAGGACAGTAAAAGGAACTTTACCACGCTGCAAATAAAGAGGCTGGTTTTAACCTTCAAAAATATTAAATTTTTTGATAAAAATCTAACTGCTTTGAGACCTATATATATTTTTTTCCCTAACACTACTTCAATAACATCTATTGCTTTTATAACAGCACTTTGTGGAGCCTACATTATTATGACTGTGTTATGACAGAATTTTATATACACAAGTAATGTTATATAGACAGCAAAAATGCTGTTCTAAACAAACAGGCTAAAATTTAGCCATAGCCAAGACTTCATGATACTCTTCAAAACATCTAACAAATGATATAACTTCATGATACTCTTTAAAGCATCTAACAAATGATCTAACAAAGCAGTTAGATCATTTTCACACTCAGTGATTCTTAATATATTTGAATATTTCATTAAACATTCAATAGAATCATGGAATCATAGGATCCTAGAATGTGAAGAGAACACATGGGCCATCCAGTCTAGTCCCCTGCCATTCAGGAATACACAATCAAAGCACTCCCCACAGATGACCATCCAGTCTCACTTTAAAAACTTTCAAAGAAGCTGACTCCACCATTTTCCAAGGCAGCGTGTTTCATTGTGGAACAGCTCTTACTGTCAGGAAGTTCTTCCAAATGTTTATATAGAATCTCTTTTCTCATAGTTTGAATCCAATGCTCCAGGTCCTAGTCCCTGGAGCAGCAGAAACTGCTTGCTCCATCCTCAATTTGACAATTCATCAAATATTTAAATGGTCTAGCATGTCACTCCCTAACCTCCATTCTCCAGGCCAAATACACCCAGGTCCCTAAACTGTTCTTAGCCTCCTATGGACATGCTCCAGCTTGTTCAAATCCTTCTTGAATTGTGGTGCCCAGAAATGGACACAATATTTCAAGCAAGGTCAGATCAAAGCACAATATAGTTGTATTATTACTTCCCTTGATCTAGACACAATAATTATACTGATGCAGCCTAGAATTGCATTGGCTTTCTTAGCTGCAACATCACACTGCTGACTCATGTTCACCTCTTGGTCCACTTAGGGGGGTTGCAAACTGCCAGAAATAGTGCAAATTGTGTCCACTTTAAGGGTTAGGGTTAGGGAATCATGGGAACTGTTTATTTTCTAAGACATTGAGCCTTCTCTGTCAGAGGGCTCTGGTGCCACAATAAAATATAGTTCCCACGATTCCCTAGCACTAACCCTAACCCTAAAAGTGGACTCAATTTGCACTATTTCTGGCAGTCTGCAACCCCCCAACGATTCCTAAATTGTTTTTGCATGTAGTGCTGTCAAGCCAGGTATCACCCATCCTATATCTGTGCATTTCACTTTTACTGCCCAAGTGTAGTATTCCACATTTCTCCCTACTAAAATTCATATTGTTAGTTTTGGCCCAGCTTTCTAATCTTGTGGTTTTAAATTCTGATCCTGTCCTCTGGAATATTTGTAAGCACTCCTAACTTAGGGCCTAAGCAGATGGGCGCCCCGAGAAGCTGAACATTAGGGCTGAGGTATCCGCACTCCTCGGCCCCGATCCACTTCTTTTTGGGCCCTGGAAGGAGCGCTAAAATAGTGCTCCTTCCACAAGGTGCTGAAGGTGTGCCACAAGAGGTGTTGGGTGCACCTTCGGCATCTCTTCCGCCACAGCGTGTGCGGGTGCTGTGGCAGAAGTACGTCTTCAGAGTGCTGGTCGTGTGGAGCGATGGGCGCTCCGATGACGTGTTCGGGAAGGGGTTGGGGCGCCCAGCATGAGGCTGCCCCTCCCTTTCCTTGCCTCCAAGACAGTGCAAAGCGCCATCTGCTTCCCCCCTTAGTTTCTTCTGAAAATTTTATAAGCACACCCTCTATGCCATGATCCAAGTCATTGAAGAAGATGTTGAATCATACTGTGCCAAGGATAGAACCCTATGGCAGCCTGCTAGTCACTTTTCTCCAGGATGAGGAAGAGCTTTTGTTGGGCATTTGCCTTCCTCCAGCCTGCTGGGGCCTCTCCTATTCTCTAGGAATTGTCAAATATTATTAACAGAGAATCTGTTTCTACCAGTTCTTTCAATACCTTGGATATAGTTTACCTGGTCCTGGAGACTTTAATTCTTATAGAATAGTCAGCTCTTCCTATATTACCTCTTTACCTATTCTATGCTTCACTTCCCCTACTGCATCCTCTGATCCATTTCCCCCAGGTAAAACATTGCTCTCCTTTTCAGAGAAGAATGAGGCAAATAATGTGTTCAATAGTTCTACCTTTTCTCTGTTCCCTTTAGCATTTTGCCACCTTCTCCGCCATTTCCTTGTTTTTCCTTTTTCTATGGACACAGCCAAAAAAAAAGTCATTTTATTGTTTTTAACCTCTTTAGTAAGCCTGAGCTCATTCTGTGCTTTACCTTTCTGTCTTTCACCCTACATGAGCTCGCTATTTCTTTTAATACTACTTTGGTGATTCCCCTTTTTTCCATTTCTTGTATGTGTGCCTTTTGAATATTAGCTCGGTTGGAATTTCTTTAGACATCCATCCTGGTTTCTTTAGACACCTCCCATTTTTCTTCCTCATTGAAACTGTTTGAAACTGCCTTGAAACTCTCAGTTGTTGTGTTTTTATAACTCCCATCCCTCATGAACGTCATTCTCTGTTAGTATCCCTCACTATGGAATAGCCACCGCTATTTCCCAAAGTTTACTGATACCAACATTCTTAAAAAGTAAACTATGGACTTTATCACACAGGGGAAATTTATAGTTTATCCCATACAAATCCCGAAAAAACATGTAATTATGCACAACAATTTCACATGATGTCACACAAAAACTGCTATTAAAGTGGTCAGAAAGTGGTGTTATCCCAGATCTTTTTACTTTCGGGATTTTAGTGAAAATGCATTTTCAATATTACTGTAATTGCGTATTTACTCTAGTGTGAAGATTCTTTTACATATGATTACATCAACAAGGTTGCTCATAGGCCAAAAATGGAAAAATCAAGATCTACTGCCCATGGATGACTGGTTGATGAAATTAATAGAGATGAAGGATATGGACAAATTAACTGCCTTATTAAATCAAAAAGAAATAGAGAAAGTTGACATGGATTGGTCTCCAATTGAAGACTATTTGAAATTAATATGGTGTTAAGATAGCAAACTACACATGATATAAATGTATGGAACTATAATATAGAGATTATTGGATAAGATTGATGACTTGATTTTTATTTTGAGAACAAAAGGGACGATTATTTTTGTGATGTATAGAAAGACTTAGAATTACAAATACAAATAATAAGTACTTATTGTCAATGAACTTATAGAAATATAAATGTATAGGTTGTGAAATGAGATGACAATTAATAACCACCCAACTTATTGTTTATTCTATGTTTTACTGTAAGTTGCTTAATTGTAAATAAAATTATTAAAAAAAAATAAGAACCCTTGGATTTCTAGACTCCGCGTGCTATCTTGAGAGTGCATGCTGACTTCATGACGGTCTGTATTCTGATCGTAGCTCCCTCAGTCATCCTTCTTCCTCCTCCCCATTTCGGCAGCCGTGCTTCATCATCATTACCATCAACATTCACCGTGGATCCCAGAGAAGCCTTTGGAAGTGAGTAACTCCCTCAGTCTGGTCCCTCTCAAGCTATCCTCACTTTCACTCCTTTATTTATAAGTGTGCAGTGTTTGTGTGTGGTATATTTGTGTATGTGCAGTTTTCCCCTTTTAATAAATATTTAGACTTTAATTGGAGATGCCTGCTTCAGCGTCATCCATTGCGGGATTCCTTAGTCCTCTGGTATACATAACACTTCCTGGTCCCATGGGGCATTGTTAGGATCCCACTTTTGCATATTTGAGCTAATTATAAATTCTCCTAATTATATCCTTCCTAACAAAAAGAAATTCACCTCTGTGACACCTTTCAGTTGTGATCAAATATGAACAGCAAATCCCAACCACAATATGTGTGCACAGCCCAGTAGTCTGGCATCTCGACCAAAGGCCTAGCAGAAGCCAGTTGGAAAGAAATTTATGAATGCCCAGCTTTGTACATTACAGAATATCTGATGTGATTTAAGTGCATTGATTTTCTCATTTTCTGCTTCCAAACATATGCCATGAGTTTGCTTTTGTTTTCAAGAATTGTGATATTGTGAGTGATAGTGTATTGCTTTCTGGTGTTCATGCAATTTGTGTGCACTCAAAGGTAAACAACATGATGAAGTAATCACAGGAAAAATGAGTGTTTATATTAGCTAAAATTTCAGATTCTCTCTCTCTCCCTCCCTCCCTCTCTCTCTCTCTCTCACACACACACACACACAAACATACACATTTTATTCTGCTGTTTTTTTCCCCACTGCTGGTCTGATGCTCTTATGAAGCATATCTAATGATTTACCCAATTGTGGATATTATTGTTGATCTCATGTCTAGAGCCCTCTTCAGGATTATGAAAAATGTGTGTTCTCACTATATGAGGAAGGAAAGAGGTAATATGCATGTTAGCTCTGCTCCTTTCTGTACCTCTTTTTGTCACCTTTTGCTTGAGTGTATGGAGAGACTGTCTGGAATAAGGAGCCTTTTCTAGTGGCATCTGGGGGCTCCTGTTCATCAGGACATTGGGTTTTAGTCAGGTATTCATCTGAGCCTATATAGCTTTTGAAGGTACCAAACCTATTTGGGTGTTACGGTTCACCCAGCACCAGCCTCTTCTCTCCATTGAGGCTTTCCATAAAATTTCAGTGAAGGTTTTAAACTCATCCAGAGGAAATGTCTTTCTGGAAACATCTAGTCTCTATATATAGGTAAATAGGTAGTGTGGTTGTTCCTGCTTTCCCTCCTGACAGGTAGAACTACACACTTTAAAAAGATCTGAGAAGGATTTAGCAAACAAACTAAAGGTAATTATCTCTGCCCAGTTTTGCAGGAAGCTCTGCCTCAATTATTTTAATGAATGGCTGGAACTAGATCTAAACAAAGAATGTAAAGAATGCTTACCATATCACCATACTAGCTGACACAGCCCTACTACACATTAATATTTCTTCAGCTTCATTAAATTTCTTTAGCTTCCAGAACTTGGATCTAGTGTGAGACCAGGATGCCAACTTCTACACTCCCCATCATGATTTTGGGGATTTGAGTAAAATATACTTTGCATTGAAAAAAGGGCAAAACTAGTGCTGTTTGACATATAACATTCAGCCAATGCTAGGATCTATGCTTGTTGATGTAACAACACAACAGTCACAGCATTTCCAAATATTGTGCATTTTTACAAAAATGCATAGAAGTATCATCCAAAAATACACAATTTTCTCCTAAAACATCATAATTGACACTACCACTACCACCTTCAGGAGCAACAACAACAAAAACAACAACAACATCAATGAAGAGCCTGCTTCCTTCCATCAATTTTCATTATTTCCATTTGATGACCAACTGTGAAATAACAAGACCTGACACAAGGTATTGAGTTAAATGTTGGGGCATGTGTGATCTGGGATCAACATGCAAAAGATTTATGCCAGGAACAAGATTCAACAGAAAAGTCTCTACTGTGAAGTTCAGTGAAGGCTGTAGAGAAAAAAAAAATCATCCCATGCAGAAACTATCAGCAAGACAAAAACTGCTGGACTGCTGAGTTCTCATGAAGAAGCTTTCATTCTTGACTACACTTATATATATATCAGACTGACAAAGTGCTACACCAGGCTCCTATTTACAAAGCAACCACACTGAGCATTCAGCTCACTCACTTATATACAATATCTCCCCCTGGGATTTGAGTCCAGCCCACTACTGGTATGTCACCCAGTTTCCTGTCACCTGATAGCCATGACTCTGCAGAAGTAAAGTTTGTTGACTTCGTCTCCTGCCCTTCTGTCATCAGTTGACTCAGGAGTCTTCAAATGATGAGTCATCATGTCTCCCAACTGAACTCAGGTTACATTTTTACCTTTGCTCCAGTTTCATGCCATAGCCACATCTGTGGCATTTTCTACCCAAAGTGCAATTTACTCTGAAATTAAACAGGGGACAATTTATTTGACCTAAAAATGTATTTAACAAACAGAACCTGGGGATAAGCAATGGGGGAGGAGCAAGCTGATTTGGGTCCAGCTGAGGCCAGGTGTCAACCTGTGATGACTTCCTCAGCCTTCCCTTGGGTGTAATACCAGACCTCAAGGGCGATCCAGTATCATAGGTTGCTCCCCAGCAGGCCATTTACCAAAATACCAACTGAGATAATTCCCCACCCCCACCCCACAGGTCTGTAGATTTTACTGGAGAGTGCAAAACCCTGGTCAGCCCACCCCCCAGGACCCACCCTCAGGCCCACCAGTCTATGGGGGTGGTTCCAGATCCCAAACCTTTTTTTAAAAAAAGGATGCCAAGGTGCACACTAAAGACTGATATTTCCTCCAATAACCTGCCACCCAAGCCAATTGACAGTCTCCCCCTGACATAGTGTAGGGTAGGCAAAAAACAAACAAACAAACAAACAAACAAACAAATGTAAAGGGGAGAAAATTTCTTCTTGGCCCATCATAGTTCACAGTGCATGGAAGTCAGGAGAGTAGGTGCAAGAAGAAAATCCAAAAGGGCTGGTGAAGGGGTAGGAGGGCTGTAAAGCATTTCTGGCTTCATCCACTTCACAAGTTACAGCCTGGTGCCCAAGTACCAAGTCAATTAAATTTGGACTTTATTCCAGGAGAGCATATAATAATCCTTCTGCCGGAGTGTCTGTCATATATCTGGGTTCAGGGATGCATTACTGTACAAGACCGAATCAAGTTAGGATTGGAATCCCTATTCTATAACTTCTTCTGTACATGATATAGATGAAAAAAATTCTTACTTCTCATTTTCTTCTCCTTCTTTTCAAAAACAAAGTATTATACTGTATTACATTTTATTATTCCATTATTTCACTTGTATCCCAACCTCTTCCCTTCCTTTTC
Organism: Phrynosoma platyrhinos; assembly: GCA_020142125.1. Lineage (NCBI taxonomy): Eukaryota > Metazoa > Chordata > Lepidosauria > Squamata > Phrynosomatidae > Phrynosoma > Phrynosoma platyrhinos. Next base: position 294,486,871 of record CM034703.1, read on the forward strand.
TTTATGTCTCACCTGGGACTCAAGGTAACTTACAAGACAAAGTGAAATACAACACATGATGATAAAAACATACAGAAAGTTTGGGTGTGGGTCTCTGGTCACCATGGTCCTGGGGCAATCGGGGCTAGAGCGGCTTCTCGCTGCACCTTTTGGCCCATCTGCTTCGCCACAGAGAAGCAGTGCTGGATCTATAAATCATTACCTGAAAAATACTCATCCAAAAATCAAAGCTCTGACAGTGCATGACTAAGCTCTGGAGTTCCCCTGAAAGGACTGAAGGTTTATGGCAATGTAGAAACTCTTCTATTTAGGCCTCAGTGGCTCACCTCTGGTTTGTGAAGATTAAAAGTAAAGCTGTGGTTGGTTTAACTTCTTAAATGGGAGGAAAGAGATAGGTTCTGGATTTCTGGTGGCACTCTGATTTTCTTATTTACTGAAAAAGTAGGTTTTCTTTTCTCTGCCTATTCAATCAGAATTGCACTTGTAGCACATCCTCTTGCTAGATAAACAATGATTGGGAGATATGTAAAAAAGAATTACAAAGAGTGGAGAGTCATGTGGGAGGGGGCACAGCAAAACCATATATGAGGTGACTGTTATGTACAGGGATAAAGCCTTAGAAGAGATGGCCGGACCTAGGATACATAACCAGCCCCACAACACTTCTTCACTTGGTTTACCTTCTCATAGAATCATAGAGTTGGAAGAGACTGCAAGGGCCATCTAGTCCAATCCCCTGCAATGCAGGAACTCACAATCAAAGCATTTCCAACAGATGGCCATCCAGCCTCTGTTTAAAAAATTCCAAAGAAGGAGACTCCACCACACTCCAAGGGAGTGTGTTCCACTGTTGAACAGCTCTTGCTGTCACGACATTCTTCCTAATGTTGAGGTGGAATCTCTTTGCCTGGAGCTTGCACCCATTGTTCTGGATCCTAGTCTCTGGAGCAGCAGAAAACAAGCTTGTTTCATCCTCAATAGGAAATATATAAAAGGAGTTATCATATAACCTCTTAACCACCTCTTCTTCATGTTAAACATACATAGCTCCCTAAGTTGTTCCTATAGGGTATGGTTTAACCATTTTGGTTGCCATCCTTTGGATACACTTCAGCTTGTCAACATCTTTTTTTTTTTTTTTTTTT
>CM034703.1:294495469-294517461 GCA_020142125.1 Phrynosoma platyrhinos
CAATAATGTTAGGAAAGGTAGAAGGAAGTAGAAAGAGAGGAAGGCTACTTGATAGCTCAATAGACTTTATTAAAGAGATCACAAATATGAGTTTGCAGGAGTTGGGCAGAGCAGTAAAGGACAGGGGGGCTGGAGATGTCTCATCCATAGGGTCACCATGGATCGAGATCAACATGAAGGCAGTTAACAACAACAAATGCTATGCTTTGATGTTATCTGCAAATTTAATGAACATCCTCTCAATTTCTCCATTCAAGTCATAAAGCTATTGAATCACGTCAAGTACAAAACAGAACCTTGGCCATCCCACTTGGCATTTCTTTCAAAAATCACAATGAATAATGACAAGCACTTGAAAGCAGCTAGAAATCCATATACCAACCCATATTTTACCAGCTTGTTCACAAGAACACCATCGGGGACCTTGTCAAAAATCTTATTTAAAACAAGATATATTGCATAGCACCCCTGATCTACCAAGCTTGTAACTCTATCAAAGAAAGAAATAAGACTAGTCTGGCATGACTTAGGGCCTTGGCAGATGGCTAATTGAGCCGTCTCCAAAGCAGGGAAGAGGAGGGGCAGCCGCACACTCGGCGCCCCTTCCTCTTCCCGAGGTTGCCCTCAGAGCCGTCGGCCCTCCACACGGCCGGCGCTTTGGGGGCAACCTCTTGCCGCAGCGTCCGCACACGCTGCGGCGGAAAATCCAGTGAAAGTGCACCTCAACCTTTTGGGGCGCACTTTTGCTGACTTCTGAAAGGAACACTGATTTAGCACTCCTTTCAGGGGCGGTGAGGGAGCGCCGCAGGAACGAGGCGTGGGGCTGCCTCGGTCCTGCGGCACACCTTCCCAGGGTGGTGCAGAGCTGCCAGTCTGCTTCCCCCCTTAGTTTTGAGAAAGCCATGTTTTAGTAATCAATGTATTCTTTTCTGCATGTGTTCAGACCTTTTCGTCATCTGTTCTATAATCTTTCCCTGTAATAATGTCAAACTGACTGGTGTTTAGTTGTCCTCTTCCCTCCTACCTTTTAAAGATGGAAACAAGTTCTGCATCCCTGCTACCCTATTAATTGTCACTTATCAGTAAAATTTAAAAATATAAGTTGGATCTTCAGGACAGTTGTTAGGATAAAGCACACTTAGTAAATGCAATCATTTCACTTGAGACTATTTATGTTGAATTGATTTTATATAATTCTTATGAAATAATAAAAATATTCTCCAGGACATGACTGAATTATAAGCATTTAGATGTGAGTTACGTAACCTTCATTCATAGTAATAACCTCCATTATTCACAACTGGTTAATATGCATGAAGAAAATGCCTCTCAATTGTATATTAGGCTAAGGGAAATACAAAAAGAATTCTACAATATTTCCAGACATTTTCCCTCTTATTCTTAGCATGGCTGACATCACAAATATGTGACTACTATTTCTGGCAGTGAGATTACAGAATTGAAACTGTACCTTTTTAACTCCTGTCTGACATTTGTTTAATGCCACTTCCCCATATTGCCAGAGAGGTTATATTGAAAACAACAGGCTTCTAAATACAGGAAGCCAAAAGACAATGCCACTGTGGTATTCTAGGAAGAGAGCCAGCAACAAACAAACAAACAAACAAACAAACAAACAAACAAACAAACAAACAAACAAACAAACAGAAAATACACCTGTGAGTAAAGGCTGCCTAATTTAACACCTTTGTTGGATAAAATACTGATTGTATTTTATGTATGCACAGTAGTTCAATGCTATTCATTTTAAGATTATCTATGGATTGGTCAAATGACTGTATACCTAGTAATTTATCAGAGGGAGATTTAGAGGCATGGGAAAGCTCAATCTGCAGCTCTTTTTTGTACTAAATTGTTGTTAGTCACTTGGTGTTCACTTCTGTTTTCTTTACGGTTGCCCTCCCCTCCAGCTTGCAATTGTATTGTGTGTTTCTTGTAAATTCTGCAGTTGGGTCACTACAAAGAGCACTTGGGTTAAATAAAGGCAAGTAATTTGAGCTAGCCTCTGCCTAGTGGTAGAAAATGCACCAATGAACTGAGGAAGGATAAGGCAGCTTCCTAGATTGGTGCATTCCTAAGAGCTCACTGATGGTTTGTTATAGTTCTTCTCCCACATTTATTTTTATCTTTGTACTTTCTGTCTTCAGCTGTCTATTCAGTAATCCTAGGTTACTTCAGTCTAGTCTGGTGTGGGCTGGAAGCATGATTAGTAGAATTTAGCTTTCCAAAACCCAATCAGATTTGCTATATATGTTTTTGTGGGGGTGTGGTGTGGTGGTTTCATGGTTGTTAATAAGAATGCCTGCTAGTATACAGAGAGAATCTTCTTGATTATTTTAAAATTGAAGTCTGCATACTGTTGTTCTTCTTACTTCAAATTCCAGTGTTGGTGAACATTTTCAGCTCAAGGTCTATATTCCATTGTTGGAATAATCTTGTGGCACTGCCCTCCAACAATAGATGGGGAGAAATGGAAAGTAAATGAAACCAAATTAAAAACTACTTGAGCTCTACCAATGCAAGTTTTATCTATATTAATTAGAGCACAAATTTAACAAACAAACACTTTTATTTACTTATTTATTAAGACACATCCATAAAGTCTTTGACTCAAAAACTGGCAAAGCCATTTACAATATTATATACTAAAATAGAAAAAACAAAATCAAACCACCTTGAAACAACGAAGAAACAAAATTTCATTACAATTACTAATATGCAGGAGTAACTGTTAGTTTGGCAATCCTGAAAAACAAGATGCTTGAGCAAAAATAAATAAATATTGAAATAAAAATAGTGGTGAATATATCCCACATAGTGAGACCACTGCCTGAGATATGCAGATTTTCCTTTGAAAAATCATCTCAAAATCCATCCACATTGAATTATAAGTCCATTTCCACAACAGCACCATCCCCTAAAGAGAAAGAAACCATCAATCATAAAGCTCACCAAACTAAATAATTTCATTACTTTTTTCATGAAGGAACGGTTGTGCCATGATGGAGCAGGAGCCCATACACACTGACAGCAGAAGATCCCTTTCACACTATACAATTATATCACTCTAATTGTGATGGCTTTAGCCTATGGAATTCTGGTATTTGTAAATTCATGAAATATTTAGAAGTCTCTGCAAACAGCTCTAGCGCTTTTCAAAACTATAAATATGAGCATCTTGTAAGATAAAACCATCATACTTAAAATACTATCAAAGTGCTATAATAGTGGTAGTGGAAAGAGAATATAGCAAGTATCCTGAAGAGCTCTAGAAACAACAAGTAATCTAAATAACTGATGGGCATACTGGACAAGGATAGGATAAGATCAGGAGGAAATTGGAATTGTTTCAAAGATTGCAGAACACCTTCCGATAATGCCCAATATCTCCTTATTTAAGTATTCATTTTAGAATATTCCAGTATGCACTGACATACTGTATATCTTCATGTGTTCATGATACATATGTTCAAGTCTCATTCTTAAGTTAATATTCTAATTTCTCTCTGTCCATAATTGGAAAAAATAACAACCATAATGTGAACCATTTAGAAACATTTTTTTTTAAATATACAGAATGAGGATGTGAACAAGGTCCTTTCTGACCCATTAAATCAATCAAATAGGTGGGTAATGGGAGTGGTGATTGTTTTGCTGTAGCAAGGCAAGTTTCTATCTTTCGGAGAAGCATACCCTCCAACATTTTTGCAGAGGAAAATCAGGCCATGTGTGGCCAAGAAAAATCACAGTATAGTCAAGATGGCAACAAGTCATTAATGCAGCAGAACCCACAGTCTAAGAGAGGGCTACAGCAGTTTGCTTTTACCTAAGCGTCTTCCTCCTGCTGAGTTAATTGACTGTAAACTACTTTAGCACTTTGGTCTCTGTTTGCAACATTTTAATTGTGTCTGAATTTGCACAGGCAAAATAATGTGTCCTTACTACAATGTCAGTCCTGTTCAACCACATGATGTTCCTCTCTTTCTGAACGGAAACACTTTTTTCTTTCCTTTTATGTTTAAGGGCTTCAAAGCAATTTAAAAAACATTCCAGTTTACTCCACTGTTTTTGAGAAGATCAATTTAAAAAAAACAACAACATGTGGTTTGATATTGGGTTCAAGGTGGAATCAAGAGTAGGTGGAGATTGGGTGTGGTGATCAGCTGGTGGATGGGTGGCATAGAGTCATCAGAGATATGTCAGCTGGGTTCATGCTCACCTACGAAGGGCTAGAACACTATTTTCTTTGAACTCCAAACATATATGAATTTTTGAATCAGGGGTAGGCAACCTTTCCCCTTTAAGGTCCGAGGGACTTCAGCTCCCAGAATCCCAGGAGCTATTGGCCAACATGGGACTATTGGCTAACATGGTTGAGGCTTCTGGGAGCTGAAGTCCCTCTGCCCTTAAAGGGGAAAGGTTGCCTACCCCTGCTTTGAATCTTTGACTTTTTGTTTGCATTTTTATGTCTTTTCATGTAGTGTGTGTGTATATGGGTGGGGGGTGCATCATAAGGCAAGCACTATAAAACACTTTCCTGGGCGTAATCACTATGGAATTCAGTAGGACCTGTGTTTGACTAGATCTGCATAAGATTGCTCTATATGCCATCAATCCTATAGCCACTTTCCTGGAATTAAATGTTAAAAATGAGAGATCAAAGTAGAGTGGGCAGAAGCAACACATATGAGGGCTAAGGTAACTACCTAGGTTTGCACCTAATTTGATGGGAGTGGAGGTGAGTGGTCAGAATGAAGGAAAACAGGGAAAGGCTATTTGATTAAGCCAGGGGTAGGCAACCTTTCCCCTTTAAGTGCTGAGGGACTTCAGCTCCCAGAAGCCTCAGCCATGTTGGCCAATAGTCCCATGTTGGCCAATAGCTCCTGGGATTCTGGGAGCTGAAGTCCCTCGGACCTTAAAGGGGAAAGGTTGCCTACCCCTGGATTAAGCAAATATGCACATGCCTGGTTGGAACAAAACAAAAACACCCTACAGCTGCTGTAGTTGTGTGACTGGGCATAAGCTGATATGGGGTACATGCACACAGAGTAGAAACAGTAGCTTGTACTAGTGTGGCTACATGATGGGGGTCCCATGTAGCTTTTCAAACTGATTGCAGTTTGGATTCAAACAGGTATGTGTGTGGCAGTAAAGGGATCCAACTGGGGAAGGATGCTATGCAGTGGAGCTGGGATACAGACCTTGGGTAGAGTCAGCCTGGGAAATTTTAAAGGCATTTGAAAAAGTGTACAATAGAAGATCAATCAGGACTGCCCCCACCAAATCTGGACAGTTGGAGAGTATGAAAAAGAGGCTGTGGTTAGGCCTTTACTGAAAACACTATCTCTAAACTATATTAAACTCCCTCAGCAGTCTCAACTCTCTTTCCCTGACAACCTTAGCTCTCCTTCCCCCAGCTGAAGAATTGCAGCTGGAATGGGTGCTACCTAGTCATCTCCCACTTCCTCTCCAAAACAGATGAATGGGCTGTGACTGTGTCTCCAGGGTTTGAAAACTGTGAAGGACAAGTGGGTGAGTGAATACTAGGGATAGAAATAATGTTTAAAAATATTTAGGAAAACCATGATTTTTGAGGTTTTGGGATCCCTGATAAGAAACATATCCACATTTTGAAATATCATGCTAACATATTAAACCTGGAAAATGTGACATCAGAAATGATTTACCATTTTCAAAAAAATTGAATTTGTTAGATCTGAATATCTGAAGATGTTGCTCTGAATATTGTGCTTCACTTCTCATTGCAGAACATCTATAGCCATCATTTATCAGTTCAGTTGATCTTATAACCATTAACAAAGCTTAGACTTGGCCACAGATGCTATCATTTAATTCAGAGCAAGGGATCAATGTCACTTTATATTTATATAGCATTTGAACATTATTGTACTGCAGAGGACCATTATTGTGAGTTTGGCTTCTGTTCCTCAATAAGGGAAGCACCAGCACTTCAAATTAGCTTCTTGGTAAACTTGAATTTGTACCAAGTTTCTTTTGGCTTGAAAGGCATGAGTATGTTCTTCCTGATGTACTTTTCATCTAAACTAATCCCATCATTTCTAGTTGGATTATAGCTTAAAGTACATGAGGGGATGATTTTACAAGCACTGTAGATAATTGTCTTGTATTTCCTACCTCAAAGGACCAGGTGTAGATAAGCTTATAAGGACATTTATATGGACCCAGCACACTGGGAGAGGAGACGCAAAGGCAAAATCAGCACCAGCATCCATGGAGAGAGAAGAGCTACTTCTCTGTCTGTTTTTTTTACCTCTCTCCCTGAGAATGTTTGCCTGCAGCTCCACAATTCCCATCAGTGCAAGGACATGTGGTGCTGACTCAGTTTTTGACATACTGGCAAAGAACCATCTGCAATGTTTTGAAAGCATATATAATCTGTCTTTTTAAGGAAGTAAGCCTATTGCTGACAGGGATGTTACCCAAGGGAGTCAGCCCTTTGGGAGAGCCATTTTAGGGTTAGGGCAAAGGTGTTTCAGTAGTCAATCATCAATAGGTATTCTGTAATTGTACCCTGCCCCCAGCTTGTTGTGCTGGGAGTCTTCATCATCCATGCAGAGATAGCTGAATCAGAATTTGGTGTCCTCTGTGGCAACTGAACATATTAGTTATGTGTGCATCTGATTTGTTATTGCTGTATTTATGGCCATCCCATTTAACCCATAACACAGTTTCAAGCCTCTCTGTCTCGGTGCAACTGTTCTATCCTATGCTGAACTATACTTCCTTTCCATAGGAGATTTTTTTGAGGAAGCAAAATCAGTTGCAAAAATACTAGGAAAAAATGTATCAGGGAAGGTTGATGATCACCCTACTAATTAAATCTTACAAAGAAATAGAGCAAAACACTTGAGTGAAGTGCTGGCCTTGGAGGATCAATTCTTCTTCCCTTCCTCTCTCCCTATCTCTTCCCCCCACACACAGAGCTAGAATCATCAATATGGTATCTCAATCTCAAAGGCAATAAAAATCAAAACATGTTTTCTAAACACCTAAGCAAGAAGAATCTTAGAGTACTAGACAACTATCTATTTGGGATGTGCTAGATCTAGATATCTTATACTGAACAGTAGGTCTGGACAAGTCCCCTCCATTGCTCCAGTTCTATGATCTCCAATGACCTCATTTAGCATACATATGCCTTTGAAAACTCCATTGAGAAAAATTATTAAGATTACAGTAGAAATGAGAAGAAGTCATCACTTTTACACACACACACAATAAAAAAGTCTGTGAACCAGCACAATCTCTACTGTCTCCTTTGTATGACCTTCTGTGACAGGAGATTTGTAACAGGAACAGAAAAGGATGAATAATTAATACATTTACTGATGTCTGAAACAGCGACATAAGCCTGGCTTTCACAGTATATTTTATTAATGAGCATTAAAAACAATTGCTCTCTTAATACATCAGGCAGCCCAGATAGAATGGGAAAAGAAGAAGGAAGGAAGAGATATGCCACTGCATTCAAACTTTTTAAAAAATGGTGTCATTCAGTTACCTATAAAAAGTGCAAGAATAAAATGTTAAAAGGCTGTGATCTACTGCTCTACATATTTTATGCTCTACATACATGCAAGAACTATAACAGTATAATCCTATGGATCTTGTTTTCATGAATAAGTCCAAATACATCCAATGAAACTTAACTGCAGCCTAAAGTTTCCATAGTCAACAATGTGAGTTACCAGCCTATATCTTCAGAGAGCTGTTAATGGCTTGGATTGTATGTTTTCACCCCATGAACAGAAGAAGTGTCTATGCAAGGAAGAAGATCTCCACACATGGAGTTATCCTTCCATGAGTAGAAAATGTCCTTCCCAAGACAAAACTTTCCTTCTGATGACGTAAACTCTTTCCATTCATGGAGTGAAAGATTATTATTTAAACCATTGCTTCCATACTCTGAATCACAGCTCCAGGACAGAAATTGGTATTAATTGGAGTCACAATTGCATTGGCTTAATAAAACAAGCATTTGTAGTCAGAAAAAATGTTTTTTTTTTTTTTTTTTTTGGCTCTGGACATCTGAGAAATTAGTTAAATGACTCATGTTTGTCACTCCCTTCTTGTCTAACAAAGCAAGGGCTCCTGACTGCTTCATCCTAGCCAATGTAATGAGGAAGCTTTGATGGCCCAAGAGCAGCTGCCTTTCCCAGTTCTCTTCTCTGAAGACAAATGGAAATAAAGGGTACCATGCTTCCATGTGCTCACCACAGCAATCTCACCTCAAAATACTTGTTGTCCACATTGCCTGTTTGGTGTGCCAAAGCAGAATGCTACAAATTCACAATCACCCAAACTGAAAAACACCTAGAATTATCTACAGTAAATGGGGTAAAAATCCTTCTTAGACTAATTGTGGGGAACACCCATCCAAAAGTCTATTTTAGCTCCCAATGATGCCTGGTTAAACCACGATTGCTATTAGGTATGTGTGGAGAAGATTGTCACCATGATTTATTTATTTATTTATTTATTTATTTATTTATTTATTTAAAAAGCTGATATAGGAGTGTCTAAAGCTTATAAAGAAGAGGTTGGCAGCTGTGCAAATGTGAGACCAGTTTTTGCCCCAGTGCTCACTTTCAGTCACCCAATAGTCATACTAGTGTGTTCTCAGAAAGGCAGGGAAAGTTTTCCAGTTCTTGGGAAGCATGTCAGGGACCTCCTGCCAGCAGTGAATCAGAGTCTAAAGTGTGCTGGGTTGCCCTCTTTTCTCTCACCCACAGATCCAATTCATCCATTCATTCCTTTTCTGTCATTCACTTACATATAATTAGCCTTCTCACATGGATTTAATTGACTTATAATTCTCCCTTGATTTTCACATACCCAAGAACCACCTCACTCATTTTTTTCTTTCTCTACAGGGAGGGTTGGTGAATGAGAAAAGCCCTCTGATGGAGCAGTAAAAGGGCAAATTCTGTCTGATGGTTCATCACAGCTGGTTGCACTTTCTGATATACTGTGAGAAAATGCACTGGAAAACCTTGTGTCAATGGCCTCATTCCCACTTACATTCAAACCTGTTTACGATTTGCCTTTGCTCCGTGTTAGTGAATCAATTCCAAAAGGTCCGTCATTCCCACTATGAAAGCAGATCTTTTCATTATTCCCTTGTAATCGCTTCTCTTTTGGCACGATTGTTGTTCCCATTAGATTGCGCCGCTTCAAAATGCATGTCAATCATCTGTGTGTCATCAGCGATGCGGCAACATGGTGAGGATGGGGCCAGAGTGAGGTGACTTTAGCAGGCTACTCAAAAGTAAACAATTTCCCCTTTGAGCAGCCCAGCTTGGGAACTAAATATTTTTTTAAAAAATTGATAGAAGATTTGATCCATTGGTTTTGCAACTATTTGTCTCACTGAGCTGCCATCAGCCCAATCACCGAGTGTATTGAAAACAATTTATTGGGCAACTAAGTTTGTCAAGTTTGTCAAGTTACAAAAACAATGGATTATATATTTGGTAATTCAGTATTTTATATGTATAATGAGCCCATAGGTCACATTAGCACAAAAGCAGTGCTGAGAGTGGGTGGAAATGGCGGATCTCCCAAAAACTGAGTTGGGATGGTAAACACCCCTCTGGCATTAATCCCTTCCCTCCAGTATGATCTGATTCAGATCCATCGATCCCACTTGTTGAACATGCTTTGGAATTGATTCTTTTCAAAAGAACTGCCAGAGAACTAGTGTCTAGAAACAGCAGGTTTTTTGCAGTTGCCTTATGATTGCAACTGAGCTCAATAGGATTGGAACCGGTTTCAAGTGGGAATAATGGTCATATAACCCGATCTGCATTTCACTTTAAATCATAGTGGGAATGAGGCCAATGAGTGAAGAAAAGATATAAAACTTTTTTCACTTTGGAAGTAAACAACAGGCTAAAGAGGGAACATTGAGGTGTTCAGAATAGACACTAGAAGCTGTTTGGGATAACTTTATGGGCTCTGTTTGGTCAGCATATACCTGTACTTTATTGTAGGGAACAATGTGGCTGCATAATCCTCTCTTCACTTTTTTCAACTCAATTAAAAACCACTGAAAGCTTTTTTGTTTTTCTTACTGATTTCAATGCACACATATTCCTGCATGCATGCATATATGCATAGTTCTGTACTTAAGGGACAGGAATATATCTGAGGTACAAACAACAATGCCATACCAATTACAAAGCAAATGTGAGGAGGTGTGTGTATGCCTGTTAATATAACTAAATGTCAGGAAGGTAATTACTGTGTGTGACATTTATGTGACTCTGCAGGACATCATTATTCTTTTCCGATTGCTTTACTTTCCAACCTAAAGTGTGGTGTAAAATTGATATCTTAACAAATATCAAATTGACCATGAAAAAAATCTTGCAGGGGGAAACACACACACACGTAGTAACAGCTCTATTAAGTAAAAAATAATTTTATTCATCTTCCTTGACCTTTCAGTCTTCTGTAGGTAATTACTATGTAAGGACATATATATCTCTTTCATTATTGCCATTTACTAAAAAAGAACATATTGAATTGAACATGAAAAGGTAAAAGATGTGCAAGTTCAATCATCTGATGGAAAATTTCATTACTATCTTAATTGCCCAATAAATTGTTTTCAATACACAAAACAATGGACAAAAATGATATGGAAACAAATTGTTTTTACCCAAAAAACTTACATGCAAACTGAAGTTTTGCTTTCCTGCTCAGAATTGTTCCAAATGAATTTGTGACCAAACACTGGTATGTTCCAATATCCTGTTTTTTATGTGGTTTATTGATTGCCAAGCTGCCTCCAACCAGCCTGTAGTGATAACTCATGGCAAGATCAATATCTATGCCATTTTGCTTCCACCTTTGAGGGGGGAAAATCAAATTAAACTTATAATTTACAGATGCTGTTCAGGTTTCATTTTTAAATAGTGTGCTGTAGCATACCTGCAACAATAAAACAATGGTAAACATGTTAGAATATCATACCATATTTCACAGCAGACTGGTTTTTATATCCATCTTGCAAATTCCACTGTCAAGGGTTTCACTGTATGAAAAAAAAACCTTTTTTTTAATGGTGCATCCAAATGTCTACAAAAAATAATTATAACTTATTCATGCTAACTAAGCCATACATTTGAATGGCAATACAGAAGATAACATGACTACAGATACTTTTTAAAACCATACTATAAATGATACCTGGAAATATTTTACAGTCCTTGCATTTTATGTCATAAATTTGCTTAAAGCAGTGATTTCAGAGATACAAATCAGAACAAATTATACTTCAAAGGGCAAGTAGAAAGCAGGAAAGGGATGTTTATCCCACTAGTTTGAGATTGATAATGCAATAATGATAACACTGTTATTTTAAAACATGATTTGTCTCTGTTAGCCTGTTAGAGAGAAAATGAATCGTGTCTGCAACATATCATAGCTATTTACAAATGTCAAAATAAATTGTATTTCATAGATAATCACATTTTGCACAAACATTAAAAAGTCATGTGGATTAACTGTTTGTTGTATTAAAAGAGAGTACTTCTTACTTGTGTACAATGCGCATACCATGCTCTGCTGATGTTGCTCATAATGTTTATGGGACAATGAAAATAATTTCCCAAGTGAAATTTTTTTAAACAGCCAGCCACACTTAAAAGTGACAATTATGTGAAGAAATGAGAAGAAATGCAGGTGATGCAGAAACTGTATTATGTTACAGTGTGCAAAGGGATTCTGAAGCACATTTGAGACTAACTGTGCAAAAGAAATTGTAGCATAAGCTTTTTTAGACATTTTCTACAACGGTGGAAGCAGACCTGCATCTGAGGAAGTAGACCAAATCTATGAAAACTTATGCTACTACTTCTTTCACACAGTTTTAAATCTCTTTGCATACTGACATTCCAGACTAATACAGTTATGTCTCTGTAAGTCTCTGTATGTAAGCATGAGGAAAATGCACAAGTTCAGTGCATGTTTTGTGTATATTCACACATGCCACTAGCCAGTTCCATTTTTTTTCTTTTTAACAGGTCCAGTCTCCTTCCTTCCTTCCTTCCTTCCTTCCTTCCTTCCTTCCTTCCTTCCTTCCTTCCTTCCTTCCTTCCTTCTCTTTTTTTTGTGTGTGTGGGGGGGAGATTTTTGTGGCTAGATATCTTGTACCAACCCATTTCTTTCTTAAAATCGACTCTCTTTGGTTTGGGAACACATGATGAGAGCGTAGAGGAAAGAATTCACAGTGCACCAATTCAGAGTTTGGAAAGTGACTTTTAAAAAACCCCAATGAATTTAATTACTTGTTGCACTGCTTCAAAAGTAGCTTGTTGCTGTTGCTCATTATGATGATGAAAACAAGAAATTTGCTATGCTACTTGTGCTGCTCATTACAATTCTGCTACTATTTTGACAGGGAAAAAAGCTTAGGATTGATAGAAGAATGGCATAAAACTTGAAAAATTCTCATCAAAATGCCTTTAAAAACAATGCTATGTTTTAAAACAACTAGAAACTGTTATTTCTTACATCAGTTATATTATTTACAAAATGTAGCTTTGTTGCATCCTCATTGACAAGAAAAATAACTAGAGGCAATTCTGTTACTCACAACTCGAAGCTCTGGTTTAACTGCTGTATACCAAAATGACATATAAGTTGTCAGATCTCACTAGCACCAGGTTCCTGTGACCAAACACTGTGCATAGAACTGTGTCATGTTATGCAACATTGAAAAACCAAAGAAAAATAAAGTGAGTTTCTAAAACAGTTTAAAAGAGGTATGTAGAGAAATCTTGTAGCACTTTTGAGACTAGCTGAAAGAAAGAAGTTGGCAGCCTGAGCTTTTGTAGATTTCATTCTACTTCTTCAGATGCATTTGGATTAAAGGATCTTAAAAGAGGGTTGATGGTTAATAGCTGGAAGCCAGAGAAGCCATTATTTTAATAATGAAAACTATAAACTATCACTACTATGGGTTCCATCCCTAAATTATTTCTCAGAAGTTGGTATCATGGTGGTATCTGCATGGACCAGGATACTATGGGACCTTCTGGGACCAAACTTGCCCCAACCTCCCCTTGTTACCTGGGACCTTCCATTTTGATGCTGGGAGGCTATTCATATGTATGACCCTCTGTGCCATCTGGTGCACCCACGGCCACAGTGGGTCATTCTTTCTGAACAAGGTGCCCAGAGATGATCACATGGCTGGACACCTCATTCTGACAAAGCAAGTGATGTGCAGCAGGGCACATTTTAAATAGCCTTCCAGTATCAGAATGGAGAGCTCCAGGTCTTCCCAGAAGATCTGGAGCAACTAGTGCATTTTTAAAACCTCATACTAAGAAGGGTATGCCCTGACTTGGTGCTGAATGGGCCAAACATCATCCAGTTTGTTTTGCACTAGTTCTGAGGACTGGACAGTTCATCATCTGGATTCCCTATTGAACAGATGGAGGGAGGCCATTTTATTTGGCCTCTACAGAAATGGTCCATGATTTTCCTTTATCAGATTTAATTCTGTGTATTTAGAATGACTAGGATATTTATGACTAGAAAAATCATTCATCTTTGAGGTGAGAATTTGTTGGCATATATTAGAAAACAGAATGTTTTGGAGGGAGATACATACTTTCAAAGATGAGAGAAGACTCATCAAATAACAGACTTATTGCATTCCATAAACAAGTGCCTGAAGTTCTATTTTTTTTTTTTTACCCAGATAATCTTTAAAAACCTTGCCTTCATGAATGAAGTATTATCAAGCTGTTATAAAGCACCCACACCACTTGGTGTTAATTTTGATTCTAATTCTCATGTCCTAGATCCAATTTCACATTTTTTTCAAGCCCAGTGGAGTTGTTGGGCCTTTTCAGCATTCTGTTTTATATTATGTTATTTCTCTGGATTCCCATTAATTTACTCCTGCTGCCTACCCCTCTATTTAAAGCTATGTACATTATGCCCCTGGAACCCGAACTCTTGCCCAGCTTTCTAGTAGTAGTTTTTATAGTGGTGTTTAATTTGCCAGTTCCCTTTAATTTCAGAATCAATCACTGAAATAACTGCTGTCATCATTACATGGCTCCCAATTAGGCACTATAATTGTTTCTCAACACAGATGCATAGTTGCCGCCTTACTCTCAGCAAATGCATTTTTTCCAGTGTCCCCATAATCATTCCAATCACATAGAATGATTATTATTAAGCTGTGCATATAGATCAGGGAATCAACTCTTAGTTAGGGTCCTCTCTTAATTAATATGTTTAAATCAATGAAGGAAAACTATTAATGGATGCATCTGATTGCCAGGTGAGGATTTAATTATATTGTGCATACCCTGATGAATTACTTAAGATTAAAAAACAACAACTTGGAAATGATTTCATATCATTTCAAATACATGAATTTAAATTTAGTGCTATTTTAATGACTCTAGAGACTGTTTTTAAACGCACATACAAAACTGTTACTTTGTGGTGCAACTGTACAATAACATTGCTTTTTTAAAAGAAATAGTAAGAACATAGGCCAGAAATAATGCAACAAAGTTTAGAATGAATACTGGCACAGTAAGGGAAAATGTGTGCTTATGTTTTTAATAGGATTAAATGAACTATGGACACCATTCAATGCAAACAGTTTGATCATAATGAATTATTTAAAACAGTTATTGGGTTGGAAATGTTCTGTCCTAGGGTACAATGCAGAATTATAGCACTACGATCTTATTTTAACTGCTATGGACATATCCTATGCAATCTTGGGGTTTGTAGTTTGGCAAGGCACTAGAGTTCTCTGGCAGAGAATGCTAAACACTCTTCCCTAAACTAAAAATTCTAGGCTTCTATAGGATAGAACCACAGCAGTTAAAGTGGAATCATAGCATTATAACTGCGTAGTGTGAAAGAGCTCCTGATTAATCTGACTCATTGGGGTTATTTTCTTGATGTTGTTCTATGCAGGCACAAAATCCTACCAGTTGTCAAAAATATTTAGTATCTATGGGCCAATGCAGACAGCCCATTTGAGGCAGCTCTGGGCCACCCCTGGGAGTGGTGGATCAGGGCCATGGCAACCACATGCCATGGCCCCGATCCTCCTTTTTACCACCCCCCAAAGAACAGCAAAATGCCGCTCCTTTTGAGGATGGCAAAAGGCCACCCTTAGAGCTGCCACAGGGGCTCTTTTGTGCCCTTTTGGTGCAGCGTGTGTGCATGCTGCACCAGAAGGGCACCCTGATGCCATGCATCATGCAGACTAGCGCACAGAGTCGGGGTGCAGTTGGAGTGGCCAGTGTGCTGTTGCCATGCCCCAACTCCACTGCCCGACCAGCCTAAACTGCTGGTCTGCATCAGCCCTATATTAGGAAGAATGCAGAGAGCTAGTGTAATATAATGGTGGTAGAAACAAGAGTAATTACTGTGGATTTTCATATGAGATAAAAGGAAAATTTGCATTTATTGCCCCCCAAAATCCATTTTAGGATGGGAAAGGAACACTGGGAACAAAACATTCCAAAAGAGGAGGTAAAAGTGGAATTCCATTAGCAATGCAAAAAAGTACTTCCGAGATTTTAAAAGTCTCCATGTTTAGGTGTTGTTTTTTTTTATCCATTCCTCTTGTTTTGTTTGGAATTACAAATGATGCTTTAAATATTTTTAAAATAAAAATATTATTTTCTACTGATTGAGTCTTACAACTAACAAAAGAATATAAGCAAGTACCATATATACTCGACTATAAGCTGACCTCATATATAAGTTGAGGGCAGGTATTGGGTCCAAAATTATGGATTTTTCGATGACCCATGGGTAGGTTGAGGGTAAAACTTACAGGTTTCTTCAGTGTGTGTATGTATGTGTGCATCAAGAGGGACTCTCTCTGACGCTTTTTGTTTCAGCATTTCAACTTTTGTTTCAGCCAGGCACACAGGTGGGAGAGGGATTCTTAAACAAACAGCAATATCAATTACTCACCCAGGACTCTTTTTGCTTGGTACAAGTTAGAAAGAAACTGCATGGGGAAATCTGAAAGAGCTGCCACATTACTATTGTGACCTGTAAATAAATTGACCTGGGATTCAGGGGTCAATTTTGAGGAATAAATTTTTAGACTAAAAAGTGTATACATGAAGCACTTTGGTCCAGAGGAAGTAGGCTTTGCATGTTGCATTTTTACATTTGAACTGATATTATTAAATGTACTTGGGATGTGTAAGTGCAAGTTCAGCTGTGGAAGTTGCTTGAATTGCACAATAATGTTGTGATCACCAATAAAGCAGTTGCAATGTCCTGAATGAGGATCAGGCCCTAGAACTAATATGGGGGGGGGGGTACAGCTTGACTTATAATGCCAATATTAGAATCTTAAGATCTATACAGCAGTCTCTCTCTCAGTGCAGTGTTTCATCGGACAAAGCTGAAATAGTTCAGATTGTTCTGATAAGTGGGGCTCAGCTTGTTGAGCTGAGCAGCTGGTTGGCAATGAAAAATTAATCACCATTTATCCAGCACATTTAAGCAACGCTGTTCTTTTTTGCTTAGGGCTAACTCCCTTCAGCTCAATTCTGTAATATTATGACAATGAAATCAAAAAGCATCATGGAGGAAAGGACATGAAGGTTGCTTCTGTTCACAACAGCTCTGAAATGGCTGCTAAGAATTGAGGGGATGCTTTGATTTTGAGTTCCTGCATGGCAAGGGGTTGAACTGGATGGCCCTGTGGTCTCTTCCAACTCTATGATTCTATGATTCTATGAGTAGTTTCCCCAAACCTGGAATATCATTGGGAGTTTTCACATCTGGTATCTGGGTAAAAGAATGGAGTCATCAAGAGGAAGGGAAGATGAAAACACTAGTTGATTGCATATGAACCAGGGCAGCTAGGAGGAATTAGGCAAGGAGTCTGCTTGAGGAAGCAATAGAATATAAATTTCAGTTCTCTCTGAATGGTGTCTGGACTCTAATTTAATTGTACCTCCCCCAATTGTGTCTTCCCTATTTCCCACCTGTGTTCTTGCAATTCTTTATGGACTCCACAGCCCTGTTCTGGTGCCTGTTAACTTTGATCATGTCAAGAATAGCAAGGGACAGTAATAGCAGCAAGATCTGTTTGGAGGCCAACATTTGAGACCTCCTGTTTCCATTCCATCTAGAAAGCATCAATAACAGTGTAAAAGGTTCCACAGAGCCTATGACACCATTTTGCAACACACCTGGGTTCATATCCAAGAATTTGTAATACTTTCCACCCCATTGTGTGCCTTTGTGAAAATGCAGCATGGACAGGAGTACAAGACAAAAAGCCTGGCTGGTGGAAAAGCCAGCCATAAACCCTGCCATGAGATAAACCCAAATTTGGAAGGGTCTGGGATTTAATTAGCTAATTAATTCATTAATTTTATAGCATCCAATCCATCACTAGTTCTTGTTATTCATCTGCTATTTTGTGACCACTGTTTTGTTGTTGTTGTTGTTGTTGTTCCATTTCATTTTATTGGACAAATGAAAATTGCTAAGGTACTTCCTCTGAGATCCAAGTTGTCTCCATCCTTTGTGAGGTCACAGTTCCCTTTGTTAGGCAGAGGGAGTGATTTTTTTGTATTGCTAATGGAATTCAAATTTTATCTCCTGGACTTTGGAATACTTTGTTCCCAGTGCTACATGGCCAGAAGGAAGAGGGCCCTGTATGCACAGATATCCCTCTACACTATTTCAGCAGAGAACAACACACCATCAACATCTTCACAAAATGCAGGCCTGTGACTGTCATTTTTTAAATTTTTTCCTCCTGTATAATTTTTAATACCTTTGTCTGATGAAGAAACCATTAGATTTTGAAAATTTGCATCATGCATTTTGGTTGGTCGATTAAAGGTATCACTGTATTGTGGATTTTTGATGTTATTGTACTTTGCTATATAGCCAATACAGCTACCCCTGAATATGTTTCCATAACAGAGGTATAACTCTTATGCATACAGCACTTACACATAGAAGTATTTGGTAGCCTCTACTCATGTATAGCTACCAGAGCTGTTACAAAATGGTCCTATCTGTGTATAACCACACAGTTGCTGATCCCACCTTAATTGCCATGGTTCTGTCCTATGTAATCCTAGGATTTGCAATTGAGGGAGAGATGTTTACAATTCTCACCCAAAGAGCTATAGTACCTCACCAGACTACACACTCCAGAATTCCACAGGCTGTTGCCATGGTAGTTAAAATGGAATCATGCTACTATAACTGTGTAATACATATGAAAGACACTCCATTCATATATACCAAATATGATAAAGCTATTCATTCTGGAGTTGAAGAACTTGAGATGATAGAAGGGTTGATTTCAAAATTTGAGGGAAGATTTAAGATTAGGAACTATGATTGCAGTGCTCGTTGCCCCCTCAATTCTTGGCAGCCATTTCAGAGCTATTCTTAACAGGAGCAACCTTCATGTCCTTTCCTCCATGATGCTTTTGGATTTCATTGTCATAGTTTTACAAAACAGCCTTCCTCCCTTGTTTTGTGTGTTTTAGGGCTGTAAATCTCCATTTATTTAATCTTTGCAAGCAGGATCATATAATTTTCCAGTTTTCTTCCCACAATGGGAGAATATGAGGGATTGTGTGCAGTTCTGAATCATTATTCACAGATTTCTTCCATAGGAAACTGTGCTTTGGTTTTTTGGAACAAAATATGCTGTTTTCCACACAATAAAATAAAAAAAATAAAATAAAAAATAAAAAACCCTTTTAAATACAAATTTTCTGTAGAAAAAAAACCCTGTATTAATATATGTGAAAATGAAATGTCCCACAACCTCCCCAAGCTGAGAAGAAATTTCTGGTTGTTCTCCTGTGTCCTGGATACCCTTTTTTTCATTTAGGCTATTTAAAGTAGTAAATATTCTTCACTTTACTACATTACTCAGGATTGAAGGAAGAAAATTTTAGGATGTAATTTTTTTCATTATGTTTGATTTTTTTAAAAAAAAAATCATTCATCGTATCAGTTCATAGAACTTTTGATGGATAAGAAAATGAAGTGGGATACCTGGCATTAACTTTCTTAATCAAAATCAAAAATAAATGAATTATTTGTATTTTATAATTTCATTTCATAAAATGTTGAAATAGTTCAACCCTCCCTCTACTTTGTACAAAAATTTAGAAATGTGATAGTCTTGGGTTTTGTTGAGCAACATTGCTGTTTGTTGTGTGAACAGAAGACAACTATTTTACACAAAAATGCATGTTTTTGTGCATACCTCCACAATTTTATGCCAAAAACACTCCAACCCATAGGTGTTTCCATATAAAGTAATTTCCTAAAACACCTGAGGATGTGTGAATACTGGGCAAGAACTGTGCAGAAATATTTGTTTTCTCTTCAGCAGGGAGAAAACTGTGCAAATTGTTTATTCTCACTTCTGAAGAAAAAGATAATTGAAAACTAACACCCCTTAGCTCAGTAGAAAAGAGGAATTTTTAAATAAATATAAGCAGAAGTTTTTAAAGTGCATTATGTTAAGAGCCAAAATCATACATGCATAGTATACACAGAGGCTTTATATGTAGAATGAGTGACAATATTTCATAGTTAAATCTGATATGCCCATTCTGTCAAAATGAAACAATTTGTTTCTGTCACCACATCAGTTTTCCTTTCTCTCATTTTAATTGTTTCAAGTTAAAAAAACCTTTGAAGCTAGTGCTTTCTTAAAACCTATTTTCAGTTTCATTGAAAACAGTAAAACACATTTAGAAAACTTTACCTGTAAAATGGTGAGCGGTTTCCTCTTCCTGTACAGTTCAAAATTACTTCTGGGTCTTCAGAATTCACTGAATAAGTAATATCAAATGGTTCTTGGATAAAAATTGGTCCATGAGGAGATTCTTCATCTGTAGAATGAAGCATTCATATAAAATTGCTATTCTACTGCATAAAGCTACATCAAATTCCTATGATGTCCCCTTAGTATCAGTTGTGTTTCAGGCACTTTTACAAAATTGGCATTTGTTGCAGAAAGCCCCACCTTTTTGTTTTGTTTTGTTTTGTTCAAGGACTGAGATATTCTGTGGTACCTGAAATTTTCTCCAGATTCCATCATATTCCATAATGGAATTCCATGGTTAAATCCAACAGCAATATACATGGGAGACGTGTGTGTGTGTCCCACCTTTTCCCCAGCACTGGAACAAATAAAAGTACATATCTGTAAATGCATACAAAATCCTACCTTTTTCCCAACCCTGTGTGGTCTAGGGAGTGATAAATCAATAAATTTCACTTTCTTTCATATTCATATTAAAAACAAAACAAAACGCTTCTGCCTGAATCCTGCTGGCTAATTACAGTGAGAGTAGATCAATTGAATCAATTATCCAGTGATAAATGAGCAGGTTGATTAATCTGTTTGATTCAATAGAGCTACTCTAGCAAGTATTAAAAATAAGATCCAAGCCATTCAAATTCTCATAATCAAATTTATGACAGTGTTTGAAAATTGTGTAAGGTGTTACTAAAAATGAACTAAGGGCCTTTACAGACTGCCAGAAATAATGCAGCTTGAAGCCACTTTAACTGTTTTGGTTCAGTGCTAAGGAATCATAGGAACTGTAGTTTATTGTGGCACCAGAGCTCTCTGACAGAGATGGCTCAATGTTCCAGAAAAAATACAATTCCCATGATTCCCTAGCACTGAGCCAGGGCAGTTAAAGTGGACTCAAGCTGCATTATTTCTGGCAGTTTGTAAAGGCCCTAACTAAATACTTCAGCCAGTTATGCGGGTCATATTCTGTTGGCCCAATTAAATTGAAAACAATTGTACCTAGAGAGATCATGTAGCACCTTAGAGACTAGCTAAAGAAAGACATTGGCAGCATGAGCTTTCACAGACTTAAGTCAGTTTCCTCAAATGCATCTGAGTCTACAAAAGCTCATGCTGCCAACGTCTTTCTTTCATGTCTCTAACGTGCTACAAGTTCTTGCCAATACTGATTATACAGACTAACATGGCCATATCTTTGAATTCTATAGTTGTATCTGTTTTCCATTATGCATATAATTATTCAACTAATTCATTCTTGCATATGACAACAAATGAGTTTAGCAGTTTTCTCCCTGCTGTGGGAGAAAATGAATATGTCTATACAATTGATAACCAATACTACCACTTCTAGAAGCATTGGGGGGGGGGGGTTATTCTATGCAGACATATAGATAGGGTGGGTGGGTTGCCTGAAACGTGTAGTTGTTTGTACAAAGACTATGTTAATCACACAAAAATAGCACTGTTTCCAGATGGCCATGGGAGGAAGGATGCAAATTTGTGTTATTTGTACACACACACACACACACACACACACACACACACACACACACTTGTGAAAAAATTGCACAAAAAGTGGCCTTCTGGAAACAGTTATTATTTCATGAAGTCTCCCCCACAAATATTTTTGAGGTGATGAAAATGTAATACAAAAGTTTGCAAAGAAAATTCACATATGCATTTCTGCACACAATAATGACCCAATACATTATAGTATCTGTAAATATCATGTAAAAACTGAGCAAACATTCTTGCTATTTTCCCAACTGGCATTCTTGGGTATTATTAAACCAATATTCTAAGTGGAAAATGAATAACAGTGAATATTCTTTCAGTTCCTACCTGCCATGTAGCTACTGAAAATGCTTGTCCGGAAAATAGTATCAAACCTAATTCTGTACCATACACATAGCTGGATTCACAGAATGTTAAAAATTAAACACTTAAAACCCTATTTGGAGAATTCTAGTCCTATTCATACAATTACATAACCTTAAGGGACCTCTCTGTTATTTTTATCCTTATGTATAGATCAACAGACAACTTTATGAAGAAACTGAACTGTGGGGGGAAGGGAGACAACGTCCTGGAAGACAAAAGG
>CM034703.1:294537747-294554818 GCA_020142125.1 Phrynosoma platyrhinos
TTATTATTATTATTATTATTATTATTATTATTATTATTATTTCCCAGCAGACAATAGCAGACAATTTCCTTGTTTGCATATCCTCCCACCCTGAAGCTATGCCATTAACACAGTACAATACCTATTCAACACAGACAACACACAGTTCACCTGGGAACCACTCCTCCCTACCCAGGGTCTCACAGTATATATAGACCCACTCTCTTCCATTCCAGTATTCTCTGAAAATGCCAGCCACAGATGCTGGCGAAACATCAGAAATAAACTCTTCTAGAACATGGCCACACAGACTGAAAAACCCACAAAAAACTATGGATGCCGGCCATGAAAGCCTACAGCTTCACAATAAAAATAATAGTTTGATATATAACATGTATATTGTTTCACTTTCTCATCTATAGAATAACACATATTTGCTATCCACATACAGAGAAGAGTTAGAAGAAATAGTATAGGCATATTATTTTTTAAAAAAAATAGACTCATAAGAGTACATATAAGAAAATCTGAAGTGACATTTCCAGCTGCAAGGAAATTACAACCCATAATTACATTGATTGCACAGTTCTTTAGCATTGTTGTGTAAGATGCGTGAAACATAAAGTCTTTTCTTTAGTGCAAGTGATTTGTTTTATGTCATGAACTTGGCCATGTCCTTCAGACACCAAAGTATTGCAGAAACAGACATCTAATTACAGAGACAAATATCCACCACAAAGTTAAGGGGATGTGTCTTTATGATGTATAGTAATACTGACATGAATTCTTCTCAATGAAATTTCATTAGTCTTGTGTTCCTAGGCAAGACAAATAATAATGAACCTTTTTTTCCAATCTACTGCACAAAAATTTTGTTCACTGTGATTTGAGTTATAAGTGAGCCTTAGATTTAGTGGCAGATACTGTTTGCTGCATTGTACTGTCGAAATATTCATCTGCCATTATTGCAAAACTGACTGAATGTTCAATTCAATAATTTACAGTCTAGGAGGAGGTAATAACTATATCATTTAATATCCTGTCAGTTAAACAAATCTCACACTTTGTACTACTTTTACTGAGTAAATTACAACTGGTCTTTGTACTATCAGAAGGGTGATAATTAAGCAAAATGTTCATGCAATAAAATGCATCTATTTTAGATTAAGCCTGACAGATTCTCAACCAGATTTGGCTCTAGCTTCCTCAAAAACTTCAGAGTCCTATAGTGTTCCTGAAATGTACCCATTACTTCTGTTTCTTCCACTCCGTAAAAAAGAAGGGGGCTGCAGCAATTGAAAGCTAAAGTACAGAATGCTTTTCATCTAGAAAATCCTAAATACATCTTGTAGCCCAAGAGAATAGCTCCACTAGAAATGACTGGTGGATGGATTCTGAAAGCAAAGCATTTCAGGAAAGAAACGTAAGACTGCTACTGAAAATTAGATCCTTGTATCTGTTCTTGTCCATTATAAGTAGCATGTATTCTAGACTAGTTCATGTATGGTGATTCCCTCTAGATGAATGAACCATGGAAATACTACACTGTGCCCTCCACACTGGAGTCTTCTACCGATATTTGCATGTATTGATTTTATTATATTTTAGCCTAAGCCCAATTGTTAATCCCAAACAAAGAAGATTCATTCAATGGATGGGAACATGGTAAGTCAACATTTACATAAATGTCATTGATTCAATGGTTCTGCTTTAGTGGGGACTCACAATTACTTTCAGTCCATGCTATTTATTTGCAACTTGTTCTTTTAACTGTGTATTTTATATAGATTGTTTGAAACTCCAAGCTCGTAAAAAGAAGGTTGGGGTATAAAATGGAGAGAAAAAGTCTCACTAACTTTCCAGAGTACCCTTTCCTTTCTAGAGAGCCATCATGGCATAGGGTTCAATTCCCACTCAGCCCACTTGGGTGACCTTGGGCAAGCCACATGCTCTCAGCCTCAGGGGAAGGCAATGGCAAACCTCCTCTAAACAAATCTTGCCAAGAAAACCCTATGATAGGTTCACCTTAAGATTACCATAAATCACAAATGACTAGAACAGGGGTAGGCAACCTTTTTGAGCTGGGGGCCAGGTTGCTGTCCCTCAGATAATTGGG
This sequence comes from Phrynosoma platyrhinos, assembly GCA_020142125.1. Classification (NCBI taxonomy): domain Eukaryota; kingdom Metazoa; phylum Chordata; class Lepidosauria; order Squamata; family Phrynosomatidae; genus Phrynosoma; species Phrynosoma platyrhinos. The sequence continues at coordinate 294,539,843 of CM034703.1, forward strand.
GGGGCCAAAGCACCAAAAATAAATAAATAAATAAATAAATAATATGCATGCACACTCTCTCAGCCCCAGAAAAGCCATGGCAAAAACCCTGTGGAGATTTTGCCAAGAAAACCCCAAGAACAAGTAATAACAATAATAATCAATATCATCATGCCAGATGGTGGGGGATAGCGGGCGGCGGCAGTGGTGGCAGGACCAGCCTGGAGCCAGTCTAAAGGCCTCGGAGGGCCACATCTGACCCCCAGGCCTTAGGTTGCCTACCCCTGGACTAGAAGATACACAACAATAAACAACAACCCTTTCCAGAGAAGATTAGAAAGATATATTTTGAAAACTAACAGCAATAGCAATAGCATTTACTTTTCCATACCACTTAATAGTGAACTCAACATTCTCTAAGTGGTTTACAATCTGTGAGCCAATTGCCCTCAACAAGCTGGGTACTCATTTTACTGACCTACAAAAGGATGGAAAGCTGAATCAACCTGGAGCCCTCTGGGATTGAATGTAGGAAGAACTAAGCATATTTCTTCCCAACATGCCAACTTGGGAAGCTGATTTGTTTAAACTATACTTTGAAAACAAGACATGATCTGAAACCATCACTTGTTCTCATGAACTTTAGCTTAAACAAGCTATAGCTCACTGAGGTGAGATATCACAAGGAACAGTGGTTTGTTTAAAAGAGGAAACAAAAGCTTCTGATCTCATCCTCCAGGACCTGAATAAAGAGAAATTGTGAGTGAGGATCATATGAGTATTTAACTTGTTATAGCCTATTAATACAGCCTATTGATATGCTCACAATGGTGAAATAATTATGCAATAATGCCTGCTACTGGACCTGCTACTTTGCCAGTTAAATAAATAAAGCCAGCACCAGCTTTCAGTGATTCTAGCATTTCAGAGAATGCAGTATGACTACTTTTGGAAATCAAGAGTAAACCCTCCATTTGGAAGCAATTAATTTTACTATCTACATGTAGTGCTTGAGAGAAATATTCAGAATGCACAAAGATACATTAAAGATTTTTCAGACAGTAATTCACTGATTGCTTGTGGATAATTGACAACTGGATATGAAAAACTTGAAACATAAATCATTTCAAGCAATTAGGGCAATGTAAAACCAAGCAAGATTAAAGGCAAGATTGCATTTTTCCATCTATAATTGGAAAGAAATGCAAGTGATATTAATTTAAAACATAGAGCAAGACCCCTAAGATTAATAGAGTCAGAATGATCTATGAATATTTATTTAGGCAATAAGATGATTCTTATGATCCCATTGATACAAGATATGGATTTTGGTGTTAATTCCCTATTGAAAAATAACTTTAAAAATCAAAACAATCTCAGATTTCTGTGCCAGAAGGAGAAAAGTACAGAACAAAATGCCCAGAGAACAAACCACTGCTGTAAAATGGATGTGTTGGCAGATAAATGCATCTTCACACAAAGCTTCATGGAGAACTTCTTCAAACAATGCCTAATTAATTTACAGAATATATATATTTTTAGTAGTGTCACTGACTTTAGTGGTTTTGACAAAGGATTAAAATGTTATTGTCTCCAGTCTGTCTGTCTGCCATTGTTGTTGTTGTTGATAATTATTGTTATCTATATTATTAATTCTTCCCCCCAGCATGGGATTCATGACAGCATTATATACATTGTACAGATTCAGGAACAATAAACAGATTTTTGTTTGCTACTTATCTCAATCACCACCTTCACCGATTAGGAAGCAGCTCTGCCTCCCCATTTTCCAGGTCGGAAAAAAGAGTTAATTATATAGTAGGATGAGGTGAAGCACAACCCAGAGCTATAATCCCATATTAATCCAAGGCATTACACCTTTGAATATCATGTTGGGTCAAACAACCTTAACATCACCCTTCTATGTAGAGGCATGTGGTTAATAAGGAAGACAGAATGCTCAATTGTTATATTATACTAAGCTAGGAATGGGCAATATGTGATCCTTCAGCTATTGCAGGAGTGCAACTACTGTTATCCTCACTAACAGTTATGATGGATATGGGTCCCCAAAGTTGCAGTTTATTGATTTCAGATGGGCCTTAGATTGCCCATCTACACTCTATGCTACCAACTTCATGAGTGCTTAAAAAAGCATTCTAATATCAGGTAAGTGATTTGATATGCAAATTGTAGGAAGAAGGAATATCAACAATCCAAGAGATGCAGATGACACCATTCTACTAGCAAAAAATATCACAGGTCCAGAACAACTACTAAGAAAGATCAAGGAAGAAAATATAAAAGCAGGATCACTAATGAACATAAAGAAAACAAAAATAATGGCAGTGGAGAATCTACATAAATTCAACCTAAACAATGAGGAAATTGAAACAGTATAAGAGTTTCCATATCTTGGATCAAACATTGATCAGAATGGAGACTGCAGTCAAGAAATCAGAAGACTAGGGATTGGGAAAGCAGCTATGAAAGAACTAGAAAAAAATCCTAAAGAGTAAAGCCATCTTGAGTCCCTGTACTGGGAGGAAGATGGGATATAAATAAATAAATAAATAAATAAATAAATAAAGATGTACAACTGAACACTAAAGTTAGAATTGTACAAGCCATTGTAGTCCCCATCACCATGTATGAGTGTGAGAGCTGGACAGTGAATAAAGTGGATAAGAATAAAATATATTCATTTGAAATGTGATATTGGAGAAGAGAGTGTGGGCAGCTAAAAAGACAAATAAATGGGTCCTTGAACAGGTCAAGCATGAAATCTTCCTGGAAGCCAAGAATATTAAGTTGAGGCTCTCACACTTTGATCAACTCATGAGAAGACTCGACTCATTGGAAAAGACAATTAAGCTAGGAAAGGTGGAGGAGTGTAGAAAGAGAGGAAGACCACATGCTAGATGAATGTACTCTATTAAGGAAGTCACAGGTCTGAATTTGCAGGACCTAAGCAGAGCAGTGGAGAATAAAGAATCTTGAAGATGTCTCATCCGTAGGATCACCATGTGTAGGGATCAACATGAAGGCACTTAAGAACAACAACAACTCCAATATACTCCCTAATTACACCATCTTTTGAAATGATACAATTATTTTTGCATCATTTTTTTGACATGGCAAAGAGAAGAAAAGCCAGTCTAAAATCCTAAAATGTTAGGATACAATACCTTGGTATTGGGTGGGCTTTGGTTCCAGGACCTCTTCCCTTGTAGCTACCAAAATCCATGGATGCTCAAGTCCCATTATATCCAATGGTGTAAAATGGTGTCCCTTTTATAAAATGGCAAAATCAAGGTTTGCTTTTTTGGATTTTTGTTTGCATGAAGAATATTTTTAAGTTGTGGATGACTGGATCCATGGATGCAGACTCTGTGGATAATGAGGGCCAACTATATCAATTACAATTTGGACTATGGTAGAATCAAAGGTCATGTCAAGTACACTGGTGAAAATGCACTATTTAAGGAGTGTTTAAGGAGTGTCCTCTGTGGATAAAATTTTGCTCCATCTGAAACAGATTTTGAGAGGGTACAGGTGGAAGAAAGAACCAATTCTCTTCTCTGGCAATTGGAATCTTCTATGTCAGTGATCCAATAAACCTGCATTAAATTTAAAAGATGTATCCAGGTGCCAAGCTCTCACCCAAAATTTCCTTCAGCACCATGGACAGGAATTTTAATGTTTGTTATAAAACTTGGAGCAGATTCACCATCCCACTGATAGGAATGTCACTGTTCTTGTCCCTGTTTCAGTTCCAGTTCCCATCCAGGAGAGTAAGGTTTTACTGGATAATATTCAGATCTTGAAATCTCTTTTTAAAAGGAAGTCAGATATTTTAGCAAAGAAATGGGAAATCTGCTGCATTTGGAAACTAGTGGTTGGGTCCTGTTTTCATTTTTTTAAATTCTCCTGAAGCTAATTGAACAGCAAAAAGCAAAATTTTGATATGCTTCACCATAAACAGCAACACTTTATTTCAAACAAAATTAAAATAAAATAAGAGACAGAGAGAGAGCAAAAATGAAGAGGACTAGTTTTCCTAAACAAAATTGCTCACTCAAAGCATTAATAGGCATAAAGGTAAAACAATACTTGCACAGGGTTTCATTATTTTAGATGAGGCATACTCCTCAGGATGATACCATTATATCAGGTAGATTAAAATAATATATTTCAGTTGAAATAAATGCATTGCTTATATAGTACTTAAAACTCTTTATAGGATTGCACCAAGTTCTATGTTTGGATCACTTCATCAAAAATGTGGCATTCCCCCTCCTAAAAAAATATGTCTATTTGTAAGAAGATAAAATACATATTCTTATCTAGCAAGACAGTTATTGTTGTGTGCCTTCAAGTCATTTCTGACATATGACTACCCTAAGGCAAATCTATCATGGGTGTTTTCTTGCAAGACTTGTACAGAAGGGTTTTCACCTTTGCTTTATTCTGAACCTGATAAAGTATGACTTTCACAAGGTCTCCTAGTGGGTTTCCATGGTTGAGCAGGGATCTGAATGCTGGTCTAATTTCCAAGTCCTGCATTTAAACCACTATATAATGCTAGCTCTTGCCTAGCAAGAGAGTAGTAAATAAGAATGAGTTTCTCTTTGGGGAGTTTTCCCAGCCTGCTTCAGGGATAGAAGAATTTCTCCCAAATTCCAATCCAGCAGCTTCTCTTTTATCATGTATTTCCAGTTAGATGAGGATATAGTGAGTAGGTAGGTGAATCCTTGACCATTTTATGCTCTTATTCAAGGACAAATAACTGCTGTGCAGAATACCTTTAAAAAAAATTGTACAAAGGAAATGTCATGGGGTTTTTCTCTTACCACACAATAATTCATCTGCAACATTTCAGGACATTGGAATATGAGGAGAAACTATCTAAAATTTTGCTGTACTATTATTCTTCTCAACAGTATCCTGATTGTCAGGAAACCATTTCCCTCCCAAATAGAAATGATTCATTGAGACCATTCCCAATGAATATAATATATTATACTAATATTTATATTGACTCTTGTATTATATCGACTATATTACTCAATTGAGTAAGTATATGGAGTACATTGCCAGAATGGTATAGTGGTTTGAATGTTGGACTATAACTCTGGAAACCAGGGTTCAATTTGCAGCTCAGCCATGAGGTGGCCTTGGGCAAGTCACATTCTCTCAGCCTCAGGGGAAAGCAATGACAAACCTCCTCTGAACAAATCTTGCCAAGAAAATCCATGATAGCTGTAAGGAAGGCGTAGGCAACCTTTTTGAACCTTGGGCCTAGTTGATGTCCATCAGACAACTGTGGGGCCGAAGCACCATAAATAAAAAAAATAAAAAAATATTTTAAAAAATTAAAAAAAAATTAAAAATATATGCATGCACACTCTCTCAGCACCAGAAAAGCCATGGCAAAACCCCTGTGGAGATTTTGCCAAGAAAACCTCAAGAACAAGTAATAACAACAATAATAATATCATCATGGCGGGCAGCAGCGTGGGGCAGAGAGGGGGGGCGGCAGCAGCAGGACCAGCCTGGGCCCGGTCCAAAGGCCTCGGGGGCCGCAGCCGGCCCCCGGGCCTTACATTGCCTATCCCTGCTGTAAGGTCACCATAAGTCAAAAAGGGCATAAAGGCATACAACCAACAACAAACTTTATACTTACATTGAGATTAATATTAATTTGTAGTACTAATCTATATACGTTATTTCTTTACTTTCTTACCACTGATAAATATCTGGGTGACTTGATGTACACTGGCTAGGCTTTTTGACTACAAAATTTTGAACAAAATTAAAGTTTAAAAGGCTTCTCAGTCCCAGAGAATATTTAGGGGCTTTGTTTTGTTTCATTTTGGGCATTGCTATGGTTATTGGCTGAGCATGTGTTCAGAAACATAGACTCAAATCTAGTTGCTATTTCCAAATACCATATTTGGTATTCTATGGGAATTTGGTAAATAAATATTTGCAAATCCCATTGGCACTAACAATTAGACTTGATTCTTAATATATGGCAGTCCTCATATATAAACTGGCAAAATCTATCTATCTATGTACCTATATGAAACCTTGATTTTGCCATTTTATATAAGGGACAGCATTTTACTATCCATTGTATTTAATGAGACTTAAAGATCCATGAATTTTGGTATCCACAGGAGGTCCTGGAGCTCCAGTAGATACCAAGGGCCCACCGTATTAACTTTTCCCTTCCATGAGGGGCATTGTTATGTGGAACTGTGATACAGAAAGATCATGACAAATAGGATAGAAAATAAAGATAAGCTGGAGTGTCATATGATTGGAACTGTGAAATGACTATTCTTCCAATGCTGTTGTGCTTTATTATTTAAAAAGCCTTAAATTGATTTTCAGTCTTCACAATGCCTGAGCTCATGCATCCTTTAGAAACTCTACAGCTTTAATAGAAACAGATTTGGAAGGGCCACACAGGCCATCGAGTTCTGCTCTGATGCCATTCAGGGGGTCCTGGAACCAAATCCCAGAAATAACAAGGGTCCACTGTATGACAAAGAATCTGATATAACATACATTGGAATAGTATGAAAATGGAAACTGAAAGAGCAGGCATCTTAACAACAGCTATACTGCCAGCTTACCCCACTCTTTTTTTGCTTTTGAAAATAAAGGAGAGTTCTATAATATTTATATTTGTTAGCAGCCTCAATTCTTTCAGAAGAGGCACCTATACCTGCCAATGTTTTTCTTTTTTTCAACCCTTCCTTTTTTTTTAAAAAAAATGCTAGTTCCATTTTTTAAAAATAATAATAATCAATGTTTACAAGCTTTAAAAAGCCTATACATATCTGTCTAGAATTTGGCAGGTACACTGTCTTCTAAAGAGGTTATTACACTTGCCAGTATCATCTGATTCTAACAAAGAAGAATGTTAATATGTTTCTTGGATGGCTAATCAATGAATGACTGAAGCTTTCAGATTTTCAGATTTTGACCTGGGTTTGGAACATGAAATGAACTGGATTCACATTCAGTCAGTTCAAGTGAAAGTAAGATATTTTGCAAAGCACTGAATTATACTCTGAATTGACTCTTGGAGATTGTGCACACCCCAACTTTATGCATATAGTTTAGTATATAGATAGTAGCTCTTTCCCTTATACCTGTCAGAAGCAACCTTACTAATAATCTACATACCTAGGACAAGCTGTATTAATTTCAAATGTAAGTATGGAGCTGCATTGTTGTATTGTCATCTGAAGCTTGCATACTATAGATGACTTCAATTAAGTCAGTAATGACTCCAGTATCTCATTCTTATTATAAACGGCAATAAATTATTGCCTAAAAACACCTAATAGATTACAAAAGCTTTGTAAGATGCACAAGAAACATCTAAGACAATTTCATTTTTTTTGTTATTAGATGATGTGAAAATGCCTTTAGCAAAATGGGTTAATTAATGTGATTTAATATGATCTTATCCCTCTGAAGTAACATAAAAATGAAATTGCTCAGCAATTAAAAGAGATAATGATTCAGTCTGATATGATCAGAGTTGGAAGCTTCCTTTCCTGTCCTTTTCTAAAGTATGTCAAAATACAATTTGGGGCAGATTTGTACTTGTGTAATTATTTGCCAGAATCTTGTTGGGGGCCTCACTTCTTTGTAAGTGGACTTAAATCTAATTCCTTAAAAAGAAATTAAAAATGTGCACTTGTTATCCAAGAGACGGTCACTGTGATATTATTACATAGCACAGCCAGTAAAAAAGCCAATGAGCATTGCTGCACAATACACATCAATGGCTGATGTGTATTGGTGCATCATCACATATCTTCATAATTTAATGAAGTTTCTTAGAGCTTCTGCCATATAGATAGGAATACATAGTGTTACATAATGTATCAAGTCATATAGGATTCCAGTGATGATGATAATAACAATAATAATAATAATAATAATGTTTTATTTATATTTCACACCTCTCCCTACAGATCAATATACAATATAATACATACAATATAATAAAATAAATGAAAATAAAATAGGATAAAATAAAATAGCCGATCATTGTCAGAGTCAAAAAATCTGGAAGATCAGATGGATAGGCCCACTGGAAGAGCTCCGTCTTAAGTACCTTCTTGAAGGCTTCTAGAGTAGTAATATGACAGATCTCCTCTGGCAGGCTGTTCCACAACTTGGGAGCTATGACCATAAATGATTTTTGGGGAGTCGTGGGAAGTCTAATTTTAGGTGTTCTAATAACTTCTTCCCAGATGTTCTGAGAGTAACTTGGACCCAAGCCATGTAGGGCTTTAAAGTTAATAACCAACACTTTGTACTGCGCCCAGAAGTTAATCGGCAGCCAGTGAAGAGATTTTAATACAGGTGTTATATGGTTCGACCTAAATGACCAATGTTATATGGTTCTGATGACCAATCTGGCTGCCACATTTTGAACCAATTGGAGCTTCCGAACATGGTACAGAAGTAGCCCCATGTAGAGCGCATTACAGAAATCCAAATGAGAGATTACCAGGGCAAGTACTACTGCTTCAAGGTCCTTTCGGTCCAGGTAGGGATGAAGAGGGTGGATCAACCAAAGTTGATACCAAGCCATCACATCCACTTGAGATGACAACTATAAAGATGAATCCAGGAGTACTCCCAAACTGCGTACTTTGTCCTTTAGGGGAAGTGTGACTCTGTCCAGGACTGGATGGCAAAGCTCCTTTCCCAGATTTGGGGTACCTATCGCGAGTACCTCTGTTTTCTCTAGATTCAGCTTGAGTTTGTTTTCTCTCATCCAGCCCATTACCAATTCAAGACAGGCATCAAGAGGAGAAAGACCATCCTTAGTCACTGCAGCAGATGGAGACATAGAGAAGTAAAGCTGGGTGTCATCAGTGTAATGATAACATCGCACCCCATGTCTCCAGATGATCTCTCCAAGTGGCATCATGTAAATATTAAACAGCATGGGAGATAAAATGGCACCCTGAGGGATGGCAGATGTCAGCTCTATTTTTGAAGAGCCGCTATCCCCCAGCATCACCATCTGGAATCTGCCCGAGAGGTAGGACTGGAACCATTGAAGAGCAGTGCCCCAAAACCAATGGAGGGCTACAGACGGGCAGCTCTAGGCCTCCCTGGGAAGCGGAGGATCGGGGCTGCAACTATCTCCCCCATTAGTCCATGTATTTAGATATGGAAAAAGTATTTGTAACAAAAGCTGGCTTATATGTTTTACAAATAAGCCTAAGTTTGCTTCTCCTGTGCTGGACCCTGTATATGTATGTGGGAGAATGTGGGACTGACTAGTGTTTAGCTTCTGTTAAATTAATTACTCTGTTAGGCAGATTCCTTACTACTCCTCACATTTCCAAAAGAACATCATTCAAAGTTCTTGTAAATATTACTAGAAAAGAACAAAACATAAGAAGCTCCCCCCATTTTCTTCCCTGAAAACAATTTCTGTGATCAAATAGTGGCTCTTCAAATGCCAATGAAATACCTAGGCACAACTAAACATTTTGGTCTACCCTTAAAACTACTCAGATTGTTACATTTATCTTCAAACTATTCCACAGGTTTTTACCCTTCCCTTCCTTTTTGCTTGGAATGCTTCTGATCAAATTGTGAAGAAATATGGAAAGATTTTACAGTATATGATCACAGCAACAAGATTAATATTTGCTCAGAGATGGAAGGATGCAGATACCCTGACACAAGAAACCTGCCAACAAAGATGATGGAACTGGTTGAAATGGACAAACTGACAACACTGATTGAAGAGAAATATTTGAATAATTGTAAGAAAGACTGGGAATTGTTTATCAATACCTGTAGTCTCATAGGGATATGAATCAGCTTTGGGATTTGTAAAATAAAATAGTTTGTATTATGTAGAGCCATAAATATAGTTTCATTTATAAGGGAGCCTAGTAATAGTGGTATATATCCGTCAAGGTTTTTGGAGGGAGAAGTCAGTATATGTTTGCTTTTGTTTAATGGTTTATTTAAGTTTGTTTTGAATTTTGTTTATTAATACTTGTTATAGATATATGTATAAAATTTGTTTCTGGTTGTGTTTACATTTACTAAAAATGATTTCTTGAAAACTGCAATTTGTGAAGATATTCTGGAAATGTCAGATTAACCCATCACTAGTGCTGCCACCTCTGCCAGTTCATTCTCAAGGGCAACTCTCTCTCTTTCCCAACCTCTACCCTGGACTGTTTGAGGCGAGGGGTAACAAAGACCAGTTCTACACCCATTCAATGTTGTGGGTTGGTGACTTTGGTGAAGTTTCCTGTAAGTCCCTTTGGTGAAGTTTCCTGTAACTACAGTCTGATTGACAGTATGAGGATGAACTGAAGCTTAATCTAAATAAGGCTGAGGTACTGCTGGTTAGTTAAGAGGTAGATAAGAGAAAATGGATTTAATCTATGCTGGATAGAGTTACATTTCCCCTGAAAATTCAGGTTCACAATTTGGGTGGATGCCTAGGTGTTTCCAGTGTCTAATCTGTATTACAGAATTAAAGCAGTTTGACATTGCTTTAATTGCTATGGCTAAATGCTATGGAATCCTGGGATCTGTAGTTTATTGTGGCAGCAGAGCTCTCTAACAGAGAAGGCAAAATATCTTAGAAATCTACAAATTCCAGAATTCCATAGCACTGAGCCATGGCAGTTAAAGCACTGTCAAACTGCATTATTTCTCCAGTGCAGATTAGACCTTGAAGTGCATGTGCAAAAATAAAACTCATGTATCAGATGCTTCCATTACTGGAAATATTTGATCCGGCCACAGTGACACATGTATTGGTTATATTCTTTTGGGTTATTTATGCTGCCCTTGAAAAATGTTTGTTTTGGGTTCCAAATTGCTGTGGCCAAACTGTTGACCACAGCTGGTTTCAACAACTTCACTTAGTTCTAGACTATTTCTGGGCATAATTCAATATGGAGCTTATGATTTATAAAGCCCCATACAGTTGGGCCTGGACTACCTGAAGGACTGCCACATATAAACCCAAAAAACTATGAAAAATTGTGTGGATCTTTCTTTCAGTCTGCCCCCTTCACAGGCAAATTTGACAAGGACACAGATAATGGCCTTATCTATGGCAGTTCCCACATTGAAGAATTTCTTAAGTCTTGTTTGCTCCCATGTTCAGAGGAATGTACATGAATTTTCTTGAAAGGAATTTATGAAGGAATTAATAGATTTTGTTAATTTTCACTTATGAATTATATCAGGAAGTTTGTTCCAAAACAATGGTGTCACTTCTAAATGGTCACTGGTATTGTGCTAGATATCAAGGACACAAGTGTATGTTATCACCATTCATTTGGTAGTGGTTCAAATAAAACAACTTACCTTCTATAGCACATATATTGTAACAGCAGCAACTGAAGTAAGTTCTTGAAATAGCACATGCTGCAGTACAAGATGGCACTGGGACATTTTTCATTTACATTTATGGGGTTTCAATAGATTACTATTCTACATAAGTCTAATAGTGACCATATATTTATGAAATGAGGAGAAAACAAATGAGCCCCATTAGTTTCATTCATTTTAGCTGTGAAACAAAGGGAGGGGGATTCAAATGAATGAATTATGAATGAGATTACATATACTTTTTTAATTTTTTCATTTGTTTTTCAGTCATTTCATTTGGGATGAAAAATGGAAATGGTTTGCAACAGCATGTACATGCTAAAAGAACGATTATTGGAGAGACAGGGAGAACCATGGAACTGACAGAAATAAACTGAGCTATATAAAATGGGGACTGTATGTTGAATGTTAGCAGATGCATGAATTAGGGTGTAATAAAGCAGCTGCAATGCCATGATATTTAGATGGAAACCACACAAATGGGAAAAACATTGCTGGTTTTTCCAGCACTCCCCACTAAAGGCAATGAAAAATGTTCTGGGAGTGACTTTTAAGTAGCCTATAGGATTGAAATTCTTCATCCCAACTGTCTGAAATTTAGGACATCTGTTACCTTAGTAGGGTTATAGAATGAAAGAAAATTTCAGACCATTGAGATGTGAAATGCCACTTTTACCACCAGTGGAAGTCTGGTTAGCTTTCCTATTGATATCAATAGAAAAATGCAAATAAAAAGAAGGAAAGTGTAATTAAAACAAATGGGAAAGAAAGGACATAAAAAAGAAACATGAAAACAAGTGAAGAAATGAAACAATAGGGTCACAGTGATACTATGAACAGAAATGGGCAGCAATCTGCTTAAGATGGGTAATCCTTCTTGCTCCATTTCTGCTCATAGATATTGAACAGGCTTGCTTCCTTTCACTCCTTTTATTTCCTGCAATAGCCCTAGTGGAAAGTCTTCCAATCTAATTAACTTTTTCTTTTTAGCAATTTCATGTAATGAAGATTGCAGCTAGACTTATAGAAAAATACCAGCTGAAAGATATTCAGAAATCTAAAAGGCATTATTACAACAAAAATTAAATTGGATTAGCCAACATATCATTGCCATAGGTGAAAGATAAATTAATAAAGAAACAATGTATTCACTAATGCAGTGAAAGAGAAAATGCTTTCAGTGGGCAGCCCACTTCAAACAGAATTTTTTGCAGGTGAACAATCATGACTGAACTATAAGAAGAAAACAGTCATGGTATAATAAGAGAGATTGAGAAATCTACTCTTTAAATAAGAAGAAGCATCCCTCCCCCCCAAAAAAAGGTAGAAAACTAAAAACTAAACAGAATGTGTATGTGGTTCAGCCTGTTTAAATGCAAGAAGATATCGACAAGGAAACTACAGTTGTATACATTCTAATGTGATTAGTTAGATTTTAGAAGTACATAAGAAATTTGTGGGGAAAGCACCTTACAATGTGCACAAAAAAGCAAACACTTCTATGAGATAATTATCATATCAATAGTTTAATTAATGAGCAGTCAATTAAATAAATATATCATTCCATTTGTGTAATTTCTAATGAATGATGGCTCCAAATCTTATTCTTTTTTTCTTTTGTCTATACACATTTTATTCATTAACAGTTATGTAATTAGGTTTTTTCTCCTTCTGTTCTCTTTGCATCCCACTGCATCTTCTCCCTAATCCCAAATCATCTCCTAGAGACTACAGGATATGTGGGAATGGTATAGGATTTGCTATGGGGAACTTTGAGACAGTGGGATGCTTTCACATGGGAACAGAAGAGAGCAACTTTTGGAATTCAAATGTGGCAGCAACTCCCAAAATCAGATCTGTGCACATTATAAAAAGCTGATTAAAACTAATCAGCTAATGGGAAAACCAGCCAGTGGGAAAGAAATAAAAAGAAATCCACACAAAGCAAAATAAAGGCATATAAACAGGTATCAGCAGTGGAGAATTAAAGGATATCAATAAAATGAAAATTTAAAATGTTATCTGTACACAGTACAGATAAAATTCACTTGGGCTCAAAGATAAAATTAATAAGTACAACAGGGAAGAACATTAGATCTCATGTTGAACTCTGTTTCTCACAAGGCTGTGAGGAAACTCAGCTCTGATGCTTGCTCAAAACCCTTTCTTTCAGCTTTTACATCATGCAAGATCACCCAGTGGCTTTCCAGGAGAGAGCTGGAAGCTGAACTCTGATCTCCTAGATTCTTAGTCCATGCTCAAACCACTACACCATGATTTTTTTTTTTTGCACATTTACCATCTATGAAAAAGTGACCCAGAATGCTTCCACTTCAAAACCACCCCAGGACTACTTGAAAGCCACTGTACTAGGGATGAAGGAATGTTTGAAAGTATTTTTTAAAATATGGCAAACCCCCCAACACCATGTGTTTTGAGTATTGAGAAACCCTGATGAGAAAAATCTTGAACTGATGACAATCTTTCCAGTTTGGGATTTATTTTGTGCAAAATTTGCATATGGTTGTTTTGTGTAAAAATAGCATTATTGGTACAGGAAACATTTTCTACAGAAACAATAATTTCTGTACAAAAAATACTGTAATGGGGAATATATTCTGTGTAAATTCCCATATGGTTAATTTGCATAGAAAACAGCATTTCCTGAACAGGAAGTAACATTTCTGCACTGAAATATTGCTTTGCATGCAGAAAATGCTGTTTTCTGTGCAGAACAACCATGTGCAAAATTTAGATTAGCCTTTGAAAACTGCTTGGCTTTTGAAGACTGTCACAACAAGAAGAAAATTTCTGAAACTACTCATTACTACTTTCAAGAAGAAACCTAGGGAAAAATTACAATACTAACACTACATACATGAACATGAAGTTCCAGTTGAAATTAGTTTTTGCATAGGAAAAAGCGTAGGCTTCACAACTGCAGTTGGATGTTTTTGAGTTGACAGGGTGAGGGTTTTTTCTCTGTGGCAAAGATGTAACTGTCTCTTCTTGGTGTAAATGGCTGGGTGGCAACAAAGGAAAATGAAGCAACAGGTGGTAGGTTCCATGTCAGTAGGGTGGCAAATCTGCTCTGAGTTTAGTTTTAATCTCAGTGTTAAAGCAGTTGTTCCTCCTCCCCAAATTGATGTTAGCATCTTGGTTTTCTCCTTTAGATTTTAGACTAAAGGCCTAAGCAGACTGCCAGAAATAGTGCACATTAAATTGAGGCACTGCCCTGGCTCAGTGCTAGGGAATCATGGGAACTGTATTTTTTTCTGGGACATTGAGCCTTCTCTGTCAGAGAGCTCTGGTGCCACAATAAATTACAGTTCCCATGATTCCCTAGCACTGAGCTAGGGCAGTGCCTCAATTTAATGTGCACTATTTCTGGCAGTCTGCTTAGGCCCTAAAGCCCACAGGAAATTCTCCAACCCATTGGTATAGCAGCCACCCAGCCACTTTTCCTTGGACATACACTTCTGAGTGAGAAGTCGTAGGATTTCATGGCCGTCATCCATAGGTTTTTTGTGGGTTTATTTCAGGCTGTGTGGCCATGTTCTAGAAGAGTTTCTTTCTGACATT
>CM034703.1:294554918-294565677 GCA_020142125.1 Phrynosoma platyrhinos
AGAACATGGCCACACAGCCCGAAAAAACCCACAAAAAACCTACTTCTGAGTGAGATAGGAGTTATTGTGCTCCCACTTCCCTTCCCTGACATGGAAATAAGAACATTTTGTACCAGTGTTAAATTATGTCATTATAGTAGGCAACCTTTCCCCTTTAAGGGCCGAGGGACTTCAGCTCCCAGAAACCTCAGCCGTGTTGGCCAATAGTCCCATGTTGGCCAATAGCTCCTGGGATTCTGGGAGCTGAAGTCTCTCAGCCCTTAAAGGGGAAAGGTTGCCTACCCCTGGTTTAACAGAAACAAACAATGGTTATAGTGTCTGAACAAACCAACTGTGATTTAACATCTAGGCCTGCTTAAATGAACTACCTGATGTTTAGAAGTAGCTGGTATTCCCAGTTTGGTTATAATGAAAAAGAGTTTCACAAATACTACTCCTGATGTCCTTATGGATGAACTATTGTTGTGAATCTGAGACTCACTCAGGTTTATTCTGATACCATTAAATTATAGTTTAGTACAGGCATGGGCAACTGTGGTAGATCTAGGGGACAATTTTCTTTCTCCCTGGAGGCCCCATGGATTGCCAAAAATACAGCCAACTAACCAATCCTTGCAAATGTCTGCAATTCTAGTTTGGAAATGAGAAAATTGCTCATCTTTTGCTTCTTTATTAGTTCAGGGGTGACTTGCAACCTTTTTAAAAAGTGAATTGCTATCTCTGATTGCTACGTGGATGGGCAATTCATAATTTCTTCCAAACAAGGTCAGGATTAAGGGGGGATACAGACCAGCACTTTAGGCTGCCTCGGGGTGGAGTTGGGGCAGGGTGACCAAAGGGGCACAAAAGAGCCATGGTAGCGGCTCTAAGGGCAGCTTTTTGCCACACCAAAAAGGAGCAGCATTTGCCTGCTCTTTTGGGAGCAGCAAAAAGGAGGATAGGGTCTGTGCCATGTGGTTGCTGCAGCCCCAATCCACTGCTCCCAGGGGCAGCACAGAGCCACCCCTTACAGGCCATCTGCATCAGCCCTAAATTAAACTGTTGAGTACCTCTTCCCTTGAACCAAGAAGTGTGGCTATGTCATGTCTCTTTATAATGCTGCAAATCTCTCTCTGAAGGCCCCTTCCTTCAAAGCATGAGATAACTGTTTGACTTGGAATGAAATTCCAACGTATTAGCCACAAACAGTCTACTTTAGGCCACTGACTTCAGAGCTGCCTCATAGCTTTTACTGCCACAAATCTGACAAGGAAAGAATTCTATGATTCTATGACTTTAAAGAATAAATCAAGGCTTGTATCACAGGTTGTAACAGCCATGGTAAGGAAAACTACAAAGGAAACTCAGCTGCAAGCACAGTTTCTTTATAGGCATAAAACAGTTCCTTTGAAATGTGATGTTGTTTGTTGGGTTGATAAAAAAAAATGGCCATAAGTGGATGCTGAAATTTAAATAGTCAGGAATACAATTTTCACAGGGTGTGTGTGTAATAATTGTATTTACCAGGTAAACTAGGCAATGAATATAATGCTTTTGCCTGAGTCTGTTTATTGAGCAATTGATAGTTGAAAGCCACATAAAACAATGGGACAGGTTAAAAGGGATCACGAGGCATGCAAGGCACATAAAAGCTAAAACTAAACTGTCATGAATGAGAGCCCCCCCTTTTTAAAAAAAAAAGCCTCTTGGACCATGAGGTTTGAATCTTTCCTTTATTTGGACTCAGGGTGTGGCCTGACATAGAGACCCGGCTCCCAGCATCCAGAAACATCAAGGACTACAAATCCCATCTGATTGTGAGTAGTTAGAAATGTATTAGGTAGAGCAATTAGGCTGCTTTGTTTATTTTACTGGCTTGGCTGAAATGACTGTACTACTATTTTCTGGGCCTACAGGAAAGCGGCTTCTGTATGTAGTGATATCCTATGCTCTATAATTCCTTAGTTAGAATAAAAGCTTTCCTTTACAAAATACCTGGACTCTCTCTCACACTCCTTTTCATGCCTCTTGGCTTGGTTACTGCTGGTTGTGTTAGCAAGGAAAGGAAAAATACAGATCCCTGGCAATGTCCTAGTGTGTTGCAAGGAAAGTCATTTTAATTCACTGGTGGTGGCAGCTTGGATAGACAGTTTCAAGAGGTCCCATTCAGCTCAGCAGGAGTGGGAAGGGGGATCCAGGAGACCATGGATTAATTATCTTCTGTGTGCAAAGAGTCAAGACAGGGTTGCAGTGTTGGCTCTGAGCCCAGAGATCAGCACATGATGGCAAGTGAACCTGGAGTGTTTTTGCAGCTCAGTACAAATAAGTTAGTAGATTTCTCTCTCTCTCTCTCTCTCTCTCTCTCTCTCTCTCTTTTACCTGCCTAGGAATGGGATTGGAAAATGCAGGGGGAGGGGGCTGTTTTGCTTTCAGAGGACTCTGAGGAGAATGTGTCTTTTGTGTTTGTGTTGTCCTCACAGCCTTGAGTGGCTTTGAAGGACTATGTCCTTGTGTGGCTGTTTGGAAAGAGAAGTTTGTTCTTTTGTTTGTTCCTCACTCTTCTGGTTCATGGCAGAGGCTGGTGGCTCTAAGTGAAAGTACTGGAGGTTTTTTTTATGCCTGGGTGTGGTTTTGATGTTTTGCTGTTAAGCAGGAGGAAGCTAACTTTTGAGCTAACAGTGTTTTTTCTTGCTTTGGTAATAGCATCATGTTCAGGATGTCTTTCTTGGGTGTGTCTAGCTGGTTGGAAAAAAAGAGAGAGTTGATCTGCCTAAATCCCAGACCCTCTTGGGTGCTGGCAGCAATTTTTCTTCTTTTCCCATCTCCTTGGATGGGGAAGAGGGGAGGAGATGCTGCTTGATTTGCCTTTTATTAGTTAAAAAGCCCTGCATGTGCTTCCCTTTGTCATACCTAAATTGGGGAATCTTTTTCCCCCTCTCCTCTTTCTTCTGGGCTAGAGGTCTGGGGGAAGGAGCTGAGTT
The DNA here is from genome assembly GCA_020142125.1 of Phrynosoma platyrhinos. NCBI lineage: Eukaryota > Metazoa > Chordata > Lepidosauria > Squamata > Phrynosomatidae > Phrynosoma > Phrynosoma platyrhinos. The sequence goes on from CM034703.1 coordinate 294,557,879, forward strand.
GTTAAGGGTAACAAATTGCTGTTCTGGTCCCTGGCAGGGGGAGGACTGATTGCCTCCTCCTTTGATCTTATCCTCTTGCTGAGGAAATCTGATTCTGGGATATCTTTGCTTCAAGGGCTATAAAAGACAGGATTTTTCTCTCTCCCCACTGTCTTCCTCCTCAACTGGAAGGGGACTGTGGGCTTTAAAGAGGGAAGTTTTTTTCCCCTCCTCTCAAGCCTCCCTGAGGGCTAGTGACTGCCACCTAGCTGATTTGGAGGAAGCTGATAGGGAAGTTAGCCTGGATTTTTTTCTCTTGACACTGTCCTGTTCTATTTCTTTTCTTACTGGAAAGTGCAAGCAGACTAGTTCTACTCCAGTCAATTCAGCCAAACTGTTGTTTTATTTTTATAAACTCCCATGGGTCTTCAAACAGTAGTCTAGTTAGTTTCTGTACCTCAGAAAAGCAAAGTCATTGCCATGGAGAAACACAGTGCTTTATCTACCTCTCCTGTTCTGCCATCCTTATCAAGCATAACAGCCCAGGATGTCCTCACCCTCATGCAATGGCAGGTGAGAGAAAGGTACATACAGATGGCTGAATGGGATGCACAACTGTGTGTGAGAGACAGACAACTGGCTGAATGGGACTCATGAGTGCACAGAGAAGAGCAGCTTCTCCTAGCTCAACTTTCCACCCACACCTGCAATCAGGGTGAATGTCAATCACCACTTCACCCAGAAGTCCAGCATCTACAGAAGCTAGCAACATGTATGGGAGAAGAAGAGACAAGTGTACACTCAGCATGTGTTGTCTCTTCAGACAGCAATCGCAGGAAGCAATTTCTGGGGGGAACCTCTTTCACATCTCTATGGTACCAGATGGCTCCCGGGGTGGACCAGATGCAGTTGTTAACAGCCAGGTGGACAGTTTCATCACCTATACATCAGCTCACACCAGTGGCCCAAGCTTCTCCTCTTCACTCATCTGACTCAGCGCTCCCTACGTGGGTGAAGGAGTCAGTGATGGGCAGCTTGCAAAGCCAGGTGCAAAGCAACAGGATGGAAATGCAGCAGGAGACGCATACTGTAGAAGAGGTCCTGATGATGACACCAGACTCATCCAGTGAACCAGTTACACCTTCATCAATGGAACAGACACCATCTGAAACACAGAAGCCCAAGAGGACACAGGACTCCTCAGTTCACAGTCATCAGGTGCAAGCCCCACAGGAGATACTCAACTCAATAGCAGAGCAGACAGAAGAGCCCAAGAGTCCTACTTTGTCCATCAAGATGAGAGAGTTTTGAGTTCTGGCTAGCAGCCCAGTGAAGTGGGGTGGTGGAGGATGGATGTTGAGGAAACCTGCACTGAGATCTTGGGGGAAGAGGATTCTGAGGGAAGTCCAGGAGCAGTTCTGTGCAACCAGGCAGACTTCCAGTCTACCCTTCAGCTTGCTGAACAGCCTACACCTGAAACACAGTGCTCTGTGCTCAATCCACCTGACCCAGTCCTGCCCATGGGGATGAGAGAATTTGCAGTGGACAATGAAAACAGGCAGAGGCAAGACACTGTTGCTGACTTGCAACAGGAGGCTAACACAGCAGAAGAGACACCAGGACAGAACATCCCAGAATTGTCTGGGAAAGAAACAGCATTGCATAACGCAGTGGACACTCCAGTGCCACCTCTGGCCAAGGGAACAGAAAGTAGGCAGATGTTTGCTGAGGTGCCCAGAGGAAAGGAGGAACAATTCCAGACACCAGCAACTACTGCTTCTGTGTCTGAACAGAGAGCACCTTCCATCAGGATGCACCAAGAATCTCTAACAAGTCCTTCACTCCAGGAGCAACAGCAATTCTGAAAGGAGCTGGGGGGGGGGGGGCAGAATCTCCAAGCTACATTGAAGATGGCAGGGGAAGATATTCAAGCTACTTCAAACATAAAGAGATTTGTAAAAAGGAGACCAGTCTTCAACCTACATGGACAATGTCAATAAGAAAGAAGCCCAATCTTCTAAACTTTTCAAATGGTTCTGATTTGTGATAGACAGAGGTAGCATAGACCATGAGCTGTGGCTGAAAGGCTCCTCATCATAAATGGCATATCCCAGTAAGCCACTGTGGACATCCTGGGGTCTTCCACTGAAAGAGGAATCACTGGAGCACTTCAAGATCCTCTTCCAACACGTCAACTGGACTGACACTCTAAGACAAAATCTACTGATCTACGAGGGGGTATTGTAACATTTTAATTATTAAGTTTGTGTCATGGACTGCCCTGGGTCTGACTTTGCTTTACAGGCAGAGTCAGACTCTGAGCCTGAGGAGGAGACAGATCTGGGGTTACCTGGAGGCTCTGTAGTTTCAGTGGAGACGCAGGTGGCTGCAGAGGGAGAGACTGCAGGTATTAGGACCTATGGAGCGAAGACAAGCCAAGGAATCCTTGAGGCATTCTTCTAGGCTAGAAGCCAAAAGGAGAGCTAATCATAATCAGCTGAGGCATGCTGAGGCTTATCTAATCATGATCAGCTGAGGCTTTTAAAAAGGCTCCAGCTGATATGATTGCCTGCAGCTGACAATCAGTCTTGTAGTCCCTAGTTGCTGTGTATACTGTTCTCTGCTATCAGACTCTTCTTTTCTGACCTCTGGAACTGCCTTGTGACTATGCTTCTGTTTTTCCCTTTGCTGTTAAGTATTGGACTCCTGTTGTGTGACTTTTGGAACGGACTCTTGACTACTCCTTCACTTACTCCTCTGCAGTGCTGTCCTCAGAACAGGTAAATAGGACAATTTTGATTTGTAGATGTTAATTTATCTCCAGAGTCACCATCCAGATTTACACATTTTCCCCAGTGCTTCTTGACCCTCTGAATACTGTTATTGTACAAGTCTGCAGATTGTGCCTTAAACCACTCTTTCACTTCATGAATGACGTCATCTGTTCTGTCAAATTGGTGACCCCACAGTCAATTTTTCATTTTTGGGAAATGAAAAGGTCACTTACTGATGATGACACTGACAAAATTTCATCAATATACCATCATAACTTCTGGGAGATAATTATTCCTTTATGATGCTCTGAAGATGCTAGCCACAGATGCTGGCAAAACGTCAGAAAGAAACTCTTTCAGAACATGGCCACACAGCCCGAAAAAACCCACAAAAAAACTATGGATGCTGGCCATGAAAGCCTATGACTTCACAGTTTGGCTCCAGCTTGCAGTTGTTCCCAGACCAAAGGACATCACTGATGACTTTCTGACAGCTCCCAGAGCAAGGACAGATTGCTGGCTGGCAAGGCTGCCATTTACCTTCCTTGCACAGAATGACATTAAAAGAAAAGAAAAGAAAAGAAAAAAGATCTTTCCTGGTTTTGGTGCCTGATTGTGAGGTCAGGCCATGCCTCCAGGAGCACAAATGAGGAGGTAAAAATGCTGGTCCAGGTGGGGAACTGGTTGGAAACTTCTGGCAGTGCACTCTGACATCAGAATGAGGCACCAGATACCTCACAAGATGAAAATGTTGTCTTGGGTAGGGAAGGTAAGTGGTTGCCCCTGCCAGGCAGTAAATGGTCCTGGCTCTGGGAGCTGACAGTGGTGGCAGGAACTGGCTGAAAATGGAAGCCTGCCAGACAAACTGTCTTGCCTGACCCACCCACCCCATCCAGCACAAATGGATAGGATACATACTAGATAGGTTTGCTGCTCACTAGACCCTGTGTTATGTGTCCTGAGAGTGCCAGATTTGGAGAAAATGTTGTGCATCATATCTCCTGATCAGCACAGATTTGAGGGGAATTTTTTTCTCTCTCTCACGTAAAAAAATGTCAAAATGAGACCTTGAAGTGGGATTTTCAGATGTTGATATGCCCATGCCCATGTCAACTGTCCAGTTTCCTATCCAGTCCAGAATGCTCTTTGTGGTTTATAAATTAATCCAGAATATATACCTTGTGCAAGGAGATATCTAGATCCAGTTCCTTCTTGTGCAATTATTTTGCCTAGCCAGTGCAATGATTTTGCACAGCCAGATGGCACTGGTGCAGCTCCACCTACTACCTACTGATTTTCTAGGAGCTGGACCAGAAGTGCTCTGTTCCACTATCTTTCTTCCAACAACTGTCAACCTCCTGGACCTCTTCATAGGTATACTAGTGAAGCTTAACACACTGCAGAGATTAAGTAAGGGGCTATACACACCAGCCAAAAGTGCTAGCCTGGGGGTGGAGTCAGGGTGTGGCGACCGCAAAGCAGCTGCCCCAACTCCACCCTGATGCCGCTGTCATGCTGCCCACCCAAACAGATGGTGGGCGGCATCAGGGTGCTCACTTGGTGCAGCATTTACACATGCTGTGCCAAAGGAGCACTGAAAAGCCACTGCCATGGAACCAAGGGCAACTTTTTGCCACTCAAAAAAGGAACGGCATTTGCCAGCTCTTTTTAAAGTGACAAAGTACCAGATTGGGGCCACGGCGTGTGGTTGCCATGGCCCTGATCCAGCAAGGAAAGGGGCAGCAGGACGCCGCCCCTTAGGGGCCATTTGTACAGCCCCTAAGATGTCACCTGTTCTCTGCCACATCAACCCCCACTCCATGAAAATGAAAAACTCACCTTGGAGAGCAGGTCAATGTAGCAGGAATTCAGGGAACACCTTAGTGAACTGAAGGACTGCTCAGAGCTGCCCCAAGGTCCAGGGCAATATGCATAATGAGGCCTTTTCCCTCAAATCTAGCAGCTGACATTATAGCCACTTTTGGATCTGTTGAGATATAAGAAATTATTTTGTAATATGCTGTTGGATTTTTCACTGTCAGGTCCCTAGAAACCTGAACCCTGAGCCCTTCAGGAGTCCACACTTTTTTTTCTCCTCCTTTTTTTTTCTCTTTCCTGAATTGTTTTATGGATCATGAAAATATCATTTTGATATAAAGGAATTCAACCCATGCAGTCTCTTTGACAAGAACGCTCTCATTGCCTTCTAAAGGTATTTGGGGTGAGAAAAATGGTAGTTGAACCTACTAGGTAATGGGGCCACAGGAAGTGCTTTTGAAATAGTAAAGAAAGGAAATTGGATAGATCAGAGCTGCAACGGACACAATTTCAAAAGCAGATATGCACATTACTCTCTCTTGTTCTATCTCAATAAATTTCCACTTGATCTGAAACAATTGCAAGCTATACCTTGAAAAGTACTGAACTAGGTCTTCATATTCACTACCTGGAGAGAAATTTGGATGAGGAAAATCTCAAAGCCATTCATATCCCACACGTGTGGCCTTGAACAGATTTTGTACAGCTATTATGTTTTGTTGTAATGCTTTAAGCAGTTCTGCAAACTACTCTGTAAAGCCAGCACACAATGCCTAAGCAGCTATGGAGTGGATGCATTCATTTTCAAAAGCACTCAGAAACAGCAAAATGATTTACCAGAGAGCTTCAGAAAAACTGTGTTGCTAGTAGAAGCCTGAGGGTATAACTAACTTCCACCAGACTCTTTTGTGAAGGTAAGATTTGTAATATGAGGTGTAAGCCCTACAGGGCCACAATAAAGAGACAAGTAATTAGTAGGAGTATACACTACAGACAAGGCTTAGTTTGGCTCCTACTTCAGAAAGCAGATTGATTCAGCTAGGGCTGATGCAAATGCAAATCAACAGATTTTGTCCTCTATACATTGCTGCTTGTATACACTTTAAAATATTGTTGTCATACAGTATAAAGAACAGTATACTACTCACAGAAGCCCAGAATAATGCTAAAGACTGAGTGATACTCAGTTATATAACTTACTAACAGGTATTAAAAACAATCTTCTTAAATTTTTGCAAACAGGGTCAAAATGGAGTGAAATAGTCATCCCTTGGTATTTGTGGGAGATCTAATTTGGACCCCCACCCACTGTGGATACCACATTTCATGTATGTTCAAGTCCCATGTCCCCATTGGCAGGCTGCCATTGGGGACAATGGGACATCTCCTTCCCTCCCTCCCTCCCTGACTTCCTCCTTACCCCTAGTCTTATCTTTGCCTCAGGGACTGAGAGAGGGCCTTCCTTAAGTCTGGGGAGAGGGCAGTCCTGGCACTCCATTTTGAAGTCAGCCAGGCAACAAGGCCCCACTGACTCCCTTTGGCCCTTCAGGGTCTGCTGGCACTGAGCGGTAGTCAGGCGGGGTGCCAGGGCCTGTAACACACACTGACCACCATTGGGACTCACTTTCCCACTGGCACTTGGGGCCTGGCACATGCCCTGCCCCCTCTGCCACAGCCAATGGACAGTGCCACTGGGAAAGTGAGTCCCAATGATGGTCAGTATGTGTTACAGTTCCCTTGTCCCAAGAGCTTGTTACAGAAGAAAGTGTTGCAGTATTTATTGTCTCCATTTTGAATCAAAGTGCTGTTACTAGACATTACAAAAAATGGCAGGTAGGGTTCAATGCCACAATGGCAGCCATTTCGGGGTTGGCTGCTCTATGACCCTGTCCCCTCCTACTTGAAATCCTCAATGAAGATACCTTGGAGCCTCTATACTATCCACCTCTCCTGAGACGAAGATAGAAAGGGATTCTCCAATCCCTCAAACCTGAAATGGCAATCCTATAGAGAGCCCTTCACACAGGACCAGTCATCTTGCTGTCACCGCCAAAAGTCCATGAAGTTTTGTTTCACTCAGGTTCTGGTTTTCCATTTCAAAGCTTGTGCCAAGTTGGATTCCAATGTTGTTGTTGTTGTTTTTTAACTCAGCACAAGGATGTGTACATACTTTCATGCATTTTTAAAAAAATATGCACATTGTATGTGCATTTTTCAAATGTAGGTATTTTTGCAGACACTTGCATTTTGAAGACTTTTTTGAATTAAGTTTTGTGCCATTTTATACTTTTTTGTATGCACTGGTTAAAAATGCATACATCTTTATACACATTTGTGTGTGTGCATGGGTCTGTGTGAGTCAACTTCATTGCAAACTGGAAAACTATGGATGTGAATGTGTAACTGTGCTCCAATTTATATCTAAGTTTGGAACATATAAATTTAATAAGATTGAATTAGACTAAATGCATTTCTCACCTATTCCTTCAAACAGCTCATAACAGGGTTATGACTCACTCTCATTCAAGGTTGTCAGGCAGGGGGACTTCTGCCTGACATGGCGTCCTGCTGAGAAGCTTTCCTTGTAGCCTCTGGAGAGCTTCCCTGGAAGCGCGGTTTCCGATTGATGAGGGAAACTGGAAGAAGACTCGGTAGTATCCTCCTGGAATTGGGGATCCGGACATCTCTAATTGGGATTTATTGATTGGCTTGGAAGCCTTGGAGCCCTTGTATGGATTTTGATTCAACAAGAGAACAAGAGGCTGGAAGCCTTCAACCCTAAGGGACCGCGGCCGCACCTCCGAATATCCTTCCCTAAGAAGGACTAGGGATGTCGTCAGTTTTTAAATCAAATATGGCTGGGACAAAGAGTGAGTAAAATTTATGGATATTTATATGTCTGATACAGCCTTGGTCGCAAAGCCTCTTAAATAGATCGGTTATTCAGAGACCTTTGTAACGCTATAAACTAAATACAGAGGTTTTCTGGCTTCCTGCCCTGCTTTGAAGGGCATAAGATTGAAAAGGCAGAAGAAACCCCTATTGAGAACTAAAGTTGGAGAACCTTTTTATTTTCATGAATTGTGGTTGACACAGCAGAATGGACTGTTATTGATATTACAGAACTGTATTGATGTTACAGAAATTATCGATGCTACAGAGCCTTATGATCATCGAGGCTTGAGAAGGAAAATATTCATATAATACTCGATAAATAATACTTTAATA
>CM034703.1:294579844-294591475 GCA_020142125.1 Phrynosoma platyrhinos
ATAGCCATCCTCCTCATTCTTAGTCTTCTTCTGATTTCCTGACTGCAGCCCTATTTCTATTAATGTTCAATCACAGGTATGAGAATTATTTTACTATTTCCATTTCTTCATTGTTTAGGTTGAACTTGTGAAGGTCCTCGGTGGTCATTATTTTTGATTTTTTTATGTTCAGCATTAAACCTGCCTTATCACTTTCTTCTTTGATCTTCCTTAATAGGTGTTCTAGGTCTGTAAGGTTTTCTGCTAGTACTATGGTATCTTCTGCATATCTTACATTGTTGATATTCCTTCATCCTATTTTCACTCCTCCTTCTTCTCTCCAAGCCTGCTTTTCTTATAATATGTTCTGCATATAAGTTGAACAGATAGGGTGAAAGGATGCAGCCTTGTCTGACTCCTATGCCAATTGGGAACCATTTCTGTTTCTATTGCTGTTTTACTCTCCAAGAAAAAGCAAGCTAAAGTTCCTGTTAAGGCCATGGCAGGTGCATTTTTCAGTGAACTGTACATTGCCTAAAGATTTTAAGATGAACTTATATTTAATTTTTAAAAATTATTTTTTCCCCTTGAAGCAATAAAAATTGAACCAACTAGTTAAAATACTTGATAACCTATCTGCACTTCTAGCTTCATAAAAGAGGTAATAAAAGCAGAATTGGATTTTTCTTTGAATCTGTTATGCACCAAAATGAAAACATTAAATTATTTCTAAACTGCCAGAAGAATGTTATTTTTTCCAAGTTAATAAGCCTTTCCTAGACAGAGGTGAACTTATTTTATATTTTAAAAGAGGAGAAACCTATAAAAATTCACTAGATGGAAGATGTGTTTTCACTTATATAAAGGAACTCATTGAAGAGGTCATGAAATAATCATTTTTTAACAATTTTAGAAGGGTTGACACACAAAGCTATAGAATACAACAGTAACAAACCTTTGCTAACACAAAAGATGCTAGAACAGATTTGTTAAAGGATAGGGTCAAGAAATATCTGGGATGCCTCACTTAGCTTTTTAAAGTACATATAAAATTATTCTGACAGCTAAATCAATTCAACCCAAAATTAAAAAGAGAATTGACCCACAAAACCTAGCTGTTCTCTAACCTCCCTTTGCACACATATACTTTGTGAAGTAGAGGGAGTTTTAAATTAAATTAGGTAGTTTCCCCTGAAATGAACTGTAAGCAAAGCTCAATTGTGGTGTCAGTGCAAATGCAGCAACTTTAATTTAAGTGGATTGACCATCCCTAGAGTTTTAAAGTTGTTAGTTGTGCATGTCTAACAGAGTTTCAGTTCAGTGCTGCAGTTCTTTCTAGGAAAAAGGACAGAGAATTTTATAATTGCTGAGATGGTAAAAAAAAAAAAAAGTTCCAAAGTTCTAATGTACCTTAAGTCTGAAGAAGCTCAACTCAAATGCATGTATCTATTTGAAAATAAGTCCAGCTGAATTAAGTGGGATGTGCTTCTGGATAGGGATGGATGGGGTTACTTGTGATTAAGTTTTTGATATGAAATTACCAAAGTTTGGATTTCATTTTTTTTACTTGTTAAAGAGTATACCAAACTATCGCAGTCTTGATTTCTTCATAAATGGGTTTTCAAAAAGCCTGAGAACCACGGGGAGAGCTAGATAACAACAACAACAGCAACAGCAACAGCAACAGCAACAGCAACAGCAACAGCAACACAGTATAGTGGTTGAGGAAAGTGAAACTATCAGATTCACCTATCTAGGTAGAAGGCTTTGGATGCTATTTTTGAAGTGTGTCTTTGAATCCTTGTGTATGTAACCATCTTTACTGTTGAAACAGATTTGCAACCTCTTTTCTGTCGGGCCCTTCACTCTGTACAGTTACATGGAAGACAGAGGAGTGTGCTTCTCGTAGTGCTGTGGATACTTGAACCTACTGAATTTGCCCAGTGCTGGTGGATGAAAATGTCAAGTCATTTCCTTTTGTTATTAAGTATGTAGTAAAATTTGGAAATTTCTTCATAAAGATGGGAAGAATTTGGTATTAAAAAACCCAAACAAAAGTGGATGAAAGAAAATCTGATAAATTCATCTAAATTTAATTTGAGTGGAAGCAAATAATCATATTTGGAATGGAATGCAAGGTTCATGTAGTCTAATCACTGTGTCATGCATGGCTAAACCACTCCCACAAGATGACCATCCAACCCATGTTGAAATGCCCTTTTCCAAAGAAAGAGATTTCACCATCCTCCAAGGCAGGTAACATAATATCCCCTATAGTCATCCATGTAAATATTTCCATTTCATTTCATTCTTGAAGGAAGCAATAAATATTTTTTTGCAATTTTCATTGTAATGCATGGAAATCTTCAAAATCTTCAGTTTTTGAATACTATTTGCAGTTTCGGATAGATTCTGTGCAAATTTTATATATGAATCTGGTGTAAATTTCTGTGGAAAAAAACATTGTCTGTAAAAAAAATGCTATCATTGGTATCTTATTCTCCATAGAAGTTTATTTTAATTTTTTTACAGTATATTTTTCACCATTTAAGACACTCCGTCATATAAGATGCAACCAATTTTAAAGGAGGAAAATCTAGGGAAAAAAAAAAAGATTCTTAACCAAATACAGTGGTAACTCTACTTACAAAATTAATCCGTTCCGCGGGTGGAAAGAGGTCTCCGTGTCCTCAGTGGTTCAATGGGCCCTCCTGGGATCGGAGGACATCCTCCGATCCCAGGAGCAGGAGCATATATTCACCTTATAAGACGCACCAACTTCCCCACCCCTGTTTTGGGGAAGAAAAAGTGTGTCTTATATGGCGAAAAATACGGTAAGTTTTGAATGGCAAAGCATCTCATCAGTCCTGCAAAGAGTCTCATCAGTCCAGGTATCTTATCATCAAGATTTCCTGACAATTACCAGTAAGAAACATGTTTTTCAATCACTTTTCAAATATTGTGAAACATTTCTATTCCTACTGAAACGTAAAAGGTTTTTTCTTTCGTCTTCTTTTTCAGTCAGTCAGTCATAATTATGGAATAGCCTGAGATCCGTTGTATTACCACCTTGAACAGCTTTGAAAAGGCTGTTAAGACAGATCTCTTCCAGCAGGCCTTTCCTGAATAGATATCCCAGCCATCAAGAGACAGCCCAACCTGCTCCCCTGATTCTGCTGCAGTTTTTGCTTATTTGTATTATTATTTTAAGTGTGTTTTCAAATTGTCATTGTTTAATAGAATTTTAAGGGGTGGGTGGGATTGTGTGATATGTAATGTATATTTTTAATGTTGTAAGCTGCTCCGGTTGCATTACGCCGAGGAGTGGGATGATGATAATAATAATAATAATAATAATAAGTCAAGATATACAAGTTCTTCTTTTTCTATTCTTTCTTTCTTTTTTGTTTCTTTTTTTTGGGGGGGGGATGGAAATTCAGAACATCTGAGGGCTTTTCCCCTATGCTTTGAACCAGCTTCCTGTTGCATTTTTCTTGAAGGTAATAGCGGTCTGTTGCATCCACACCAAACAAGTGTCTCTTCTGCAGTTCATTCATTTCCTTTTTTTTTTTTTTTTTTTTTTTTTTTGAGCACAGACCCCATTTTTTTCTGACCTTGGTTTGTTGTGGCACACTGGTTTCTTCTCTTAATGGGATCCTAGGTAGCAGACATATAAAAGATTTCAGCCGGAGAAGGTGGAAGGTTCTTGCCAAAGTACACATCATTGATCTATGTGGACAAAGGGTCTGTCACAATTTAAGAGAGCTTCATAAGGTTACATGTGATTTTGTGTGTGTGTGAGATGAACCAGTCAGCAAGATGGAGAGACTATCTTCCATTTAATTCACAGTTGTTTGAGAAAAAGCACACAGAAAGCAGAGTACTTCTCCTCAACTTCAATGTCAACTTTTGTTAACCAAGAACTTATCACTCTGCTGAGATCTTTATTTATCCCAAGTTCCCTCCCTTCCTATGAACTATTAAGAACTAAGTAATATTTCCATTTTAATAATAGTGGAAAGAAGCAAGAATGATAAATCCTGTTAACAAATATTCAGATATTTCTAATAATGATGTCAGCCTGTGCCCACATATTGCTTCAGGCTATATGTTTGCACCACCTCCTTTAAATAGTACTATTAAGTTTATCACACAGGGGAAATTGGGAGTTTAAACAATGATTAACCTGTGAAAATCATGCAATTGACATTAAAATGTGCTTAAAATGACATTAACGCAAGTGCAATTAACCCATGAAGAACCAGGGAATAACGAGGCAAGAAACAGCAAAAAGTCATTTATGGGAAAGTTTTGTGAATGAGTTACTGTTGTTTCTTGCCTGGTTCTTCATGGTATAATGGCTCTTTAATCAGATTTTGTCTCATCGTTGTGTGAAAACCATTTGTGCAATTGCACACAAGTACGAGTTAATCATGGATTCTGCACAGGATAACAGTGCTTTGCACGCTGATGTCATGTGAAAGCCATTTGTGCAACTGTGGGTTAAGCACAGTTTATGCTTCAAATTCCCCCCTCCCCCATGTGATAAACTCCTATGTGGTTGTTGTTCTTAGCCAAAATGAGGACAAAAAAGGGAAAGGAGCAAGATATAAGGCATTCTATTGCCTTCCAATATCATTATCCATGTAAACATTATTTATTCCTTTGTCATAAACAAACCAAAACAACAGCTGAGATATTAAAAATATTCATTTTTTCAGAAAATGAGAAGAAAAGGGAACACTTGTTTAATGAGATGTGCATTTGTCAGAAAGAAGAAATCTAGTCTTGTTAATTGAATTAAAATATTCTTGGAAGATTTGTCACACCTATTACCTTTGTTTTTCCAGTTCCAAAAACATTTTTCTTCTCTAATGTTGTATTTTATCATGGCCATTCACAATTTAAATTTCAGAACAAACAGGAAAAGCTTTGTTCTGTAGCTTAGGGCACCACTAGCTGTCACAGTGTTCTCAACCTAAGCATTAAATCCTATAGCTCATTTACTGATGAATTAATCTGTTGATTACATGAATTAACCTTACACTGATGCTGACACTCATACAAGATAGGATTGCCATAATTCTCTTCCACAAAACCAGGACAAAATGTAGGACATTCAAAAAATGGAGGACATGACCAACTAAAACCCCCAAACACTAATATTTTAAAAAAAATTAATATAAATTCATGGTTCTTAGTCATGCTCAAAATCGAAATTTTGACATTCTTCCTGGACAGAAGGTTGAAACGTAGCTCCTCCTCTCTGGCTAATGTGTCATATTAGAGATGGAAATTATATTTTTAATTTTATGTTGGATTATTTTAATGGGTCCTAGGTTATGTGCATGAGCCGGCATGGTTTGCATGTTGGACTATAATGCTGGAGACCATATTTTACTCCTCTATTATTGATCATATGGACACCTGCAGCCTGGAACATCTCATTCATCTGTGTAGGTGTTGCAGTTGTGGCAAAATCAACATCTTGTGGCAATATTAAGGCAACTAAATATTTAAATGACCTCAGGGGCAGCCAAATTTCCAAAACATTTTAGAAGAAAGCATCACATACCTGCAAATTTTTTTCCTGGTTTACTACCACAAAGGCTATGGTTCAAAACACATTGCTGAAATAATCCAGTTTGAGACCACTTTAACTGCCCTGGCTCAATGCTAAGGAATTCTGGGAACTGTAGTTTTGTGAAACATTCAGCTTTCTTTCTCAAGGAGATCTGGTGCCACAATAAAACAGTCTCAAACTGAATTATTTCAGCAGTGTGTTTTGGACCTATGACACCTTAAGTTCCAATTAAATAGAATGAAACTTGTTTTCACAAAAGGCATCCAAGTATCGAATGTCAAAGCTGCACTATATTCTTCAGACTGTGCCTTCTGACACTTATTTACTTCTGAAGTTTCCCCTGTTGTAGCAAAATTTGTTATCTTCAAGTTCAGGAAACACATTCAGGGATAGCTGTGCTGGCCGTACAGTAACATAGAACAAAATACAAAATCCACAAAACAAGGATACCTTTATTGGAACAACTAAAATTCACATGATGCAAGCTTTTGATTCACTGGCTTCATTGGGTGAAAATATTAAAAATCACATAGCTGACATCAATTCTTAATATCTTTGCCTCATGTATAAACCACTGAAGCTTTGAAAGCTTGATGTATTTTTTGCATTTTAATTGGCCTCATTAAAGTATCACTGTTTTCCAGAGTAAATAATGTTTTCACCAGAGTAAATAATGCTGTTCTGAGTTCTAAATACATACTTCCATATTTCTTATAAATGTTTCTTGTTGCTCTCAGTATATAGGTTTGTGGGTTTTTTTGCCAGCTCTGTCCTAAACCTTATCAGAAAATAATGCACTCTTACTTGCAACACCTTTCAGTCTTGGCGTGTAGAAGGACTGGAATTCAGGAGACTTTAGCTTCATCATACTTAAGCATCACCACAGGACTATAAGCTCTGTTCTGCTATGCGGGAAAAGAGGAAGACTTGTTTTGCAGCCCTGGCCAAATAGGTAGCTCCACATATTGTACCTAACTACACTTGATCCAATAGCATGGAAGCTTCCTGAAAAGCCTGTGATTGCTATTGTCATTTTTTCTTTCTGTCTCCTGTATGGTTTTTAACATCTGTGACTGATGGAGAAGCCAGTGGAGCTTGGAAAGCCTGCAACCTATATTTGATGTATTTTGGTTGGCTTCCTTAAGGGTATCACTGTTTTGAGGGTTTGGGATATTATTATACTTTGCTATATGGCCAACACAGCTACCCCTAGATATGTCTAATGCAGAGACTTCCAAACTTTGCATTAAGAAGGTTTACAGGTCCCAGGGTTCAAACCTAGGGAAACCCACTAGGTGAACTTGAGCAAGTCACACTCTCTCACCCCCTAAGCAGACCAGGGCATCCAGGACGCCCTGGGACGGTGCGCCGTGGGACCGCGGCAGCCACACCGAGGCGCACCGTCGGCACCTCTGAAAGGAGCACAAAAATAGCGCTCCTTTCAGAAGACAGGGAAAGTGCACCCTAAATGCGTAGGGCGCACTTTCCCTGGCTTTTCCGCCACAGCATGTGAGGACACTGTGGCGGGAGGTTGCCCTGGGAGCGCCGGCCGTTCGGAGGGCCGGCAGCTCCGAGGGCAACCTCGGGAGGAGGAAGGGGCACCGCTCGTGTGGCTGCCCCTCCTCTTCCCTGCCTCAGAGACGACTTTGTTAGTCATCTGCCGAGGCCCTCAGTCTCAGGAGAAAGCCATGACAAACCTGCTCTGAACAAATCTTGCCAAGGAAATGCCACAATAGGTCTGTCTTAGGGTCACCTTAAGTCAGAAATGACTTGAAGGCACACAACAAAAACAATATGGCCAATACGGTGGTATGTTTAATAATGCAATGGCTCCCAAAACTTGAATTAGACATTAGTTTATAGGTTCAGTACCCTCCCACCTGCACCCCACCCCCCTTTTTAAGCATTATGGAAATGAAAGTTGGAGGGGGGGGTTGGAGGGAGCTGGATCGGGGAAGGGAACTGCAAAATGGGGAGGAGACAGGGTAACCAGAGGTTCTCCTTTACCAGGACATGTCCCACATTTCAACTTTTGCTCCAGGCAAAATTCCAAAAGGTCCTCCATTTTGAGCATGACTAAGAAGCCTCAATTTACATTAATATGAGCATGTTTAGCTTTTATTTTCTGCCCAGAAGAAATTCTCAAACATCCTCCATTTTAAACATCACTAAGAAGCTTGCATTTACATTTTCATGCGTGTTTTGAGCTTTTATTTTCAATCCAGGAGGAATCCCGTAATGTCCTCCTATTTGAGCTTGACTAAGAAGCATGTATCTACATCAGTGCTTTGAGTGTTTTTCTGTCTAGGAGGAATCCCAAAATGTCCTCCATTTCAAGCCTAACTAAGAAGCATGTATTTACATGAGTGTTTTTACCTTTCTTTTTGTATAATGCCCTCCATTTTGCAGTGCATCATCATCCTTTGCAGTGAGGAGGACCTCTGGTCCTCCTTTGACAAAAAGGAGTAGCATCCTGGACCTAGCCTGACCTCGACCATCCTTCCTGGGGAGAGGCTGGAAAGAAAGGCCCTGGCAATTCTCCAGCCGGCTCCTTGTGGCTGTAACTGAGAAGGTGGAGCAGGACAGGGGCATCCCAGGACCTGGCTCCTCCTGGCTGAGGGTGGCCCCGAAGGGAGGAAAGAAAATGCAACAAAAGAGGTGAAGGTGGTGCTGAATGGGACATGTGATTGAAATCAGGCTGGGACAGTTCCACAACCCTTAAAACTGAGTTTGTCTCATTTTTTTAGGACAAATGGTAACCCTAATACAGACGTTTTTTTCTTTTCAAGTCCTGACTCCTTATTCAAACATCACTTGGTTGTCCTCACCACTGTTTCTCTGATGTGGTCAATTTAAGATATCTATAAGGGAACTGTTATGCTCCATCTTGATGCCAGTATAAGATGGAAGGCAACAACATTGTGACCTGCCAACAAAAGCCACCACTTTGGCTTTCAACCATCAGCAGACATGTTGTTTATTCTGTATCAATGAACACCAAAAGCATAATTCTTTATTATTCATCATTGAAAAAATCATTCTTCCCCTCACTGTACTGGAGAACTATCAACCAGTTTCTAGTACCCTTTCTGGGGGAAGTTATTACAGCAGGTAGCAACCTCCAAGCTCCAAGGTTTCATTGATGCATCTGACTTCAGGCCTGGCTATGGGACAAATAAAGCTTTGATAGTCATGAGAGATGACATATGGAGGGAACTGGACAGGAGGAAAGTGTCCCTGTTGGTTCTGTTGGACCTCTTACTGCTTTCAGCATCATCATTGACCATAGTATCTTTCTGGGTCACTTCTCTGAGATCAGGGGTGTTGCATTACACTGGCTTCAGTCTTTCTTGGAGGGGTTGACTCAGAAGGTGGTGCAGGAAGATGTTCAAATACCTGGCCACTATACTGTGGTGTCCCCCAGGTCTCAGTTCTGCCCCATGTGCTGTTTAATATTTATATAAAAGCATTGGAAGAGGTTGTCTGGAATTTTGGGGCTGAGTATCATCAGTATGGGGATGACACACAACCCTATCTTTCCTTTCCATTTGATTCCAAGGAAGCTGTTTCTGTATTTAACCAGTATCTGCTGTCAGTAATGGATTGGATGAGGATGAACAAATTGACACTTAATCCAGATAAGAGATGCTCCTGGTCAATCAGAATAAGGAATAGGGATTCAGCCTGTCCTAAAAAGGTTTCAGTGATCCCCAAACTGTGCCCTTTAACAGATTTTGGACTTCAGCTCCCAGAAGCCTCAGCCATGTTGGCCAATAGTCTGGGATTCTGGAAGCTGTTTGGGGACCACAGCATCTAGGACCTGAGCCTGGATGCTCAGGTTTCAGCTGTGGCCAGGAATATATTTGCAACGTTAATACTGTTACATCTACTGTGCCCATTCCCTGAGAAGTCAGATGAGCTGGCTATGGTGACACATGCCTTGATTATATCCCATTTGTACTACTGTAACCTGCTCTGCACAGGGCTGCCTTTAGAAACTGTTCAGAAACTTCAGTGGGTTCAAAATGCTGTAACCAGGGTGTTGACTTGGGATAGTTACAGGGATCATGTGACTCACCTATTGAAATATTAAGAGAGAGAAAGAGAAAGAGAGAGAGAAAGAAAGAAAGCTCCATTGGCTAGTACCCTGTTCTGAGCAGAATTCAAAGTGTTGGTTTTGACCTTTAAAGTTCTACAAGGCTCAAGTCCAGTCTATCTGAAAGGCTGTATCTATTATAAGCTAGTGTGAGCTTTAAATTCTTCAAAGGAGGGATTTCTCCAGTTTCACCATTTTGCGAGCACAATTGGTGAGGATGCAAGAAAGCCTTCTCCTGTAGTCTTACCTTGCTTGAAACCTGTAGTTTGTCCTACTATAATAGACTCATGAAATCAATGAGATTTACCTAACTGTCATCTTACCATTTAAAAATTGATTGAGTGGTTCTACTCTAGATGGAACCAAAAAATAGGAAAAATTCAGGCAGTTGTAACAATCCATCTCACTCTATCTCAACAACTGAGGTCTGGCAGGTTTAATTCCACCAGGAGTGGGTCTACCATAAAACCTGTAGATCTTAATTGCCTATTTGAAACCAAGATGCCCTCAAATACTCTGCATTACAATAAGGATTACTAACAATATACTGAAAATATATATCTCTTCTTCAGTAGCTACTGTCAAAATTAGAATTGAGCTCCAAGAGAACAGAGAAGCCGAATGTGGTAGTTGATACCATTAGTCTTGCTGATTCAGATCACAGTGCTCTTACTGCTCTATACACTGCCCCCTCACACTAAAGCATATATGTTGTTGTTGTTGTTGTTGTTGTTGCTTTTATGTGCTTTTAACTTTACTCTGTTTTATAGCAAACCATCACATTTCTTTGGCAAGTTTATTCAGAGGACGTCTGCCATTGCCTTCTTTTGAGGCTAAGGCTGTGTGACTTGCCTATGGGCACCCAATGGACTTCTGTGGCTATGTGGCAATGAGATCACATCAAATCAGGATAATAGTAGTCAAATTTCTATTATTTTCTTACTTAAGTTAATTAGTAAGTTAGTTTAGGTTTAGTAAGAAGAGAATTAATTTCCAGTCTTGCCTAGACTCTGCTTTGAAAATGATAACCTCATTTTGTTTTAGTTTCCTCCAGAATATACTTTGCATTATTTTTGGTTTCATTATTCACAGAAAACACAGCTGCTGAGTCATGAATCATATGACTAATTTAAGGTTTCCCTGGTAGTTGCTATAATTAACATAATTGCTTCCAAAGGATAAAACTAAGATGAGACTAGGTTTTCTGGATTATAACCAAGTTCAGTACATTACTTAGACACAAAAGTCAAACAAATGGCTACACCCAGGGACTTGATAATGACCTTATAGAACTGAAAATGTTATTAATGGGTGAAAAGACTAAATCTTTCACCTTAACTGTCCATGCAGTTTTATTTCTGAAGTAGATATAATGCAGCACATATGTCCTGTTGTTGTTGTTGTTGTTGTTTGCCTTCAAGTCCTTTTTGACTTCTGATGACCCTTAGGCAAACTTATGGGGATTTCTTGGCAAGATTTGTTTGGAGAAGGTTTTCTATTTCCTTCTCCTGAGTCTGAGAACATGTGTCTTGCTCAAGGTCACTCAATGAATTTCATAGCTGATCTGGGAATCAAACCCTGGTCTCCAGAGTCCTTGAACAAAACTCAAACCACTACACTACACTGGCTCTAAGACATATGCACTGTAGCCCATGCCTAAATAGTGTATGAAACAGTAAGGTAACCTTCTTACTTCTTGAGGGCCTTTACAGAATGCCAGGAATAATGCAGCTTGAGGCCACTTAACCATCATGGCTCAGTGCTAGTGAATCATGGGAATTGTATTTTTTTCTGCTACATTGAGCCTTCTCTGTCAGAGAGCTCTGGTGCCACAATAAACTGCAGTTCCCATGATTGCTTAGCACTGGCCAGGACAGTTAAAATGACCTCAAGTTGCATTATTTCTGGCAGTCTGTAAAGGTCCTTACTTTCTGAACCAAAGAGATTTCAGTATCTGTGGAGTCCCCCCCCC
>CM034703.1:294591575-294608460 GCA_020142125.1 Phrynosoma platyrhinos
GGGAGGGAAATGTTTTTGAACTTATGTATGATTTTACAGTTATGAGCCGCCTGGATTGGGTTTCCCAAAGGGTGGGATACAAATAAATTTTATTATTCTTCTTATTATTAAAAACAATGGAACAAAAGCAGATATTAATCCCACAAGGAATATAAGGTATCCCAGATTCAATCTGGCAAACTTGATTCCACCAAAGGCTAAGACCTCTTACAGAGTATTCTTTTTACAAATCCATACCTCTGAAGCAACAGAACTCCACCCTCAGAGAGGTGTGAGGAAGTGGCATGCCAAGGTGGGAAATATTGCATGGTTCAGAGACAACTGAACTATACACAATTCTTTTGGTCCCATTTATGCATACAGACTTATTTTAAAATAGAGTAGTTTATTTTATTGTATTTTAACCTTTGTGAAATAAAATCCTATTCTGCCTTCTTGAGCTCAAGCAGAACATCTGATCTTTCAAGGTTCTGGCATTCTATCTGAACAAAATCCTGTGTTAGCAATCCTGACATCCTGTCTGAGATTTAAAGCTAATTCTACTCTGTGAAATAGTTCTGATGAAGTCCTCTCCTGGGCCTAGACCAACTGAAGGCCTCCAAACCACAGTGAAATTCTTCCACACTTCTGAAATTTTGAAACAATGTTTTTAAATTCAAAAAGAACTCCAAGGGTGGGGCATGGCAGGGGGTGGGATGATATGGTGGGGCATGGGCCTTCAAGGTCCTGCAGTGGGCCAATGTGGCACCACAATCTCTAGCAGTTGCTCACCCCTGAGCTAGAGAAAGTTTGTCCTGATTCCAAATATAGTCACCATTCATAAATAGCAATTGCAACCTCAGTATATTGTACAGACAGCCTTGTTCATCACAAATTGTGCTTAAATGAAAATTTTCATAGTCATCTGAAATACACACACAAACACTTTTTTAAAAAAATAACAACTGGAATACCTGCAACTATGGTGGCATATAAAAAGTTCTTATTTAATTCAGCACATAGTGACATCTGGTTCAGCCTGTGACTGCATGGTTCACAGTTCTGCAGAAATCTACTCAGAAATATGCCCCACTAAACTAAAAGGAATTTATTAACAGCTAACTATGTACAGTCGTTCCTCTGGATTCACTGACTTCCCATTCACAGTTTTGAATTTCCATCGACGGGAAGCCAGGATTTTCAATGGGGCTCAAATATTTGTGGTTTTCCATTTTTGCGAATTGGGAGGGGCAACTATATAGGATTCCATCTTAAAAGATGCAGCTTTTTCCAGCTCAAAAGGTCCTTAGAATAAGCTCTAACAGTCAATGGCATCTCAAAGACAAGATGTTGAACCAAATGGTTCCTGTAGATTAGCTCTGTCACATTCTCACATAAATTTTCTTTAATAAAACATGATTCTATATATTTACCAAATTCAAAACAGTAATAACTGAACACTTTACCTGAAAAACAGCTCATGAAAGGTAGCAGAAATACGAGTTTCCATAGCAACATCATCTCCACTTTCCAAGGTCAAAAATTCCTCCCATCCAATCATCAGATAAGCTACATAGATCTTCCTGTCACTACTTTATAGCCTGTAAAAATAGTAAGATAGGTTTATGGTGTAAATGCCAGAAAATTTGGAAGCATTATTTTATTATTTTTCCATGTTAATAGTTCTTATTACCAAATTTGTCTTTTTTGTTGCTCTAGGACATGGAGTTAATGTACTTCATTAGCTTTGCACTCTATTGTTGCTATTCAGTGATGACAAATTTTTTATTACAAGTTGTATCACTTACTTATACTACAATTCACCTGGCTTTTCCCAGTCCATTTAGCTACTTAGGAATAAACTTACTCATAAAACCTAAAACTGTTCACAGGAAGACAAATCAAATGCCAATCAGGGCAGTGGATTTTTATAATAATGTTTCTAGGGATTTGCAAATAGTTTTCCACAGTGCATGTTGCATTATATTGAAATTCTCAAAATGCCTCAAAGATCAGCCAACATTCTTATCATCAGGACACTACCATCCAAAGATGCAAACCTGAAGAGCAAGTCTGAATCAAAGAAGTGTATATATTAGTTCTGTTATGATATACATTTGTTGTTCTTGTGTCTTTGTGGAGACTTCAACATATGATAACTCTATTGTGATGCTTTCTTAACAAGATTTATCCAGAGGAGGTTTGCCATTGCCTCCCTTTTTGGCTTAGAGAAGGTGTTTTGCCCAAGATCACCCAGTGGGTTCCCATGGCTGACAGGCATTCAAACTCTAGGTCTGCTAGATTGCTAGTCCAACACTCAAACCACTACACACACTGGCTCTAGGACAGACATTCTCAGTATAAAATAATGAAATACAATGTGGTGTTGGTGGTAGGATTGGAATTTCCATTCCCATTTCCCTTCAGTCCTTGAAGCTTCCTGAAAAACAGCTCTAAAAGGTTTACATACCGGTAACAATGTGCTCTAATTTCTTTTTAGCCACAGCTTGATTAATTAACAGTACAATGCTATCCATTACTACTTATAAACCCTAGGAAATTCAATTAAACTTACTCCCAGGTAAATGGATATATAGGATTTCAGCCTAAATTAAGGAATATATTGATGTGGCCTTTACTCTAAAAGGGCAAACAACTAATTTGCTGTTGCAAATAAATTCATAAAAAGCTGCAACCTTTCATCAAGTAGACCAACCAAACTGCAAGCTCATTTTGGATTGTCCATTTATAACTGAGGCATATACAGAGACTCTGATTATGTATCGGGAAAACCCAATTAAGACTTTAAGGAGCTATTGAGTGGGTAGGTATCTGTGAGTGGCAGAGGGAACACACATAACGAACATAAAAGCAGTTTAGTAAATCAATGTATTTGAAATGTGGTGCCAAAGGAGAGTTTTACAGACACCATGGACAGCCAGAAAGACAAATACATGGTTCCTAGAGCAAATCAGACATGCATTCTCCCTAAAAAGCAAGATGTTTAAACAGAGGCTGTTGTACTTTGGACATCTGTCGAGAAAGCTACATTATTTCTGGGAGTCTGTAAAGGTTCAATGTGATTGATTGGGGAAAATAATAATATTCAGCAAAGTGGAAGACCCCAAGTTTGCAGGGTCTAGGTAGAGCTGTTGACAACAGGGATATTTGGAGGTCTCTCTTTCATAGGTTCACCATAAGTCAAAGTCAACTTGATGGCAATTAAAACTGAAAAGTGGTTCTTCAGCTAAGTGCAATGTAAGAAAATAACGATATTAATGAAATAGGTAATATCTTTTCTTTTTCATACTCTAGGAGGAAATCAGCTTTCACTGGGGGATCATTTTTAATGCTTTGGATAATGACTGTCAGTAGTAGAACAAAGAGAAAATTCAATGTCCCACTAAAAAAAGTACTGAGAATGTGGGGAAATTAAATGAAGGAAAAGGAGAGGGCCTGTGATAGATGTGGGTCAGAGGGGATACTCTGTTCAACACCTATTTAACACCAACCTTGTGATGTAGGAACTGCCACTAGCCCATTTACATCCACTCACCCTGAAACAGGAAACAAGACCTTCTGCTGACAAAAGAGGTAAATGTTGACTTATATCATCCCTGCAACTAAAACTGAATATTTCATCAATTTTCTCTCTGCTCTTTGAGAATACAAGGATTTCTTCACTTTTTGAGCACTATTCAGGACTTTTGGAATCAATTGCATAAAAATGCATATGGTTTTCTTATATAGAAAACATCTGTATTTTGTTTGTGCATCTGTCAAGGATCAAGGTGTAGATGCCTGGATTCTGAGGCAGGCTGCCAGCACTGAGACTATGGGTAATGAAACTTAAAGAGAGTCCAAGGACCAGTCACAAGAGGATGTGGCCCAGTCTGCAAACCAGGATACAACAGGGTAAGACAGAGCCCAGGGACTGGTGCCAAAGACAGCCTTGCAGAAGCCCTATGGCCAGAGGTTGGGGCCAACTCAGGGAGCAGGCCAAGGTCTAAACACAGCAGGGCAGAGGTCCAAGGGTCCAACAGGCCAGAGTCAGGGAGGAGACTGAGGTTTAAACACAGCAAACAGAATCCCTATATTGCAGAGTCCGGAAACAGACAAAGGGTCAAATATGGCAGGACTACTAAGACAAGACAAAAATGCAGCCACAAGCAGCACAGAAAACATGTTCACATGGCAAAGGTAGAAAGACTAATACAGCCCTTAAACAGCTGCACCTCCAGCTGCTCCAGCTGCACTGCATGACTAGAACTGGCTATGCCTATTGTCTTAGTCCTGATCCTTCCAGGACTCTGGCAGCTCAGGCCTGGTCCTTCAAAGACTTATGTGAGTGGACCCTTACAGCATTTATTTTACAAGATACATTATACCAATAGCAGCTTCACTTATATACTGCTTCATACCACACTGAGCATTCTCTAAGTGGTTTACAACTGTAAGCTAATTTCCTCCATCAAGCTGGGTACTCATTTTAGTGACCTCAGGAGGATGCAAGACTGAGTTGACCCTGAGCCCCTGGCTGGGATTGAACTCCCAACCTTGTGGTTTGTGAGTGAGTGGCTCCAGTACTGGCATTTAAACACTGTGCTACTAGGGATCCATTCATTCCTGTGTAAAAATATTGGGGTTTTGTGCACAGAAGACACTGGTCAGAAAACTACACTTTTTTCTGAGCAGGTATCTATGTATTTACGCAAACTGTGTACAGTTTATAGATTCTGCATATGTTACTCAATTGGTTTAAACACAGGATTGCTGCACAGGAAAAAATGCACAAAAATGTAGTTCTCTACCAGGGGTTTTGTGCCATATATATTTGCAAAGGAACAACTGCCACAAAATATATGTTTTCCACCCCAAACATGTATCTTGGTACAAACAAATTCCTGAAGTGTAAGGAGATCCATTCAGCCTCCTTTTTCCTCAGAGGGCTGTTCCAAGTGTCAAGAAACACTTTTTCATCAAGGAATATAGTTGAGAATTCTTCACATTTCAAATCTGGACACACTAAGCTTCCAGAGCCAAAGAGCTAAGCCAGCACTATCTGGTTGACAGCCTTTGTCAAAACAATTTAAATAATAACAGAAATTAATTTTGGAACCAGGAATCTGGAATTAGCACCATTGTCTATTTCTAGAATACAAGACAGCCACAATCAAATTAAAAAGGATTTGTTTACTAGAGATGGGGGAAGAGAGAGCTATACAGAAACATAGTAATTCTTTGGGAAGGTGCAGCACAACAGGACAAATTAACAAAAGATACATGGTTAAGAAACCCTACATAAAATAATGATCTCGCCAATTAATCCAGGAGCTCAGGAACAAAAATATGAACAGAGTACAGAAGCCCAAGCCTTAAGATGACTCTGAAATTTGACATGAGTCTAACATGAAATTTTCAACACAATTTAAGGCAACTAAGGGGGGAAGCAGATGGGCGGCCGTGGGTCACCTCGGGAAGCTGCGCTGCGGGGCCGAGGTATCCCCACACCTCGGCCCCGCAGCGCAGCTTTGCCGCCCCTGAAAGGAGTGCTAAATTGGTGCTCCTTTCACAAGTTGCTAAAGGTGCACCACAAAAGGCTGTGGCACACCTTCGGCGACTCTTCCACCACAGTGTGTGTGAATGCTGTGGCAGGAGGTCCTCCTCAGAGCGCCGGCCATGCGAAGGGCCGGCTGCTCTGAAGACGACCTGGGGAAGGGGTTGGGGCACTGATCGTGCAGCTGCCCCTCCCCTTCCCTGCCCCCAAAACGGCTCAATTAGCCGCCTGCTTCCCCACTAAGAAGCCCTGGTGGTGCAATGGTTAAATGCCTGCACTGCAGCCACTCACTCATAAACCACAAGGTTGTGAGTTCAATACCAACCAGGGCTCAGACTTCACTTAGGTTTGCATCCTTCTGAGGTCACTAAAATGAATACCCAGCTTGTTGGGGGCAATCAGCTTACAGTTGCATAGCACAGTATGAAGCAGTATATAAATGGAGCTGCTATTGCTAAGCAAACAGCAAAAGCTACTGTTATGCCATATGCAATACCAACCAAGATGGTTTCAATTGCCTAGAAACCTTGAAGTCCTGAATTTTCTAACACCTGGCCAACACTAAGCCAGGGCAGTGCCTCAATTTAATGTGCACTATTTCTGGCAGTCTGCTTAGGCCTATAGTCTATCTCTCAACTGGTGAGCCTGATCAAGGCTTAGATCAAACCAGAACAAGGTCTTGTAGATACAAACTATAATTAGATCTGAATACATAGGCTGTCAGGAGACTAGAAAGTGGTGAAATCTGATACCCTCTTTCTCCAAAAAAGGACTCTCATGGACCTATTTATTAAATATACCTTTTAAATATAGTCCTCACAGGATTGAGCATAGTCTATAACATGCAGGAAAGTCACTGTGGTGTAGTGATTTGAGCATTAGACTAGGACTCTGGAGATTTGTTTTGAATCCCTGCTTGGCCATGAAAACCCACTGGGTGAGCAAATCATGCTCTCTAAGCCTCAGAGGAAGGCAAAGACAAACTTCCCTATAAAAATCTTGAAAAGCATGTGATAGGTTCACCTTATGATCAACACATGTTGAAAATGACTTGAACACAGGTAACAATAACAAAAATAAAATGCAGATAAGTAGTGTTGTAGAAACATAAAGTACAACTGTAGATGAAAATGCTTTGGGTTCTAGAAGATAGATTTCACTATGAAATCAATTGCCACATTTAAAAAAAACAACAACCATGTAAGCAGAAACTTCGGCATAAGAAAAAAGCACCTAATCTTTATTCTTGCTGTGCTATATTTCTGTGAAAATTGAATAGCTTCTGAAGCAAGATAGCATTAAAAACAGTGAGTGTTCACTCACATAGTGAAGTGGTAGAGTTCACTTCAATACAAAATATTATGTTAGTTCCTTGTGGATGCTGTATGTGTGTGCTTACGTCTCCTGGCATCATTCCAGCCCACTCCTTATGTTCCAGGGATGCACCTGAACTGTACAAATAATGAAGTTTGAAAACAAAGGGCCATTGCAGACTTCCAGAAATAGTGCAAATTGAGTCCGCTTTAAGGGTTAGGGTTAGGGAATCATGGGAACTGTATTTTATTGTGGCACCAGAGCTCTCTGACAGAGAAGGCTCAATGTCTCAGAAAAAAACAATTCCCATGACTCCCTAGTACTAACCCTAACCCTTAAAATGGAATCAATTTGCACTATTTCTGGCAGTCTACAAAGGCCCAAAGTGATCCAGCTCCATCCTATGAAATCCTGGGGCTTGTAGTTTTAGAATTTCTTTAGTCTTCTCTACCAAAGAGTACTGGTTCCTCATAAAACTACAAATCTCAGGATTCTGTAGGATGGAGCCATGGCAGTTAAAGTGTTGTCTCATAACAGTGGTGTTGGTAGGAGTCATAAGGCTCTACAAAAACCAGATATCATGACAGATATATGATATCAAATACTACTATTGAATAATCATCAAATATCCAGTAAATATTCATATTGTCACAATTTTATATATTGTATTTTTGTATATTATTTTATATTTTGCTGTAATCCTGCCTCGATCCGCAGGGAGAGACGGTATATTCAAATATGCTGAAAATATTCACCAGGATATTTACAAAGGGCAGTTCTGAGCAGAATTTTCAGCAAATATATTGTAATCAGCAATTTATAAAGGTGAACAGATTGACTTTATGGCTTTTTATTTTTCCTTTTCTGTCATTGATCTGATATTCAAGTGCATAAACAAACTTGTTGCACTGGATAAGTAAAAAATTCAGAATGGAAATTTGTTAATTCTATTGAAGTGACTATTTCAATTACAACTATACATTTTTTGCAATAAGAATGAGGTACGTTCTTGTCATTGTATATTCAAAATGTTTTACTACATAATATTAATTTGGATGAAACTGAATTTTGAGTCTTCCACTGCCAGTCATCCAAAATAACAGCAAATTGAAAACATATAATAAAAAAATACTTGATTTCTTAGAACACATAACTTAATTCATTACATACTGACAGACACAGAAATTGTATGGGCAAACATAAAAACAGCAACATTATAAGTGCTAAGGCTGTCTTTCATATGATAATTTACTGTCAAACTAAATCATGCAAATATATTTTTAAACACAACAGCACCCTAAAATATTCATTGTATTAGAAAGTCTGGTTCGAACTAGATATCCTCATCTGTTTTTAATTCTGGTGAAGTATGAAGATAAATGGTGCTGTCACTTCTTTCATTTTCTGCATATATTGCTTATTGCCATATTCTTAAATAATTGGATGGAGAGAAAATAAAATGACTGAAATGGGGTGGGAGGAAGAGATACCTATTTCCTGTATGACTGTCTATATGTTTGTTTGTTAATGGAACAAATGTTTAGAAACATCTCTCTTTAAAAGTAGCTATTACAGCTCCCCCCACTTTGTGATCCTGTCACAATAAATCCATTCACTCAAGTAGGGTTTATTTAAACAATCACACTAATGGCTGCTTGCTACTGGAAGAACAGTCTCTTCTTCCTTTTCTACTGCAACACTTTGTGCCACCTCCAAAGGGCTTCTTGGCTCTCCAGAGCCATTTTTGGCAGTGCATGGGGGTTACAGGGAGAGAAGAAGGAATCTGTGAAATCATCCCATTAGATCTGGGCTATATATTCTTCTCCCAAAGGTCCTTGCTTGACTCCAAATCTATTCAAGCCCATCCCCAATTTTGTAAAACAAAATTGCACTATTTTGGGTAATTCCCTTGAAAAACTATGCCCAATGCTAAAACTTGAAAAATGCACCTAACACTCTCTTTGGTCAAATCAAGATGGCAACAGGAAGTGATGGAATGTCACTTCAGTTTGCCACTTTGACTGAGATACAGCTAAAAAAAGGGTATATTTGTAAAAATGCTAGATTGGCACCAAGATAGGGCTCTTGTAACTCTATTCCCTAACAAATCTTGGAGTAGGAAAAATTACTATCAAGGTCCACCAAGTGGGAAAAAAGACCTGTCCTCCCTTACTTTCCAAATCTAAGTTTTCATCACAGCTTTGGATGAAACACAACTATTGCCCTGTCTTTGGAGAACAAGGGGAGGGAGATGGCCACAGAGTTGCTGGCAACAAGGACATTGCTTCCTCATGTGTCTCTCCTGCTTTTCACCATGGATGCAATATCTATGTTGGGAAGGGAGTACTGTAACTGAAAGTGGGGCATTGGAATATGCTTTTGTCCTGCTTGATGGAGCTTTATAACACCTCACCCCACTTCAAGATTAAGCCCTCTCCTGGACCCAGTCTGTCAACCATTTTTGTTTGGGTTCTATCGGGGGTCTTTTCCTTATGGAAAGATAGAGTGATAAAGTGATCCCCATCCCCATGTATTTCCCAAACCTGCTTGATGTTCATAATTTCCATAGTAATTTAAAGCATGCATCCTATTTTTCTTTCTTTTTTAAAAAGATGTGATACAACCAGCCTCGTAATATTGCTTGGATCAAACACTTTCTGAAACTGGGGTTCATCTGAAGTGCCTCAAATATCTGCATGGACAACCACATTCTTACTTGCCTTGAGTATTCCTGCCTGCCTATTATTATTATTTTTAAAGGCTCACATCTGCATGTGTTTGAATTCCCTTAGGAAGGAGAAGCCAAGGTTGTTAAGGGGGGTTGCAGACTGTCAGATATAGTGCAAATTCAGTCCACTTTTAGGGTTAGGGTTAGGGAATCATGGGAACTGCATTTTATTGTGGCACCAGAGCTCTCTGACAGAGAAGACTCAATGTCTCAGAAAAAAACAATTCCCATGATTCCCTGGCACTAACCCTAACCATAAAAGTGGACTCAATTTGCACTATTTCTGGCAGTCTGCAACCCAAGGCCAGCTACTTAATCAAAGGCAGATATGCTAGTCTATACTTTCGCTTCTTCATTGAATAATGTGTAATTTGGTTCCATGCCTGGACAGTCAGCAAAGGAAAAGTAGAGAAGGGAAAACAATGCTTCAGCTCTTGAAGAAGGAAGAGATAAATTATCCAAAAGGGTTACTAGGAAATGCCAAAGATTCCCACTTTATTTTGGCCTCCTTCAAGCCTAGCTACAAAATGCAATTCTTTTTCCCCACCCTGCTTTGTTTCCCAATTGTCACTAACAACTGAATTTGGCTTCTAATACCTACCGCTTTGAAAAACCTACTTATTCTTCACTCTCTGACATTACAGTAAATAGCAGAAATCCTAGCTAGGGATATGGCACACCATTGTATGTGATCTCTTTTCTCTCCTGAACACCCCTGATTTGTATGTCAGGTTTTTTGGAGTTATGGCTTTTGGAATACATATGGAAATGTACAAGATGTATGAGAACTTGTTCCTGTGAGAAGGTTTCAAGGGAACAAGCAGGCCTGGAAAACAACAGATGTACACCTAGACATAAACATTTTCCCTGCAGGAAGTCAACACATTATTGTTTTGGGAAAATGGCAAGGCTAAAAGGTAAACAACATTACATCATGATGTTTACATGTCACTGGTCACATGGTGTATGACGTATACACCAGGGGTGGACATGAGTCTGGGAAATAAGATAGTAGCCAATGAACATCATGGGTCACGCCCAAATGGGTGTCAATTTGTGGGTGAGAGAAAAGTCTTTGCACGGTGCTGGGGTGTGAACTGTGTGTGTGTGTGTGTGTAACAAAGAACTGCTTGGAAATAAACTGTTTGGTGTTTTGCAAGATATCCGATGCTGTGTTGCAGGGAATTGAACTGTATATTGGTTTGCTCAGTTGTGACAATAAAGGTAGCATTTATTAGTCTACAACTTGAGTGGTTTATGATATCTGCTGGGACAGCTGGGACAGCTGAGGCAGTGAAATATGGATAATGGAGGAAGAACTCTGGAGGCATGCAGGAGAAGGTGTCAGCTTATCCTGCCAGCTCTGCTGGATGGTAAACTAGTACTGCAACACACATCATTCCCCATGCGCCAGACGTGGCGTCTCTGACATTGCATGCAGCTAATATGAGTTTCCTCATGAATGTCAATTGTATTCAGCCAGTATTTTTCTTTTCAAACTTTCTATCCCTGAGGCAGTCTTCATGCAGTTGAACTTGCCAGATATCTTTAACAGGGTGAATTGCAAATACTCCTAACAGTGTAGAGTGGAGACAGAGGGCAGCTTTACAACCTCTGAGAGGATTAGCTATTGCCTGAATTTGAAGAGGAGAATGCTGTTTTTCAAATTATTACATAACCTGTTTTAGAAAAATGACCTGCTTGTCTAAGGTTTCTTCATACTTATAATTTATGGCTTCCTTGCTATGGGTGCAATTTGAAACATTATATGTAGTTCTACATATATTGCTGTTGGTTTGTCATTCATATTTTCTATCATTGTTATTCTACTCTTTAATGGTTTCATCTATGTTTTTTGATGGTTTTGTGAGGTCTTTTGCATTTTATGAATGTTTGAAACTAGTGGTGTAACATAGGACAAGCAAAACATTTCACTAACGTCATTCAACTTTTGTGTTGAAACTTGTGTTGATCTTTTCTAATTCCCCCAACCTGTTGCCTTCATGCCTTCCAGGTGCGTTTGCCACTTTTGTGGTTGATGCTATTAACTGCTTTCAAATTGACTTTGACTTATGGTGACTCTATGATCAGAGACCTCCAAGTTACCCTATCACTAATCACCCTGTCCAGGCCTTGCAAACTCAGGGCCTTTCAGGATCAGAGGACCCAGTTCCCAATAACCAAGAGAGCATCTTAGTGTAGTAGAAACTAAAAATTTATTCTGGATAGCAAGACAGAAAGTTCCCCATCCCAGGTTCAGTATCAGAACTGAAAAAGTTCCCCTTTGGACCATCATTTAAACATCATCTTCCTCCAGCCCCCCCTTCCCATCCATAATTACTCCCCTTTGATCCAGATCAAAGTAGCCTTTCATGCCCCCCCCCCAAGTATTATCATTTAATCTCACTTCAGGAAGAAGATCACCCTTGTTTTACAACCACCAGTTCATGGCAGGAAGAGAGTAGGGTCGTAAACCTGCAACTCTTTCTTGCCACTGGCCACCTGTTCCTTCCAATTTGTTTCCCCAGCATGGATTCCAACTGGATTAATATCACCCTCTCAATCAACCAACATATCACCATTGTGATATAGCCTTCTATCATCATACCAATTTGTATCCTCATGACAGGACCATGTACATGGGTATATGGTCCTGACAGGGCCATGGCTTCCTTGGTTGAGTCTATCCATCTGAAATGCAGTCTTCCTTTTTTCTATTGCCCTTTCTACTGTCTTACCAAGCATTATATTATTTTTCTAGTGAATCGTGTGTTCTCATAACATGTCCAAAGTACACCAGTCTCAGTATAGTCATCTTGACTTCTAGGGAAAGTTCAAGGTTGATTTGCTTGGAACCCATTTATTTGTCTTTTTAGCAGTTCATGGTATCCACAGAAATCTTCTTCAGCACCCCATTCCAAATGAGTTTTTTTTCCCTATTAACTTTCTTCACTGCCCAGCTTTCACAGTCACACTTAGAAATTGGAAATATGATGACCAGCCTAACTCTTTTGTCCAGGGATATATCTTTACAGAAACTTGTCTAGTTCCTTCATAGCTGCCCTTCCAAATCCTAGTGTTTTGATTTCTTGGCTGAAGTCTCCATTCTGATTAATGACTGAGCCAAGGTATAGGTATTTGACTATTTCAATGTCTTCGTTGAATAATTTAAATTTATGTATATCATCTGTGATCATTATTTTTCTTTTCTTAATGTTTGATCATAAAACCTGCCTTTGCACTTTCTTCCCTGACTTTCTTCAGTAATCATTCAAAATCTTTGCTATTTCCTGATAGTAGTATGGAGTCATTTATATATCTTAAACTGTTCATGCCTCTTCTTCCAGTTTTTACACTTCCTCCATCTGTCTAATCCTGCTTTACCTACAAGTTAAACAAAAAAGATGATAAGGTGACTTTTAAGAGTGATCCATAGCTTTTCATGATCTACACAATCAAAGGCTTGCTATAATCTATAAAGAACAACTAACTGTATTCTGAAATTCATTCAACTGATAGCTCTTATGTTTTTAGGCATATTCTTCAGCAGGGTCATAATAATAGACTCATAGAGACCACAGAGATGGAGGTGTGATACAGTCCAACCCTCTGCTACACAGGAACACAGAATCAAATCACCCCTGAAAGATGAACATCCAACCTCCACGCAATATGAAATCACAAAGCTCAGCAAGTGGATTCAATGGAGAACTTCACCTTTCTTAACTAATTCATTTATCTACAAGATAACTAGCTGGTGAATTGATATTCATTTTGTTTCCAACTGTGAATCTCCTGTTATGAAACCAAAATCTTTAAAAAGAATATTCAGAATGCATTGACAGGGTTTGGTAAAATTGTTATGATCTTATTCAGTTTGGGAAGATAAGTGAAGGTGTGGGGAGTTAAATGATCAGATGAAACCCAAATATGCTGAAAAGAATATAAAGAAGATAGAAGTGTGAGGGAGATGAAGAAGATGGAAGTTGACAGGAGAGTTACAGAGTTTGGGAAGAAAAGATAATCAATCACATATTAATTGGACTACTAAAAACTAAGAATTAAAGATACAAAGATTCAAAAGATAGAACTCAAAGACAAAAAAAATTAAATCAACAGATGTTCAGTGATCAATTAAGAATTTAAAAGCACAGTAAGGTACAATTCATGATATAGGACAAAAGTGCAACTAAGGATGAAGAAGTGACATTGGAAGTGTGATTCTGATATGTGGACACAAAAAATAAAAAATAAAATAAAAACAGACTTTTGTTTCAAACTTTATGAACACTGGCAAATTCACTCTTATCCAGATCTTACTTTCACTTTAAGATGAACTTGCACTCCTGACTTATACAAAACATAACTTTTATAAGATTTAAAAATAAAGTACATATGGTTCACAAACAAAAGCAGAGTTTGAATGAAAGAAAATGCCATGAAGCCATGTAAGTTTGAAGCCATGAAAATGTGAAGTGGGATCAAACTTACAGTTCTGCTGTGTGGATACTCTCCAGGTTCTGACAAAATTTTCAAAACCAAGCCAGTGGTTCTTAGGATTAGTGAGACCATAAAGGGAAAGAATCTGGATATGCTAATTGCCACCATCAAGCTGATCTATGTGAACCTAAGCTATAATACCATAGCATGCTTGGCAGTACACCCTATGCTGCTATTTCACTTTCATTGATTTGTCAGTTGCAACCTGGCAAAATAGTAGTAACTCAGCATTAAAGGCCAAATTAATTACTACTTGGCCCCTAGAAGTGCAGAGTAGGGAGGAAATTTGTTTTCAGTGGCCAGTTTGTGCAGACCTAACATTACTTACTACAGTATATCCCAAGGGGGAGGACATTCAGCACATTAGTCTATTACTGCAACATAAATAAAATGTATTGTGGTACCTTATAGACTTAACACATATGCTTTCACAGGCTGCAGCCCACCCCTTCAGATGCATAGCTGAATATAAGAGTTAAATAAAGCTAGTAATGGAGCATAGCTATCTTTCAACTGTATATGTTCACCCACTCTATACTGGTCAGGTTGCATGTGACTGCTTGCCAGTCCAGCAGTCTTCAGAGTCTTGTGCTTTCTCATTTCATGAGATAGGAGTGACATTTGCTTTTGATAAAGTCATCATGAGATTTTTTTTTTTTTTTGTCATGAGTTTTCCTCTGGGTTAAAAAAAATTGAAAATCTTATGAATATGTCCCTATATTGTGACAGCTTGTGCTTATCATGTCAGGTGAAAATATTCTTTTAACTAGCAAGTGTGATAAACAACAGCTGTCACCACATGGGATGCATTCATAACAAATAATCATCACATGGTAAAGATAATGGTAGAGTAATAGAGTCTTGCTCAAATGATCTCAATAAAATAAGTGGCACCTTAAAACAATGACTTAAATAAAGAGTTCTTTGGCTACAAGTCTCAGCATTTATCACTATTAGTTATGCTGACTTGGGGCTAAGAGTTGCAATCCAACCACATATAGAGGGCTACATTTAGGTTAATGAATTACAGTTGTTGAGTGCCTTCAAGTTGTTTCTGACTCATGACAACCCTAGGATAAAACTATTATGGGATTTTCTTTTCAAGATTTATTCAAAAGATTGCCATTTCCTTCCTCTGAGGCTAAGAGTGTATGATTTGCATAATGTCACCTAGTGGGTGTCCTGGAAAGCGGGTAGCAGGGCTGATAGCCAAAGTGATGGGAAAGTCCTGAATAAGGTCCTAGTTATCAATCCAAGGGAGCAGCAAGTCAACACAGTCCGTAGGTTGAGGGTTGCAGAGAATCCGAGAAGCAAGGCAGTCCAAGGTCCAGGGATTCAGAGGTCCAAGAGTAGTCTATGGTTCAAAGGTCAAGGATACCAGGAGTCCAAGATAGTCAAGAGGCAAGGGTTCAAGGCAAGGAACAAGGAGAGACAGAGGTTTTTGCCAGGAAGCTCAGATTATCTCTGGCACCAAGGCATTGTTTCCACACTCACTTAAATCCCTGAGCTGTCAGAGCTCAGCTGGGGCTGATCACCTTGATTACCACGGCTTTTTTCATAAAGCCTCCTCGAGTGCCTGAGGCCCACCCTTTTGGTTCAATGCTGACTAAAGGTAGGCATAGTCCCCTGATCCTTCTCCATGTCTGACGGCTCTGTCGATAGAAGGCTTGGCTGTGAAGTGACCTCCTGAGACACCACAGATTCTGCTGGAGACTCCATGGGAGTTGGCAAAGCAGGGCTGCTAGGGCCAGGCTGGGGCTCCTCCACAATAGGCTCGTGGCCCAAAGGAAGTTTTGACTAGTCCTCCAAGTCATCCTCTGAGTCCTCGTCCAAGCAGGGCATGATTGTGGCCTCCAGGGTTGAGTGGGGATTTGAATCCTGATCTCCAGAATCCTAGTTCTAGGCTTAAACCACTACACCATATTGGGTGTCTTATGTTTGTGTATGTATATGCCTTCAAGTTGCCTGTCAGCCCCATGAATTTCCTAAAGGAAAGGGATATTCAGAGGTAGATTTGCAAATTCCTTCCTCAAAAATATAGCCCACAGCGCCAGGTACTTGTTGCCTGTCTCCCATCCAAGTGATAACTAGAGCTGACCCTAGTTAGCTTCTGAGATCAGACAGGATCTGGTGTCTTTAGGGTCTTCTACAGTGCCCCTCTGCTTGGCAACCAGGGTGGGTTACAACATATTTAAAACAAGAACAGTTTAAAAATATTCCCTCAACCCAACTAAAACCCTCCCATCCCATTAAAACTGGATTAAATTAATTAAAGAACTAAAATAAGAATAATACAATAACAAGAATAAAAACATCAAGGACAAGCAGGCAGTGGTAGGAAAAGGGGATGGATAGTAACCATCTCCAGCTGAGCCAGGAGATTATTCCAGGAAGACCTGCCAGAAGTGATACATCTTTACTGCTTTTTAAAGCTAGTAAGGGTGGTGATAAGATGGATCTCGTCCGGCAGGCCATTCCATACACTGGGAACGGTCGCAGAAAAGGACCTCTGGGAGGTCTGAGACAGCCTAGTTTTTATTGGCTGTAACAGGTTTCTCCCAGAGGATCGTAGGGCACGGGGGGGATCATACGGGGAGAGGCGGTCCCTAAGATAAGATGGACCCAAGCCATGTAGGGCTTTAAACGTTAAAACCAACACCTTGTACTGCACCTGAAAACTAAGTGGCAGCCAGTGGAGGGATTTAAGCACTGGTGTTATGTGCTCCCTCCTTGATGTTCCAGTAATTAAATTGGATTCAGTTTTGCACCAACTGAAGTTTCCGGGTTAGGCACAAGGGTAGCCCCAT
>CM034703.1:294621761-294634415 GCA_020142125.1 Phrynosoma platyrhinos
AGAGAACTAAAAATGCAGTCTGTTACAGAGTGGGGCAGCACCCCATAAGGAGGGATTGGCCTAAGGTACAAAAAATCTTTCTTAGAGCATGTGCATCACTGGCTTTCCAATACAATCCTACTCTGGTTTAAGATCTATTCAATTTAATTTGACATTCTTTCAGTAAAGTGGATATATAAATACATCCTTAATAACAAGTATCGATGAGAGAGACAGAACTAGATGGAAACAGATAGGATGAAACTTATAGAACTGGTAGATCCATAGTTTAAGGCTTGAGTCTATGGATCCAACAATTCTATAAGTCATAATTAATCACCAATGCATATAACAACTAGTGCCAAATCATGGTTTGTCTTGCAGGGCATGAACTGAATGGGAATTTGTGAATAGGGTTCTTTTGAGCTAGTTGCTTAGCCCTCCATTTGATAACATGGAATCCATGCAGCAGCAGCTGGTGCCTTTTGTTTCAATGAGGAGATGAATCTGTTCTTAGTCAGAACTCCAAAGGAACTACCCAAAGTCCTATTCCCGAAAAGAGCTAGATGACCACACCTAAAAGTCACCAGGAAAGCACCCTCTGGCCATCATATGCCAAAAAAAGCCACTCCAAAAAGGTGAAGATGTGCACCTTCGCATATGTGTGTGTATGCAGCAACACCAGTGCACCAGAAAATGGCCATATAAATGAAAATTGTGTCATCAGCTGCAAACAACTTTTCCAGCTAGCAAGCTGTAAAGTAACCTGAGTTTAAATGTCCAGATGTGGAAAAGTGACAAAGGGTACTACAGGTCACTTTACAGCTTGCTAACTGGGAAAGCTGTTTGCAGCTGGGACTCAAAACATCTTAGCAGTGTCCAGGGTCAGAATGTGCCAGAGAGCATGTAGACCAAGTGTAAACACATTATGTCATCATGTTTGGGGGGCAACAATTCAAGTGACACAGGAAGAAGTCACAGGAAAAGGCTGGACTTAGAGGCCACATGGCAAGTGTCTATAAAAAACTGAGACCACAGCATGTTGGTTGTTGTGTGCGTTGGTGGTGAGCGTGTATAGTTTTGTACATACTGCAATTAAAGAATAAAAGTGCATCTTTGGAGTTAAACCTGGCTCTTCAGTGTGTTTCATCAGAAGGAGGGAGGAATGCATTCCAAAGCAACCAGACAGCTCCAAGGTCACTGGGTGATTTTCTCTGCGAAGTGAAGAAAGCTTCCGAAGACTTTGTCTGCACACTCAATTGTTTGACAGTTTTAACTTTTAAAATGGTTTAATTGTTTTTTAAATTTATATTTATACATTTTAATGCTTTTGTATTGTTTTTAAATGTTATTGTTTTAAATTTGCTGTTCAATGTCTTGAGTCTCTGTAGTGAGAGAAAGGTGGGATATAACATAATAATAATAATAATAATAATAATAATAATAATAATAATAATAATCCAAATCCACAAGCCAGATGTTGTCAAATTAAATACTGATTGATTGAAACTGATTGAACACAAGCAAGGAAAAGGATCTGGCTCAATAAATACTTGAAATGATCAGTCAAAGCAAAAGCAAAGCAGCTTCATTTATATACCGATTCATATTGCTCTATGGGATGTCTAAGCAGTTTACAACTGTAAGCTCATTGCCCCCCAACAGCTGGGTACTCATTTTAGTGCCCTCGGAAGGATGCAGGCCTGTGTCTAGCCTGAGCCCTGTCTAGTATTGAACTCGCAACCTTGTGGTCTATGAGTGAGTGGCTGCAGTACAGGCATTTAACCACTCAAGCAATCTTTATACGTACTACCTTTCCAAAACCTAGAAGAGAACTGACAAAGTTCAATAAATCTAGTACTCAGTTAAAAAGAAAATCAAGAATGGAAATCAGTATTATAATTTCAGTAGCAACTGATCAAAAATTCTCAAAGCTGAAAGTAGCAAATAAATACAAATCAGAAAAATGGAGGGGGGGGGAATCTGAAACCCCATTGAAAATGTATTTCCTTAAGACACAGGAAAGGAAGAGATATGATAAAATTTCTGAAGAAAAACTGACACACCATATTTCATGTAGACAAGAGATACAGGACACAATGTCCAATAGTGTTGTTAATGCAGCATAGATTTGAGAAATTTCATTGCTGACCCAAAATGTTGTCATTTCCCCACAAATTTGTCACACATCTTTCCTGAATTGGAGACTCATCATATACAGTTTAATTTCATTTTTGAATATATATAGTCATGCATAAACTAAATGGAAGCAGAATTGAAATGCTAGGATACAATGAGGAGTGTTCATTGATTTATACAAATCATAGAATCAGTGTGGTGTAGCAGTTTGACCATTCTGGAGATCAGGGTTTGGATCCCTGCTTAGCCATGAAAACCCACTAGGTGACCTTGGGCAAGGCATACTCGCTCAGCCTCAGAGAAAGGCAAAGGCAACCTTTCTCTGACCAAATCTTTCCTAAAATACCCTATTAAAGTTGTCATAAGTTGGAAACAACCTGAAGGAATACAACAAGAACAACACAAGTCCAATGTTTCTCTTTGACTAAAGGTATCTGTGAAACTAAAATACAAGGTGGTTTCCTCAGATTAGCTGAAAGAATTTATGAAGGGTTTCCCATATAGGGTAAGTCTAAATTTCAGCACATTACTGCTGAATTTTGATACCATAGAAGGAAATGAGTGATGACTACTTTGAGGACCTTCAAACCCCACCTAGTACTATTCCAAGATCTTACTGCTTAGCTAAAGCTATGCATCTTGTTTTTGTGTATGAATTTTCTAGAATTCCCCCATCTTTAAATGTGCATATATTTGGACTCTAACAGAACCCCTAATTCTGTAGAGAAGTGCTTTCCAGTTTGGTTCTCCAGGTGTTGTAGGGGGGATGCAGACCAGGGCATCGGGGATGCCCTGGGACGGTGCGCCACTGGAGCGAGGCACTCGCATGGCGGCGCACCAGCGGCATCCCTGAAAGGAGAGCCAAATTGGTGCTCCTTTCAGAAGTCAGGGAAAGTGCCCTCTAAATGCGTAGGGCGCACTTTCCCTGACTTTTCCGCCGCAGCGTGTGAGGACGCTGCGGCGGGAGGTTGCCCTCGGAACGCCGGCCGTGCGGAGGGCCGGCAGCTCCAAGGGCAACCTCAGGAGGAGGAAGGGGCGCCACTCGTGCGGCTGCCTCTCCTCTTCCCTGCCTCCAAGACGACTTTATTAGTCGTCTGCCGAGGCTCGTAGACTTCAACTCCCAGAAGCCCCAGCCTGCTTGGTTAGCAGTCAGAAATTCTGGGAACTGAAGTAAAAAAAAATCTGAAGAATCAAACTTTGGAAATCACTGGTGTAGAGGCAGAGAGGGAGGGGGAAAGGATCCATCCCCATATAAGAAGGGAGAAGAGGATCCTTGAGTTTTCTCAGTAGCAAAACAGACTGAAATGGGTGCACATCAACAGAACCACAGTCTTTATAGATGTCAATTTCAAGAAAACGAATTTTTGGAAAAATTGTTAGTTTATTTTAATGAGTGAGCCCAGTCTTATTTCATGTCTTGTTAACCCCCTTTCTTTTTTCTTTCTCTTTTCATTTTTTTTAAATAACCATACTTTCAACATTCAATATATATGAGCACAGTTTTCTACACAATTTGTATTCATGCTTCCATGACAGCCTTTATTTCTAAATAATCACACAACAGAGTAAAAACTGTGCCAATCCCATCTCCTGCTCTGTCTTCTTTTTTAGTGACACATTTCCTTAGCAGTTTATTGTGGCTTGTAGGTCATTTTAGCAAATGGCCTCTGGGGTTCCTTTCTGTCATTGGAGTTTCTCACATTGAGACCATATGTACCTCCATTCCAATAATAATTAAAGTGGCTACAACCTGCAAAAGTATGCAATGTGCTGTTGATTTTCACACGCAGAACACAATAATATGTTAGAAGCTCGTTACTAAAGTGAGAAAGAGGGTAGAATGCACGTTTGGTTTTCACATAGATGTGTGCAAATCCCAATAATGGTTTGAGAATCACAGTTTTTGCACATGCACACAGAAGAAGTAGTTGCATCACCAGAAATCATCCAGAGAATAAACAATTTTATTTACATAATTTTCTTTATAAAAATATACAATACTGTCCCTTACTTTCCAAGAAATGCTATCCAACCTAAGTAAAAAGAACAAAACATTACCCAAAGAAGTAGAAAGATAAAAAACAGCATAAAATTCTGTGTCCTTTTCAGCAACCTTTGTGCCTTCCCTCAGTGGCTGTTCCTTTAAGAACCCCAGGTAACGAGGGAGAAGAGCCATTCACACAGAGGGAGAAGGAAGCTTTTTCTCTGTGTCTCTACCTTTGCCTCAGCAACTGTTCCTTTAAGAGCCCTGGCTATTCATCTCAAAAAAACATGGGAAATCTGGCAACAAATACAGAAACAGGGAGAATCCTGCAAATGGCTTTCACACTAGAGCAATTGCGCAAAAAAAGCGAATTCATGAATGAAACGGAAATGAATTTACGATATTTTCCAAAAAATGCCTATTTGCTGGTTCATGTCACTTTCCTGTTGGATTCCAAGTGGTTTGCTCACAATGTCATGTGAAAACCATTCGCGCAATTGTACCTAATAAGCTGGATAATCATGGGCTCTGACCTGTTTAAACTTCCAGTTTTCCCTATATGATAAACTCCATTGAAACATTTGAATCTGTTACCAAAACATGCCTCAGGCTTTAGTCATTTCTTCTGCCTCATTGTCAGTGAGACAGCTTATGTAAACCAAACTCTTAAAGCAATTTCTTTACAAGTGGGAACAAAAGGGCTTGTAATGCCTACAGTCATTGCTGATAGTT
The DNA here is from genome assembly GCA_020142125.1 of Phrynosoma platyrhinos. Lineage (NCBI taxonomy): Eukaryota > Metazoa > Chordata > Lepidosauria > Squamata > Phrynosomatidae > Phrynosoma > Phrynosoma platyrhinos. Next base: position 294,626,596 of record CM034703.1, read on the forward strand.
TTCTTCATCAATCCTTTTTTAAAAAATGATGAAATGAAAGGGTGGCAGGTCAAGTTTACTTCTCAAATATGAAATGGGAAATCTGCCAGCTTATTAACAACTGGAACTTCAGCCTAGCAGCCTTAATTCCAACATGAATATAAATTTTAAGTCTCAGATTTCTCTAGAGAACTGCCAGGAAATACTATAAGCAAAAACACAGCTAAAAATAGGTCTCTTTAAACACTGGAGATCATATAGCTTTGGGGCACTTTGATTGCATGTTAATAGATATGTATGGAACTCTAAACCAAAGAGTGATAATATTAAGTAATATTTTCTATTGCTAGCTAGCATGCCTTAAGAAATGTCAAAATGCTTAGCACTGATTGTAGAAAACTGATTGTAGAAATCAGAAGTCAGAATCCTAATATGAATACTGCAATATATACATTTTTCCAAAAACAGCCTTTGTTCAAAATCTAAAGTCATGTTAGTGCTCAATAATTAACATAGCATAATTTTATTCACTTCTCCTATTCTGTGAAGCCCTCTCTTCCACCCCAAAATCCCTTCTGAGAGTTTGAGGGTAGATGCAAAATTCTTAGGGAGACAAAATCATTCCTTTTGCAATTCTGTTGATGGATTGAAACCATTTTATCAGCAGAACAATTCCATTGGATTCTGGTTGGAGAACTGTAACAGCATACAGTTTCTGTTTACAGTAATGTGCTCAGTACAAAACAACATGAAGACATGATGGAGAGTGGAACTATTTTCTTACCACACTGTCTTCAGAATAGGGGCCATTTTGGTTGCCTGTTGATCACACATGAAAAGTGTAGCCTGCTGAAAACTTAGGGCCTAAGCAGATGGCTTAAAAGGCCGTCTTGGGGGCAGGGAAGGGGAAGCCGCACGATCGGTGCCCCAACCTGCTCCCGAGGTCGTCCTCGGAGCAGCCGGCCCTCCACACGACCAGCGCTCTGAGGAGGACCTCCCGCCGCAGCCTTTCCATGCGCTGCAGTGGAAAAGTCAATGAAAGTGCACCACAGCCTTTTGAGAAATATAAAGATGAAATAAATTCATACAAAACCCAAAGAAGCTTAAATATGGAATCAAGCAGAGGTTTCAAAGTTTGCCTATGATAACAGTATTTTCAGTGGATGCTCCCAGGCTTTAATGGTAGTTAGGCTTGCCACCCCCACCCCCTACACACATATTGTCCTCTTGTTGATTCTGGCAGACTTTAGGCATATAAATAAGTGTTGAGAAAGGGGCTTCAACAAATGAGTGACACATCCTTAATTTTTAAGTGCAATTATTTTAACTGATGTACTTTTAAACTGTTTTTAATCCAATCTTTTAAAAATATTATAACTTCTTTAATCCTGTTTTAATAATATAATTCACCATGTTTCTCTTTAGATTCATGTTTTATTTATGTCTTATTTAGGTACCAGTTCTGGGGGAAAAGGTAGGACAAAAACTACATAACTAAATAACTCAGCAAGATAAATAAAGGGAGGTGATCAGAGATTAACATTGTGGTTTTATGCATCTCTAATGAGAGGGTGTGAATTTAAAAGTCAGTTTAATGCGATTTACTCTAAATTAAGCCTTTGAAAAAATCAGTGTAAGGATTTAGGAAAGCCAATTTGGCAGGGAAACATTTCTTAAAATAATTTATTTTTACATAACTGAATCAATTTCATGATTTTGTTGTTGTTTTGTCTGAATCACTTCTTTTTTACTGCTTCTAGAGTAAATGTAGTGTCAGGTATGCTAACACAATGTTTCATAACACATTTGCATTGCTTGTTTGAGATTCTATGACCCTTGCTAACAGATCTACATATATACCTCAATGAGATAGATTTGTTCCTTGGTACGAGAGATGAAAAGAACATGGAATGAATAGGGATAGGTTTCTACATCACAAAAAAGAGCAGTGTGACATGTTTCAGCAAACTTTGTGTCCAAAACTAACAATATGTACATGCAAAATGAAACAACCAGGTAAGGTAAGCCTTACATAGGTAAATATTTTTTTAATCTTAAAGAAACCACTTGAAAGTTTATTCCAAAATGCATCTGCCAATTATTTTTTCTTTCTTTCACTAGCCTCCACTTCTTGCTTCCATTTTGGTGGCTAAATTTATACATCTATGATTCTTTAACATGATATAGGTAGCTGGTAAGGCAGGCTTATGTTTCCAATTTTTCTCTCTCTTTTGATGTTCAGCATGCTTCTTAAGGGATTCTTAAGGCAACTGTTGTTTATCTTGTCTGTTGTAGGCAGACAAAAGAGTTTATTGCATGGCCCTTTCCCATCCTTCCCTCTTGATCTAGGTGTGGGATGAAAACTTTTAAGCACAGATTTTATTGCGTGCCTCCGTGCCCAGGTGGGAAGCATCCCATACCCAATCATGGCATCTTGTACCCAATCCAGACTTCTTCTGTACTTTCCAAAGAATTGGAAAATCTAGTTCTTTCAAAAAAGTGTGGGAGAAGTCCAGATCCGGATATGGGATGCCTCCAGCCTGGGCATGGAGGCATGCAATAAAATCCATGCTTAATAGTTTTCATCCCACACCTAGGTCAGGTGGGAAGGATGGGAAAGGGCAGCATGATAAACTCCATACACAGCTACAGTAGAATCAACTAGAGCAGAATCCCATTATTAAGCCATTTATGCATTTATTGCATTGATTATCTCAGACACACTGCTGCAACCTGACACTGAAAGTCTGTTTCTTCAGTCCTCCTTCACCATCCTCCCAAAGTTTATGCTACTAAAAACCTCCAGCTTAACAGAGGTCAAGTTAGAAAAAGGAGGGCTGGAAGGACATAACAAACCTTTGTAAAAACAAGCTTCTTTGACAGAGGTATGCCTGTATTAGTAATGCAAGTGCCTTTAATGTGGCACATATGTGATTCACAGATAATCTTACTAAAGATGTCCCATATTTTATTTAATCTGTGCTTTACTGCAATTATGAAAGTGAAGCAACTTCTACTCATTCTTGTAGGAAAAGAAAAGACAGTTGCAGGAAAAGGGACAGACAACCTTTCTAGTTTCTCTCACATTCATACATTTTAACTAGCAAGTCTTTCCAACCTGAGTAAGAAGAAATTTGTGATTTTTTTAAAAAATAATCTAATAATCTAAATCTAATAATTTAGATTCTCAACCATTTACACTTCGGAAACCCAATAGTTACAGTTATTTCAAGCACGGAGAAGACAATGCTATGGAAAACCTCCCAAATTCTGGAAAATTCTTATCATAAACAAGCTGAAACAAATTTCTCACAGTTTCCTGATGCTTTCAAGTTCTTGGTTTTCTCAGGAACGGTGTTATGTTGTTATGGTGGTAATGATTGTTACTATACAAGATTTAGCTGATACACATTGTATAGTAACATTATGTATCAGCTAAATCTTAATCAAACTTCAATGTCCTAAAATGTAATCACATACTTTTCTATTCTTGAATTGCTGCTTCATTTTGGTGAACATATTATAAGGAAAACAGCTAATACATTGGAAACTTATACTGCTTGATTCAGCTTGTGTACAGTTAAGAACTAGAAGCTCAAAACAGTAGCATATTCCACAATGTTTTTTAAGATGATCATCTGGGGGGGGGGGAATCCACTCACTCCTACATTGTAATTGGCAGATACAAAAGAGTATCATATATCATTGTGTTTTCACTAGTCTTCAAGGATGTTTTCTGTGATGCTGAATATTGGATGTCTCAAAACATCAATAAAAGATTTCTGAATTCTTTCATACTTATGCATGGACAAGGTTACATTACCTTTTTAAGTGAAAAATTCTTTGCAACAAATAAAGTCATGTAATTTTGTATAAAATAACTCTCTAATGGCATGTTGATTTCTCTAGTACTTTTCTAGTGGCCACCCTGAAGGACTATAGTGCTTATGCAGGAACAGCAAGCAGTAAGATGATTCAAAATCCCCAAGTATCCAGCATGAACATAATAATGGTTTTATAGCTATATTCATGCCACACACAATTCTGTACAATTTTATAGAGACCCTAAATCAAGAACCAATTTTCAGCTTTTTACAACATTACAGAAAACAGCCATCCTATACCTTGAATACCTCACCTACTCTAACTCTTTGTTCAATCTAAAACTTGTTGGAGAAAATTCTTGTGGTCATGGCTAATCACTTAATAAGATAAAGGCATTTTACATATCCTAAATAAAATACTATCATTGCCTGTCAGCATTGTTAAAATGTTTTTATCCTTGTATCCTGAAAGTAATTTATTTAGCCACTATAGCTACAACCAATTTTCTTTATGTTTATGTGTAAGTGAAAATTTCCCCAATATGGACAGATGTGAGAAATGTCACAATATTTCAGGTAGGACTATGCATACATTTGACAGGTTGGCAAAACTGTTCCTGGCTTGCTTAAAACATACCTAAACTGCTGCTTCATGCAGTCATTTGGCTGCAGTAGCCAGACCACCAAATGCTTTACAAATGGAGGCCAGAATGCCTCATGGGCTTGGCACTATTCCCAGCAACATTATTTTGTAAACAAAGGGGGAAACCTTGTTGTCACTTAGGTTAGTGTCCAAGCAAGCTAGTGACACTTCTGCTTGTCACAGAATGGCAGAATGGGAATGGCAGTATGTCATCATGATGATGGAGAATTTTTCCTATTTTGTGTCTTTCTGAACACACTGTGGCAAACTGGAACACTGCTAGAAAACTATGGTTGCCAAGTTGACTATGAAATGGGGCTATTGTAACATTGGGCCAAAGCAGATGGCTCGGTAAGACCTGCCTCTGTCTGCGATTGCCATGGGATTGGGGTGATCCCATGGCCTGCTTCCAAATTGGGCGATTGCTGTAGTCCCAAGCAGGCCACCAGCAGGAGCAGCTTAAACCTGCTCCTTTTGAGGGCACCTTTTCCCTGTTAGCATGGGCCTGGAATGGCTTCTAGCTGCTTTAGGGGCATGTGTCATGTAAACAACATGCCCACAAAATAGCCGCTTTATTTGGCCTGTATGTTTCAGGCCATTAATTCTTAATTAATCCTGGATCAGGAAGATGGACTTTACAATTTTCTCAGGTGTAACTATAAAATATTTCCTCCTCAGGTGGGTTTTGAGATTGGGGGAGATGTGCCACAGTTCTGCCTGATGGAACTTTTACAGTAATTCTTCCTGATCCAGGATCTGTTAACAATTAAAGTTAAGGAACACCATCATGTATTCAACCTGACAATCTTAGGGGCTATGCAGATGAGCAAAAAGAGGTACTTTGAGGGTGACTTGAAGGCATGCCTAAAAGTCACAAGGAAAATGCTATCTAGGTGCCTTATGCCAGGAAAAGCCACTCCAAAAAGTAACCACTTTTTTTCTGCTCCTTCACCAAAGACGTGCACCTTCCCACATGCATCTATATGCAGTGACACTGGTGTGGCACAAACTACTACCACCTTCCTACTTTTACACTTTAATTTCAGCTAGCTGTACCTTGGGAAATTGTTATCCCCACTTTTACCACCTAATAAAGTGTCAGGGACTCACACTGCCTTTTGTATGTAGTCCCACCTCTAGAATAACAAAATATTGGTAGTGTGTTTTGTGACTAAAACAGAGGCCAAGTGATGTTGGAATAATAATAAAAAAAGTTTATTTTACATTAACATGCAATAAAGGTTACTTGTTTCAGGACTTGCTATATAATCTTTCTTAGTTACAGACTTATAACATATGTTACTAATTCAATCACAATACCTCAGCCCCACTGGCTAATAATATCTAACTGGGGAGAACAGCACAATAACTCTCTCTTCCAGAAATCTCTCTGTGTTCAGAGTTTACCCTTTCTAAACTCTATCTCCCTAAACTTCAGTTCCCTAAAGAACACTTTAAACACAGCTCTCTCACTGGCTTAACTTTCCCAACACACCCACTTGCCCAAATCTTCTCCTCTCTGTCAATCTGGGCTTTTATACTACTCCCAGCTGAACTCCCATTGGCTGGCTCTCACCTGCTTCCTCATTTGCCAGCTGGACCTCTGTTCACCACATACCTCCCCCCTTGAACAAGTTTATGGACACACTTAACCAATCGGTTATACGGGCCCATAAACCCTTATAAGCAATTATACTTACCATCAAACTATATCATGAATGGTATTCAATAATCAACAACATTTCTATATACAATACATTTATACATATACAAACCATTACCTGTTAAACAAGATTACATTAGCAGTTTACTCTTTAAATCGTTAAACTGTATTGAAAGTTACTCTTTAAATCTATTTTTACTATCATTCCAGTCAAATATTCAATACAGTTTCATCTAATTTTCATTTTATTTCTCTTCAGTCAATCTGCTACTACATTCTCCTTACCTTTTACATACCAACAGCAATTATTTCTAAATATACCTTCAATAATTGCTCTATTTGCTATATTCTATTATCATATTCATCTTATAAGTTTAGCATACATATTTACATTACTGATACAAGACATGTCAGCTGGTTATTCTCAGCACTCTAAATACATTACAACAAATTTAAATTCTTTATGTGTTTCACTTAAACTCATTACTGAAATCATTCTCAATCTTCTAACCCTTCTCTCTTACTGGCTTGAAGATTAATGGAGTCTTATCTCTAAGAACTTTTCCCCATTCTCAGTGCGGGTCTGGAAGTTCCTCCTCCCTCATCTCAATAATGGCAGATAATATCAAATCTTCCTTTCTCTGGTAAGGTTTTAACATATCAACGTGAAACAGTTTGCATCCCACATCATCTCCCAAGTCCACTATATATTTACATCATTGATCTTCATTGTAACTTGAACTGGACCTGTCCATGCATACTGCAGTTTATTTCCTCTTGTTGGTCGAAGGACTAACACCTCATCCCCAGGCAGGAAAACTCAAGTTTGGGCCTTTTTGTCATACCAACTCTTTTGTTGACCTTGACCTTCTTTCACATTTTCTCCGTCAACTCTCAAGGCTTGCCTTAAGGATGTCATCAGGTTAAGGACATACGATACCACATCTTCCAGCTCTCTTTCCTCTGGAGATTCCCACTTTTGGTGATGATATCTAAAGGTCCTTTTACTTTGTGTCCAAACATTAACTCGAATGGACTGAATCCTAAGCTTTCTTGCGGCACCTCTCTATAGGCAAACAATAGGTGTTGCAATTCGGTGTCCCAATCATTCTGGTTTTCCACAGTGTAGGATTTTATCATGCTGACTAAAGTTCCATTAAAGTTTTCTATAAGCCCATTACTTTGGGGTGATGAGAACTTGTGGTTAAAGGTTTCACTCCACAGACCATTGCAATTGCAGTGTTCCAGCCATACACTGCTACAGGGAAGTTAAATGTTGAGATGATTCCAACTAATCCTACAGGATTCCATTGCTCTATCAAGGCATGCCCAGGTCTTTCTGAAGGTAAAACAGGCCCACCAATCATTTGGGATAAGCCAACAGCATACACACACACATCTACATATTCCTTAATTTCACCAACACCCTCAAATTTTCCCATCTTTGGCCAATAAAATTTAAAGAAATTCATTGTGTAGTTTTCTTACTTCCCAAATGACCTCCAAATGAACTAGAATGGGCTATTTCTAGTATCTGGCTTCTATATTTCTGAGGAACTACCAATTGTTTTTGAATTTCATTCTGATTATTATATTTTACATTTGAGGACCTCTCTATATCAGCAGTCTTGAATGATTTTAAATCTGTGTGGGTGATTTGCACTCAGCTCTACATCAACTCCTTCTTCAGCTAGAGGAAACAAAGGTTTTA
>CM034703.1:294659785-294673776 GCA_020142125.1 Phrynosoma platyrhinos
GCTGGTCAGCTCTGCTGCATAACAAGGTGGTGAGTTAGAGCCAGAGGTTAAGAGCTACAACTCCCATCATCCCTGACAGTTCATACTGCAATTTTGGAAGGTGCTGCAGGAAAAAAAATGGGGATTGAACAGGTGATGAGCAACTCTCATCACCAAGAAAGGGATGTGCAAATGGAGAGAATGAATGGCTCTTTAGTACATCCATTGCTATGACAATTATTTGCAGGACGATTAGTTTGACTTGCTGCCCCATACTGAAGTTGCCTTCAATGGGGCCATCAACCAGAACACAGGACATTTGCCGTTCAAGATAAGTCTATAAATATGAGCCAAAGACATTGCCCTCATTATCCACAGAGCTCACAGACCCCGTCTCACTCTCCAAGTGGATTACAAATATCAAAGACCATTGGCCCCAAATTGTGAAAGCACTGGAAGAAGTGAAGAAGAACTATAAAAGGTTTGCTGATCATAAGAGGGGCAAGGAATGGGAGTTGGGACCAAGGAGCAAGGTTTACTTATCCACTGAACACTTACAGACCTAACATCCCTCCAAGAAACTGGGAACAAAGTATGTGGGACCATTTGTGGTAAAGTAGCTGGTCAATGAAGTAACTGCAGAACTGGACCTGCCTAGGTCCTATAGACATTTACATCTGATGTTTCATTTTAACCTGTTAAAACCAGCTTTAGCTGTGGACCCCTGGTGGGCAGACCAGAGCCTCCTCCCCCTCCTCCCCCAATTGTTGACAGAGGGGCAGGATATATATAATTATTGTTATTGTTGTTGTTGTATAACAAACTTCAGGAGAATGTGATCACTCCCACCTATGTATTCCACCACTTGCACCCTATTTACCAGGTCATCTGTGTAGGTTAGGATCAGATCTAAAACAACTGAACCCCCTGTTGCTTTTCCACCTTTTGGACAATCAAATCATCTGCCAATCAAGTGAGGAATTTGCTGGACCTGAATTTTTTGGCTGAGTTGCACTTCCAGCAAATATTAGGATAATTGAATTCATACATCACTACTACTTCTCTTCTTTCTGAGTCATCTGTTCTAGAAAGGCATCATCCAGTTCCTCAGTCTGACTTTTGGGTCTCTAGTAGACTCCAATAATGACATCCTCATTTTTTCCCTTTAATTTTTAATCCAGATGCTCTCCACCTGGTTTCCAGGATTTAAGTCCTTGATCTCTTCACAGGTGTAAACATCCTTGGCATCTAATGCTACTCCTCCTTTCCTGTTTGGTCTATTTCTATTAAAAATATTATACCCCTTTATTACTAAATATCGATCATGAGACTCATCCCACCAGGCTTCAGTGATGACTATTATATCATATTAAAATCACTCATCACTATAACATCTCTCATTTCTGAGTGTGTGGCCATCTGTTCTAGAAAGGAATCATCAAACTCCTCAGATGGAGTTTCAAAATTTAATGGGGGAATTACAAGAAACCTAGCATAAGAATCCACTATCAGTAGTTCCAACATCACACTATAGTCCCATATAATTTGGCCCATACTTTGAGAACAAATCCTGGACTTCTGGAGACGGTTTTATGAGGCTACAAAGAGAGGTAGGAGAAAGAATGGAAAGCAACAGTCAGTTTTTCCAGCTCCTGCAATCTATGGAAACAATCATAAATGCTTCTGTATGGGTAGCAGAGAACTTTTTATTAATAGAGATTTGAAATGCATATGTCTGAGTGTCTGCACATGTTCACAGACATCTCTGAGAAACTTTGTAGAAATACAGTCCTGAAACAACCATATAATGGTACTGAACACTAGAGCCAACTGCCTCTGCTGATGAAAATATATATTGTCTCTGTTGGCTTCAAGCTTAGCATTCGAAATGGATGATTCAGTGGTGAAGTCTCTGTGTGTGTGTGTCTTTAGTAGATTGCTTTAGTCCTTCCCCTGTACCATCCCTCATGATGGAAGACTGATAAGACTGAAGAAGAATATAGCAAGTTGACAGGCTACATTTATTCCTAATCACTGAAGTACATAACTTTATAGTATAGTATCATTCAAACATATTTTGATTTTTTATAGTGTTAAACATTTATAATATACTGGTAATGACGAAATTATAGTTTTTTTTTTAATGGCTTCAATAACAATAATAACAAAAACAGAACTCCAAAGATTCATCTATGCATACTACTGTCCTCATTGTTCCATGTGCAAGGCAGACCTTTGGACTACCCATATCTGAAAGTCAAGTGTAGTTTTTATGCTACAGTGACAAAACTTAGGAACACATCAAGAATCACCACCTCTGAATTCAACAAGATTATAGCAGTGTAAAGAAACATTGATTTCATTTTGGATGGTTCATGTATTATTACATTGCCTGTTGTATCAGGCAGTAACATTGGGGAGTTGCAGACTGCCAGAAATAGTGCAAATTGAGTCCACTTTTAGGGTTAGGGTTAGTGCTAGGGAATCATGGGAACTGTATTTTATTGTGGCACCAGAGCTCTCTGACAGTGAAGGCTCAGTGTCTCTGGAAAAAAAAAAACAATTCCCATGATTCCCTAGCACTAACCCTAATCCTAAAAGTGGACTCAATTTGCACCATTTCTGGCAGTCTGCAACCCCCCATTGTGAACTAAATATTTCATTCATAAGGTATGCTTATATAAACATGCATCTCATGTTTGGAAGCCATACATTTAGAAAAACCTCAAATCTCTTTTTCAAGCATTCTATGTACTTTGGGCATGAACTATACACATGCACACATGCCTAATTTACTTTGATATTCATTGAGCCTTTTCCTGATCTATTTCTTTTTAAAAAAGTGGAGGGGCATCAATGTCTGTTTTCCTCCTTGCAAAAACTTCTTTCTCAAGATTCACTGAAATCTGCAGAACACAGATGTTCATTTTGCATTTCTTTACTTCTTTATTTTTGCCAATGCTGAAACTATGGAAAATGAAAGGTACCACCAATGCTCTTCCATGCCTTTTTAACATGAGCTAGTGCCAAAATTAGCTCTGCCATTCTCTGTATAGCCCATTAACTGCAGAACATGTGTACACACACATAGACACATAAACACATACATACACAATGTCCCCAAAGAACTTTCAAAATATACTAAGAAATATGCCTATACCTATGACAGGCTAGGAGCACTGTTTCTTAGAAGATTTTGCTCTTACATGAACACAGATTTAATACAGACATGACAAAATAAATAACCACACTCGGGAAATAATTTTTAAAAAATCAGCATAGACAACTATTAGAGATAAAGGATCAGCAGAAAGACAGCAAGTTCCTTTTACATTCTATATCTTTCATGCCAATGCAAATCACTATGGGGAGGGTGGGGGGCTAAGGAGACAAAAGAAATGCAGCTTTCCCTCCAGCATGCTTCACATTTCAAAACCCAGTTTTGTACTTACAGATCTTAATAGCCAAACCGTCTCAGGATCTTTACAGTTTTCTGCCAAACTGCTACATGCTCTCAGAAAGCCCCATTGCTTAACAAGGCAAAACCAAAGCAGTGCAGAATGTCTATGCAGCTGGGAGATAATGGAACTCTTTCCCCAGCTGGGACTACAAGCCTTTTATCCGCTGAGCATTCCCTGTCTCTTCACTGGGATTAACTGTGAAATGCATGGCTTTCATGCAGCATCCACAAGGAACCACACAGTTAGTGCACATTGACAAAGCAGGCAACTAAAGCTTGGAGCATGTATCTAGAAATCCTGCTCATTTTAAAATTAGTTCTCTGTTCAGCTGCCTTTAAGCAAAGCAAGTACAGAGAGAGGGAGGGAGAGATGGAAAGAGAGAAAGAAACAGAGCGTAAATCTGTCTGTCACACCCTCAGTGTGATAGATCAAATCTTCTTACCATTTTTCCCCATACAGATGTGAGCACCTACCAGGTATTAAAAGCTCTTTCTACTGTTGAAATCTGGGTCACTAACAAGCATTTTAACTTTATAACAGGAGCAGTGTGGATTTTCTTTAGTCCCTATTTCTAAAACTGAATAGATCAACATATCAGATTAGGCTGAGCTGAATGGTACTCATCTAAAATGAGATGACAATTTTTCCTCATTAAATATTTAACTGAATCAACCATGTCCTGTGTGTGTATGTATATATGTATGATGAAACCACAAAGTATTTTTTCTTCTCTGAAAACTATTGTATCATAGACACTTGCATTTTCCAGAAGTTGATGTGAAGGGCATAGTGTATGCTCCAGACCAGGGGTAGACAACTTTTCCCCTTTAAGGGCCGAGGGACTTCAGCTCCCAGAAGCCTCAGCCATGTTGGCCAATAGTCCCATGTTAGCCAATAACTCCTGGGATTCTGGGAGCTGAAGTCCCTCGGCCCTTAAAGGGGAAAGGTTGCCTACCCCTGCTCCAGACAGACAGACAGACACAAGGTTCCCATCATTTAGACACCTCTAAAGAATGTACAAGCAATGAAGCTTTGTAAAGTGTAAAGAGATAACTTGTTTTAAAATATAGGTTATCACCTTAGAGAAGCTCTGTATTCTTAGCAAAATATTTTTTTTGGTTCAGAACACTAAGGGTGTATCTAAACTGTAGAAATAAAGCAGTTTGGCACCACTTTAATTGTTATTACCCTATCCTGTGGAATGCTGGGATTTGTAGTTTGGTGAGGCACCAGACCTCTCTGACAGATCAGGGTGAATGCCACACCAAACTACAAATTCCAGGATTCCACAGTATGGAGCCATGACAGTTAAAATGGTGTCAAACTGCTTTATTTCTGCAGTGTGAATTAGCTGTAGGGGGAACCTCTCCTAAGAAAGGATCCCTTTGATTCTTTCTGGCATGAATGGTAGCCGTCATATACTGGGCTTAATCAGGAGTAGGAATCATGAGGCACTAAATCATCATATGTGTTGCTGAACTGCAAGTTCCAGAAGCCCTGGCCAACATAGCCAGTGTCAAAGAATGCTGGGAATTGCAACCCAACATCTGGAGGGCCACATGACCCCACCCCAGCTTAAATCCAATAGCTGATCCCAGCCCAATTGATTACTTATCAGTTGCTGAATGGTACATTTACACTTATAAAAAGCTACTATATTCAGTGGACCTACTTTAGTTGGAACTGGCCAATTGATTTTATTTTATTTTGCTATTTTTAGAGGAATTAGCCCTGTACAATCAGATGGGCTACTTATACAGTTTCAGTCCCAAATACCACAATCACAATGGTCAACTGACAATGAGAAGCCAATACTGACCTCTTTTTTTCTTATTAAAGTTCATATCATTAAGAACTAATAAATAATAGAATCACAGAGCTTGAAGAGGCCACAAAGGCCATCCAGACCAACCCCTGTCATACAGGAAAACACAAAACATTCTACAATCTCTCCCTTGCCATTAGACCATTAGATCACTCCTTTATATATTCAGAGTGCCGGCTATCTAATTGTATTAGATTTGTTGCTTTGTTTTAAGTTAAATTTTAATGTTGATGATGATTTAATATATTTTTAAGGGGGGGTTATATGTCTATTATAATTGTATGGAATTGTATTTTAAATTGTAAATTTATTGTATTTATTATTATTATTATTATTATTATTATTATTATTATTACAAGAAAAGTATGCCTGACAGATGGCTATCCTGCCTCTGTTTAAAAAACTCCAAAGAAAGAGACTCCACCAGTCTCCTAGGAAATATAGTAGGGTGAAAGTGTCATGCTGATGGCTATCATACTACATTGAAACTCCTTTTAGCTCTGTGGTATGAAGGAATCCTAACTTAAAATCCTTCCTGGAAGTTATGTAAATATTTTATGTCTCTAGATGATTTTTTTCATTATTCTTGTGGGACATGATTTCTTTCAAACAGTATGGCTGTTCTTCCCATATTGTTTCAAATGTCCACCCTTTAAAACAATTTCAGAATTTGGGGATTTGATAGATAAAAAAGCTTAATCAATCAATTAATTAAGTGAATAATTATATGGTCACACAGAGACTATTAATGGAATGTCTGTCCTCCTCAAAAATAGAATATGATGGCCAGCCAATGAAAAAGGATGAGCTTGATTTTTAAAGAAAATGATTTACATTCAAAGGATGCATAGGTGATAGTTGCAAAAAGCAGTTTAGAGAAAATTTCTGCCAAAAAAAGAAATACCGTGTTTGGAATTCTTTGGCTCACTATGCATTTCAATGTAATTCCAATATAACTCCATTAGTTTGTAATAGGATTAATTGCATGCCTGCCAGAACAATAAGATATGGGGAATAAATAAAGAACTTGAAAGAACAGAGGCATGTGGTTGTCTTAGACCCTCAAATTGCATTTTAGAGCTAAATAGAAAATAGGGAACATTTTATATTATTTAAGCAGAAAAGTTTCATTGCAATCATATAAATATAAAAGCTATATATTGAAGGTATGAATATGCACAATATTTTAAGAGTCTTCTATGTAACAGAAGTTGTAACACAGGAGTGGGAATAATAGCAATAGCATGTACATTTCTATATCGCCTATCAGTGAACTCAGCACTCTCTAAGCAGTTTATAATGTGTAAGCCAATTACCCCCCAAAAGCTTGGTACTCATTTTACTGTCCTATGAAAGGATGGAAGGCTAAGTCAACCTTGGAGCCCTTTCTGGGATTGAACTCACAACCTTATAGCTGTAGTACCAGCATTTAACCACTGCACCACCACACATTCTCTATCCATAGATTCAACCATCCATGGCTTGAAAATATCCCCTATTGATATTCATGGATACTTTATCCATGGATTCAACCATCCATGGCTTGAAAATATTCCCAAAAATATATAAATTCCAAAAAGCAAATCTTGATTTTACTATTTTATATATGGGACAATGCAGACAGTTTAGGATGTGAAGTGCAGTTAGAAGGGTTTTAGTTACCCAAGTTAGGGACTAGGGGAGTCTGGAGTGTATATGTTAATATCATGCAGGATATATATATTGCTAAGAGGCAGTGGAAATTATTAAAGTCATCTGGAGAACAGATGAAGTAAATTTAATTGAGGAAGTTCAGTTAAAGTAGTAGTTAGTGTAACAGATAAGCAGAGATACAGAGGCTAGATAAAGGTTCTGTGGGACGTTTATAAAGTCAAGTGAAAGAAACTGTTAAACTTTGTAACTACTGAAACACGTTATATACACTGTATCATGCTTGAATAACATCCTACCAGAAAGATACTGTATTCAACTTTGTTGTAAATAAAAATTGTTCATTTGTTTCAACAAGTAGTTACCTGAAGTGTCCTTACAGAAAACATCATCCACACTACCCAGACTCCAGGTGATCAAAATGGTAAATTCTAAAGAATTCTAGCTAGATATACATTGAGATAAATAGTTTTCAGTCTGTTATAAAAGAACCATACTTGTGGGGAGCCATGCCTGTTTTACTTTGCTTCTCTGACTTTTCTCTTCTCTTGTAGATCCCTTATCTCTGTTTGATTAAGTGTAAGAACCTCCTTCTCACATACAGAATTTGAGCACATAGATTTCCTACTCATATGTGTTTTCATGTCCTCAATATCACTTGTATGTGCTCTCTCATCTTTTCAAGAATCCCATGTCATTTTTTTTTTGTCCTGAGAACCCATGAGACTTGCCACCATTTTCATGCCCACTGGGCTGAAAATGCACAGATGTGACAGTTTGTATTTTCAGGCCAGGTCCCTTCGCTACAAGCTTTATGTATAAACACAGCCACTGATGGAGAAGGAAAGTCTCAAAGCATATCACATTTTGGTTATATATTTGCCAGTTTGCCAAGTGGCCTGGCATTAACTATTCTCTCATCATAAGCTTTTCATCTTCAGAAGGTACATAATTGTGACATACTTTGTAGTTTACTTGTGAGCATCAGGAAGATATCAAAAAACTAAAACACTCCATGCACTAAGTACTGTATAAATGATTGATGATGATGATGATGATGATGATGATGATAATAATCATCTCATTTGATTGTGGTGTGCCTTTGAGATTCTTCTTTAGAATCTCAAAACGTTTAATGATGCAGGGTGGCTGTGAAGCCGGAAGAGTCCCCATTTTATGTCTGGATCAAGATAAACAGCATTTTCCACCAAGACATATTTCAAGTACAACCCTTTTATTGTGCTACAAAGAGAATGTCTGTTGTCTGTATTTACTATTATATCTGTTTTCCAATACTGTACTTTTAACTTCTATTTCATCTTCTAACTTTCTGAAATCTAAAGTGTTTTTCAGAAGAAGTAGGGAAGCTTGTGAGAAAGATAAATATCAGTATTCATAACCATGCATGAATATTTATCATTGTGTTGCAACTGTAAGGTAGAGATATGAAAATATGCCTGTCTCATGCTCCATGAATTTTTCAAATCCCCACCTAAATTGTTTGATTTCTGTATAAATTCTTGTTTTATTTCTGTATTATTCTGAAGACACACAGCAGCAACAACAACAGCAACACATTATTTCACTTTCATCTTCCTTGCTTTTTTAAAAAAATTACATTGAGCCATGTAAATTATGAGCAATTGTTAACAATGATTAAAACTGATTTCTAGCCTGCTCTACTGTTGCATAGGCTATAAAAATGGTAGCTTGGGACATGAGGAAGCTGAGGGATGGAAAATTCAGAATGCATGATAGAAAGATTTACCATACCACATTGTTCTTTCTTTTCTTTTAAGTGTGAGGTGTTACTTCCCTTGAACAGTTGCGGTACGTGCACCCCTACACAGTGTTATCCAACTATATCAGCCCTGCCTTCTCACAACCATCACTATCCAATATAAGAATCAGAAAGAATATTCTCAGAAGAAGGGGAGGCTGGGCACTTGTATATAAATGTGAAGAATGCTAACCTAATTACTTGTTCTCAGCAAGGCAAGCTGTCAGGAAATCAGTACCTTTGCAAGATTTCTGGCCTCCAGAACAAAAATAAGACAAGGAGCACTTTTCTCCCATTGAGGTTTCTGCAGTTTATGTAAAATATCTCTGCATAAAATGAGTGTCTTTTAACTCTGGGACATAAAGAACATATACAAACACAGCAAGCACAGAAGGACTGGCTGATTCTTCTAGGATGCAAAGGACAATTCAATTTTTAAAATGAAACAAAGGAGCAGACTTTGTGTACTTGGCAATTTTTGTTCAGTTACACAGTTTGTGCAACAACTTTGGTTTTCCCTTCTTATGCTTAAGAACAAGACATGGGTTGATTTACACCCTTGTTCCCCAGTTCTCTTTTAGCCAAACAGTGACTCCAGAACTGTAATTATGAATGTGGATTCTGGCACATAGATTATCTAGGAAAACTATCCACACCATAATTTGAAGCTGGGGCTTGGTTACCCTTCCACAGGTTTGTGAACCCCTCCAAACACAGCTCCCTCTTCAAGTCACTTCAAATGAAAATAGACCTGACTAGGGTCTATAACTAAAAGCAAAAATGGCAAAATTCCCCATGGCTAATGGCATATCAAGACACAGGTACTTGTGCTGCTTCTTCAAGGCTCAGTCCTGGCTTCATAGTCATTTGAGATGTTATGATATGGCTCTGCTCTACAGAAGACTAGGGCTTAGAATCATAGCATCATAGAGTTGGAAGAGACCACAAGGGCCATCCAGTCCAAAACCCCTGCCATGCAGGAACTCCCAATCAATGAACCCCTGACAGATGGCCATCCATGTTGCAGTACATGTGAACTGAATTCAACATGTGCAGGAAACTTACGCTGGAACACATGCCAAAGATCAGTCTTCACTGTGAAGTTTTATGCAGGCTGCAAATGATGTAAGGAAAAAAAAAAAACCTCCCATATAGGCAGCTGTTTGCAAGACACAAAACTGCTGGACTCTCTCATCTCAAGAAGAGATTCTTTATTTTTCCATTACAGACTATGTACAGACTAACAAAGTGATCTGCCAGTATCTCTATATACAATCACCCACAAATGAGTATCCAACTCACTCACTTTACATACAGTTTTCTATTCTGGGATATTAGTCCAGCCCATTCCTGGGATGTCACCCAATTTCAAGTCACCTGACTGATGTGACTCTGAAGAATTGAAGTTTTCTGACTCAACCCTCTGCCTAGTGTTGCATCAGCCCTCTTGACTCAGGACTGTTCAAATGTTGAGTCATTATGGTTCCCAACTGTACTAAGGTAACCAACTCACCTTTGTCCCAGTTTCTTTGCCCGAGTCACATCTATGGCATTTTCTCTTCAGAGTTCATTTTACTCTGACAGTCCAGCCTCTGTTTAAAGATCTCCTAGGAAGGAGACTCCACCACTCTCTGAGGGAGTGTGTTCCACTGTCGAACAGCCCTTACTGTCAGGAAGTTCTTCCTAAGGTTGAGGTACAATCTCTTTTCCTGTAGCTTGCATCCATTATTCTGGGTCCTGTTCTCTGGAGCAGCAGAAAACAAGTTTGTTCCCTCCTCAATATGATATCCCTTCAAATATTTAACAGGCCTATCATTTCACCTCTTAACCACCTCTTTTCCAGGCTAAACATACCCAGTTCCCTAAGTCATTCCTCATAAGGCATGGTTTCCAGACTCTTCACCATTTTAGTGATCCTCCTTTTTGAATTGTGGTGCCCAGAACTGGACAGAGTATTCCAGGTGGGGCCTGACCAAAGCAGAATACAGTGGCACTATTACTTCCTTTGATCTAGACACTATACTTTTATTGATCCAGCCTAAAATCACATTGGCTTATGTTCAACTTGTGGTCTATTTGGACTCTTAGATCCCTTTCACAAGTAGTCTTGTTAAGCCAGGTGTTCTCCATCTTAAATCAGTGTATTTCATATTTTTGCCATAAGTGCAGTACCTTACATTTCTCTATGTTGAAATTCATTTTATTAGCTTTGGCCCAGTTTTCTAATCTATTATGGTCATTTTGAATTTTCATCCAATCCTCTGGGGTATTAACTACTCATCCTAATTTAGTGTCATCTTGAAATATGATAAGTATGCCCCCAATTCTTTCATCCAAGCCATTGATAAAGATGTTGAATAGCACTGGGCCCCACTGGTCACTTCTCTGCAGGATGAAGAGGAGCCATTGGGTTTGCCCATTCAGCCAATTAGAAATTGTGGTAACAGTTAACTTGTCTAGCCCACATTTTATGAGCTTGTTTGCAAGAATATCATGGAGAACCTAGTCAAAGGCCTTACTGAAATCAAGATATGCTATATCTACAATATTCCCTTGATCTACCAAGCTGGTAATTCTATCCAAAAAAGATTAGTCTCATATGACTCTGAAACCCATGTTGACTTTTTGGGTTTATGGCATTGCTTTCTAGATGTTCACAGACTTTCTATTTAATGATCTGCTCTAGAATCTTTCCTGGTATTGATGTGAGACTAACTGTTGTTGGGATCCTCTTTTTCCCTCTTTTTGAAGTTGGGACAATGTTTGCCTGTGTGTCTGTATTTTTCCACTTGAGAACATGCTTCTAAGCTGAACACAAACAACTCAGTCCAGATGGCTAGAAAGACAAAACAATAGGAGAACCACTAGATGGGAAAGCGTCCTTGTTTACATAAGGAAACCGTAACAGAAAGTTGTTATGGGAAAGTAGATCACATGGTGGAAGATGAACAACAAGAGGTTGGATTAGCATACGTCACATGCAGATCATCCGATCAACCTGAAGGTAACACCCAAAAGGTGGAGAGGGGCTGGGCTGAGAAACTTTGTGTTAAGCATTGATATTATTATTATTTGCTTCCATTTTTGGATGACACTTTTTCTTCTCTTTACTTCGCAATGGGTCTATAATATGTTTATACTGCTTCACAATGTAGCCTTCAGATCTGCAAACATGGATCTGTAGATTTGTTTAGCCACATCTGCAAGATGTGATTCTTTAGTGGACTGTGTTTTACTCTGCATGTTGTTATTATTCTTTCAACAACAAAGCTCAACTTTTAGAAGCTTGGATTTTTGCTTCCGGATTCTGCTGGATTTACAAATACATTCTTCCACCAAAACTGAACAATTGTGTCCTGTTCCATTTTTCTTCATGTTGAGCACCCTTTTCCTTTTCTGAGAAAACTGAACAAATAAGGTGTTGAATAGTTCTGCCATTTCTCTGTCCCCTGTTAGCATTTTGCCACCTTCCCCATGCAGTGGCCCTACCATTTCCTTCTTCTTCCATTTTCTATGGACATAGCAAGACCGTCTGATAAAGTATTACAATTCTGTGCTACACTATAAAATCCCCTGAATTGCAGCACTGAAGCCTCCTAACACAGCACCAGATTATTAATTCCTGGATTCCATAAGTAGATTCATGATACTTAAAATAGTATAAAACTAGTATTACTATGTATTGTAGCTGTCTTCTATTTCCTGTGATGGATATTTTGTAAGGTTCATTAATGAAGCCTAATAGTAGATTGAACTCAGTAGCTTATTTAACAACACAGTGCTGAGTGTACTCTGGCTTGGTGGCCCAGGATTCCATACCAAAGAAACAATTAAACCAATTCTTGCAAAAACAAGTAGTGGCAGCAACTGATCAACAAAGTGCTATTACATATTTGCCAACCTAACCACAAGAAGCAACCACTATTTTCAAAGTATGTATGCCACACTTGTTCTTTCTAATCTTTTCCCAAAAGTTCTAGCTGTTGTCATATCAGCAGAACATGCTAAGATGTTTTGGAGTATGGCCCAGAATATTTTGCACATGTTTAACTTAAGTTGAAATCACTAGGAACATCAACATTTTTAGTGTCTCAACAAACTGTTCTCTTCAACATGGCTCTACCTCATTTATGAGCCCTTATACTCACTCTTTAACTTTCTTCCTTCACCTGCTATAAGTACTCAGCCAATCAGTCTTAGAACATTAAAAAATCTAATATATATATATTTGGCATCCATTATATTACACAAGTACATCTTCCATTCTCTGTTCTCTAATTCTCCCTAGGCCTGTAGGTGCACTGTCCATTCAAGAAACCAGGAGCCTTTGAAAGAGCATTATAATTGAGGGACTTCTGGTGAAGATGGTGGCCATGATGATCACCTTTTAAGATTAACTGAAAGGGTGACAGCTGCCACAGTAATCTGATTTATAACTAAATTGAATTGGATGATGCCTTTCTAGAACAGATGACCACACACTCAGAAAGGAGAAATATAGTAGTGATGGGTGACTTCAACTATCCTGATATTTGCTGGAATTCAAACTCAGCAAAATCCTCAAGGTCTAGTAAATTCCTCACTTGCCTTGAAGACAATTTCATTTTCCAAAAGGTGGAAGAGACAACAAGGGAGTCAGCTATTTTGGATCTGATCCTAACTAACAGGGATGACCTAGTTAATGGGATGCAAGTGGTTGGATCCTTAGGTGGGAGTGATCACGTTCTCCTGGAATTTATTATACAGTGGAAAGGAGAAGTCAGGCATAGTCAGACACACATTCTAGACTTTAGGAGATATGATTTTACTAAACTTAGGGCCTTGCAAGACTGCTAGAAATAGTGCAAATTGAGTCCACTTTAATCGTCCTGGCTCAGTGCTAAGGATTCATGAGAAATGTATTTTTTTCTGAGACATTGAGCCTTCTCTGTCAAAGAGCTCTGGTGCCACAATAAACTAGAGTTCCAATGATTCCCAAGCACTGAGTCAGGGCAGTTAAAGTGGACTCAATTTGCACTATTTCTGGCAGTCTGCAAAGACCCTTAGAGAAATACTGGGGGTGATCCCGTGGTCATGAATACTAAAAGAGAAGGGAGTTCAAGACGGATGGGAGTTTCTCAAAAGGGAGATACTGAAGACACAATTTCAAACAGTTCCAATCAGGAAGAAAAATGGGAGGCGTCTCAAGAAACCAGGATGGATGACTAAGGAAATTGCAACTGAAAGTTTTAAACGGAGCATGTATAAGAAATGGGGAAATCATCAAAGAGGAATTCAAACAAATAGCTAGCATGTG
>CM034703.1:294730131-294750952 GCA_020142125.1 Phrynosoma platyrhinos
TCAGTATTTATAAGTATCTATTTCTTGGAGATTTCAAAACATTCAATTTTTGGAACCCACTTTACAGCCAATCAATTTTGCAGTCACTCAGTCTTATTGAATATAATTTGAGAAGAGAGAAGAGAAAGTAATGTCACTATCTTTTTATAGTAGGCCAGATTTTACTCTTATCTCCTGAGTTATCAGTCACAATTAACCTTGGTTAATTACACAACCTTGAATTCCAGATCTTCCCACTTCTTCACCTCAAACCCTTCTCCTCTTTATTAACAACATTTTCCTCTTATTCTTTCATACTTTTATACATTTTCATCAATTTAAAAATAAGTTTTACCAAAGGATTTGCTTTAAACATTCAAGTAATTAACCTTTTGAGTCCTTAACTTAAGTACTTCTCTTCTTCTGTTCTTCCACTCCTTTTTATAATGACACGTTCCTGCTAAGTTTGCTTCTACTTCTGGATTCCAGTTCTGTTCTTCCCTTTTCTTTCTTTTTTTCCTTCCTCCTTTCTTTTAGTTCGGAACTCCAGTTCAGTCCAGTTTACAATCTAATCCCAGATTTCAGTCAATTTATAATCCAGTTCAGAACTTAAAAAAAGAAACAAGCAGTAAACTAATTCCCAACTCTCCCCCAAAACAAAGTATTGGTATATTCCTTTGTTAGAGTTCAATATCAGGCAGCTGCAGCTCAAACAGATCCTCCCTGCTAGCCTCCGCTGGTTTTGAAAAGGAACAGCAAGCAAACAATGAGCAGTCTCTTAAAGGGAACTCTCAGAAAAGTGAGGGGGGAAAAAAGAAAAAGAAAACAAGAGCAGAGGTATTTCAATAACTTTGAATCTTCTTAATTTGCAATCTTCCTGTGCTTTCAAAAATTTTAATAGATAGTCCCACAAAAATTCAGCAATCCCAGCAGTCCCTACAGAGTAGCAAAATAATCCAATCGTTGATACAAAGTCTCTATCAGGCATTCAAAGCGAGTTTGTAGTGTGGAGATATAAAAATATATGAAGAGGAGATATAAGACCCAGAACAGAGCAGCTCACCCAATTTTGTTTCTCCGGTTTTACCTCCTTCTTTCCCTTCTGCTCTGGATCTCAGTACTAATAACACATTTCACTCCTCCTCCCTTTTTCTCCATTTCTCTTCCATCTTTCCTTCTACTTCTCTTCAGTTTTTAAGGTCACCATCTCACAGGACAGACCCTCTTGTAGAAAGTGAATTTGGTGAATAGATAGCTCTTTAAAAAAAAATAAAATGCTTCTTGTTCTTACTAAAAAAAATCAAGTGACAGGTGGAGCCTCTGTCGTCAGGCTGCAGCCCGCGACTGCTGCTTCGGGCGTGGTTGCTCCAACTTCTCCCCGGCATTTTCCGCTTGGCTTTTCAAAGGCTTCGAAAAAGTTTTAAATGCGCCTGGGGAATATCTGCTGAGCCCCTCTGCCTCTCTCCTAACTTTGGAGAGATACTTTTAGCAATCGGTACCTCACCCCGATTGCTGCTTCCCTCAGCTAGCCAGCCACCATCTGGAGCCTCTCCTGGATGGTGTTTTTCACTCCTCCATGTCACCAGAAGTCCCAGACACATCCTTGAACTACAACCAATTTTGGATAATAATGTTGTCCTCCCAATTGCTCTTTTAATTGCCTGCAGACAGAACCCCAATCTCAAACCACTAACCAAATACAGGAGGACACATAATATGGAAAGGAAGACAAAGAAAAAAAAAAGACATTGCCACAAACTCAAATGCCAACTCTATCCACAATCTACATGGGAAATATCACCATGACACCTAATAATGCCACCCACAATATTAGAGGTACTTCCATTTGTTCATCCTGTAATGTGATATATAGCATCTTTTGTTAATGCTCCTCAGCACTCTGCTCCTATGCTAGAGAATAAATTAATGTAAATCAGACATTAGGAATGGGAATGCCCCCAAATTATTTACAGAATACTGGGATTAGTATATACCGTGTTTTCTGCCGTATAAGACGACTGGGCGTATAAGACGACCTCACACTTCTCCAGTTAAAATATAGAGTTTGGGAAGAGTATGACTTCCAAAACTGTTGTTGTTGTTGCTGTGCACCTTCAAGTCATTTCCAACTGATGATGACACTAAGGCAAACCTATCATGAACCTCCTTATACCCGGCATATAAGACGACCCCCCCCACTTTAACCCCAGATTTTGCAGGTTAAAAAGTAGTCTTATACACCAGAAAATAAGGTACCCACAAAATTCCAGTCCATTGACAGCAGGTTGAACAGAGACAATTCACACTACACATATTATAGCACTAGCTAACATTCCAGATACAAGTTTTCATGTCCACTTTATTACATCACTTTCCTGGTTCTGAGTCCATACCAATATAGAATTTCAAGAACTCCCTCCACTATTCACCTTGGTTTTATGTAAATCCTGTCTCCCACCTTTGTCTCCCAACTACACTTTATGGTAATTGTTGAAACTGAGCTTGTCATTCCATCACCATATTGACAGGTTTTTCAGTTCAGTTACTATTCACATATCCCTGCCCACCCTTTGGTGTAAATGTCTGTCCACTGGCACATTACTCCATGCATCTGATGAAGCAGATCGAGTCTTTTAAAGCTTATACTACAAATGTCTTCTTTCAATCTCCAAGGTGCTACAAGACCTTTTTGATTATCATTAATCTCCTTTGGCATTAAGTAAGCATTTTTTTATTTTAAAAAATCTAACGTTAATCACTGGGCTTCAGACCAATGATATATTACACTTTTATTTTCTACAATGAAAATATATTTTTAAAAGAAAAGAAAAACAGCAACAACAACACAGTTTTCTTCAGTGCCATGCTTGATGTTCTGACATAAACATAGAAACTGAAATTAACAGATAGCAATATCACTTTATGTTGCGTGCAATTTGGCCCTTCACAAAGAATGAATCTGGCATGAGTGGACTATTTGTGCAGGTTTTGGACTGCAGTTACCAACATCCTCACCATTGGCTACCTAGTCTAGGACTTCTGAGGCTTGTAGTCTGATAATATCTGGAGGGCTACATGATTCATACCACTGATTTATGGAACGTTAGGTTGATGGAAACAATAGTAGGGCAAGAAGGGGAATTAATTATTGGGTAATTAATAGAAATTGATCTAGACATATGGTGGCTCTCTTGAAGCTACTGGTTCTTTTGTGAAGCAACAGCATTGGACTTCCTTACAGTTGCTTTCATATTCTTTCAGGAAGTCATTCAGACTTCTTGGAAAAGCCCAGTAAAGCATCTCTGGCCTTTTTATACAATTTTGTATAAGCTACAAAGAGTCCACGGAATCTTGCTCACTGTTGTACTTGGTCTCCTTCCGAGGAAACTGTATATAAAACCCACCTATCATGGACACATCTGTGATTC
Source organism: Phrynosoma platyrhinos (assembly GCA_020142125.1). Taxonomy (NCBI): domain Eukaryota; kingdom Metazoa; phylum Chordata; class Lepidosauria; order Squamata; family Phrynosomatidae; genus Phrynosoma; species Phrynosoma platyrhinos. The sequence continues at coordinate 294,733,539 of CM034703.1, forward strand.
CAGTAACTGAAATTTTATAGTTTTGGTTTTATTGTAGGAAAATGTACTTATTTGCAGATTTCAACAGCAATAAACCTGTATATAGTTTTTGTTTTTGTTTTTTTAAAAAAAACAGTGCTAGGTAAGCTGAGATAAAATTAGAACATAAAATCTTTTCTGTGTGCTTCTTTGGGAAGGTTGTTCATTTAGTTAGCAAAAATGCAGAACAATTTTCATTTCTAGAGATAGTCAGAATTAATGAAATTAATCTCATATGCAGGAAGGAATCATTTGGTAGTTGTATTATACAGAAGTACGGTATTGTAATTTGGAATCCTGATTTCTTGTTTTCTGACAGGTGTACAAATTGTTTAATCAATACTCAAATATTTCAAATGCACCATTCTAGGAAAAGACTTACATTTTTTAAATCATATTAAACTTCATTATGAAAATAACTTATACTGACCTCTCTTTTGGAGGAAGTTGTAATTAAAACTAATAATTCTTGAATGAGATCCTCATTTGAGAGTTTTAATGAAGATACGTTGCTAACCTTTTATGTATTATAGTCCAATGCTTTCCTTCTTGTTTTTCAATAGATTATTGGGTGGGCATTTTAATTAAAGATTAGTCTTGTTTTCATAATTTCATTTTCCTTGCTGTAGAGGAGATATCAGTCCAAGAAAAAAATATACATGCCATTGTCCAAAATTTTAATATATTACAAATTCATATCATCATTGATCACCATAAAGAGGGCAGCAGGATCAAAATACCTGAAGAGCTTCCGTTCTTCATCAGTGACCTCCCTTAAGAAATAGTCTTCCATCAAAGGGCTGTCAGGGTATTGACTTTTGGTCAGATTTGATTCTCTGCTATAGATGAAATGGAGAGAATGTGATCTTGTGAGCTGCTTCTATAGATATTAGTCTAATAAGTTTGGCAATCTCTCTGATATTTATGATCCTCAGTCTATTTACTATGAATAGTTTTCCTCTTCCATTTTATGCTGCCTATATATCTGAGAGTTGGAATAGCTCCAACAAGTATATCTGTCCCAAGGTCACTTGATAAACCTAAATTAAGAGTCAGGACTTCCTTTTAATCTAGGTGTGCCAGAACTATCATGACACCCCAACACTCTGACCATTACATTATAATGGTTCTCTTTATATAATATCTTTTCTCTCTGCACATATTGCGTCTGCAGAGTCCCATCCAGCAGAGCTGTTTAGGGTGGTAAGGGAACTGACACAGGCTCCACCTGTGCAGAACCCATTACTTAACCTGACAACAGCCTGCTGCAACACGTTTAACAACTTCTTTGCAACTAAAATCTCTCAGATAAGAGCCAACTTGGATACTGGTGTTATAGCAGAATTGATAGATGAGGTATCCAGCAACTCTGCTGAGGAGATTATACTGGATACGTTCCAATCGGTGAGTACCAATGACATGGACAAGCTCCTTGGTAGACTGAGGAAGACAACTTGCCCTCTTGACCCTTGCCCTTTGTGGCTGGCCGTCCTGAGGGACATCAACAATGCACCCTTTAGGGAAGGTCATGTTCCATCTAGTTTGATAGAAGTGGTGGTCAGGCCGCTTCTGAAAAAACCTTCCCTTGACCCTCTGGACATGAACAGCTATAGGCCAGTCTCTTTGCTACCTTTTGGAGCAAGGTGATTAAGAGGGCTGTTGCTCTTCAGCTCCAAGCTGTTGGAGGAAACCAATTATCTGGATCCATTCCAAACTGTCTTTAGGACAGGATATGGAGTGGAGACTGCCATGGTTGCCTTAGCTGATGACCTTCGTCTGGGCATTGACAGGAGTAGTGTGACCCTGTTGATGCTATTGGATCTCTCAGAGGCCTTTGACACAATAGATCATGACATCATCTTGGAAGGCCTGAGAGAATTATGCATTGCATTGTAATGGTTCTGTTCCTTTCTCTTGGGCAGGTTCCTGAGGGTGATGCTTGGGAAGAGTTGTTCAGCTAAAAAGAAGCTTAATTGTGGTGTCCCTCAGAGAGATCATCCGGAGACATGGGGTGGGGTGTTATCAGTATGCTGACATCACCCAGATATATTTCTGCATGTCTCAGTCTACACCTTTGACTTCAGATGGTGTCTTCCCTCTCAATAAATGTCTTAAAGTGGTAATGGACTGGATGAGGAAAAACAGATTGAAATTGAATCCAGATAAAATCGAGGTACTAACGGTAATGACCCCGAACCCAGGTATTGGGATGCAGTCTCCAGTCCTAGATGGGGTCACACCCTCCTCAAAAGAGTTCACAGTCTGGGCATGCTCCTAGATCCATTGCTTTAGATGACAAATCAGGTGAATGCAGTAGTCAGGAGTGTCTGCTATCAGCTTTGGCTGATAGGCCAACTGTGCCTTTTTCTAGAGGTTAGAGATCTTGAAACCATGGTACATGTGCTGGTAACCTTTCATCTCAATTTCTTGAATGCACTCTACATGGGGCTACCCTTGTACCTAGTTCAGAAACTTCAACTGATACAGAGTATGGCAGCCAGGCTGGTCTCAGGTAAAACCAGGAGAAACCATATAACACATATCATAAGATTGCTTCACTGGCTGCCTATTAGTTTCTGGGTGCAATACAAGGTGTTGGTTATTATCTTTAAAGCCCTAAATGGCTTGGGTCCAATCTTATCTTCAGGACCGCCTCCTTCCGTATAATTCACCCTGCACACTAAGGTCCTCTGGGAAGAATTTATTGCAACCTATAAAAACTAAATTATCTGCAACTGCCTAGAGTACCTTTTCAGACTTTGGAATGGCCTGCCGGATAAGATCTATCATTTGACCACCCTAAACAGCTTTTTTTAAAAACTGTTAAGACGGATCTCTTCCGGCATGCCTTTCCTGAGTAGGTAACCAGCCAATGAAAATAGTTAAGCCTGTCCCTGATTTTTGCGATAGCCATTTTAAATTATTTGTTATTTGTGATTTTTAAGTATGTTTTTATATCTTGTTTGTTTAATTGCATTTTAAGGGGGGTGGGTTATTGGGGGAAGGGATTGTTTGTTTTATCTTGTAAGCTGCCTTGGTTGTTTTTACAGAGAGGTGGGATATAAATAAATGTTATTATTATTTATTATTATTGCATGCTGTTCTTCACTTTATGTCAATCTGCCTATGTTGTCATGGCTGAATATAAAATCCAGTTTCTTAGCTATATGATTCTTGACAAGCCTGTAAAACATTAACCTTCTAATGTTTTCCTTCATAGGCACTTAATGACCTGATGTGGCTTCTGTACCATATACTGAAGGTTATGGAAGGTTTCCAGATGATTTTCTATGATTTTATCACAAAGTGCCACTTCTAAGAGTTTCATGCAATTTATCTCTCCATTCTGCTGAATAAGGCTTTGCAGAAAACTGAATGTCACAAGTGAAGATTCTGACCCAATATCATAATTTCTCTATGTGGTGCTTAAGCTTTCGAAACCTAAATCAGGTTGACTGTTATTTCAACTAGTAAACAACATACGTTTATCAGTGCATATTGTAGGTAATAGCTTGTACATAATCCTTGAGGCTATGTGCATTCTTCTAATAATTAATTTATGAATATTATTCCTACAGGAGCAGCAGTAGGAATCTGAAAGAGAAAATGAAAAACAGTATATATTCATTCTGTTTACCAAAGATCCTTCATTAAGAGCACATCAAACTCTAATAAATGAACTCAAGGGAGAACCATAGCTCAATTTATGTGAGTGAAATTGTCCTATCAGAATATTTTGGACTCTCTTTGCACTTTTTTCTGCTTTGTGAATAAGATAATTAACTAATTTGACTTGCTAGAAATATTGAAAATGCAAGTTGTATATTAGGAGAAACTGTTTTTAGAAATGTTCAGGGTAGTCCATGGGATGTCTAATTCTAGGTGGAAACCAATGTGAAATTTATCATCTTCTCTCTTGGAAACGACAAATAAAAATATAACTATTACCATTTATTTATTTATTTGCCTTTTAATGGACAATAGTTTCTTCCCAAACCAATCATAAAGAATTTTGTTTTTTTAAATTACTAACTTTCCAAAAATCTGCAAATTTCTTCATAAATTCAAAAGAAAGAGATTGAAAGTATTTACATATATATTATTTTAAAAATGAATGGAAAACTGATAGTTTAGCCATCCAGGCAGAAGGCTTTAAGTTCAATTATGTTTGTGTTGCTGAATTGAGGTTGTCTTCTCTTCCCCCTGCCCAAGAGGCTCCTACTTCTAAACAGCTACATCATCTATATTTACAGCACAATCTTCTACATACTGAGAAAACTGGTGCATTTGAGAATATGCCTTTGGGGTGGAGATATCCTAACTGCCTAATTTCAATTTGTAGGACCTCCTGTCTTCACTGCACCATGTCACTGCACCATGTCACATGCTCCTTGAACTTGAAAAGTAAATATCTACTTGGATTGAACCCTTGGTCCAGCCTATTGGAAGGCACTCTTTCCCAAGGTCCCATGAGTTTATAAGAGAGAGCAATCCTCACCCATGTTGGCCCCAAAAGGAGGCTCCTCTCCAACCCCCAGGTCCCTTGACCTATAAAGGCTGTCCCAGAGCCCAATCTTTCATCCAAATGGGGTGCCACCGAACTAATCATGTTCCCCTCCATCACTGCCACTGAAAGGGTCAAGCGCTGACTTACTCCCTTTCCCCCACCAGGCTGACCAATAAAGACCTCACCTCTTCCTGTAAGTCTCCCCAAAACAACAGATTGCCCTTATCAGAAAGGTAATTCCCAACCCTCCTACAGAGGCCATCAGACCAGAAACTGATAGTTGGATGGAAAAATCACAAAGCCAGATTTGTTTGTTAAAGAATTTTGGATTTCCCTGTTAACTCTCTTCCTCTCTATATCAAGCTTACAAGGATTTCCATCACCATGCCAAATTTAGCATGGTAAGAGATCAGTCCAGGCTATGACTATAGTAGTGGAGTCTCCTTCCTTGGAGGTCTTTAAGCAGAGGCTGGATGGCCATCTGTCAGGGATGCTTTGATTGGGAGTTCCTGCATAGCAGAGGGTTGGACTGGATGGCCCTTGTGGTCTCTTCCAACTCTATGATTCTATGATTCTATGATTCTATGATTCTGAATCTTCAGAAAATTGTTTCTCGTCTGCAAAATCAAGGCATTTCCTTTTATTAAACCCAGGTCATTCCCACCAAGGTGAATGACTAAAACATCTGAAGGAGGCCCAACACACTCCTCAAATAGCAAGAGGAGCAGCCCGTTCAACAAAGTCCCTTGCTCCCCAACCATTTAACAATGGCAACTTCATTCAAACCAAGGTGAATGAAAGTGAACAAAAGTGAAGTCCAAAATGGCTCTGTTGAGCCTGTCTCTCTGCCCAATATACCATGCTATGGCAGCAGATCAGGACCCATCATCTCAACAAACCATACCTGGAAGCTGAGAAAAAAACATAAGAAAGGATTGCATCAAAACTTACATACATACATCTTATAAACAGAAGACTTCCAACATCCAGTGTGTTGAATTGCCAAAGCCCATGGGTGCTGCTGTGGAAGCACCTCCAATTCAAAAACAATGGATTCCAAATTTAACCCACTGGAAACCCAGGTTGTTCAACCCTTTAAATGTAATAGACCAGAACTAACATTTACTAAGTGAGGGAGAGATTTTTGTGATAAAAGAGAAATCCAGGGATGTGCCTCATAAAGATACATGAGACTGCAAGGCCAATAAAGGGCACAATTCCTTCTGAAGACAAGACCCCAACAAGATCTTGGATTCCCTCAAAATAATCTCTGTTCACTGAGTGGAAAGCATCAAATCACTGAAGGCCAAAGCTTTGCCTAACAGATCATGGTTAGAAGAAGCAACCAATTCACTTACCCAAAAAGTCCCCAAAAATGCAGTTAGCATGGGCAACATGAAAAAGAGTCACTTCACACTACACTACAAACCAAGCTTACTCCACTGCCAAACTTTGACTTTGTAGGCAAACTTTGGTGATTAGACAGAGAGCTGTGTTTTTGCCTTTCTCTCTCTCTCTCTCTCACTTTTTTTTTGGGGGGGGATTAATAACAAGAGCTGTGAGTTTAACCAGGCCAAAGAGAAAACACAAAGTTTTGCTTTGAAATACTTTTCTACTATGTGTTTTCTCTTTTGCCTGGTTGCAGGAGTACATATTATGCTACAAGCTTACACCATTGCCAAACTTTGTGTAGATGAATTCTGGTGATTACCACTGGACAGAGAGCTGCATTTTTGCTTTTCTTTTTTCTTTTTTGGATTAACAGCAAGAATTCTCTGACTGTTGGCAAACTTTGGTGATCACCACTGGCTAGAGGCCCATGTTTTCCCTTTGTTATTTTTGGATTAGCAATAACAACTGCATGATTACTGAGATTACAGAATTCTTAAAAAGGCCACTGGAGTAAAATCAAAAGCAATGTCACAAACTCAGACTATAATAACACAAAGAAGAGGATCTATTGAACTCACTACCAAAGAACAAGATGTAAATGCTGTTATCCTTCAAGAACTTAGAGAATTAAAAAAAATCAAGAAGGAAATAAGAGAAGAATTAAAAACAACTTGGAGAGAAATCAAGGAAGATTTTCAAAAAGAGTTAAATGAATTCACCTCAAAAATAAATAACCTTTTTTAAAACCTGCTTTTATCTGTTGGTATTTTAACCAGCTTAGGTCCAGGCCCTCTTGATTTTAAAAAAGAAAAATAATTATATGGGATCGAAAAGGAACCTAAAATCTTTGATAAAATCTTAAAAGAAGGAGATCACCACTGGAGAAGAAAGACATACAGATTACTGTTAGAGACAAAAAACAGGAGACGAAATAGTGAAAAACAGCATGATAAAATGGATGCAGAACATCGGAAATCCAATACCACTACAATGTTGGGAGAATGCTTGGAAAAATAGTAATAAATTCACTAAATGTAATACCTTAAAAGAGAACTTTCATAAAATTTTCCACAGATGGTACATGATACCTTCTAAATTAGCAAGAATGAATAATTGTAATAACAATAAATTTTGGAAATGTAAGAAAGAAGTTGGCACTATGTACCATATGTGGTGGAATTGTAATAAAGCTAAAGATTTTTTTGGGGAAAATCCATAACTCTATGTGTAATATGATACAGATAAATATCCCTTTAAAGCCAGAGTTGTTGTTATTAAATATACTAGATGTGCCACAATAAATTACAGTTCCCATGATTCCCTAGCTCTGAGCCAGGGCAGTGCCTCAATTTAATGTGCACTTTTTCTGGCAGTCTGCTTAGGCCCTAAGTTGAGCCAAGACACCATGTGTTATACTATACATGGTAATGGCAGCATGGATGATTTATGCAAGGCAATAGAAAGTGGAGGCAATGCCCACACTATTCGAATGGGAAGCCAAACTTAATGAGTTGGGCAACAATGGAATGTCTATCTATGTATATAGCAGGAAAAACAGCTCATCGTTATAAAAGGAAATGGACAGAAGTACAAAATTGTTGGAATTAAATGCATGTTAAAATGGTACAAAAAAGAAAAAAAATAGCAAAATAATTCCCAAAGGGCAACAATTTGCTATAACTGGTAAAGATAAAATCGGTTACCCCCCATAAAGGATAATCTCATCATAGGAGGAACAGGGGCTATTCAAATCTTGAATATGTACGCAATCAAGTATATTATAATCTGTGATTATGAATTGATATTCTTATTTCCTCCCTGTTTCAATTTGGTTGTGTATTATTGAAAGTTAAAAAAAAACTAAGGATAAAAAAAAGAAAATTTGGAAAAATGGATATCTACATTTTAGTTTGAAAAGTGGTTAAAGTGCAAGTCAGTTAGCTCTATATTTAAAATGCAAATTGAACCAATTTCTTTCCCATCCCTTTAGATTTCTGTGCAAATTGCACTGTAGACTCATGATACTTTGCAAGACCTATGTTAATATTTTCATGCAAAATAAATATCATCTTATATTTGTGCAAAATAAATATGTTCTTATATTTATTAGAAAAAAATAACCTAACTAAAGAAATGAAAGACATGAGAACAGAAATCAACAAGGTCAAAAAACAAACACAGGAATTGGAAGATTAGACAAAAAAGATTAACAAAGAATGAGACATGGATGCACAACAGATTTTAATCCATGAAGTCAGATACAGACAAAAATGTATCAAATTACAAGGATTAGCTGAATTAACTAATGAGCATCTTTTGGAAAGACTAACAATGATTTTTGCTAGTTACATCTGTATCACAGAAGAGGTGATGCATACTTATATAGAACAAGCTTTTAGAATAAACTCTACATATGCTAAAGAAAATAAAGTTCCAAGGGATGTGATCATTAATTTAACTAATATCAGAATTTGAGACAAAATCATTCAACAAGTTTCAATGAAGGATTAATTGTGGATGGGAAAGAAATTGATATTTTTAAAGATACACCACAACAAATATTAAGAAAGAAACAGGAATATAAATTTCTCACACAAGTACTGAAAAGACTGAACATTAACTATAGTTGGGAAAGATTAGAAGGGATCTTTCTTTCATACAAACAGAGAAGATATAAAATAAATATGGCTGAAAAAGCAAAAGACTTCTACAAAAAGATTAATATAAGGGGGGAAGTGTTTATAAATAAAGAGCAAAAGAAAAAATAAGAAAGACACAGAACAGATTTGGAAAAGAATGAAGATTATGAAGAGAAGGACTCAGAATGTAATTCAGCCCCATTAGATGACAAATTAAGTGAAGACACAATAGATTCAGAAGATCCAGAAAAGGAAGAAGTTGAAGAAAGTGAAGAAGAAGATAAATTAGAAGGACTTTATAAAGAAAATCAATTAACACACTAAAACTGTTAATAGTAATAAAGAACAAAATATGACACTAACTATAGGATCTTAGAATCTCAAAGGAATTAACACTAACTGCAAAAGAAAATATTTTTTTCATATAATAGAAAAATTGCAGTATCACATTACCGTACTTCAAGAGACTAGAATAAAAGAGAGACTCATTACTTAACTTTTCTACTCCTCTGCTGTTAAGAAAAAAAGAAGGGCTGCTATTTACATAAATAAAAGATACCCTGTGAAAGAAAAGTTTAAAAATAAAAATGGACATTATTTCAATTGCCATCTTCAAGTCTATTAATAGTAGGGATATATGTCCCCTTGGAGATTTTTTTCAATGACTTAAACAAAGAACTTATCAAATACAATAAAGGAAACTTATTGATAATAGGAGATTTCAATAGGCCACAGATTCATACAGAGATAGATCCTCCCATCAACTGATTAAGAATAACTAAGGTAAACTACCTAGAACATTTTTTGATTTGATGACGGAACAATCAGTGGAAGACATGTGGACTAATAAATACAGGGTATCAAAGGGATTTACTTTTTTTCCTGATTTACACCATTCTATGTCCAGAATAGATATGGCATCAATATAAAAAGAGACAACTTGATTTGAACAGATATTCAAATTCCAAAGAAAGAATTCTTCTGGAAACTAGATGATAACATCTTTAAAGATGAAAGATTTGAAAAATTACTTTAAAGAAAACTGCACAGAAGATGTTCAGATAAAGATTGTCTGGAATGCATGCAAAACAGTGGCCAGGGGATTACTATTTAAAAAAAGCTTCTGAAAATAAAAGATGGAAAGGGGGAATCATAAAATAAATTCCAGACCAAATGAAAACAATAAAAAAGAATTTAGGTAAGACTCCACAAATGAAAAACTAAGAAAAGAATTACAACTTCTTCAAAAACAGCTACAAACCCAAACAATCAAAGAACTTAAGGGGGGGACTAAAAATGGTCAGACTCACACTTCAAACACTCAGTCAGAATATGGTTGGCATATAAATTAAAAATTGAAAAGGAAAGAAAGACAATTATGGAAATTAACCATAACAATCAAAGTATAACAACCCAGGATGAGATTTAAAAAGTTTTCACTGATTATTATGCCAACATATTCCAAGATCAAGGAAAACCAGATGAATTCCCAACAAGATTACAATCGTATTTGGAAAACAAGACAACATCTAAAATATCCCAGCAACAAAATGACACTATCAATGCTCCAATTACTATATATGAGATTATTCAAGCAATAAAAAAATTAAAGGAAAGCAAAGCATTTGGTCCGGATGGCTTCATAGCCAAATATTATAAATTGTTCATAGAAGAACTGTCAGCATCACTACAACAGACACTTAATTGGATACCTACAGAAGGCATACCAGAATCATGGATCATACTTGTACCAAAGGAGTGGAAGAACACAAAGAACATAGTGAACTACGGACCAAGAGCACTTCTCAGCATTAATTATAAGATATATGCTAATATTTTGGCAACCAGATTAAAGAATACACTATCACACAAAATTCAAATTGATTAAAAGGGCTTCCTTCCCAGAAAATACATAAAGAACTCTGCTGGATTTAATTGAATATTATCATGTTCACAACAATAGACAGATGGCCATGGTATTTGTAGACTCCTAGATGGCCTTTGACATTTGAGATGAGACTTTATGTTTGAAGTCAACCAGAATGAATAGAAACTTTGTCAAAGGCCTCCAACAGATATATCAAAACCAGTCTGCTTAAATGATAATAAATGGCGAATAGAATTCAAACAAAATAGAGGCAAGACAGGGATGTCCTATCTCTCCCTTATTATTTATTTTCACACTGGAAATTTTAATCAACAGAGTCAAAGAAAACATCAAGATTAAAAGGATAAGAATTAAAGGGCACAAATTTAATAAAAACAAAATAAACTTATCCCTTTTATTTTATTTTTTTATATTTTGTAAAATAATGCACATATAAACATGTATCCACATATACAAAAGACATACAAATATATATCATGACAAATGTAAACAAATATTCTAGAAACACTACTAACAAACATAAACAAACATAAACTAACAGATTTCTCTTCTTTCAGATTTATCAGGTTTATCATTGTAATTGCTTTTGTCGATATATCTTGCTTTATTTTCTTCTTAGTTCCTACTTCCTCTGGGTATATCTTCATCACTTTTTGTGTATATTCATCTTATCATCTCGACTTTTTATTCTTTTCACGGATCCTGTTGTAATGGATCTTACCATATTCCAAATTAAATTCCATCCTCTTTTTTCTGCAAATTTATGGAGGAAATCCCAGTCATTCTTGGTTTCTTTTCCTCTTAATTTAGTGGTCAGTATGTCCATGTCTACTGCTTCTCTTAGCTTCAATAAGCATTCTATTTCTGAGGGTATAGTCTTAGTTTTCCAGTATTGTGCATACAGTAATCTAGCTGTAGTTATCATGTATAATAATTATCTGGAGTAATTCTTTTCTGTTTCCTTGTCTAGTTTACTTGTCACATTTAGTAAAATATTTTGGGTCTAATACTATTTTCGTTTTCAACATCTCATTTATTATGTTGACAATATTTCTCAGAAGCATTTAGCTGCTTGACATTTCCACCACATATGGATAAAGTTGCCTTCTGGTTTCTGGCATTTCCAACATTTTATGTTTCTGGATTTGTATTTATTTTGGAGGATGTCAGGTACCACTGGTGAAACATTTTGAAATAGTTTTCTTTATAATTTTGGCACAGTGTAAATTTGTTAGTAATTCTCCATGATTTTTCCCAACATTCTATTTCTATAGGGCTTTCTATATCTTTGGTCCATTTTACCATGACATGTTTAATGGTTTCAGATTCCAGATTTCTCTGTTTTAATACCTTGTTGTATTTAGAGATGTGGCCACCTGACTCATCAGAGAAGATTTTGTCAATTTTGTTTTCATTATTAATCAACCCTAGCATTCTGATATCCTCTTTATATGGAGCTTTTAATTGATTGTATAGAAACCAATTGGCTTTTGTACTTTCTTCCTGCCATCAAAAGATGGTTTTATTTTTGGGGGGGAGGTCTATCTTCTGTATATAATAAATCTTTATATGAAATCCATTTTTCTCCTTTATTTATAGATCTTTGATGAAGATCTTCTTACAGGAAAACTTAGAGTTATTTACAAATAGAACTGTTTTTTAATCTTAAACCAAACTTTCAGTAAAGATTTTCTGAATACATGGTGGTCAAAATCTTTGTTTGCCGATAATTTGTTATACCACAAAAATGTGTGGAATCTGAACCTCAGATTGCTGCCTTCCAGTTCCAACAGTTTTCCACTGTCCAGTCTTAGCCATTCTTCAAGCCATGTTAAATATGTGGTGTAATAGTATAATTTCAAGTTAGGTAATGCCAATCTGCCCTTGCCTTTATCCTCTGTTAGTAATTTCCACCTAATCCTGGGCTTTCCCCCTTCCCATAGGAATTTCAAAAACTCCCTTTGCCAGATTTCAAAATATTTCTCATTCACTAATATGGGTAAATTTTGAAAGAGAAACATAAATATGGGGAGGATATTCATTTTAATAATTGCTACTCTACTTGAAAAAGAGAGTTTGAAGGCCTTTGCAGACTGCCAGAAATAGTGCAAATTGAGTCAACTTTAAGGGTTAGGGTTAGTGCTAGGGAATCATGGGAATTGTTTTTTTTTTTCTGAGTCATTGAGCCTTCTCTGTCAGAGAGCTCTGGTGCCACAATAAAATACAGTTCCCATGATTCCCTAACCCTAACCCTTAAAGTGGACTCAATTTGCACTATTCCTGGCAGTCTGCAAAGGCCCTGAGTTTCAACCACTTTATCAAATCTTTTTTAATATCTTTCTAAGTCTTTTCATAATTATTTTGAAATAAATCTATGTTACATTTCATCAGATTAATGCCTAAGTATTTGACTTTACTTTCGATCTTAAATCCTGACATTGCTTTTAGTTCCAATTTGTCCTTAGGTGATAAATTCTTAGTCAGTGTTGTACTTTTTTCTTCATTTAATTTGAACCCTGAATAGATGCCAAATTCTTTTAATGTTATAATTAGCTGTCTAATACTATTCTGTGATTCTTCCACAAAGCAGATCAAATCATCCGCAAAGGCTTTGATTCTAAATTGTTCCTTTTTCATTCTGACACTGATTATGTTTTCATTGCCCCGTATTTGGTTATTTAATATTTCAATAACCATAACAAAAAGTAAAGGAGACAAAGGGAAAACCTGTCTAGTACCTCTCTCATTTTGAATAAAGTCTGTCTTCTCTTCATTGACAATCAGTTGCGCTCTTTGTTCTTTATAGATAGCGTTTATCCATGATATGAATCTAACACCTGTATTCATCTTCTTCAGAATTTCTTTTAGAAAAGCCCAACTAATTCTGTCAAAAGCTTTTTCAGCTTCAATCAAAATCATTGCCAGTTGCTTATCGTTGTTGTTTTTGAAATGTTATAGTATATTGACTACTGTTCTAATGTTACTCTTAATGTGACGATTAGGTAGAAATCCATTTTGATCTTCATGAATAAGCTCATTTAATATTCTTTTCAGTTTTTCAGAAATAATTATTGCAAAGATTTTATAATCAATGTTGATCAAAGAAATAGGTCTATAATTTTTTACATCCCTTCTAACCCACCCCTCTTTTGAAATTAATGTTATTAATGCATCTTTCCATGAATCTGGGATAAGTTATCTTTGAATGTTATTAAATGGGTTTTGTAATGGCATTAACAAGATCTCTTCCATAGCTTTATGTAAAGCCATTGGGGCCTGGAGCTTTTCTAGGTTTCAGTTTGTTGATAGCTTCTATTATCTCCTGTATTGAAATGGTTTTATTTAGAGTTTTTTCCTGTATTTCATTTAATCTTGGTATTGGTTTGTTTTCGTTGATTAGTTCTACATCCTTATTCTTATTGAGTATTTTTTGATATAGATTTTTAAAATATTCTGTAAATTCCTTTTTGATAGCACTTTGAAAATCTTATCCCATTTAAGGAGAACTGCTGTCATAAAGAGGTACTTGTTGCCTAAGCTACCTTTTATTTTTGAATTTACCAATAATCACCAAGAATAGAAAGTTTCTGGATTGGAACAAAGAACTAAAAAAAAATTGTATGGAAAAGAGGGAGGCTTAGAATAAAATGGAAAATTTTCCAAGATAGGAAAATTAGGGGAGGCTGTGCACTTCCCACCTTAAAGCTATATCAACAAGCTGCATCCCACATATGGATACAGAAATGGTTAAAATTGGAAGATAAAAACTATTAGACCTAGAAGGAACTCAGTTGAGATTTGGTTGGCATGCATACCTTTGGTATAATAAATGCTTTGTCAATAAAGATTTCAACAATCATTACATTAGAAATCCACTTATCAATGTATGGACAAATATTAAAGTCAAATTTTATGGAAAGATACCAACTTGGATTTTAACAAAAGAAGCTTTCTATGGTAGATGGAGAAGACAAGGTTGGATAAAATACAAAGATCTAATAACAAAAGACACTCAAGGGAATCTTCTAATATGATCTAGAAAGACTGAAATTGGATTGGTTCAACTATTGCAAATAGAAAAAAGATTTAAGGAGGATCTAACCAAAGAATGATTTGAAATTACCCCAAATCAAATTGATAAAATACTATGGACTGGACACAAAGCGAAAATATCCAAATTGTATTCCTTATTCCTAGAAAGAGACACCAAGCAGCAACTGATTAAAAGCTGTATGATTAGATGGGCCAAGGATGTAGGACACAACATCTCCTTGAAAGGTGGAAATCTGTACAAAACACAACTTTTTTCACCTCACAAGACCTTAAAGAAAATTTCATCAAAAATGCTAATAGATGGTATTATACTGCAGTCAGATTAAATAAAATCCATAAAACAGGAATGGAAAGATGCTGGAAATGTCATTAAAAAGTTGGTACACTGGTCTAAAATCCATATAGTAATACAAACTAAACTAAATGTCCAATATCCATTTTCTCCAGATTTATACTTATTAAATATGACGTCGATACTCAAAAAAGAAGATGAGAGATCTCTCTGGAGAATTATGATATTTAGTTACAGCTGTGAGATTAACTATAGCAAAAGAATGGAAACTTGAATAAGTACCCAGAATAGAAGAATAGAAACTGAAAGACATGGATATGAGAGAATTAGATATACTGACTTTTTTATATTAATAACAAGTTTATAAACAAAGTAGAAAAAGAATGGCTTCCTTTTGAGAAATTTGATTAGATACAATGAAAATTTAATATGGATGTAAACAAATTAAGTTATAATGTCAAATTGTAATGACTCTAAAAAATATAGAATTACTATACATAAGTTATATTTTCAAGCAAGAATTAACATAAAAGAAATTAGTAACTAAGTTTGTATAATTGCATAGATTGTATTATAAAAAGCAATCATGCAAGAAAACACTATTCTTATTAGCAAAATATAACTGTATTTAACTTTTTTATGAAAAGTAATTAATTTAAGCAAGGAAGGAAACAGTATTATATATCATTGGTTGAATAATATTAGAAAGGACCCAGAGAGCTTCATATAAATATAGCATTTATCACTCCAAATTAATGAGAAACTACAGGAAGTATACATACTTTATAAATCTGCAGTTTTATGTGTATAAATTTGTTTGCTCTCTACCATATTTTAATTTGTGAAATGTAATAGTATACTTTATAAATCTGCAGTTTTCTGTGTATAGATTTAAGTTTGTTCTCTACCATGTTTTAAATGTGAAATGTAATAATAATAATAATAATAATAGAGTCACTTCAAATAGTGATGTGCAAAGCACAGACCATTGTTTCCTTAGCCCCCGAAGCATAGCTGGAGATATTGGCTTCCTAGCGTCGGCACCTCAAACTTGAGCCAACATCCTTCTGACCCTCAGGTCAGACATGCTGTCAGGCAAAGCTTGGCCGTTTGCCACAAAGGCTAAAGCAGACAATTTAGTTCAAATGGTTTGCGGTGCAATTTTGTTTTAAGAGACTCCAGTAGCTGTCCAAGTGGGAGATGCAAAAAGCAATATATGCTTTTCACTAAAATATAAAAAAATGTTACTTCACTGTAGTTTGGCTTCAGCTTCCCTATGGCATGAGAACTCTTCCTCTCCATCTCTTTATAGAGGGATTGAAGGTTCTTTGCTTATGTTTCTCAATCTGTATCTAGCTAAAGTACCTCAAAGTTCACCATTTTGGTCACTGATATTCCCACAGTTGTAAACAACAGTATAATTTGATAGGCAGATCAACATCAACATTCCCCTTAATAATCCCTTGGGCTTTGGAATTTCATTATTTACATGACAAGAGAAAGCATGTAGTTTTATTATCCTTTGTAAAGCAAAGCAGCTTCATTTATATACCACTTCATATCACACTATGGGATGTCTAAGCGGTTTACAACTGTGAGCTGATTGCCCCTCAACAAGCTGGGTACTCATTTTAGCGACCTCGGAAGGATGCAGGCCTGAGTCGAACCTCAGCCCTGGCTGGTATTGAACTCGCAACCTTGTGGTCTGTGAGTGAGTGGCTGCAGTACAGGCATTTAACCACTTTGTTAAACAATTAGCTTATTCATCCACCATCTGTGTTGATATTTCATATAAGACATATAAGACATCTAGCTTCGTACACAATAAATTTAATATACTTTTAAACTTAGTGCAGCATTGTAGTATTTTTGCCTGCATTACATTAATTCACCATAGCTAGTGCTACAGAAAATATTTGGTAACTCAAGCTGTTATACTGGCATTCTAGGGTATGGTAAAGATAGTATTCACACTCTTCTTAGGAGGTTGCAACCAGCCAGCAGCATTTACCACAGCTAGAACTACCAATCTAAAACCTGCAAGGCAGAGAGAACCCACATCTAAAGGAAAACTAAAAATCCCAACCTTGTATGTGAGAGATCCCACAGCTAAAATGAAACTACAAAGACCAAACTTGTAAGTCAGAGGAACCCCACACCCAGAAGGAAAAACTAAAGTTCCAAGCTCATAGGTCAGATAGACCCCACATCTAAAGGAAAAAGCTCTGAGGAAAAAACAGAAAATAAGTTTGCACACAAACACCCCTAAGAGGCAGTATAACAAAATGGCTAGGCCAGTCTCCCAAAAAGGACCAGCAGGCCTAAAACAAAATGGCCAGTGCCATAAGGCAGCCAGAAATGGTGCCCAGCCTAATACAATCAATTTAAAAACCCTGCAAAAACCCCAGGACAAACAAAACATGAAGAAAAACCCAGCCCAAGAACCCAAAAGTAATCAAACCAGCAACAAGGAAGAGACAAAGGGCCTCGGCAGATGGCTTAAAAAGCCGTCCTCAGCGTAGGGAAGGGGAAGGGCAGCCATACGATCGGTGCCCAATCCCCCTCCCGAGATCGTCCTCGGAGCCGCCAGCCCTCCACACGGCCGGCGCTCCGAGGAGGACCTCC
>CM034703.1:294768616-294780815 GCA_020142125.1 Phrynosoma platyrhinos
AGGACCAGGAGGATGAGGAGGAAAGGTGGGAGGAGGAGGGAAAAGCAGGGAAGAGAAGAAGGAGGACCAGGAGGATGAGGAGGAAAGGTGGTAGGAGGGGGGAAGTGGGGGAGAGAAGATGGAGGACCTCATAGTCCTCCTCCTTTTCTCCCCAGCTCCTTCCCGCCTTTCACCTCTATCTTCCTCATCCTTATACCCAGCGTATAAGATGACCCCCAACTTTAACCCTAGATTTTCCTGGTTAAAAAGTTGTCTTATACACTAGAAAATAAGGTAAATCTTTCAATCTCCTTTGTTTGGCTTTCTTTGCTGCTTACCATACTTTTTTTTACAAAGTACCAAGCTCTGCTAAAATAGGGCATCACTTGGTACATTTCTCCAAAGTACTGTATTTGTCATTCATTGTAAAGCTAAGAATAACACATTGTTAACACTACTGATTACATTTTAAAAAGTAATAATGTTAGTAGCAATTATGTTTTCCCAGAACAAACATAATGTCACCATTATTCCAAGATGTAATGCTATATAGGTAACACCATTACTTGTAACATGTTACTTCTAACCTTCGTTGTGTACCTGCATACTTGCTGATTATGCTCAGAATGTTTATTTTGAAATATCAAAGAAACCTTTCAAGTGTCTCTACAGTGGCACAAAAGGGGGATTATCAAGCATGTTAGGTACCCAAAGCAGAAAACAAAGATTAGATGTGATGTTATGGGCAGCAAGATGTCTTCCTGCCATGATAACAAAACTGGGTGGTTTTCAGCACAACTAATTGTCAGAGATAAGAACTGTAAGTCAGGAAAGAACCATAACCTCTAAGCTTCACCCAATATGTAGTATCCATTAAATGTAAAACAGTGTACATACATTAAACACAAACAAAGATAAGATGAGAGCAAAGGGATGTCTCTTACACTGAGTTACAAAATAACAATAGCTGTAATCTTTCACTGAAGTAGCCAGTATGCCCACATATTCACAATGCTTTAATAATACACTATCACAAAGTTCAATCATTTTCCTTGTAGATCATTATTGTTTTGGAACTAGCCTTGAACACTATTCTTCAAACAATGGAAACACAGATCAGTCCCTAGAATAAATAAAGCATTCATAAGAATATTCTATTTATCATTAACCAAACCACTTATTGTTACAAGTATCAATTTTCAGTGTGTTTGCATTGCAGTTAAAGCAACAATTATGTACCAGTCAAGAAGTACTGTATGAAGCCACTATACATATCCTTATGTCGATGCAGATATATAAATAGTTAACTGCAACTAGACCCACTGGAAATATAGACAAGGTCTCTCATTTGACTGATTTGAAAATTACCCAGCCATGCACTTGCAAAGGTAAATAAATGAAGTGAGATTGCACTGAGCCTTGCCATTCTTCTCTTTTCAAAATCTTTGGCTTCAAATTCATGTAGAATCTCAAACTGGAGAAAAAACTCACCAAGAGCAACAACAACAACAAAAATACAACTTTTTTTCAAACAGGAAGTTACAGTTGGAACTATAACCCAACAGAGAAGTTCAAATCATGGATACTTCACCCTGCTAACTCAAAACAGGGCACCTTGAAGGCATCTTTTTGTACCCAAATGAACCCTCAACAGACCCTTTCTGTACCTGAACACACACTCCAAGTAAATACTACACTAGACCCACTACACCCACAAATCACCTTACTCTCTACATAGCACATTCTAAAAGGTGTTGGGAAGTTGAAATTAAACACAGGCTTTGAGCAACAAACAACATATTTTGCAGCATAGTTCCATACTGGGCAAGTGTGAAAGGTGACACTACACATTTATTGCATAGTGTGAAAGAGGCTACAGTTAGACCATCTTTATTAGTTCTCTCCAACTATTCTTTGTGTGACAAAAAAGAGTCTCACTGTGTTTGGTAAGCCAGCTATAGAGGAGACCACTTGCAAACATGATGCAACTTGCAGATTCCACCCTTAGATGGAACTTTGGGTGGGAAAGGAGGGCAGGTCTACACAGACCAGAATGCATCAGGCTGCTCCAAGGGTATTGTGGCCCTGAAGCTGCCAAATTCCCTATTACCTCAGCATACTGGAGCAGCAGCAGATAACTGTCTGCATATGCATCTTGTGCCACCTGCCTTAGTTATCCCTCTGAGTTCCACTAGCCTTAGGGGGGTTGCAGACTGCCAGAAATAGTGCAAATTGAGTCCACTTTTAGGGTTAGGGTTAGGGAATCATGGGAACTGTATTTTATTGTGGCACCAGAGCTCTCTGACAGAGAAGGCTCAATGTCTCAGGGAAAAAAAAAACAATTCCCATGATTCCCTAGCACTAACCCTAACCCTAAAAGTGGACTCAATTTGCACTATTTCTGGCAGTCTGCAACCCCCCTTAGTTACTCCCTCTGAGGTGGAAAATGAAAGTGCATCAATCACATGGCTAGAGGTGGAAAATGAAGTGCATCAATCACATGGCTAGAGGTACTGCCTTTAAAAAGGCAGTAAAGACGGTTCTCTTCCAGCAGGCCTTCCTGGAATAACCACCCAGCTAAATTGGAGAAGATTTGCCTTTCATCCCTCCCACCGTTCTGATAGATAGGCCAAATCTGGCAGTACTGTATTGTATTTTATTTGTGAATTTTGATTTTAATTCTACGATAGTTTAATCCTGTTTTAAGGGATGGGAGGGTTAGGGGTGGGAGGATGGAATGTTTTTACCTGTTGTATTTTTAATTTTTTGTACACAGCCCCAATTGCCCAGCAGAGGGGAGGGTTATAAATTTTATTATTATTATTATTATTATTATTATTATTATTATTATTATTATTATTATTATTATTATTATGCCATTGTGACCTCAGAGGGAGTAACTCATACCAGCAGTGACAGTGCCTGGTGGCACAGTAGGATGCTGTGTACACTGTCACCAGCTGTCATTCCCAAATTACAGTAAAATCAAGTGCAAAATGTAAGTCTTTTTAATGTGATTTAAGGCAGAGGTTCTAAGAATTGCAAAGTGAATTGTTAGTGAATTGCAAAAGCTGTTAGCAGATTACAAAGATGCATAACCGAACAACTGAAAGCATATCCCAGTATGCATTGACATTCCCTAGTTTGTATCCCACTATACATTGGTCCCAAGGAACATAGGTCACTTTTCTGACTTCCCTACATAGCACTGTAACAACAACCCTTTACTGGATACAGCTCTTATGGAACTGCCCAATTCTAATTCCCATAAACATAAGTCTGCTCGTGAAGATGTAAGTCCCCAACAGGATTCCAGCCATCATCTTCTATTTCTAGTTTAAAATAAATAACAGAAAATGAAATGAAACCAAATCAGCTCATTTGTAAGTCAGTTCTTTTATTCTCTTCAACTTGATCTGCAGTGTCACATTTTTGTCCTGCTCATTTTCATACTCAAAGGCTTATAAGGCTAGCCTTTTTTTTTTTTTCAAGGACAGATGCAATCACATCACTACTATTAATAACAGTGAGGAAGCAAGGGGGCATATGCACTTAGTGCATATCACAGAGAGAAAGAAAATGAATACTCTTTAAAAAAACAAAAATAAATCCAGGACCACAATGTCTGCAAAGCAATACATGAGAAGACATACAAATATACCTGTTCTATACTCTTGAGAAAGTACTAGGGGGATAGCTTCAGTAATAAAAGCAAGTGGAGTGTTAACTGCAAAATAATTCTTATTTTTGTTTTGTTCTGTTAAAATGCCTCCCTCTCCTTCCAAACTAGTGGTACTCAATTATTATGAAAGGCTGTGAGCAAGACAAGCTGGTTGCAGTGCTTTGAACTTCACCTGAGTGGCATCCCTCCTAAGGGGAATCTTTCTTGAAAGGCAATGAAAAGGAAGAGAAGGTTAAAATAAAAGTTATAGAAAAAAAGCCTGGTGAAGCCACAAGGAACAGAACAAAAAGCAGCAATTCCCTCTAGACTTTTAAATGAAAAAGGCTTAGTAATTCATAAACTAAAGGTGTCCGGCTTTGAAAACCCACAGGCTTATTGCAGCTGTAGCTTCCATTACTCCAGCTTTATTATCCGTCTAGAATGCTGTAGGCATAGAATTTGAAAAGGCTGATATTCACCTCATGCTACAGTAACATTCGAACATACCTGCTAACAATTTGAAATGGCAGCATTATGCAGTGACAGGTTCCTCTAGCAAATTCTTGCTTCTGCTGTGAGTTGGAGACTATTGCTATTGAAGTTCAGTTGGTGGTGAAAGATAGGAAGAGGTGTCTTGATGATATGTGAAGAGGGATGAGAAGATATCCAGCCCAGACATTCTCTTTCTTATAGTTATTGCTTCCTCTCTAACATTTGAAAGAGAGAAAAATCTGCTTGAATAATAAAAAATGGATCAGGGATTGATAGTTTAGATGTGACATATGTGGCCTTTCAGACTTCAGCTACTTCAATTCCATCATCTCAATATTGTATGTGTTGGCTAGGACTATTCAGCTCAGGTCTACATCATCTGAAGGACCATAGTCACCCATTTGAGTTTATTCAGGTTTTGAGATTTTCAGGGGAGGCTCTCCTCTCCACAGATTCACAAATTCACCTTCACAGACTCTGGGAAAGGACTGTCTCAGTGGCTGCTCCCAGCCTCTGAAGCTCCCTTCTTAAATGAAAAGGAGGAAAGGTGTGGAGGGGAATGTAGCAGCACTTAAATGGTTTTTTATTTTAGCATCAGCTTTCATGGATATAAAGCCACTTCTTTGGTTGCAGCACAGAGTGATAATAAATGCTCATGTATAAAGCATATTTATGAGAGCCAGCATGTTTAATGATTTGAGTGTTGGACTACAATTCTAGAGACCAGGTTTCAATTCCCATCTCACCCATGAAATCCATTGGGTGACTTTGGGGCAAGTCACACACTTTCAGTCTCAGGGGAAGGCAATGGCAAACCTCCCCTGAAAAAATCTTGCCAATCTTGGTTCCAATCAATGGATATCCAGAAAAGAGATGGATCAATAGCTGTCTTGGCAAGTGGGGTGGTTGGCTTATTGAGGAAATTAGTAGAACATAGTGTCTGCCCAGTCCCAAACCATACCAAATTGCTATTGTCTAGGTGGTGGTATATATACTCAAAATCATATCTTGGGGCAGTAATCAAAGAATGAATGGATTAACTCACTGCTAAATGGTTTTCCAGGAGAAAATAATGGTAAGGAGATGGAGTAAATGTTTGGACAATTGGCGTGCGTATCTTAGACAAAGGAAATCTTGCACTCTTGGAGAAGCATCCTTTGTCTGCATATGCACAGCCATCTCCTTTGGCCATGTTCCCATCATTGCTCTCCATAACAAAGTGATTATGCTGATGCCTTGTGTGATGGGTGCCTTCGCTTATTCCCTTGCCAGAGTCAACTGGATTTCAAAATATGGTAAAGCCAGGTTTCTGCCTTGGAGTTGCCTTTCCAGGTCACTCACCTCAGTGTCTCTTTTTAAATGTTACATGGATATCAAATATGAGGGGTGATTGGGGTCCTGGTTAGTGTTGGTGTTGAAAGCAATAAATCTGCTTACCAAAGTCAGTTTGTTTGGGTTCAAAACCTTCTCTGAGAACATTCCTTCTGTTACAGTGGCAAGGACTCTTGTATTGATATATATAGTGTAACATAAAGCCATTGTCAAGTCCACAGAGGCTTGACTGGTTCCTTTCATGGCATCTTTCAAGAGGAAGATGAAAACTTTCATATTCCCAAGGAATTTGGGAATTGGCTGCTTAAAGGGAAAGGATTTTTAACAATTATACCACACTGTTTTATTTCTTGCTTTTTAAATTCATTTAAATTCATTATATTTTCATTATATTTTCATTTTTATATTCTTTCATTGATGACAGTTTTCTTAATTTTGTAAGCCACTTTGACTCCCAAGAAGGAGGGAATGGCATGGTGGGATGTAAATAAAAATGAATATCACAGTAGCAAAAATAAGAACATTTGTAAGACCACATGTATGGATGTTAATGACATGGCAAACACAGTACAAATTCTGAAGAAAACATACCACTTAGCCCAATTTCTTTCCCCAAAGTGTGTTCACTTCAATTTTCTGTATGTAAATTCAGGAAGCCACCAAACAAAACTTTGGGGTGAAGCAGACGGCTTAAAGAGCTGTTTTGGGGGCAGGGAAGGGGAGGGGCAGCCACACGGTGGGTGCCCCAACCCCTTCCCCAGGTTGTCCTCAGAGCAGCCGGCCCTCCGCACAGCTGGTGCTCCTAGGAGGACCTCCCACTGCAGCATCCATACACACTGCAGTGGAAGAGTTGCCGGAGGTGCACCACCAGCTTTTGCAGCACACCTTCGGCGACTTGTGAAAGGACCGCCAATTTAGTGCTCCTTCCAGGGGCGGTGAAGCTGTGCCATGGGGCTGAGGTGTGGGGATACCTCGGCCCCACAGAGCAGCTTCGTGGGGTGGCCCATGGCCGCCCTTCTGCTTCCCCCCTTTGTTGAGCAGGAATAGAACCAAGAGGCTAAATCATTTTCCTCCAATAAAATTCTCATATAAATGATATACTAGCACTATTTGAATTATAGAATCCATATACATAATATTATAAATAGTATTAATAAAAGAAGTTGAGAATAGTATTGGGGTATTTCTCCTTGAAAACCTAGTATTGATCCCTTTAAATAAGATTGATAATTATACATTCTTCATTGCATAAAGAATTCATCTTTATAGTACCCATGACTGAAAAATACTTTTAGTTTTAAGATTGAATTTTTATTGCCTACTAAACCCAAGTAATATGAAGAAAAATCTTAAATAACAAACAATGTGATCAGAATTCTCTTTTGCTTTCTCTCCCCCACTATTATAGTGTCTTTGACATTTTACAATCCAGCCTTTGTTTTTGTTAATTTTTTCATTTTTTTACTTTATTGAAATGAATACAGATAATTACATATTACATTGGTGAGACCAAAGCAGGTTAATTACATCAAAATAAAAATTGCCAGGAAAAAAAAATACATAAATATAATAATAGTTATGAGAAAAAACATAAAATAAAAAAGAATAGAGTGTCCATTCTTCAATGCTGACCTTTAATAGCCTTGAATAAACTCATTCATATAATTAGGTCAATCATAAATAGGTGAGTGAAAGGTATTACAGCTTTAATCCTATATCATAAATCTATACTCTTTTCTCTCTACTTCCACAGTCTCTCGACTTTTTCCCATTTCTCACTGTAATTTTGTTCCATTTTTCCATCTAATAGCATTGATAGTTTATCCATTATTCTCAAATCATTTACTTTAATTTTCCAATCATCAATTAAGTTTTCATAGTTCATTTTCCAATGTTTGGCAAAAATTATTCGAGCCGCTGTTATCATATAGAGTATTACCCCTAGCTCCTCTTTCTTTACTTTCCCTTTTATATCTTCTATTATATTTAATAAGAATAACTTTGGATTCATTTTAAGATTAATTTGAAATATATCTTGTATTTTTTCGTGGATCTCTAACCAGAAATTTTGAGCTGACTTGCAATTCCACCACATATGGATTAAGTCCGCGTTACTTTGCTCACATTTCCAACATTTGATTTCATTCTCACCCTTAATCTTTGCCAACTTTTGGGGGTGCATGTGCCATCTGTAAAGCATTTTGTAATAATTTTCTATTAAGTATGAGCTTTTCATAAACTTGATTGATTTTGACCGTGCCTCCTCCCAAGTATTTAATGCAATATTTTCGTTAATATCCTGCATCCACGAAATCATGCTTTCTTTAATTGTCTCTTCTTCTAGATCTATCTCTAGTAGCATCTTATATATTTTAGATATCATTTGTTTTCCCCCTATATCAATGATTTTATCTAGAGCTTTTTTCTCAAGGTCTATGCCCCTTGTTTGACTATCCTTATTAAATCTCTTCTTTAACTGTTGATAATTTAGCCCATGAAGTACAATATCCTCTTTTTGGAATTCCTCTTGGGTTTTCATTTTTAATGTCTTGTCCTTTTTAAACAGGATATCATTGTAAGTAAGCCATTTTCCTTTGTGGGTTTTGTCTAAATTATGAAATGCTTCTTCTGGTGAGGTTCAACTTGGGATTTTACTATAAAAATAGTTCTTATATTTATTCCAAAAAATTATTATTGCTTTCCTAACTATGTGTTTTTTGAAATTCTTATCTGTTAAATTCCCTTCGTAATTTAAGTACCAATGCCAGCCTTTGTCTAGATTTTTGCCTTCCAATATCAAAAGACTTTTATCTTTGAGAATCATCCAATCTTTGAGCCAGATTATGGCCGTAGCCTCATAATAAATTTGAAGGTTGGGTAGACCTAGTCCACTTTTTTGGGGGGGGGGTATCATGTAATACTCTTGTCCTTATTCTAAATTTTTCCCCCTGCCATAAGAAGTCCCTAATATCCTTTGCCCAAGATTTAAAAATATTGTAGGATGTTATAACTGGAATTGATTGAAATAAATATAACATTTTGAGCAGAACATATGCTTGAATTACTGCTATATGGCCTAGCAATGAAAGTTGCAGGGTTATCCATTTCTTCAAATCCTCCTTTATTTTTCCCCAAGTCATTATATAATTATTTGATAACAAGTCCAAATTTTGATTTGTTATTATTATGCCGAAATATTTTGTTTTGTTTACAATTCTTAAATCTATTTCTCTGGCCAGTTCTCTCATCCTTCCTTGAAATTTTTTTTTACCAAAATCCCGCTTTTCTGTTTATTGATTCTAAAGCCTGCCATGTTACACAATTCCTCAAGCACCGACCATAGTCTTTTAATACTTTTTTTTTGGTTCATCCAAAATGATAGCAATATCATCCGCAAATGCTTTTACTTTAAAGTATTGGTTTCCCACTTTTAGACCTTTAATTTGATTGTCCTTTCTTATTTTCCTCATTAATACTTCTATTAGGATTTTAAACAAAAGTGGGGAGAGTGGGCAGCCTTGCCTTTTCCCTTTATTTATATTGCATTTTTCTGTTTTCTCCCCGTTTACCTCAATTTTTGCAAATTGTTGACTATAGATAGCATTAATCCATTTTTGCATTTCTTTTCCTACATCACTTTGTTTTAATACCTCTTTCTTAAAAAATCAATTTGCATTGTCAAATGCTTTTTCCAAATCAAGCATTATTATACCTATTTTCCTGCCTTTGTTTCCTTTGTAATATTCTATAATATCTACTATAGTCCTAATATTATTTTTAATGTGTTGTCCTAGAAGAAATACAGCTTGATCTTAATTTATCCATTTTAATAACACCTTTTTTAGTCTCTCTGCAAGGATAGAGGCATATATTTTGTAATCCATGTTTAATAAGGAGTCTCTCAATTATGCTTTTATCTTTATCTCCTTTTGGGATCAGTATAATTGTTGCATCACACCATGTCTGTGGGTAATGTTCTTAATCTGTTGCTCTTATGGCATTATATAGTGATGTTATTAATTCATCTTTGAATATTTTATAAAATTGAGCTGTTAGTCCATCCGGACCTGGGGCTTTATTCTCTTTTAATTTCCCTATTGCTCGGTATATTTTTTCTTTAGTTATTGATGCATTCAGATCTTTTTTCTCTACTGCAGTAAATCTAGGTAGTTGTTCTTTCCTTATAAATTCTTGGATTAATCTATTTTTTTTCCCTCTGGGATATTTTCTGCTTTGTACAGGTCTTTGAAGTAATCTGTCATAATTTTTTTTAATTTCCTGTTGTTGTGTTAATTCTATCTCTTTGTTTCTTAATCTTATTATAGTTCTTGTTTCTTTTAATTTTCTTATTCTATATCAGGGGTAGGCAACCTTTCTCCTTTAAGGGCTGAGGGACTTCAGCTCCCAGAATCCCAGGAGCTATTGGCCAACATGGGACTATTGGCCAACATGGCTAAGGCTTCTGGGAGCTGAAGTCCCTTGGCCCTTAAAGGGTAAAGGTTGCCTACCCCTGTTCTATATGATAGCCACTTGCCTATTTTATTGGCATTTTCAAAGTATCACTGTTTTTCATATTTAATTTTATTTGCTACTTGGTAAATAATTATTTGATTAATTTGTTTTCTCAATAGTTTTACTTTTTGCAATATTGTAACATCTCTTGGGTTTTTTTAGTTCTTATTCTTTTTCTTTTAACTCAATTAGAACTTCTTTTTCTTTCTGTTGTTCTAACCTTCTTTTCCTCACTTCCTGCTGAATAAAATGGCCTTGTATTACCACTTTACCAACGTCCCATATGGTGTGCATTGGTATCTGTGCATCTGTATTTTCTTTATAGTACCAATTTCTTAATTCTTTGTACAATTTCTAAATCCATTAAAAGATGGTCCTTCAGTTTCCAATTAAATTCTCTTTTCATTGTTATGATTGCTAATTTTATTGCACTATGATCTGAGAGGGTTCTTGGTATTATGTCTATGTCTGCTATATATTTGCATAATTCATTTGAAGCACAGATTATGTCTATTCTTGACCAGAACTTGAATCTTTCTGAAAAGAATGTATAATCTCTAACTTTGTTGTGATTAAACCTCCATACATCTACCAAGTTAAGATTTTCCACCAATGTGAAAGCTGTTTGAGGTAGTTTTCCTTGATTACCTTTTTTCCTGCTTGAATTTGATCTATCCAATGCTGGATCCCAGACTTCATTCCAGTCACCTGTAATAATAATTATCTCATATTCTAGTTTCTCAATGTCTTTATATAATTTTTTGTAAAAAAAATTCTTTATTGTCTAAAGGTGCATAAATATTAACAACCAGCATTTTTCCTCCTTGGTAATTTAGTTCAATCACAATGTATCTACCTTCCAGGTCATTCAAGATTTCCCTTGCTGAGACAGTGTCTCTAGCATAAATTACCACACCTTTCTTTTTTGTTCCATTTTATCACATGCAGCAAACATTTCCCCCATCTTTTTGTTTTGTAAAACATGTTTATCTTTTTCCTTGTTATGGGTTTCCTGTAGGCAGACCAGTCTATCCTTTGTTTGTTTAGGAGGTGGAAAACCTTCCTTCTCTTAGGGCCTTTGCAGACTACCAGAAATAGTGCAAATTGAGTCCACTTTTAGGGTTAGGCTTAGTGCTAGGGAATCATGGGAATTTTTCCCTTTTTTCCTTTTTTTATTATAATTTTTATTAGTAAAAGAATAAACACAAATAAATATACAAAAAACATACAGAATACAAAGACAAACACTCAATATGCATAAAAAAATAAAATACATAGAATAATATAACATAAAGACTAACTACCTATATACTATATACTAACTACCTATAATTGATTTCAGCTTTATATCGGTTAATGTATTAATAAGATTGAATGACTTACTATTACTCTTTAATAGCCTTCACACAAACTGAACATACATATTAAAATGACTTCCGGAGAATGGTAGTTCCTGCAATGTTGCCTAATCTAGCTTACTTCTTAAGTGTTATTTTCATAAGTAATAGCCACTCTGTATGGTACAAAAAACTATAAATCAGTTGCCTAAAAAAAATAATAATTGAAAAACAAAGGTAACAATTCAAAATTCATGTTGAAGGTGCAGTTAATTTTAGTAAGGGAATCCATTACTTTTAAGTTCACAGAAGAAAAAATGACATCTATAATATATCTTAATTTAATTATATCCCATAACAGAAAACAATTTAATTGTATAATTTGAATCCCTTTAAAAAAAAGATATGATTCCACCATTTCCCAATCATTCTTTATCTTGTCTTGATTTATTCCTTTAATTAATGTTGTTAGTTTGTCCATATCTCTATATTCAGCCATTTTCAATAACCATTCCTGCAGTTGGGGAATATCTTTAGTTTTCCACTTTGAGGCATATAGTACTCTGGCTGCTGAGAGAGAATAGAAAATTATTTTGCCGTATTTCTTCTCAAGATCCTGATCCATACACATTCCTAATAAAAACAACTGTGGATCCAAAGTCAATTTACAGTCTAACATTTCACAAAGGGCAGATTTTATAATCTACCAGAATTCTTTTGCTTTTTTACATGTCCACCATAAATGATAATACGTACCTGTCTTTTTATCACACTTCCAACATAAATTTGAATATGCTTTGTTAATTTTGGCTAGCCGAAGTGGAGTCGAATGCCATCAAAAAAATCATCTTATAATATTGTTCTTTAATATTGTAACTCAAAGTAT
>CM034703.1:294783618-294794287 GCA_020142125.1 Phrynosoma platyrhinos
AAGTCTAAAGCTGCTTCCTTAAAAGTAAGGCTCTTTTCTTGTTAATAGTCACCAAAGCCAGCAATTAATTGTCAAGCCAGGAGTCAATAATTCCACTCTGTTCCTTGCAATTTCACCACTCTATGATAGCCAAGGGATTGTCTCTCTTAATAACTCTATGGTTCGGAGGTCTCTGAAGTCACTGGGGTCAGCAAGGTTTCTCTTCCGGGTGCCTCTGTTATTTAGTCCCTCCTCTAAAGTAAGAGAATGCCGACTCAGCCAAGGAAGGGAGGGGTTAACTCAGGGAATTCGGGTTTTTTTTCTGAGACATTGAACCTTCTCTGTCAGACAGCTCTGGTGTCACAATAAAATACAGTTCCCATGATTCCCTAACCCTAACCCTTAAAGTGGACTCAATTTGCACTATTTCTAGCAGTCTGCAAAGGCCCTTAGTTTTTGAATTTAGACCATTAATGTTCCATGATATCAGCTATATTGTCATTGCTTTTAAATTTGTTTTCCCTCCCCCCTTTCCCTCCCCTGTCTTCCTTATTGGTGTTTGTCTTCCTCTGTTTTTTTGTCTTTCTTTTCCCTTTCTTATTATCTAACTGTGGGGGGTTGCAGACTTTTCAGAAACAGTGCAGACTTTCAGAAACAGTGCAAACAGTGCAAACCCTAGGGTTAGGGTTAGGGTTAGGGAATCATGGGAACTGTATTTTATTGTGTCATCAGAGCTCTCTGACAGAGAAGGCTATATGTCTCAGAAAAAAATTCCCATGATTCCCTAGCACTAACCCTAACCCTAAAAGTGGACTCAATTTGCATTATTTCTGGCAATCTGCAACCCCCTTGTGTCAATTTCCTATTAAATTTCCTGGTATCTATCCCATCCACTTCTGAAATTTCCTCTCTCTGATTATTATCATTGTCTGATTCTGATTCTCCCTTATCATCAGATGTTTCTCTGTTCAATTCTTCTGTACTTACTTTCTCTTTGTCAATATTTCTCTTAGCAGAATTTCCCTTTTTAAGTTCTTTTTCTGACCTAGTTTCCATTTTTAATAATTTCCTCCCCTTTCTTTATTAGATTTTCTATATTTCCTTCTGTATGCTCTGACCCTTTATTCCCTTTATATTGTGCAAGGAATTCATCTTGGCAACAGTATTTATTATAAATCTTTCATTTTTGTATGTGAATGAAATTCCTTCCATTCTTTCCCATTTATATCTTGTATTTTCTTGTCTTAGGAATTTCGTAAATGATAGATAATCCCTCCTTTTCCTTAATGTTTGTGCTGGTATTACCTTATATATTTTTATCTCTTTCCCTTCGATTTCAAATTTTTCGGTAAAGTTTCTTTCCAATATCAAGTCCCTGACCCTTTCTCTGACAAAATGTATCATTATATCCCTTGGAAGTTTGTTCTTTCTTTCTGTCCTTGATTCCACCCTATACATATTATCAATTTCAAGGTCAAGTTGCTCCCCTGACCACTCAATAAAGTATGCAAGGGCGGGTATTATTCTTGTCACTAAGTTTTCATTAAATTGTTCTACCCCTTTTAGTTTCAACGCTTTCCTATAAATTCGTAATTCTACATTTTTTTTGTAGAGTTCATCCTGTTGTTGTTTCCCTTCCATAGTATCCATTCTTTTTTCCAATATTGCGACTGATTCTTGTTTTACTGCCAGTTTCAGGTTTACTTGTTTCACTTCACCTGTTGTCTTATTAATGTATCTTTTAGTACACTTAATTCTTTTTGAAGATCAATTTTAATTTCTTCTCTTAAACTTTTAATTTCTTCCTTAAGGCTCATTGGTAACTCTGTTTTAATTTCAAAGCCTATTTTCTTTAACGATTCTAAAAGGGCTAAGCTTGTTTGTCTTTATGCCTGTTGTTCTGTTTCTATCAAATTTCCTGATTGGGTACTTATACTTATTCCCTCTTGGCTCTGGCTTGTTGTGGTGTTTGCCATTTTCCTGGCCTTCACGCCCATTTCACAGGACTCAAATCAAGTTTATTACTGGCAACTGAAGCTTAAATTCTCTTAACTTTCCTAATCCCTCCCTTTCGTGGCCTTGTAAATTGCTGCATGTCTGACTCTTACAGTCAATTTTTGCCAACCCCACACCAGCTGTACTTCCATTCTTCCCCCCATGCCAACCCTACACAATCCTCTGATAATGCTCCCAGCAGAAACCATTATTATTTGGCTTTGATCCACTATACGGCAATTCCTCTTAGCCACCCTGGTCACAGTGCCACCTTCCTCCCCTCTCTCTTTTACTCTAGACTTCTCCTCCACTGCTTTGAAGGGAGCTCTAGGGGCTCCTGAGTCCCAGCTGTGGCCGGTGTTGCTGCCGCACTGCTCTGGGCTGCTCTAAGGAGGCAAACAAGCGGGTGGTTTTTAAGCCAGCCACTGCCTCCTCCGCTGCTCTGAAGGGAGCTCTAGGGGTTCCTGAGTCCCAGCTGTGGCTGATGTTGCTGCCGCACTGCTCTGGGCTGCTCTCACAATCCTGCCTTTGTTGAAATAGACATGTGAAGAGTTACAAAGTCTGGGTGTATTGTTCATAAGGAGACCTGAACGAGAAAGCTGATAGTCATCATAGGGAAAAAATGAGAAATGAAAATTATTGTTTTGTCTTAATTTTTATTTTTATTTTTAAATTTACTTTGTATGTAAAGCACTTAGACTGTCTGAGGTGCTATATAAGCTGTTGTCATTGTTAATTCTGCTGCTGTTGCATTCTTGTCTGATATCATGCCTTTGCTGTATGAAACACAGGTAAGCCATGAGATGGTGGAGGACAAACCTTCCCATTTTTTTTTTTTTGCACAGTATATTTTTCCCAATCTTGTCTATTTCATCCATTTCTGCATTGCTTTGCAGTTTTTTAAGCCTCTATGAAAACCCATGTCCATTTTCATGAGCATCTTCTCATAAAATGAACACTGCCTACATTTCTTTTCCTTAAAACCTACAAGCTTGTTGCACCACACTCTTAAATTGGGGCTAGTTTGCTTTAACAGCTCTGACTGATGTTAGCAAATATGAAATTAATAAAATTTTGGGACACATGTGGAGTTCCCTCTATGACCCCAAACTGACCTCTGTGGGATGTCAGCCATAATCCTCTAGATGGCAGGTCAGGTAGGCACAGGGAAGGCCTGCCCAAACAACTGGAAAATTCCCCACCAAAGAGGTTTGGGAGTTGCTACAGGGGAAAGACCATTATCCCAAAAATCAACAGAATGGTGCTTGTTTGTCCTGATTCTTACTCCTGATGGGACAGATTTAACTTCACCCTTTTTCTCTAGCCTCCCTTCCTTGATTGTGTCAAGACCTAAGTGTATTATTTAGGTTATCCTTTCACCTTGGCTTAACAAAGCCAAGGCAATCAATGCCTTTGTCCTGGCTTCACCCAAGCCATCAAGTTTATAGCTAGGAACAAGATATTGCCTATATAAACCCCTGAATTTGTAGACTCCATGTGCTATCTTTGGAGTGCAGCTTGGCTCCACATCAATCTGTACTCTGATCATAGCTCCCTCGGCCATCCTTTCCCCCCCATTTTGGCAGCCATGCATCATAGTTACCATCGTCCACATCTACAGCAGATCCTGGAGAAGCCTTTGGAAGTGAGTATCTCCCATAGTCTAGCCCATCTCAGTCTATTCCTGCTTTCATTCCTTTACTTCTAAGTGTGCTGTGTGAGTGTGTGTGTGTGCCATATTTGTGTGCATGCACTTTTCCCCTTTAATAAATATTTAGACTTTAATTGAAGAAGCCTGTCTCAGCATCATCCATTGTGGGATCTCTTAGTCCTCTGGTATACATATTCTCGTGGGGTATTGTTAGGGTTCCACTCTTGCATATTTGAGCTAATTATAAATTCCTCTAATTAGATCCTAACACTGGCTCCAGTTGCATTTTGGGGTTTGTAGTTCCATGAGGCTTAAAGACTCTCTGGCTGAATATTCTAAATGCCTCTTCCTAAACTACAAGTTCCATAATGCAACAGGAGGCAGCTAGAGCACTTAAAACAACTTAGCCCCATTTCAAGAGTGTAGAGCGATAGTCTCACTAGACAAGGCTAAGGTTAGTTCATGTATAAGTTTTGTTAGTATATAGGAATGGGTCCTTGGATGCATTTTCTGCTTCCATCTTTTCTTACATACTTTTCTGAAAACCAGTTTACCATTTCATACAAACCAACATGCTGATGTTTGGGCAAACTGTTCAACCTGAAATTCTTGCATATGATAGTTTAAATGAGCTGAGGTAGTTAGCACAGGTGAGCACCAGCCACATGAAGGAACTCTAGTGCTTTCCCAAACTGGGTCTGCAGATGTTGGATTTCATCTCCCACTAGTAAGAGAAGCATGGATAATGACCAAGCCTTCTGGGAACTGCAGTCTAACAGCTTCTGAGGTCCTGAGTTTAGAAGCCATTTAGACCAAAGGTAGGAATCTTGTGACCCTGCAGATGTTGGCTGTGCTGGCTAAGGCTCATGGAAATTGCATCCCAATAATATCTTGATTTCCATTCATCACTTAGTGTTAATCTGGTATTAAAAGTGCTAAAGTATTGTTGTCCTGGATCTTAGACTATTGTAGACTGCTAATCTGATCCTGAAGTGCCTAATGCCTTTTTTTTTTTTAAAGGACTTATTGGGGCTTTAAAGTTTAAGACTAGGGCTTATGCAGACACATATAAAATTAATACTTTATGTATGGGAATTTTAGCTTGTGGAAAAGAAACTATTGATAGAACTACTCAGCTTCTATACTTAAATGTCAGGTTTAATTTATTAAAAAATATATAGCTTTCATCTGGTTTTGTAGTTAGGATTGCAAAGATCCTGAATGGGATCCCTGTCATTTTAATCTTTAATAGATCTTTCAATAGAATGTGGTTGAGTAAAGTGGAATAAAGGTACTTGTCTTCCCTCACCTTCCAAACCCCAACATTCATAAAGCCATTATCTCCTACCATGGTTATTTTCATGTCAGAGGAGAGTGGGGGATAAGGAGAATTATCTGGTAACAGGGAAATAGCTGTGTACTCCTCAATGCCAAAATCAACCACCTCAACCACCCTGCCCCAGTGTGGTAATAGCCATGTTGGGATGGGACAGCTGGGGCTGAAAGTTGGGATTTGGAAGGTGAGGGAAAACAGGAGCCTTTGTTGCTCTTGATAGAGCATCCTGGTACCTTGTCCTGCTTGAAGTTCTATTAGACATTACAGTTCAGTGTCTCAATCTGGCAATCCTACTTGAAGGGCTGGAGCCAATGGGAGCTGGTGGCTTCCAACAAATCTGCTTTGGGTTTTAGTCCAAGTTTAAAAGAAGAGCTCAGGGTGTTAGGCATGTTTTGGTTCAGCACCTAGCATAATTCCTTAAAAGCTTTGTACTAA
This sequence comes from Phrynosoma platyrhinos, assembly GCA_020142125.1. Classification (NCBI taxonomy): domain Eukaryota; kingdom Metazoa; phylum Chordata; class Lepidosauria; order Squamata; family Phrynosomatidae; genus Phrynosoma; species Phrynosoma platyrhinos. Next base: position 294,789,015 of record CM034703.1, read on the forward strand.
AACCCTGAGTAGATTCTCCATCCTACTGGAACAGAAGCCACCAGTGAGGCCATTACCTGATCCAGTTTAACTCTCTTCATAGTTTATAATACCAATAGCAAATACATTTCTATACCACTTTTCGGAGATCTAGCACTAAACAATTTACAATGTGTAAGCCAATTGCCCCCAATAAGCTGGGTACATATTTTATTGACCTACAAAAGGAAGGCTGAGTGGACCCTGGAGCCCTGCAGGATCAAACTCACAACCTTGTGGCTGTGAGTGGCTGCAGTACAGGCATTTAACCACTGCATCACCAGGGCTCATATAAATATCCAAGCTACAATTCTAGGTACAATGTTTGTAATCAAAATTATTTCCTAATGTATTACTTTGGATATAATTAAATTGACAATTAAGAATGCTGTTTGAAGAATTTTATGCATTTGGATGACATGTAGTTAAACATTACTGTGACATTTATAAAAGTTAGTTTGTAATGCTTCTAAAAAATTGCTACTTAAATGCATTTGAGTCCTTCAGGCTTAGTTGTACCTAATTATTCCAAATATTATCATAAGTAGGTGCGAGTAATTTGTACTAAATCTACAGTGTGGATCTGATGTCTACATTTAATCCTTCTGGGTACATCTGTCATACTTTCCTATGTACATAAATTTTCAGCAATAAATATTGTCATCCCTACTGCAATTACATGGTGCTAATTTTACAATATTAATGCTATAACAGTAGAAATTATTATAGCTGTAATAAAACAGAAATCTTTAAATGGAAACTCATCCATTGAGGGAATCTTATGTAAGGATGGCCAAATCTGAAAATTTTGGTTTCTTTCAGCTTCCTTTTTCCTATCATATGTTTGTTCTTACAGTTTTATGGCTTTTTAAAGTTTGCACAAAATATATTCATATTTGTGTGTACTTTCCCCCAACATGTGCATTTTTATGTAATATATGCAAGTGTATGTAATATATGTAAGCAATAATTATGCAAGTAATGTTCTTTAACATAATATGGTCTTATATTTCACACAATAATATATGCATTAGCGGATGAACTTTCCACTAGTATTTAAAAAAAATGTAGGTAGTTTTGGTTCATAGAACTGCATGGGAAAATTCTGGAAAAAAATGTAAAATGTGAAGGATAATTGTGTTTCACTTTGCATATTAATTCAAGCATTGAAAACTGGGCATTTTTAACCAAAATGGGTACCAGCCAAGATAACATGAGAGAAAGGGCAAATTCATATCCATGGCAGCCAGTGTGGTGCAGTGGTTTCAGCATTGGACTGGGACACTGGAAGACCATGGTTTGATTTCCCACTTGGCCATGGAAAGCCACTGGATGACCTTGGATGAGTCACACACTCTCAGCCCCAGAAAACCCCATAACAGGTTTGCCTTAGGTCACTATAAGTGGGAAATGACTTGAAGACACACATCAACAAGAAATCTCTATTCAGAATATTATCATTTAAAATTTGTCACAAGAGATGCAAGACAGAAAAAAGAAGAAAGTGAAGGAAATGGGAGAAGAATATGAGTCAAGTCCAGACTTTCATTCATTTATAAGTACATACATACATACATTGGAGCAGATTACCTGAACAAACAGAGATTTGAGGCCCAGGTAGGATGAAAAAGAACAGACTTTACTAAAAACAGCTGTGAAGCTTGATGGCTCTCCCAAAGAATCAAGCCCCCCAAGGGACAGCAGAACTCTTTCTTTTATACAGGAGTATAAAACTCTTTTACATCACAAATGGTTACTTATCAATTTGTACAGAATTTTGTGGTCTGCCTTTTTATTGGTCTCTGGCTGTTCCCTCTTTATTTAGCTTGTACAAAGAACAGGAACATCACTATCTATCAAAGCAATGAAGCTATGCAAGGTCTCTGAACACATAGGCAGAGAGATACTAAGGGCCTCGGCAGACGGCTTATTGAGCAGTCTCCGAGCCCAGGAAGAGGAGGAGCAGCCGCATGCGTGGCGCTCCTTCCTCTCCCTGAGGTCGTCCTCGGAGCCACCGGCCCTCCTCATGGCCGGCGCTCCGGGGATGAACTCCCGTTGCAGTGACCGGACACGCTGCGGCGGAAAAGACAGGGAAAGTGCGCCCGATGCTTTTAGGGCGCACTTTCCCTGTCTTGAGGAAGGAGCGCTGATTTAGCGCTCCTTCCAGGGATGCCGCAGGAGCGCCGGGGTGCGGAGGCTGTGGTCCCGCGGTGCTCCGTCCGGCGGCATCCCCGGGGCCTCCGTCTACCGAGGCCCTACGTCTCTACATTATTAACAGTTGCACTTTGTATTTTTTCATAGCAAGGGTCTTTAGCAAAAGGTTCTGGGGCAAAAGTCAAAAGCATATTTCTAGCAATTACTTTTGGCACATTGAATTTTGCTATATTTCTAATTTTTCTGTTATCCACCTCAAAATACCTAGCCTTTCTCCTGGCAAAGGATTCAAATCAGCTTACAAATAATTTAAACCAAAGCATAGCTAACATATTATTTACAAAAGTAAGGGGGGGGGGACCAATTAAACAGATATTTCTAGCTGTCTGAGGCGACAGAGCCAAGCCCGAGAACAGGGCTTGGGCAGGGACTCTCCACCTAGCCCACCCAGCCCTCTTACTACTTGGGACACCATGGCAGCAAGGCTGGAGCCAGGCCGAGAGCTGGGACGGGGCAGAGGCATTTAGCGCACCCCAACCATTTGCTTCCATCTGTAGTAACAGTGGCGAGCCCAAGAGCCAAGCCTGGGCAGGGACTCTCCATGTAACACACCCAGCCCTCTTACCACCTAGGACACCATGGCAGAGAGGCCGGGAGCTGGGCCGAGAGCCGGGACTGAGCAGAGATATTTTATTGTATTACTTGAAGGAACGCCTCTCCTCACACAATCCGCCCCGCACTCTGGGAAGAATTTATTAGAACATCATAGAACCAGACTCAGCATGACTTCCCAAAGATCTTACACAGCCACAGCTCCCATGGTATGAGAGAGATTCGTATACTATGCTAGATGCCTTTAAGAAGGCACTTAAGACAGTGGGCCTATCCATCTGATCTTCTAGATTTCTAGAATGCTTGGCTATTTTATTTTATTTTATTTTATATTTTATGCTCTTATAATTTATTACTATTGTTTGCTTTTACTATTTTATTGTTTGTATTTTGCATATTGTATTCATTTTATTGTGTAATCCCTCCTCAATCCGTAAGGAGAGGCAGGAAATATAAATATATTATTATTATTATTATTATTATTATTATTATTATTATTATTATTATTATTATTATTATTATTATTATTATTATTATTATTATTATTATTAATCCCACCCCAACCCTTTGCTTCCATCTGCAGTGACAGCAGCGAACCCAAGAGCTAGGCCTGGCGGGGACTCTCCACCTAGTCCGCCCAGCACTCTTACCACATGGGATGCCACGGCAGCAAGGCCAAGAGCCGGGATGAAAGCTGGGACTGGGCAGAGGTATTTAGCCCGCTCCAACCTTTTGCTTTCATTTATGGTGACAGCAGTGAGCCTGAGAGCTGAGCCTGGGCGAGGACTCTCCACCTAGCTTGCCCAGCCCTCTTACCATTGGGACACTGTGGCAGCGAGGCCAGGAGCCAGGCTGAAAGCTGGGACTGGGTGGAGGCTATTTTAGCTCACCAGAACCCTCTTGCCTTTAGCAGTAAATAATTTTTTCCAAGCATTGTCACTAAGGGCGTTCTCCTTGAGCTGTCAGGTGAATATTGGAGAAGAGGTTACCTAGCTGTGTTAACACCTTCACCTCCTGTAGTAGCTGGGAATGATCTGGGAACAGAAATCAAGGTTGTACGAGGGAAAGGGAGGTATGGCAGGAACAGAGTGAAGGGCTGTTACAAAAGAACGGAGGATTGATGTTTGAAAGCTATCCCACCTTCAGTTCACTCTGTTTCCTGGGATGGTTTGGAGAGCATACCAACCATGCCACAGACCCTTGCCTTGCTCCTTTGCAATGCCAGGTCAGTTAGGAACAAGACCCATATTATACACAACCTCCTCTAGATGAGGATGCTGACCTGGCTTGCTTTACAGAGAGCTGTGGGAGAGGATAGCACTACAACATGAACACAGGCCCTCCCAGCTGGGTACTTTGTCAGTGAGCAGGTAAGGGGAAGTGGGGGGGGGCAAAGTGGCCCTGGTTCACAAGAACAGCCTTACCTTGACCAGGATACCTGTCTGGAACACAGTCCACTTTAAGTGTATGCACCTAAGCCTGAGGACCAAGGATAGTTTGGGGATTCTGCTAGTATACTGACCACCCCATTGTCTGGCAGACTCCTTAACTGAGCTGACATAGCTGGTCTCAGAGTTGCTGCTGGAGTTGCCCAAACTTTTAGTTTTGGGAGACTTCAACATCATACTCGAGACCAGTTTGTCAAATCTTACAGGTGCGGCTCAGGAGTTCATGGAATCCATGACAAACATGGGCCTATCCCAGTTGGTCATTGAGCCCACTCATTGTGCAAGTCATACCCTCAATGTGGTCTTTAGTACAGAACAGGAATATCCGTGGGCGGAGGTTACTAAAACCACTGCATTGTCATGGACGGATCATTTCCTGGTCAAGACTGAATTAAGAACCACTGTCAACCCCACCGGGAATGGTGGACCTATTAAATTGGTCCACCCTCAATGGATGATGGAATCAGTTGGATTCCAGAAAGCCTTAGAGCAGGGGTAGGCAACCTTTCCCCTTTAAGGGCCGAGGGACTTCAGCTCCCAGAATCCCAAGAGCTATTGGCCAACATGGGACTATTGGCCAACATGGCTGAGGCTTCTGGGAACTGAAGTCCCTCAGCCCTTAAAGGGGAAAGGTTGCCTACCCCTGCCTTAGAGGGTTTAATGATTCGTAATGCCGGTGATTCTGTCGAAGCTTTGGTCAACACCTGGAACACCGATCTCGCCAAGGATATCAACACAATTGCTCCCAAGCGTCCTTTCCAACCCACTTCTAACTGTAAGTCATGGTATACAGAGGAGTTTAAGAAGATGAAGCCGGTTGGACAATGACTGGAGCGCATCTGGCAGAGAACTTGACTCTTATCTTACAAGACTCGTCATAGGAAGTTTCTTTATTCCTATCAAGAAGCAATACCTGCAGTGCAGAGACTTTTCTTCTCTGCACATATTGAATCTGCAGAGTCCCATCCAGTGGAGCTGTTTAGGGTGGTAGGGGAGCAGACCTGGGTTCCACCTGTGCAGAACCCACTACTTATCCCAACA
>CM034703.1:294794387-294809093 GCA_020142125.1 Phrynosoma platyrhinos
TAGAGTGAGGAAAATGACCTGCTCTCTCGATCCTTGCCCATCATGGCAAGGGGGGGGATGCCTTGAAGGTGTTCCTCAAGGACATCATCAATGCATCCCTCAGGGAAGGTCACATTCCATCTTGTTTAAAGGAAGCTGCGGTTAGGCCACTTCTGAAAAAAATGTCGCCTGGACCCTCTGGATATGAACAACTTTAGGCCAGTCTCCTTACTACTTTTTTTAAGCAAAGTGATCGAGAGGGCAGTTGCCCTTCAACTCTAAGCTGTCTTGGAAGAAACTGATTATGTAGATCCATTTCAAACTGGCTTTAGGACAGGATTTGGAGTTGAGACTGCCATGGTTGCCTTAGCTGATGTGTCAAGTTATGTATGAGATATAGAGTGATGGAAATGTACAAGATGTATGAAGTTTTCCATGATAAAGTTTTAAGTAGTAAACAGGACTCAATCTAGCACCAGGTGGCTACACAGACATAAACATGAACATTTCCATATATACAGCACATAGACACAGATTTTGTTATGAGAAAGCAGGAAATCAAAAAGGTAAACAATGACATCAATGGGTTGCTTAGAGACAGGTCACATGGGAGATGACACACATAGCTAGGGGCTGGATCAGAGGCTGGGCAAACGCTGATCATCCAGTCACATGGTGCATGGTACAACCCACTAGGGTGGAGTTGGGGGGGTGGACAAAAGTTTTTTTTTTTTTTTGTCTCTTTGTGTTTGTTCCCTTTTCTTAATTTTCAGCAACAACAAGTTGGGATCCTATGCTTTTGGATCTGCTAAAGATGTAATCACTCATGACTGAACTGGATAAGTTCATCACAATGTATTTTTTCTTAGTTATCTTATTTACTTTTATATGCATTAATAAAACTGTATTTCAGACTTTACAATGTGTCTTCTTGACTGAGGAAGACAGGATGCCTGAAGAAGCGAAGCTGAGCTAGTTGATGGAGAGAGATACAAAGTGGCTGTGAATTACAGCAGCCAGCTTGTCCTGCAGACTCTGCTGGGTGTCTAAGAGCACCACTGCAACACCCATCATCCACACATTGACATGATGACCTTCGTCTGGGCATCAACAGGGGTAGTGTTACCCTGCTGGTGTTCCTAGGCCTCTCAGTGGCTTTTGACACAATCATAACATCCTCTTGGACCACCTGAGAGGGTTAGGAATTGGAGGCACTGCATTGCAGAATATGGCAGCCAGGTTGGTCTTGGGTATATCAAGAAGAGATCATATAACACCAGTTTTAAAGTCTCTTCACTGCCTATTAGTTTCTGGGCCCAGGATAAGGTGTTGGTTATTACCTTTAAAGCCCTAAATGGCTTGGGTCCAACCTATCTTTGGGACCGCCTCCTCCCCTATAATCCACCCCATGCACTTCGGTCCTCTGGGAGGAATCTGCTGCAGCCGATAAAAACGAGGCTGTCTGCAACCTCACATATGGCCTTCTCGGCAACCACTCCCAGATTATGGAATGGCCTGCCAGATGAGATCCATTAGATAACAACCTTGAGCAGCTTTAAAAAAGCTATTAAGACTTATCTCTTCTGGTAGGCCTTTCCTGACTAGATTCCCTGGCCTCAGGAGTTACCCCATCTTCTCTTCTCCCACTCTCTGCTGTAGTTGCTGCTATTGTCTGTTACTGTTTGCTCTGGCGAGCTTTATTTTAAACATATTGTAATTATATTTTTGTGTAATACTTTTTTAAGGGGTTGGGTGGGTTTCAGAATTTTTAAGCTGTGTTTATTGCATTTTAATCTATCTGTATGGTAATTTTAATGTTGTAAGCTGCCCTGATTGCTCTGCAGAGGAGCAGGATATAAATTATTATTATTATTATTATTATATTCTGTTTAAAAAGCACAAAGTTGAAATAATTTAAAATACAGAATCATAGAATCATACAGTTGGAAGGGACAACAAGGGCCATCCAATCTAACCCCTGCCATGAAGGAAATCACAATCAAGGCATCCCCAACAGATGGTCATCCACCTCTGTTTAAAGACATCCAAGGAAGGAGAATCCACCACTCTCCTAGGGAATGTGTTCCACTATTGAACAGCTCTTACTGTCAAGAAGTTCCTCCTAATGTTCAGGAGGAATCTCTTTTCCTGTAACTTGCTCCATTGGTCTGTGTACTAGTCTCTGGACCAGCAGAAAAAAAGTAAGTCCATCCTCATTGTGACACCCCTTCAAATACTTAAACAGGCTATCATATCACCTCTTAACTATCTCTTCTCTGGGCTAAACATACCCAGCCCCCTAACTCTTTCCTCATAGGGCATGATTTCCAAACCCTTCACCATTCTGGTCGTCCTCCTCTGGACACACACTAACTTGTCAATATCCTTTTTTAATCGTGGTGCCCAAAACTGGACACAGTATTCCAGGTGGGGCCTTACAAACATTCACCTAACCAAAGCAGAATAGAGTGGCACTATTACTTTTCTTGATCTAGACACTATACTTCTATTGATGCAGCCTAAAATCATATTGGCCTTTTTAGCTGCCACATCACACCATTGACTCATGTTCAGCTTGTGGTCTACTAGGACTCCTAGATCTCATTCACATATAGTCTTGTTAAGCCAGATGTCCCCCATCTATGCATTTCATTTTTCTGCCCTAAGTGCAGTACCTTACATTTCTCTGTGTTGAAATTCATTTTGTTAGCTTTGGCCCAGTTTACTATTCTATTAAGATCATTTTGAATTTTTATCCTGTCCTAAGCGGTATTAATTACTCCACCTAATTTGGTGTTATTTACAATTTTGATAAGCATGCCTTCTATTCCTTCATCCAAGTCATTGATAAAGATGTTGAATAGCACTGGGCCCAGGACAGAACCCTGTGGCACCCCACTGGTTACTTCTCTTCAAAATGAAAGGGAGCCATTGCTGAGCACCCTTTGGGTTCAGGTATTAAAACATAATTAAAAGAATTTTCAAAAAATAATAGGACAGTTCTCCACATTCAAAATGTCGTTCTGCCATATAAGGTAAGCACCAAGGGCCTGTCAGTAGAAAGAGAGCAAAGAGGCGACCAACCAAACCTCCCATGGCACAATATTCCACAGACTTAGCCATTACAAGTGCTGACTGTCTGAAATCTAACTTACCCTTTAATTACACAGAGTCTAATTAAGCATGCTTAGATATGGAAGCAATCTTATGTATTCTGTTCATTTATGCAGACCAAAATGAACCATTGCTTAGGCCAAGGGTAGGAAATGAGGCCCTATGGTCCATTTTCATGCTCTTATGGATTTCAATGGGCTGTGCTTGCCTGCCTCCTAGTGCTTGCCACAACAAAACAAAACAAATCTGCATTGCCAAATCCCCTGGGATTCCTCTGGGAGTATCATATACAATTTAAATGTCATTCCCTCCTAGATCATGTTTATGCTATGACTCTTTCCTGTGAGTTTCAGAAACAAAATGTGCCTGGACAGTTTCTGGAGGTGCAATATGCTGTTTGGGGAACAAAATAATTTGGCAGTAGGGACATTAGGAGATTGGAGGTGGCCACAAAAGTAGCCCTGGGTTTTTCAAGTGGCCCATAGGCCACCCTTTCCCCATTTCTGCTTTAAAGTTTCTTCAGTTGTTGTTGTTGTTGTTGTTCTGTGCCTTCATATCATTTACAACTTATGGCAACCCTAAAGCTATCAGGGACTTTTCTTGGCAAGTTTCTTCAAAGGAGGTTTTTCATAGTCATCCTCTGAAGCTGAGAGTGTGAGACTTATCCAAGGTCATCCAGTGGGTTCCATGTCTGAGCCAGAATTCAAACCCTGGTTTCCAGAGTTGTAATCCAACACTCAAACCACTACACCATGCTGCATCTCCACATGTCTAGCCATTCATGATATTTCAGAGAAATAAATGGCCAGACATTTCAATTCAGAACATCACAGCTTGATTTGTTTTTGTCTGATATCGAGGTGCCATGTCCTTCAGACATTTTTGACAAAAAGGAGAATTTCTACATTCATAGACTTAAAAATGAAACACCACATGGCCTCAGTCTAAAGACTAATATCATCATTCACTGAAGACTGCTGAAAACAGAGATGGATGCAGCTCAAGGATTATTGAGAAAGTCAAAGGCACAAAGGCCCTGCCTGGGGGTGGAGTTAGGGTGGGGCAGCTGCATGCCGGCTGCCCAAACTCCATCCTGATGCTATCCTGATGCAGCATGCATACACGCTGCACTGAAAGGGCATGAGAGAGCTGCAGTGCCAGCTCTTAGGGTGGCAAAAAGAAAGATCAGGGCTGCGGCATGGGGTTGCCGTGGTCCTGATGCGCTACTAGCAGTGGCAGCCCAGAGCCATCCCAAATGGGCCATCTGTAGAGGCTCTAAGTCTCTGAAAATATTGAGACTTACCAGCTCTTTTTCTTTTACTTTCATATTCATAATTTTGCATCCAATCTCTTAGTTGAAATATCTTGGTTTCTCCCAACTTGTGTTCTTCCTCCTTGCCACTGATTACATGTCACATCTAAACTCAGGCAACATTTCAGGAATTTACTTTCCTCAATTTCATTGACAGCCAAAACAGATGGCATTGAAAGGACAGCTTGATGCTGCCCCTTTGAACAGCAGATCAGGGCATGACAACCACATGCCATGGGCCCAATCCAACTATTTGCTGACTCAAAAAGAAGTAGCGGAAAGCTGCTCCTTTTTGAGCTGGCAAAAAGCTGGCTTTTCCAAAATGGCAGTGGATTTTCTGTGATCCTGTAACATGAGGCATATAAATGCCACACTGCCAGAGTGCCACAATGCTACCCTCCATGTAATCAGGCAGGCGATGTGATGCCAGCTTGGAGGCAGTGTTGGGGCATGCACTGTGTAAACACCACATCCCCATGCCACTCCCATGCTGCCCCCATGCTGTCCCCATGCTGCTGCAGTCAAAGTTTTTAAAGTGCTTTAGCAATATTATACCAGTTAAGCATTAGGATCATTTTTTTTTAATTGCTAGCATTCATATTTCTTTTGCTTGATCTCTGTTGAATATGGGCCCTGGAAAAAAATCACTGTTTTTCTTGATGGTGGCCACATTAGCTAATTCCAGTATAACACAAACATACAGCCATTTCACCACATTTAATTTTGGGAAAGACTGGATTAATTTAAATTCATCTGGGTAGTGAGAATGAAAAATGCTTAGTAATGTTGTGGGTTTCCTTGGAATAATTTTGAATTTGTCATGTAGATATTCAAAATGAAATCAGCTTCTACAGGAACAAAACATGGGCCTTTCAGATATATTTTCTTACCCAAAGAGGCTCTCAGGAGAATATTGCATGGGAGGCATACCAAAGACATTTCTTTGCCAATGTTTCTGGCCCAGCTTACCATATGGTCTTTAACTGCTTCTTCTTCAAGTTTTCTTTCTAATAAGATTCTATACAAGTTAGCAATTTCTTTGGGTTTTTTAGATAGCAGAATGTTATCAGCTTCATTTCTAACTAAATATATCCCATGATGTTTTAAATGATATTTAAATATACCTTGTAGTTGGCAGTATTGGAACCATGTAAAACATGGATCACTAACCTGAATGCTACCTAACTCTTTTAGTTCTATAGTCCCACTTTTTTGATCATGCATTATAGCCTCCTCACAATTCAACCATTTATTCGATGATATAAATCTACTTAGCATGGCTTCCTGTGGAGATATCCATCCTGGTAATTCTCGGTAGAAACTTGTCTTTACTTTATCACAGACTTTTATGAGGGCTCTTCTTAGTATGTGATGACAGAAGCCTTGATGTATTTTTTTGTTTGTCTACCAAAGGTATGCATGCCACCCATATCTAAGATCATAGCCCTCCAGATCTAACAGTCTTTTGTTTTTTTTAGCTTTCCCCAGTCTTGGATCCATGTTAAGGCACGTGCTTGAAAATATAATTCTAAATCAGGTAGATCACAACCCCATTTCTTTTCTTATCAATCAAGATTTTCCATCTGGTATGAGGTTTTTTCCCCCTCCTATATAAATCTTTTTAGTTCTTTGTTCCATATTGAGAAAGTTTGTTGTTATAAATAACTGGTAAATTTGAAAATAAGAAGATTAGTGTGGGTAACACAAACATTTTTATTGTGGAAATTCTGCCATAGAATAAAAGCTTTAACCATGACCAGCTTACAAGATCCTTTTTGATTTCTTTCCATACTTTCCCATAATTATGCTCAAATAACTCCATATTCCTGTTAGAAATAAGGATGCCTAAGTACCTTGCCCTCTTAACGATCTTACAATGTGATTTTTCTTTTAATTCCACTTCTTCTTTAATTGTCATGTTTTTTGTGATGATTACAGATTTACCTTTATTTAATTTGAATCCTGTGCACCTCCCGAATTCTTCCATAATAGACATTAACGTATCAATATCTTCTAAAGGATCATCAAAGAAAATTATTAACTCGTCAGCATATGCTCTTATCTTGAACTCTGAACTTCTTATTTTTGGGCCTTTTATTTTTGAATGTTGACTTATGCTGTTATTGAGAAGCTTGACGATTATCAGAAATAATTATGGTGAGATAGGGCATCCCTATTTAACCCCCCGCTGGATGCTAAATTCTTTTGATTTCTCCCCATTTATGATCAATCTTGCGTTTTTGTTCTGTATATATATTTTTATCCAATTTATCCCCAAATTCAATTTTTCCAATATCTAAAACATGGTGTCCCAATTCATGGTATCAAATGCCTTTTCTGCATTGAGCAGCAGCATTGCAAGTTTTTTATCGTTATTTTGTTCATAATATTCAATGACATCGATGACAATTCTTATGTTATGTCTAGTTTGTCTTTGCGGCAAAAAACCAGCTTGATCTTCATGTATTCTCTTTTTCAGTATATCTTTTAACCCAGATGACAAAATGCTCATATATATCTTAGAATCAATATTCATTAATGATACTGATGTGTAGTTTTCTAACCATGTACTATCCTTCCCTTCCTTTGGGATTAGAATGATGTCTGCATACTTCAATGAATCTGGAATTCCAGTCTTTGATAAAGCATTGAAAGTATCTTTTAAGGGTCCTATTAACAATGTTGCCATCTTCACATAGTATTTGGGGATAAATCCATCTGGTCTGGGTGATTTTTTTAATTTAAGTTTTCTGATAGCTTCTTCAGTTTCTTCAGCTGTTATTTCTTTGTTTAGTTTAGTTTTCCATTCAACCTCAAATAATCTATATTTTCTAAGAAAGTTTCAAAGGTTTTGTTATCTTTGCTTCTGTTCAACCCCTTCTTATATAGTTTTGAGAATGAAGGAATTTCATTTGGATATCCTCTTGTGTTGTACCTGACCTTCATCATCTACTATTTCAGTAATCATTTTCACTTCTATTCCTTTTTTCATCTTATTTCCCAACCATTTTCCTGGTTTGTTATCTGATTCAAATATGTCTTGTCTTATCTTTATTAATTTTTGTGCGATCTCATGATTCAACATAACATCTACTTTCTTCTGTCAGTATTTTAATTGGTTTCTTATAATTGGTGAGGTTGGATCTTTCACCAGGTCCACTTCTGCTTCTTTTATTTTAGTTTTGAGATTGTTACATTCTTTATCTTGCATAGTTGCTAGTTCTTTGGATTTTTTTAAAGAAAAGTCCCCTTAGTACCGCTTTATGAGCATTCCAAATTGTTCTTGTTTGAAGTTGTTCTGAATTGTTCTCTTTGAAGTAGTTTTAAATATTTTTCCTCAACTCCTTTAGGAATGATTCATCACAAAGGAAATCCATATTGAGTCTCCAATTAAACTGCTTACACCCTACTTCCAAATTCAACAGGATTGACTATGATCTGAGTCAGTTCTAGCCAGTATGGACATCTCTTTCATTCTTGAGAATAAAGATGAGGAAACCAAGAACATGTCAAGTCTTGAAAAAGAACCATATTGCGCCGAGTGAAATGTAAACCCCACATCCTTTGGATAAATTGTGGACCACACATCATGTAGATCATAATATTGCTTCAATTGGGAAAAAGATATTGGTAACTTACCATGGTTTTTCTTCTGTTTAGCTTTGACAGATCTATCTAATTCCAGGTTTAACACCTCATTTCAATCCCCCATGATTAGCATCTTATCAAACTTATACTTTTCCAATTCTTCTGCAAATCTTTGAAAAATTTTGAATTACACTCATTCGGTGCATAGATCCCCACTACCATAACTTGGCTGTATGAGAGGGATACTTCAAATGCAATATTATGACCCTCGTTATCTTTACATATTTCTTTTACCAGAATAGACTTTCTTATATATAGTACCACTCCTGATTTCCTCTTTTCATGAAGAGAGTAAAAGAGTTTCTTGTGTAATATGAGTCATTTTTTATCTTAATTTCCTGTAAGGACACTATATCCAATTTTTTCTTCTCCAAATAATGAAAGATCTTTTTTCTCTTATATATTGAATTTATCCTTTTAACAATCCATGAAAATAACTTAATTATTTTTCCATATCATTTTTATTTCACAATTATTTCAAAATAACTGATAATACAAAACAGAACAGTATGATAAACTTCCAATATACTTTAAATCACAGTTAGCTCTCTGCTTCCAAAGTAAACTCTCCTACTTCCACTTCTTCTCCTTCTGTTTCCTCTTGTCCTATATTTATGCCCTGATTATTATTTACTATTTGATTGCTTGTACTGTTATTTATGTTACTACTTTCCTGATTTTTTTCTTTATCCTTCCTTCCTGATTCTTTTAATAAATTCCTCTGCCTTTGCTTCAGCATTTATTCTATTTTCTTTTATATTTTAACACAATGCCTTCTGTCTTGTCCCAGGAGTATCAAATATTTTGTTTAATAAAGAAATAAGTCAGCTGTCTATAGTTTTGTCTCCTTTTTAGTATCACTACAGGTATATCCTTAAAGATCTTTATAGTTTGACCATCTATCTGGAGAATAGTTTTGTAACTTCTTTGTAGTACATCATCTCTGATTTTAGCCCTAGAAAATTGAATGACAACATCACGAGGCAGATTTTTTTCTCTTGCAGACTCAGAATTGATTTTAAACATTTTATCAATTTCCATTTCCAAGTATTCCTCTGCAATGTCCATGAAACCTGCTAGTGCTGGTATTATTTTTACATATAGGTCCTCATTTAGTGTTTCACTTAAACTTCCAAGTTTAGGACACTTTTCTCTATATCTTAATTCCTGTAACAGAATTAATTTCTCCCCCATTTTTGGTTGCCCTTCTAATTGTTTTTTTCCAGATTTTTTATTAAGTTTTATTGTTAAAAACCATAACATACATAATATAAGATTAACATAAACAAATGCTAATTTATATAAATACAAATGCCGTATTTTCTCTTGACTCCCCTATTTTTTTAACTCTTGTAAGTGTTTTCATTTTCTTTTGCTGTGCCTTGTTAGTAGAGATCAAAAGATAATCCTAAATATCTATGTAGAATCTAACTAAAACAAGCAATATACCAAAAGTTAAAAAAAATAGGAGAGAAGATTGAGCCAACTTAGGCAAAGAAAAAAATAAGAGCGAAATGACCAAAGAAAGAAAACCAAAATAATCATTTTGTAATTTCTTCTGGCTGTTGTGTTTTCTTTTTAATACTTGCTTGTTCAGTTTTTAGAGTAGACATGTCCTTAGTTAACTCCTCTAACATCTTTTCAAATTTCCCAAGACCTTTACTCAAATTGTCATTAGATTCTTTTCAGTGTTCCTTTAGTTCTTGACTTATTTCTTTTTTATTTCATCAGTAAATTGCCATTAAATCATCTGAAATAATTCAAAACTTGCGTTCAGAGGTTCACACCCCCTGCACTTCTCCCATCAGCAAATTGTCATTGAGGCATTCCTGCTCACTTGTCCCATCAGTAAAGCATCCTTGAAAGCCACCATTTGAAATAATAGAAGATCCCATTATTGCCAAATGGTTGCTTCAAGGATGTTTTACTGATGGAATAAGTGAGAGGGGACTCCTCCATGATGATATACTGATGGGAGAATTGCACAGGAGTGTGAACCCCTGATTACATGTTTTGGACAATTTCAGATGATTTAATGGCAATTTAGGGCCATTACAGAATGCCAGAAATAATCCAGCTCTAGACCACTTTAACTGCCCTGGCTCAATGCTAGGGAATATGAGAACTCTAGTTTATTCTGGCACTTGAGTTCTTTGATAGAGAAGGCTCAATGTTTCAGAAAAAACTACAATTCCCATGATTCCCTACCACTGAGCCAGGACAGTTAAAGTGGTCTCAAGCTGGATTATTTCTGGCAGTCTGTACAGGTCTACTGAAGGTAAGCCTCCTGTGTGATAAAGTCCTCAGTTTCATCTTTAACAACTGAAAAATGTGCTGAAACATTTTGCAGAATATGAGAGAGAGAGAGAGAAATGTTTCAGCTTCCACATTTTTCAGTTGTTATATATTTCTTAATCACTTCTCTATGTGTGTGTGTGTAAACGCCCACCTTAGTTCTTCAAAATCTTATTTTTACAAAAGCAGCTGATATGAATCTGGTATGATTTCAATTAATTTTAGTTCTATCTTAGAGATCAGTTACATTCATATAATATAATCTCTGTTAAATTTGAGGTGAAGCAAACCACCCTGAAGGAGTGGCTCTGCGCCACCCCTTTGAGTGCCACAACAACCACACACCACAGTTCTGATACGGCATTTTTCCAGTCCCAAAAGAATGGCAAAATGCCTTTTTGGGGCAGAAAAAAACTGCCCCCACACAATGTGTATAAATACTGTGCTGCAGGAATGTTGTGATGCCACACACCATCTGGTTGGGTGTGTAGTATGACACCTGCTTGGGGGCAGAGTTGGGGCATGCATTTCTTGCTGGTCTGTACAGCATTTCAAAATTGTGAAATTACAATAGTGTGAATGATCATTTTACCATCTTCTTATTATGATAAGGTTTAAGTTTGTATGGAAACTTTTTGCCATCACATCAAGGAATCTGAGTCATCTTTATAAATGTTGGATAGTACTAAATTTAATGATTATGAAATGAAAAGGCTATATTAGATTGCCTTGTACAAATCAACCAATGGAAAATTCCAGTAGTTTTATTAACTAAAACTTTAGATCTAAAACAATATTCAGTTCAGCAAAACTGGATGTTTCTGGTATACTGGACAACATTATGCCTGTTAGTAAGAAATTCTCTGCTTCTCTGTGACATGCCATGTGATTGTATCCTGTACCCTTGTTTTTGTTGAAGATATTACAACATAGAACTTTTTGATGGAAACATCTTTGGCCTTTATAGACATACATGTTCTTTTAAATTATATCCCTACAACATGGAATTAAATGAATGGGTAATGTGGTTGGATGCTGTTACTGGAGCTAAAAGTCTTATACTGCAACGCTGGAAATATAAATCCTTACTCTTAGGCCACCATCAATGGTCAGAAGATCTCACAGCTTCACCTTGTCATGAATGTATATTTTATAGACATTACCATTAAGAAAATGTGTTTTGAGAAATATAGTGGCTATGCAGACTGGCAGCTCTGGGCCGCCCCTGCTAGTGGCAGATTGAGGCCACTGCAAATGCATGCCATGGCCCCAATCTTTCCTTTTGCCACCCCTAAAAGTGCAGCAAAATGCCACTCCTTTTAGGAGTAGCAAAAGGGCACCCTAAGAACCAGCACCATGGCTCTTCCATGCCCTTTTGGTGCAATGTGTCTACATGCTATGCTGGGAGGGCGTCCTGATGCCATGTGCCATACCTACGGGCATGCAGCATGAGGACAGCATTGGGCTGGTGCTGGGGCAGTGGCATGCAGTTGCCCCACCCCAACTTCACCCCCAGGCTTGCCCTTTAGGCCAATCTTCAATGCCCCATAGTTAGCTTATATCAATGTGTATGTCTAGCCCCATTCATACTCTGTGCAACCCCTTTCTAAATATTTTCTTTCTTTGTAAACACACTGTAAAAAAATCATTTAATTATTTTCGCCCATATTTGAACTGCTTTAATTTCAAATACTTTCCATCCTGAATATGAACATATTTGTAAATTTTAGTAAACTCTCATTAAAAATAATAATCACCCATCTCTTATTCTTGTTCATTTATTTTCTGTTCACATGACTGTAGAATGGAAATGTGGTTCCTAACCCTCAAATTTTCATTGCAAAGATGGGAAATTAAACATTACATGTGTAACACATAGATTGACCTATCCCTGTCTAGCTAATTTGAAACTGAGCCAACAATAGATCCTGTGCATGAATTTGTCCAAAATATGAGATGGGCAATGTGAACAATATCATTATTGCTTGTCATCTGTGACAAACAGTTATGTTATGTTCTTTATGTTCAACAGTAAGCCTGCCTTTGCACTTTCTTCTTTGATCTTCCTTAGTAGGTATTCCAGGTCTGTGAGGTTTTCTGCTAGTATTATGATGTCATCTGCATATCTCAGGTTGTTGATATTTCTTCCTCCTATCTTTCACTCCTCCCCTCTTCTGTATCCAAGCCTGCTTTCCTTACAATATGTTTTGCATATAAGCTGAACAGTTAGGGTGATAGGATGCGGCCCTGTCTGACCCCTTTGCCAATTGGGAACCATCCTGTTTCTCCATGTTCTGTTGCCTCTTGTCCTGATTACACATTCCTCATCAGGACTATCAGATGTGTTGGCACACCCATGTCTTTAAGGGTGTTCCATAGCCTTTCATGATTTTTCATTCAAAGGCTTTGCTATAGTCTATAAAGCACGTGTTGGTTTTGTTTTGAAACTCCCTGCTACACTCCATTAGCCATTGTATATTTGACCATAACCATGTAGAATATACTGTCATGTAGAATATCTTCCCACAAGGAACAGCAAAGCAACAGTATAGTCTATGATCTCTTCATTTTCAAATGTGGAATTAGTTATCTTGATGGCCTTAATGGGTGATGGTGATGATGATAATGGTGATGATGATGATAATGATAATGATGATGATAATTTCAGTCTATACTGCCAGTGCAGTGCAGTGGTACCTTAATGGGTGGGCTCCTTAAAACATCTATGCCAGGAACCCAACCAGATCTGTCTGTAATACAAAACAGAGTGTATCAAATGGGAGGGAACTCGGATTTTAAAAGGTGATTAACCCAAGAAAATCACAAATTGACATTAAAATACAATTAAAATGTGATTAATACAAGAGCCATTATCCTGTGAATGACCAAGAAATAACCAGGCAATAAACAGCACAAAGTCATTCATGGGAAAATCCCATGAATTATTTGCTGCCGTTTCTTACCTGGTTATTCACGAATTAATGGCATTTTAATCATGTTTCACCTTGATGTTGTGTGAAAAGCATTAGCACAATAGTCCAATAATAACAGGTCATTCATGGGAAAATATCACTTTGAACATGATGTTGTGTGAAAACCATTAGTGCAATTGTGGGATTATCATGGGTTAATCACCATTTATACTTCCAATTGTCCCCCATGTAAAAAAAAAAAAGATGTAGCTACTGGTCATGTTTGAAAAGTCATGCCTGCTTTGTTTCTTTTTAATTTGAGGTAGCTTTAAACCTCCTCATCTGCCTCCACCCAGATGGTTCCAGCAGAATATGGCTCAGCAAAAAGGCATTATATTCACCCAATGACATGTTTCTGTACATAAAGTGGCATACCAGTGTAGAAAATGACATTTTCTGGGAAGGAAAAAAAGTCCACATATTTTTTCACACAGAAAGTGTTCCACTGCAAACATTGTCTTTACAGGGGAATTCTCCTTGTCCCCTTTGCAATTGGTGGATCACATATTTTCAAAGTTTCCATTATTTCCATTTTTACCTCTACATATGACAGAAAAGGTTAGTCTTAACCATCAGTTTCCCCACCACTTTGAATAAAATGACTTCTGGTGGTGACGGGCAAGGTGTCTGGTCACTGAAGACATTGCTGGTCTCAGTGACTAGTCATTTGAGGCTTTCAGAGTTGTTAAAACTCTGAAATTCCTCTCCTGGTAAGGAGAAGAAGAATCGGGGCCTGAAGTGGAGCGGTTAAATCCTCTTTGGATCAGCGGATCATGGAGGTGGCCTACGGATTCGAAGAGGATCTGGTTGTAAGGCAGCCGAAACCTCAATATGGCATCCTGAGGGACTGAACTTTGCCAGCAACACAAAGCAAAGAACAAAGAGCATCAGTTTTAAGACTTCAGTTTGGTGAGACCACTTTAACTTCATAAATCTGCCCTGTGGAGACTAACTACAATATCTTACAAAATAAGAATACGAGGATTATAACAAAAAAATACTGATCTAGACTGTTTATAAGCTAAAGCAAATTTGCAGTAGGGAAAATCATCTGCCACATAACTTTTACCTGCAAATTTGATATTATTATCTCCCTGTATCATCACTTAAATTACACTTGAGGAAGATAATTTTGGTTTTTATCATTCTTGGGTTTGGATTATTCTTTTTTGTGGACTTTTTGGATTTTTTTTGAAAGATAAGCTAGAGAGACGAGAGGAAGAGGGAGAGAGGAGGATTAATAGTGATGGACCTTAAAAAATAATTGAGTAAGATTCGAGACCCAAGATGGATCTAAAATGAGTTTAAAGAATGGAAATTAGAGAATAAACTTGGAAATTTGAGGAAAATTGGTAAAAGTACTGGAGGTATTTGATTTCCTTTTTT
>CM034703.1:294811288-294825827 GCA_020142125.1 Phrynosoma platyrhinos
GGTGGAGTGCAGATTCTACCTGGGCAATGATGCCTTCAACAGGGATTTGGAGAAGTGTGGGCTGGAGAGTGCAAAGGAGGTGATGAGTCCTGGCTATGCCAGTGGCAAGTCAACAAAGATGTTTGAAAGCACAGAGCTGTAACATTTGATAATTGGAATTTGCTTTTTATAGCAGACAATACTAAGCCAATACTAAGCCAGATATTTCATCCTCAGTTGGGTTATTAAGCAGGAAGGTGGCAAAGCCTAGTATACAAGACTGGACCACACTAAAGAGAGTGCTGAGGTACCTGAAAGGTAGCAAGGATAGGAAGCTTGTGATACAGGGGAACCAGTCACAGCTAGAGTGCTTCATGGATAGTGCCTTTGCATCTGAAATAATGGATAGGAAGTCAGTGTCAGAGTTGCTGATAATGTTTGCTGATAGTCCTGTTGTCTGGCATTCAAGGAAGCAGAACTGTGTGGCTCTGAGTACCACTGAGGCAGAGTTCACAGCTTTATTAGAGATGGCAAGTGAGTTTCAGTGGGTGAGGCAGCTGTTGGTAGACCAAGATGTGGAATACACTACACCAGGGGTAGGCAACCGTTTTGAGCCGGGGGCCGGGTTGCTGTCCCTCAGACAATTGACGGGCCGAAGCACCAAAAATAAATAAATAAATAAATAAATATTAAAATTAAAAAAGAATTAAAAAATTTAAAAAAATGCATGCACACTCTCTCAGCCCCAGAAAAGCCATGGCAAAACCCCTGCGAAGATTTTGCCAAGAAAACCCCAAGAACAAGTAATAACAACAATAATCAATATCATCATGGGGGGGCGGCGGCGGTGGGGGGGGGCGGCGGCGGCAGGACCGGTTTGGGGCCGGTCCAAAGGCCTTGCTGGGCCGCATCCGGCCCCCGGGCCTTAGGTTGCCTACCCCTGCACTACACCAACCGTAATACACAAAGACTCACAGGCCTAGCTTGTGTTGGTAGAAGTGGAGAACCTGAAATTCAAGACCAAGTACATAGGGGTCAGATACCAAAATGTGCATGAGTTGGTGCAGAACAGGGTTCTGAGTCTGAGGTACATTGGATCAAAAGACAATGTTGCAGACATACTCACTAAGGCACTTCTGGTAGATAGACACAAGAGGTTGTCTGGCTAGATGGGTCTGAGCTATTGTGGCTGTTGAGCACACTTCAAGTAAACAAACAAGCTGAAGCATAGCAAGAACATGTGTACACATCTGAACATTTTGGAGGGGATTGTTAGGATATGGGATCCTAGGGAAAATGTCCAAATATGGGGAAAAGGTTACAGGGTTACCAAATGTCAATAAGCAGCCATGATGAGTCAGCATTTGTACCTAGCTGAGTCATACAGTCTGATGCAATCA
This sequence comes from Phrynosoma platyrhinos, assembly GCA_020142125.1. Classification (NCBI taxonomy): domain Eukaryota; kingdom Metazoa; phylum Chordata; class Lepidosauria; order Squamata; family Phrynosomatidae; genus Phrynosoma; species Phrynosoma platyrhinos. Next base: position 294,812,668 of record CM034703.1, read on the forward strand.
TGGCAGGATATGAAACCATCATGTGGCTGGAAGTGCAGTTATGGCACATGAGGGACATGTATAGATGGTAAACACCAGGAAGAGGCTCGACTAAATGGCCAGGGATGGCACATGTATATAAGGTGAGAAGCCTCAATGTACAGTGTGGGTAGTTGGTGATGTGTATGTGGCTAGAGACTGTCAGTGAGGACACGCTCTGTAAAAAGTGGAACAAAGAAAAAAGCCTCCTCGTGAAGAACTCAGTGTGCTGTTGTTTACATCTTCTGTGAGTGGGAAAAGGAGGTCTCCAGCCTGCACCAAGCTTCATGTGATTTATTGGGTGTTCATCCAGGTGCAGCAATGCACTCCAGGTCACACAAGCACTCCAACAACTTTTTTGTTTCAGGGTTACAGACGTATCCAAAACTCTGTTGGAAATATACAAGATAGGTAAGTTTTTACCCCTGGTTATCCTGTGCTGAGTGGAGGACAAGGAGTAGAACTATGTCAACTGCAAGATTTCTTCTAACTTTGCCATTCTATGTGAATAGTATTGGCTACCAACTTTGTGACATGAAATCATTTGCATACAGCCTTATTGCATGATGAAAGCTGAGATAGAGGGGCAAAATGTGGCTTGCTCCCTGCCTCTCCATGTGCTGTTGTAGCACTTCTACTCTCCTTTCTAAGGGAGACAATAATAAAAGCATGACTTTTGCCAAACCAATTTTTCCAGCATGACAAAAGACACACCTTTATGACCATCTCTCTCAGAAAAAGAACAGAAGTGCTTCTGTGGAGAGTTAAGAAGAATGACACTTCTCTGCCACTTGGTCTTGACTTTCTTATGTCATGCAATAAAGCTCATAGACTCTTCATCTATTGTAGTGAATCGACAAATTTGGGACTCAAGTCCACCACACCACCACCGTATGATCTGGAAGTTGGGAACGACTAGCCTAAATAATATTTTTATTGACAGCTGTAATTTCCCATCATTTGGAAGCTTTTAATGCTGCAAGGTTATCCAACAGAATGGTGGTTATTTGAATTTTTATTTTATTTTGAAAAGGCTATTCCTACAACACACTTTCTGTTGAACTTGGAATTGAATATACGACCATCAGTGAAGAAGGGGATGAAGAAATACCAGGATTAACAAGAAACCACAGAACACAAATACTGTGCCTGAGGCAACCCAGAGTGCTTGAATGGTACTCTTCTTATGTCTAGCCCCTGGCATTGCAAATCTAAGGCCACCTCTAATTCTGTCTAAAACTTAGCAAGGCATAATTTATTAATGCTAGTAGAATAAAAAAAAGCATCCCTCTAATTAGCCTAGGTTGATGTGTTTGGAGCCTCAGTGAAGTGTACCATCTGTTTGGTTGGATGAGATGCATGTATCCAGGGTCTTCCCCTCTGCCAATCCATATTGTCACCAGATAGCAAACATAATATAAGGTCATTTCAGCACAGGCACAGCCTTATACTATTAGTGGACAGATATTCTGTAATGTCAAGATTTTTGACATCATAAGTAAACTCCAGGTGATAGACACAAAGAGATACATCTGCTTTCAACAAGGTATTCTTCTGATGTGTTTGAAACAATTTTAACACCATATGTATCCACATCTTTGCCATTTTCCTACAGACATTTTGAAATGGTAAAATGTTATTAAACAGCCTTGTAAGACAAATTTTACATTTCATTTGATCTGCCCAGGACACCTGTAAGCATTCTAAATTTAATTTACAAAATGAACCTGGCACCTGATTTGATCATAGGCTCCACAGCATAGCCTACCAGTACTTCATAAAATCCACACAGGAAGAAGGGCTATTCATATAATGGATGAATGCTGGATACCTGGGTAAAAGCTGATTGTGTAGGTTTTGGTTCCTGTTTTATTAAAAAAGAATGATCAAGCTAAAATGCATAGTTTGACTAAAGGACATAATTAATCATTTCCCCATTCTATAACATAGATCAGTTGAAGCTGACAAATGAGTCTGGGTTGGATTGATATAAACAAGGTTTTAAACAAAGGACCTCTCTACTATCTCAAAAATAAATGTCCACCACAGAATTCAAATTCAAATAATTTCAAAATTCATTGTGAGAATCATTCATTTATTAGTTACATTTCTATCCTGCATTTTTTGCAGTGAGCACAAAGAAACTACATGTATCTCCCTACTTTGTTCCACATTTATTCTCACAAAATCCCTATTGCTGGCTGAGAGAGAATGACTGGCTCAAGGTTTCTAGGTGGGGACTAGGATCTCTGTCTCACAAGCATCAGTTTAGGACTGCATCATATCCAATTTGCTGCAGATATCTACTCTGTAATACACTGAAATGATTTCATTTCAGGCCAAGTCTTTCTTTTTTGTTTCAGTTTCACTTCTGAACCTGGGTCATTGACTGAACATGTAATTAAACCCTCAGTCTATATATGAACATACTCCACTAGAATTGCAAAGAATTGTTGACAGGTTTTTGGAGCTGCTGTGGCATCTGTTCCTTCCATTTTATAACCCTTGTTGTCACTTCTATTTGTTGTGTGCCTCCAAGTCATTTGTGACTTATGGCAACTCTAAGGTGAACCTATCTTCAGGTTTTCTTGGCAAGTTTCTTCAGAGGGGGGTTGTCATTGTCATCCTCTGAAGCTGAGAGAGTGTAACTTGTCCAAGGTCATCCAATGGGTTTTTATGCTGAAGAAGAGAATCAAACCCCTCTTCTTGCAAAGAGTTATATAGTATACAATAGTGACCAGAGGTCATCCCATCTCCTTGCCTCATTCTTCAAGGTGGGTGTGCAGTGTCAAGAATTCAAAAATATTCTTGTCCATATGGTAGTCAAGATGTCCATGCATGAGATTCAAGGGAGAGAAATTAATTCTGTGAAAGGTTCAGAACAGTAAAACATACAGTGATGTTTCCTTTCCTTTCCTTTCCTTTCCTTTCTTTTTTCTTTTTACAAAAATCCAAATCAGAAGAAAAACAGAATTTCACCCACTTAAGTGAGTACATCTTACATGTCAAATTATTTCCCTTCAAGCCACAACACAAAAACAATAAAGATCTTTCTAATAGTTCTGCCTTGAAGGGAGTGAAGAAACAATTATTGCGAAAAATAAGGCTTAAGGATGTCTCTCACTTTATGAACTAGAGAAATAACAGCAATCACCTCCTCTCATATTCTATTTACATAGAGAGTTGTCAAATCAGCATTGCATCCCATTATTTACAGGTAAATAGATCCAGTTGATGGCACCACCTACAATGAAGCTCTACATTGCTGATGTATTAATATCCCAAGCCCTTCGGCTTTCATCCTCTAAATTCATCATTTTATTTTGTCTGCTACTTACTGTGTTCAGGTGTCTTGTTTATGTACTCAATTGTTTGTCATCACTAGTAATCTCCATGTCTATTTACAAAGATATGTCCAGTAATAATTACTGATGTGTGAGCTCCCTCAGGCTTGAAAAACAAACATCAAAGTAGCTCAGCTTAAATCTTAGTCAGTTTGAATCCATTTAAGCTCTGTTCCAACCCTAGTAAACATATTCAGGTTTAGCCATATTGTCTATATAGCAAAGTACAATAACACCCCACATCCACAAAACAGTGATATCTTTATTTGGATAACCAAAATGCACAAAATATATGATGGAAGCTTTCAAAGCTTCACTGTTTTTTTCATCAGGAAGAGATATTAAAAATCCTACAGGATAATTTTTCTAAAATAACAATGGCCCAAAACACATGGACAAAATGGTGTAGCTTCAGGCCACATTGGGGGCATGTCGTTTACATGAAACACACCCCATGTCATGCTGGGATGGAGGCATGAATCTGATTTTCAGTGTCTCTGCCAGACCTTGAAATACCCTTTGCAAATCAGGAAGCATAGTTGGACAGTTCAAGGTGAAGGTATTTACAGGTGATAAGGAGATGACTATATACAGAAGCAGAACTGAGTTCCAGGATGGAAGTATACACTCTCTTCATCCTTAGTAACTCAAAGTAACACAGAGCTAAACTAGAACTCTCATAATATTCACAAACACCAACCACAACTGTATTTTCCATAACTCCCACATTTGTTTACATTAGTCTCAGCCTTATATACACTTGGCTGATGTAACCCTTCAAAACATGGCATAATGCATTACATCATTCATGCTGAGTCTACATAGACACAGTAAGTGTCTGGCCACCTCAAGGGCATTTATCACCAGATGTCCTGGAGTTGTCACACAAACCACATGCACATCATGACACTGCAGTTCTTCATATCTAATTTCCCACCATAACATGCTGAGACCCCAAACACTGCCTGAAGCTGTACCAAGGCCATGCCATTTCCAAAGAACATGGTGAACTGGTTCAGGACATTAAAAATACATTAAATGCAAGTCTCAGTTAAAACCTAGATTAAAACAATAAGCAAAAATTAAAACAATAGGCACTCTGAGGCAGAACAAAGATATAAGAAAATGTCTAGTGGGGGGGGGAGACAAGTTAGATAAGTGGTTTATTCTGTGTAGGCCTGCTGGAAGAGATCCATCTTGATAGCTTTCTTAAAGCCATCTAAGGGGGGATGCAGACAGGCAGCCTGGGAAGTGGCGGATTGGACCGAGGCTGTCCCATGCCTCAGCAACAATCCTCCCTTTTGCCACCTGGGAAAGGAGTGCGAAAATAGAGCTCCTTCCACAAGCCACAAAAGGGAAGCCCAAAGAGCTGCCATGTGGCTCTTCTGTGCCTCTTCTGGCTCAGTGTGTCCGGATGCTGAGCTGGAAGGACATCATTGGAGCACTGAAGGGGTTGGAGCACCCAGCATGAGGCTGCCCCTCCTCTTCCTTGCCTTCAAGACAGTGCAAAGTGCCATCTGCAAAGGGGGTAAGTTGGTTATTTGATGGATCTCTTTTGGCAAGGCATTCCAGAGTCTGGGGCAGTGGCAGAGGTCACAGTCAATCTGGTTTTTATCAGTTGAAGCAGCTTCCTCCCAGGGGACCTGAGGGTGCTGGAAAGATTATATGGAAGAAGGAGCTGCCCTAGGTAGGTTGGACCCAGGGCATGTAAGTAGTATAGGATGGCACCTCTTGTCAAACTCATAAGCCCCACCCACTGACAGGTGCCCCGCCCCTGGAAGTTCCACCTTAACCAGAAGTCCCACCCTCCCCAGATATCTGGCCTCCTGCCAGAAGTCCTGCCCAGCAGGAATCCCCACCTGTAGGTGGGGCATCTAAAGGAGTCATGTGACCCTGAGAGTTTGAAAGAGCCAATTGGAGGGCAGTTTTAGGAACTCTCCTGATTGGCTGAGGTTGTCATGGGGGTAGGAATGTCCCCGCAGGGGCCACCCCCCATGTCCTTTCTGTGGGCTGGACCCTGCTTTATACAGGATGCCCTTATATATATATCATGGAGGCCCCCAGTACTGCTGCAAATACTGCAGAGCAAGAAACTCAAACAGTAAATGTGAATCCAAAAAGGAGAAAGCACTATATCAGTAATAGTTCAGATGATGGGCTTTCTACATATGCTGAACTGGCTAAGGAGGAAGCTGGTGAGATTTCCAAAGCATGGAACCACATGGTGGATACTATTTCAGCAGAACCCCTTGTAATACAGGTAAAAAATGGCTTTTTTTGTTTTCGAAGGGGTTTGCCCAGCTTTGGAAAGTCATCCCCCTCCTCACCCCTGCCTCCCCCCTCTAAAAAGACTAATCATTTTTCTTTATATTTTAGTAACCTGGGGCCAGTAGTGGTTCTGCAGAAACAGAAAAGTGTGCTGAAGCATGTGGAGGCAATCCTTTACCTACAGCTCTGTGGAAACTTGCAAACATATGCCACGTGGATATACCAGTAAGTCATCTTTTAGAAGTGTGTTTTGGTAATAAATGGGATTTTAAAAGGGCATTTTAAATGAAACCTTTTAAAAATGTGTTTGTTTGTTTGTTTTTTAGGAATCTGTTGATATGGCTACAACTCAACCAGGCAATGTGGTCATGGCTGAAATTCTGGGTTTAGAAGTTGGAAATGAATCATCAAATTTTTCTCCAAGAGAACTGAAAGTTCTAATGTTCAGTTTAGCCAGAGCTGTGTGTTATGGAATTATCACACATTGTTTTGAACAATATAGATATGAATCCTGTGTTAGTTGTGTAATCCAGGCCCCTGCCCCAAAATCACATGACTGCATTTTGTGGACAAAATGTTATCTTTGTAGAAAATTAAGTCGGTTATGTGGGCAAATAAGTTTTAAAAATGTTCTTCACATATGTCTCCTTGTAGCTTACAGTTGCAACTGGCTGTTGATAACAAAGGAAACAGTAGACCAGATCTTGCAAATTGTAACTAAAGTAGGGAGAGCTGAAAATTCACTGAATTAAACAAGATTTTAAACCACTTGATAAGCCTATTTTGGAGCATGTGTTTAAAGTGATTAAAATTTCTGACAACTTTTAACAGCTCCTCTGAACAATAAACTTATGTGTGTTAAAATTGGTGACTGATTTGAGACTTTTAAAAAAAATGTTTGTTAAAAAGTTTGTAATATAAAAAAGGGTCTATTTAAAATGGTATTTGTGATTTTCTTTCAAAAATGTGACTACTGTAGAGATGAGGCCTAATGAGTATTTAAATGAGGGTACCATCACTCATGCACCACTTAAGCTCCTTAGAAAACATGAAACTTGGAGGTAGATGGGGTACAAAATGGAGGGGATTGGCTGAGGGGCTGACTCTTTAAATTAAACAATGAAGAGAGTGGAGGGTAGGGCTTCATATAAAAACCTCCAAACTCCCTGATCCTCCTTAGCCTAAAAATCAGAAATAAAACAAAGAAGATATTCTACAGTTAAACAGTATAGAGAAAAATATATTTCATACAGTCCCCTACCCATATCACACATACCACATAAAGCTAAAAACAGAAATGAGAATGGCTCTTAAATAACTTCATGTTTACTTACTAGTAGCTACCATCATGTCTCTCAGAAAGACCATCTTGGGGGTGGAGTTGGGGCATAGACCCAACCTACTAAGGTCAGTCTTGGGGTTTGGGGGCACAGATCCAACCTACTGAGGTCCACCTTGGGGCAGGGGCATAGACCAAACCTACCATCTTTTTCTTAGGAGTACGCAGAGCACAAGTCTCAAGAGCCAATCACAGACTGGTTACCTGGCGTTTAAAAGTTCTGCAGAAAAGGGGGTCTTTCCTTTTGCTTCCTGTGGGGTTCTGTTACCTGTGAGACTCTGGCTCTTGGTAAGTTGTTTTCTGTATGTTCCATAGCATTGTTTTTCAAAAGAATGCCTTTATAAATATTTTTCTTCCCCCATTTTGAACCTTTATCCAAAATGGATTGGCGTTGGCCTTTACCCACAGTGTAGAATAAATATTTGATGCAAACTCCATTAATTTAGGTGGAAAAACATTTTTCCATGGCCTTCATGTAAAATTTGGGATTTGGCATTAGCCTTTGTTTTTCTATTAAATGTTTTTTAATTGTTAGGCTGTAGAGCTGTTAAAAACAAAATTTACATGTGGTGAAACACGATTTTTAATTGTTTAAAAATCCTTTTTACTTTTCTATGCATACTGGGCGTAGAATTGAGGAGGAGACATGATGGGATTAGGCAGCAGAAAACTGGGACTGTATCACTAGCTGAATTATTTCACAAGCACGAGAAATATTTTGGATGTCCAAAGCAGTTATTATGGGTTCCAATTTTTCTTCTATGTGTTTCTGAGTTGAATTGGCATTTTTTTTTTTTTGTAAAGTGAGGTATATTTTTGCATCTAGTTGTTCATTTGGAATTTGTCCACATACTAGATTTAAGTAAACATGAACAATGCTGAATGTCTGCTTCTCCATCTCTTGTCAGAAGCAGAAATGTCCCAGACCTGCCTCATCAGTATAATTCTGCAGAGTGCTCTATATTGGTGTTGGGGTCTATTTGGGCATGTCTCAACATGTTGTTGTAAGCTTTACACAGGTTTGAGATAACCTTTTTTTTCACCCACAGATTCGTATCTGGTACCTCAAATCACTGCAAATAATGGATAAATAAGTTCAAAACAGTCCTCCAGAGGTGACAGCCCAGAACACAAAAGGCATGAGTAAAACACAAACCCAAAGCCTGGGGCAGCCTTCAGATGAGGAATTAGTTAAAATCTGTGCTTAACAAACTGTTTTGTGGGGCAAAAAATTTGGAGGTGTGGTTAACAATATTAGTATTGTTATTTTGGCGGTTTGTTCTTTCTGAAATGAGTGTCTGGTCTTTACAGAACTGGTGTTTGCTGAAAACAGCTATGAAGACCCTGAAGCATCTGAAAGCCCAGTGACAGCATCTAAAAGTGGAGGTATATGGTGTGTGTGTGTGTGTGTGTATGAGAGAGGAAGAAGGAAGGGTGGGAAGTGAGCTCTAATATTTTTGTTTTGTTTGGTTTTAGATAAATCTATGAAACATAACAGGGAAGAACCTCAAGATGCTACAACGCCTGCTTCTAAGAAGCAAAAGAATGAGCAAGCAGTATCTGATAGTAGTAACCTGTATCAATGCTTTGAAGCCCGGAGGAAGAAAGCCACAACATTATCAGCCTGCTTTGCGGAAATGCAGAAGATGGTTGTCAAGGGGTGTGAGATCCTTAGGCGTGCTAAAGGCTACGAAGCCCATCTTAATTATATGTGGAACAATCCTGTTACACAAACACATATTGATGCTTTTTATGAAAGTATTAAAAGATATAATCAGTATATTCTGAACAGGTCCATTGAACATCGGCAGATAGGGAGAGGTAAACCTCAACCAAGGATCAAAAAAGATTGGGAGGGTAAACGTGGCAGGGTGGCAGGGTACTGGTCGAAGCCTAGCAGGGGTGAACAGTATTGGAGAAGAAGAGTAACCAAGTTGATTAACAGGTCAAAAAAAGTACTCCACACTCAGAAAAATAATAGAAAATGTAAAGGGGTATGAACTCGAGGAGATTGGTGAAAACCTCAGACTCTAACCATAATGGTGATAATGGCACCTCTTCTCACAGGACAGAAACTCAGAGAACCTGGCCCTCTGACTCACAAAGGGCTGAGCAAAACTCAGATGGATCTGGTTCTGATAATAACAAACCCTCTTTTTCCAGTATAGCATCTCAGAATGTTTTGAAAGTTTCTGACTCATTCAGGGATGAGAGCCAACCCCTACATGCAAACATTCAAGACTCCCCAGATATTCAGAGGGCCCAGCTGCTGTGTATGCAGAGTGTGTATGCTCATGGCAGTGGACCCACAGGTTGTACCATTCGATTCGTATTGGTGAGGAGTTCCATTTTAAAAACATGTGAAACATGTTTTAGAACATGTGACCTCATACACACAAGCCATAAATGCAGTATACAATGCAATACAGAACATTCTAGATGATCTTAACCAGCGAATTAGCCCAGAAGATTGTGTTCAGATCAGATTGGAAGCTGATGGCCTAAGAAATCCTCTGTGTTCTGTTAAAAAAAGTAGAGATCTTTTAAATGCTGAGGATTTTCTGTCACAAATCAGTAACCTGTTGCAAAGCAACATGGAGATCTGTGCACATTCTGATTTTCGTCTTATAATTACGTTTGTTAATCCTCGGGTGGGCAGGGGGCATAGATCACTAGGCTCCATCCCCTCTAGTGAAATAGTAGCCCCCCACCAAAAAAGAAAAAAAATGGCTGATTTAAATTATATAGGCACTAACCTCTGTTTTGGAGGTGACTTGATTGCGGTTATGAGTAAAAAAATTCCCAGAGACGCACAGCTGCTGACTGCAGCCAGGCAACTGTATAAGGATTTTGGCTGGTCTGATCAGAAAAAAAGTGACATTAAGCGATATTTCATGTGTTGAAAGCCACTTGACAGTCAACATTCATGTGGCACATTACTCTAAGAAGGGATGGAGTCTGTTTAAAACCCAAGGCCCTCAATATCCAAAAAACATACACTCTGCTCCTGCATGATGAACATTTTTATGGGGTACTTAATTTAAAAGCTCTTTTTGATATGCGTAACTATTGCATATTTTGTCACACACTCTATAATCATAGCAATCATGACTGTTTATTTTTCTGTAGGATGTGTTTGGGAAAAGATTGTGCTGATGTAGTAGATCAGCTGGTCAGGTGTTTTAACTGTAAACTGAGTTGTAGGTCTAAAGAGTGTTTAAAAATACACAGGCAACTGGCCTCAGAGAGAAAGGTACGATGTGAAGATAGATACTATTGTCTTAAATGCTCACTATACCAGAAAGGTGACCATGATGAGGAAAAGTGTAAAGGCAGGCAATGCACAGTTTGTTGGGGTTTCATCACAAAAGACGATGAGCATAAATGCTTCATGCAGCCCCTAAAAAGCCCTGAAGTTTCTGTGCAATATTTATTTTATGATTTCGAATGTCACCAAGTGACCAGTGTACATGTCCCTAATTACTGCTTTGTAAAAGCCTTTCCGGGGTAAACTGTGGAGTGCTTTAAAAATGGTAACAAAAGAAAGCAGATGTATAAGAGAGGTGCTAAAAAGCAGTGTGACAGTGATGATGATGAGGAAGATTATGAGTAGCTCCTTGCTGGGAAAAATTGGGAATTTAAGGGGAGACATGTTTATCTGACTTTATTAAAACATTTATAGATGTCTAGTTTTCTGGCTGCAAATTCTTGGTGCTTCACTCTAAGGGTTATGATAGTTACTTAGAGCTGAATCAGCTAGTGAAAGAAAAACTGGACGTAAAAATTATTGCTCAGGGGGGAAAACAGTGGAAAAGTTGGATATAAAATGTATTGACTCCCTGAGTCACCTCCCCATGGTCCTCTCTAAATTACCAAAAGCTCTAGGATTTGAGAGCCATAAGGGCTTTTTTCCACATTATTTTAACACACCTGAGCATTGGGATTATGTAGGTCCAATGCCCTCAGCTGAAGACTTTGGTGTAAAATATATGATGCCTGGTGAAAAGGAGGTCTTTTTAGCCTGGTATGCAGAGAATCAGGATAAAATCTTTGACATGCAGAAAGAGCTCATGTTTTACTGCAAAAAGGATGTTGAAATTTTATTAGAGGCCTGTACCAAGTATAGGCATGAGATTGTAGAACTGACAAAGGAAAAGAGGCTTGTGAAGAAAGGGAAGAAAAAATATGAAGAGTGGTTTGCTATAGACCCCCTCCAAATTCCCTTCCTTGCAAGTGTCTCTCTTGTGATGTACAGATTTGAGTTTCTGCAGAAAGACAGCATTGCAATTCCAAGTTTTGTCAATTACCACAATCAATTTAAAAGGTTCTCAACACCCTCTATTCAATAGCTTATGTATATTGAGCATAAGGAAAAGCTTGAGATCCAACATGCCTTAAATGGTGGAGAGGTTAAAGTTGGCAATTATTTTCTTGATGGGTATGCAACCGCAGGTAATAAGAAAATAGCCTTTGAATTTAATGGCTGCTTTTATCATGGCTATATCCTGTGTTATCCTCCAGAGGAGAAAAACCCCATGGTGGTGAAATCTTATGAATTTCTCTATAATGCCACACAGAAAAAAAAGCAGCAGAACTCCATAGCATGGGTTATGAAGTGAGATCACTTTGGGGACATGAATGGTGAAATCTGGTAAAAACAGATTTGCAACTCCAAACGTTTCTTGCTTCAGCCCACTTTCCAGAACCCCTAAGCCCCAGAGATGCTGTCTTTGGGGGTCATACAAAAGCCATCTGTCTCTACTATAAACCTAAAAGTGGGGAGACAGTGAAATACTTTGATTTCGCCAACCTGTACCCTTATGTTAACAAAACCAAAGAATACCCTCTGGGGCATCCTAAAGTCATTTATAAGGATTTTGAACACATCACAAACTACTTTGGCATAGTGAAGACAAAAGTTATCCCCCCCAGAAATCTCTATTTTTCAGTTTTGCCTTCCAAGATCTCTGGAAAACATGTTTGTGCTGTGTTCAACCTGTGCTAAAGCACGGCAATTGAACCCATGCAAACATTCAGATGAAGAAAGAGCTTTTCTGGGTACATAGTGTTCTGTTGAATTAAATGTGGCTGTATAGAAGGGGTACAGGGTTGTGGAAATCTATGATGTGTGGCATTTTGCACACAGGTCTTCTGGCTTGTTTTCAAAATACATTGAGATGCTCCTACAGCAGAAGAAGAAAGCTTCAGGCTATCCTCATTGGTGTGTTACTGATGAAGATAAAGATAAATATATAAAGTATTATCATATGAGGGAGGGGGTGTTTTTGCTCAAAGACCAGGTCGTTGTGAACCTTGCAAAGCATCAGATTGCCAAGCTGTTTTTAAATTCTTTGTGGGGAAAGTTTGGACTACAGAGAACAAATCTCCCTCACACTCAGGTGTTGAGAGTTCCTGATGAATTCTTTCAGCTTGTGTTTTCTGATGCTTACAAGGTTTCAATGTTTGAATTCCTTGAGGATGAGGCTTTCTGTGTGTCCTGGAAATATTCTGATGACAGGGTGACAACCTCAGATAGAAAAAATAAATTTATCACATGTTTTACAACTGCCTATGCCCGTTTGAAACTGTATGAATTTTTAGACAATCTTGGGAGGCATGTTTTGTACCATGACACAGATAGTGTTATATTTGTGAGTTGGGAGGGAGACTGGGACCCTCCCCTTGGAGATTATCTTGGGGATCTCACAAGTGAGGTTTATGCAGATCAGACTATTACAGAGTTTGTGTCTGCAGGTCCTAAGATGTATGGGTATAAACTGTCTAATTCTATAGCCTATATGAAGGTCAAGGGTATTAAACTGAACAGTGCTAACTGTGAAAAAAATTAATTTTGACAGTCTCAAAACCAGGTATTCTCCTACATCTCAGACAAGAAAGGCTCCACGCCTCATGAAGTTGTGGTACATGCCTTGTGAAATTGTGGTACAGCAGCCAGGTATTGTAAGAAATAAGCAGCATTGGACACTTCACACTAAAACTCTGAAAAAAACAAAGTTTTTTTGATAACAGAGTTATCATCAAAGGATTTAGGACTCTCCCTTATGGATACAAAAATGGAAACAAGCTGGCAGCACCCATTCTTAGCTATCCTCAATACTTTAAAAGGTAATATCCCTTTATCCACCCCTCAACAGGTGCATATATTAAGAAAAAGATGCACCCTTATTAAA
>CM034703.1:294849178-294862285 GCA_020142125.1 Phrynosoma platyrhinos
AAGAAGAACCCCCTATATACTCGCCTGCAAGTCTTGAAGGTCCTTCACCGTCCGGAATAAAAAGCTGGAAACAATCTGTGCTAGGCTTCAGGGAAACTCTTCGTTGGCAACTGCAGCTTCTCCTGCATTTCTCCTTAGCCCACCGAGCCTCCAGTAATTTTCTAGAGTGCGCGTCCCTGGCGGGAGTAATGAAGGAATGCAGGAGTTCCGTCAGATCCAAGGAAATTCCCGGGAGGAAAACCCCTAGCTTTGCTGGATCTGCTTGAAGAACAGGAGAACTTCTCCTGCTCTTCGTGTCCCTGTTCGGATGCCAAAATGTTATGGCAAAAATCAGTAGCTGATCATCTTTCCCAATAAGCAGATAGCAAGAGACAGAAGATTCAGAGCACAGATTGCGTTTATTGACTAGCCAAGAGACAGGCAGGTCTGTTCTCGGGATCTTTCCTCAGAGAACAGCAGCAAACATAGGCTGACAGCTAAGCTTTATACACAGTAGCTGAGTAGAATATTATTATTATTATTTCTTTCTAGACAATGAACATCTGTCTCTCAATCATCATTGACCATTTTTGCTATCTTCAGCAAACAAGATGAAGTCATTCACTCTTTTCTCCCTCCTCCCATATGCATTTACCTTTATCTGACCCCAGAACAAAGATACAGTTCAAACTACAGTCAAATGCTCTTATAAAAATCAACTTAACCATTTCCTACAAAATTCAATGCTGAACCTTTAATTTCTCTATTATTATTGATTATCTATAGCCTCTATATTTTAGCAATCTTTTAACCCTATCATTCCCCCCCTTTGATGATTTTCATCAAACACTGCTATCACAACAACAACTTAGTGGCCCCAGATAAACTTTGATGTCTGATAATGGTGGGGAGTTAGTTAAGAGACAGACAGTTTGGAGGAACACTATGGTGAGGGACAGAACACTGATAAAGAGAAAATAGTAGAAGAGGAGATAAACAGCCCCAAGATGAAGGTGGAGGATAAAGGGATTTATAATCCAGGTGAAGCTAAGTACCAATAGGGAGAGGTGCATACATATGGATATGCAGAAACAACAGTTAGGCTGTTTCATTGATAACTGACCAAAGCACATTTCAGAAATTCTAATATGAAACCATACCCAATCACTGGTCACAATTTAGTCATAATACTTAAATTGAGCCTCCATATTCAGCAATCCAGTCCCTTTACAATACAATTAATGCAGGCAAGCATCAGAAGAAAGCCACTACCTACCTCAGGCAACCTTTCCCCTTTAAGGGCTGAGGGACTTCAGCTCCCAGAAGCCTCAGCCATGTTGGCCAATAGTTCCTGGGATTCTGGAAGCTGAAGTCCCTCGGCCCTTAAAGGGGACAGGTTGCCTACCCCTGACCTACCTGCTCAGCTTGTGAGTCCTAATAAGCATTTGACTGGATATTGCAGGCAAAAAAAAAAAAAAAAATACTAGATGGATATTGGGATTATCCAGCAATGAAGTGTCAATGTTGTTAGGAACTTGAATCTTCAAATTGCTTGCCTTTGCCTCTTTTCTTTAAGAATGTTATTCAGCCTAAGAGTCCTATATATTTTGCTAACAGTTTTAAAAACTTTTGGTCATTAGTGAAGGCTTATGTTTTATTGTAAGGTGCCAATGGAGAACAAGCATGATATAGTGATTTGAGTGTTACAGTAGGATTCTCAGAGAACACAGTTCAAATTCCTGCTTAACCACAGAAACTCATTGGGTATCCTTGGGAAAATCACACTCACGAGGAAGGCAATAGCAAATCTCCTCTAAAAAATCTTGCAAAAAACCAAAACAAAACCCAACTATTACTCCTTTCAGAGCTGGCGAAAAGGGTTTATATTTATATTTATGTTTACAAACTATCCTCACCGACTCCCATCAATATTCACTATCTGTTGTAACTAAACAACATTCCATAAACTATCAAACTCACAAGCCCAACACCAATCCACAGGTGCCCTGACTTCCAATGCACTTATATACTAAGATGGCTAAGAGTCATCATCTGGTGCTACTCAGCATGATGCAACCCCTATAGTAACTTTTTGCATCATGCCAGGTGCTTTGAGTCAGCATTTCCTGGCAGTCTGGCATTAATTGATGTATCCTGTCAATCAAAATATTTTCACAACAGTTTAAAGAAACATTATTCCAACAATAATGTGCAGCCTTTCCTGCCCCTTTTGCCAATTGAGAACCATTCTGTTGTTGTTGTTTTTTCAGTTCCCACAGTATCCTCTTCTCCTGAGTATAGGTCACACATCAGGACAATCAATGTAGTGGTACTCCCATTTCTTTGAGATCATTCCATAGCTTTTCAGAAAAGGCTTAGGTGTAGTCAATAAAGCACATACATATTTTCTACAGGAATTCCCTGGTCTGTTAATCCTTGCATATTTGCAATGTGATCCCTAGTGCCTCTTCCTTTCCTGAAACCAGCTTGCACCCTTGGATTTTTCATTCCATGTATGATAACAGTCTTTTGCAGAATTTAGAAAAATACTTTTCTTGCATGGGGAATTAGTGAAATGCTCCTGTAATTATGGCAATCTTTTGTGCCTCCTTTTTTGTGTATAGACATGTATATTGATCATTTCTAGTCTGTGGGCCACTGCTTTATTTCTCATATTTTAGGCAAATTTTAGTTAGAACTGGATTTGATTCTGCCTCTGTGGAATGTAGCACTTCTATTGGTATGTCATTTGTTCCCAGTGATTTATTGTTCCCAATTTATTTCAGAGCAGCCTTCACTTCACTTTTCAAAATTTGAGGTTGATCTTAATAATAATAATAATAATAATAATAATAATAATAATAATAATTTTTATTTGTATTTTTCCCACCTCTCCCTGCAGATTGAGGCAGGATTACAGGTAGTATAAAAAGTATAAAAATACAATACATAAAATCATCACAACAATGCCCCCCCAACAATAAACCCCCATAATCCCTATAATTAAAACCAGTACCCTATCTGGTGAACAGGTTGGTCATCATCTTCACATGTCCAGGAGGTCATATCGGTGAAACAATCAATCTTTTACAAATTAGGGAGATCAGGTGGGTAAGCCCGCCAGAAGAGCTCTGTCTTAAGCGCCTTCTTAAAGGCTTCTAGTGTATTAATAAGACCGATCTCCTTTGGCAGGCTATTCCATAGCTTAGAAGCTGCAGCTGTGAACGATCTCTGGGAAGTTATCTTTAATCTAGTATTATAATACTCCAACAAATACTTCCCTGATGTTCTGAGAGTGCGGGCGGATTATGTAGGGAGAGGCGTTCCTTTAAGTAACTCGGACCCAAGTCATGTAGGGCTTTAAAGGTAGAGACCAATACTTTGTATTGCGCCCAGAAACTAATTGGCAGCCAGTGAAGAGTTTTTAACACAGGTGTAATATGGGACTATTGGCCAACATGGCTGAGGCTTCTGGGAACTGAAGGCCCTTAAAGGGGAAAGGTTGCCTACCCCTGCTATATATCATTTCTGAATGTGTGCAAAAACTAAATAATACATACTCTATCCATCTATATTAAAAAGAATAAAAGCTTACCTTTACTGGCCTGCTCTCAACTTCAAACAAAATTAATAACTTTAGTATACACTGGCATAATGTTTTTAATTTTATCTAATGCCTTGGCTTCATTGTTAAAGATAGTAGTAACTGTGTGAAGTATGCTAGCTTGTGGTCTCTGTCACTTATGGGCAGGCCTTCCTCACTGAAGTTGTTTATTTTTAGCTTTTATTGCAAACCGAGAATCTTATGAGATTTTTTGACTTTATCACTTCACTAATCAATGCTGTACTGTGCAGTATTATAAGCACAAATACTGTGCTATAGTAACACTGTAAAAGACACAGTGCCCACGATCTCAGAAGCACCACAGAGTGAACACAGAATTATCACAGACTAAATGCTGAGAAGCGGAGAAAAGGTGCCAAGTGGTGCTTGCTTTGGACTGCTATGGAGTCTTGCTTTGAACTTCTTGCCTGCACTCACACTGCTTGCAAAGAAAGCTGAGAGGGGGAGAAGACCCCAAGGATCTATAGTTGGGTTGGTGCTCCCCCCCGATCAAAATCCAAGCAGTGTATGCATGAACCATCGAAAGTGAACTTCCATAGGAAGAACTGGTGCAAGCACACTCTATCCAAGCTTGCAAATTAGACATACAAATCCTATTAACTGAATGAGGGCTCCACTCTTTCTGAAGAAAAGCTTGGGACCATGCACACATGTGTAGGCAAGCAGTCCAAAGTGAGCCTCATAGTTGAGATGAACTGATGAATGAACAGACCCTTCGACAAATTAATGAAACTTTTTTGTAATTTATAAATACTGAAAGAGCAAATTGTCAAAAAGTGGGGGCTTCCTGTACACTTAGCTAGAGTTTTCAAAGAGCAGCCTGATTATGTAATGTAGCTGAATCATTTTAGGACAGACATCAAAAGGTAAATGGAATATAAAAGGATGGGATCTATGCTTTTAGGAATATCCAAAATGTCACTTTCAAATTTACAGGTAGCAAAATTTAAGGGGATGCATTCAGGTCATTGAAGGGGTAAAACTGGGAGTTGGGCTGATTCATTTACACACTCCTGTAACATAAATTCTCTGTCTGAGGCCATTGCCCTCAAAGGAAATCTGTCCCTCCTCAAATTAATTTTTCCTTCTATGTCCATATTTCTAGTATTCCAACAAGACATTGGAAATCACTCCCATCTAGAACTTGTGTATCTCCTGTGTTCACGTTCCTTCAATAACTTTGCATGGCCATTGTCTTTGGATGTTTAAACTCTGTTTATAAATGCTCAGCTGAAGTCACTGCAATGTCAGAAATTTTAGAAATGAGGGAAAATTTCATTGAGGTGGAGGAGGGCAGTCTCCTAATTTTGCCTTCCCTGTAATAACAACCTTGAGGACACTTGAACTTACTGAATTTGCCAGTACAGAGGGGGGATCATTTTGTTCAGTTTATTTCTGGTGAGAACTGAAGAAAATTGCCAGCCATCTGCACTGGCAAATTCAGTAAGTACAGATATTTCCAATATCTTCATTGCCAGAGAGTGAAATTGAAACAATTATCTGTGTCTTGTTTTTCTACACTCATCTCACCATAGTCAATACTGCTAATGACCCCATGTTCCTATCATTTTTATGAAAGCGGTCATAATTTCCATGACACATACTCAGATCATTCTGCAATTCAATGTAAATGGACATGCTGGCCCATCAGTGAAAAAAAATAATGATTGCCTTGTCTAAAATCTGTTGGTTTTGTTGTTGTGTACCTTCAAGTAAACTCTCACTCATGGTGGTAGAATTCAAAGACATAGCCATGTTAATTTGGAAAATCAGTATGCAAAGGAATCTTGTAGCAGCATTGAGACTAAGGGGGGGATGCAGACAGGCAGCCCTGGGCCACCCCAGGAAGCAGAGGATCGGGGCTGCTGCTAGCACACACAGCAACCCAATTCTCCCATTTTCTGCCTCTTAAAAGAGCAGCAAAATGTCGCTCCTATTAGAGGTGGCAAAGGCCGCCCGAAGAGCTGCTGTGTGGCTCTTCTCTGGCCCTTCCGCTGTAGTGCATCAGGACGCTACGCACAGAGGACATCCTGACACCACACGCCATGCGTAAAGGCACATGACGTCAGAATGTTTTCGGGGAGAGGTTGGGGCGGCCAGCGTGCGACTGCCCCTCCCCTTTCCTGCCTCTGACTTTGGGCCCATGTGCAGAGGCCCTAACTGAAAATAAGAAGAAGCTGGCAGCATGAGCTTTTGTAGACTTGACCCTGCTTCTCCAGGTACATCTGAGGAAGTAGGTTTAAATCTATGGAGATTATTGCACCAGTTTTTATTCTCATGCTAGGTGTGGGATGTAAACACAGAGAGACAGATTCTATCACACAGCTCTGTCCCTGGACATTATTCATCCTATTCAGGAACCAGACTTCTCCCAAAACCTTTTAAACAATGGGATTTTCTTTTTCTTTTTTTTAATTCTGCAATAATCTCCATAGATTTGAACCTACATCCTCAGATGCACCAGAGGAAACAGGATCAAGTCTACAAAAGCTCATGCTCCCAGCTTCTTTTTTTTTCAGTTATGGCCTTTACAGACTGCCAGAAATAATGCAGCTTGAGTCCACTTTAACTGCCCTGTCTCAGTGCTAGGGAATCATGGGAACTGTAGTTTTTTTTTCCTGAGACACTGAGCCTTCTCTGTCAGAGAGCTCTAGTGCCACATTAAACTACAGTTTTCATGATTCCCTAGCACTGAGCCAGGACAGTGGACTCAAGCTGCTTTATTTCTAGCAGTCTGTAAAGTCCCATAGTCTGAATGGTGCTACAAGATCCCTTTACATACTGACTTATGGTGACCCCTTTCTTGGCAAGATTTTTTTCAGAGGAGATTTGCCATTGTGTTCCTCTAAGGCTAAGAAAATGTCACTTGCTCAAATTCATCCACTGGGTAAGTGGGCTTTTGAACTCTGATTTCCTAGTATCATAATCCAATATTAAAACTGCTAAAACTGCTGGCTGTTGACTACTATAAAACCTATGTAAATTCATACATGTATGTTTCTGTCTGTAAGAGAGTGTCATTTAATGTACAACTCCCTTTTTACATTATCTTGGTCCTTTTCATTTTACAATGCCAGTGGCAAGTTTCACAAACTTCACATGTATCCAGCCACACTTCTTTTTTTAATTGATTATTATTATTAAAAAAACACTAACATCAAAGACCAACAGAAAAAACAACAACAGACAAGACATTGCATTTAAACAAACTAACATTAAAAAACCTCTTCCCTTACTTTATCATGAATACTTGGAAACATAGCAACACAGCAATTGTAGGAGAAGATAATGAAAGTCAAATATGTATCTAACCACAATTCTAATGAGTGTACACATGGGACTGCACCAGCAGAGATAGTTTTAAAAGTGCACATTTATTGTGCTACTTTCAACTTTTTTATGTGGATGGATACACCATGTCCCCACTGCTGATCCACTTCTCAATTCTGACCTACACAACAGCTTTGCTTGCTGCTGACACATTTTATTGGCAGTGTGATACCCTATAAAACTGCTTTGCTTTGAATTAGATCATATAGTTCATGTATGCCACTACTCTACTCTGACTCTTAAAGCCAGAGGCAGAAAAAATTCTTCTCTAGTTCTGCAACCCAACATGCTGTTAATAAGAGTTTCTGGTAAAGATCCTGGATAAAATGATGGATCTCTGAATGTGAAAAAAACTGCTATATTATACTTTTCTAATCCAGAGAGGGATCATGACAATAACTAAAAGTCACTATGGGCCTTTACAGACTGTCAGAAATAATGCAGCTTGAGGCCACTTTAACTGTCCTGGCTCAGTGCTAGTGAATCATGGGAATTGTATTTTTTTTCTGGGACATTGAGCCTTCTCTGTCAGAGAGCTCTGGTGCCACAATAAACTACAGTTCCCATGATTCCTTAGCACTGAGCCAGGGCAGTTAAAGTGGTCTAAAGCTGCATTATTTTTGGCAGTCTGTAAAGGTCCTATCTTATATTTGTGGAGCAACCACACATCTTCCTTAATGCTTATTTCCTGACATATTGGCCCATGGGCGTGGTCTATTAGCCATGGGCTGATGTGCTCACAAATACAAATTTGAAATTAAGTGTCAGATGCATAGAAAGCAAAGTTCAAGCCTGATATCAGAATATTTGAAGAGGTTTTTTTCCACAGTATGAGCTAATTAATGGATCTGTTTTGCTGATGTATGTGTTGTTGTTGTGTGTGGGGTTTTTTAAAACCTAATGTGTAGTTCCCCCAAGTTAATGGGCCTTTATTTCATATGTCAACATGTGTTACTAAAAAGCTCTATTTCACTTTTCTGAAATCCTGAAATATCTTGCCTTTTGCTCCCATGACACATGATTTAGATGCCAGGATCCTGTCTTGAGTGGCCCAAGCCACTCTAACTTCCAATACATCTAGCTATTCTGGATTCTACATGTATTGGAAGATGTGTCTGAATGATGCAACTTTTTTTGCTGGGGATCAAACATATAGACTAGCAATGTGTGGCGATTATCGCATGCCCAAAAAAGGTGTCTTACCTTTTCCAGCTTCAGTCTTCTTCCAGGATACATCCAAACATTATCATGTGTAAGTTGCCACCAATTCTGCTGCAATGCCACTGGCCAAATCCAGCCCAGGTCAGATGAGGGTCAAAGCCACATTGAGCTGGCAAATTTTCAAAGTTGTCTGACCTGGGTTGGATTTGCCAGTGGTATTGTGGCAGAATTGGCAGTGACTTACGTATGATGACATCAGATGTATCGCAGAAGAAGATTGAAGCCAAAAAAGGTAAGACACCTTTTGGGGGGCATGCAATAAGCTCCTGTGTAAGAGACAGAATGAACAAGAGCATAAATATGGGTGACCCCCCCCACCCAGAAGAATGGCTCATGTGAAGTGACTTTACAGTGTGTTGAGAGACTGGCAGATAGAGCACAATGATAGGAACAGCAAATACCATCATAAAGGAATCCACTAATAAAAATGTAAATCTCCTGTTTTCCCTAATGTCAGAGTAGAATGCAAGGACCTGAATGCAAACCCAATGTCACAAAGGCCATCTCCTGTCCAGGGATGTACCCACTACAAGTGTCCCAAGCATGAATCAGTTCAACCCATGGGTTTGTCAATTCCTTTGAATTTTTCCAACAACAAGAGAGTAACTGGGTTTCCTCCTCTTTGAGCCCAGTTCTTTTACTCCTCAGAGCTAGGATTTCCACCTCCTAGTACAGACCCTCATGGGTTGTTGCTGAATCTGAGGCTGCTGCCTGTGGAGTAGGTATTTTGGGTAAGGCTGCATAGGCTCTTGGCCCTGAACATAAGGAGGTGAGTATAGGGAGGGAGCCTTCTCTTCTTACCATTAGGCCATTCCCAGATCTGCCCTCCAGATCTGTTGAGTCAGTGGCTCCCAACCTTTGGTCCTCCAAATGGATTTCAGTTCCCAGAATTCTTGTCTATTTGCCAAGCTAGCTGGGACTTCTGGTAGTTGAAGTTCAAAACATCTGTAAGACCAAAGGTTGGGAACTACTGTGTTAAGTTAATGCAGCCTCTAGGTTCCCTTGCTTGTGCTGGTCCCCTGGGCCCTGCCTGTTTTCCCACTAAGTGTCTCTGACCACCCAGATAACTGAGTGGTTCCTTTAGTCCTCTGGTGTAGCAGAACGGACCCCTTCAATAAAGTATGGGACCTAGGCAGGACAACTCAGTACACTGGGTCTTGTTCATGGGGTCCCATTGAGGCCAGTTACTAGTGTGTGACAGATATTAATAAGGAGTTGACCGTGTCTTCAATGTGCTTTCTGTTTGCTGGCACATGACACCTTGGGGAAAAAGGAGGGTTGTGTGTCCAGGCCCTGTCTGGTTTATCTGACTCTGCTCCCCTTGTCCCTGGTTTCTCTCTTTGGAGTCTCATCTCACTTACAGAGAGAAGGGCTAGTGGGCTCTCCCTGGCCTTCTTCTGGCTGGTGGCTCCCCAATTGTCTCCCTGGGGGGCCTTCCTCAGCCCATTCCTGGGACTCGGTGGGAATGTTACAGGTACTGGTGCAATAAGCTTCCTCATCTTGTTCTGTGGCAATGACTCTTCAGCTCCCCTACTCTACCTCCTCTAAACATTTCTCCCGCCCACCACATTCTTGAAACTTTTTATCATCCCATGGCTGCCTTCAGCAACTGCAGCTTCAATATTGCTAGGCAACCCATCACCTTACAGCCCTGCTGTCAGTAGGTGAGGTAAACTTTAAAATAGTTCAAGATTTTACATACTAATGGAAACTGCCATCAAGAAATGAGAAGGAGGCTAGGGTTGCATCTGCACTGCAGAATTAGTGCAGTTTGACACTGCTTTAACTTCCATAGCTCAATGCTATAGAATCCTGGATTTGTAGTTTCATGAGATGTTTAGTCTTCTCTGTCAGAAAGCTTTAGTGCCATAACAAACTACAAATCCTAGGATTCCATTTGATGGAAGCATGCCAGATAAAGTGGTGTCAAACTGCATTGATTCTGCAGTCGTGCAGCAGCCTAGACTTGGAAGAGCAACCATAAAGGAACTAAACAAGATCCTCAAGTGTAAAGATACATCTTTGAATATATCCTTCTCTGTCTTTAAAGAGATGGAGCATCTGTGGAGATCTGCACTACCCTGATACATTCAGATATCCCTAAAGATTCTTCACTACACTTATATACTCTCACACACAAGTGCAAAACACATCCATCCCTTTATTTACTCTTTCTCTCTCATGCATACACAAACCAAACAGATCCATGTGTATTCGTATTCTTGCTTAAGTACAGATTATGATTCTAATCACTCCTTTTCTTTTTTTTATTATATGGCTCCACAGGCAGCTGAGCACATCACAAAACATAGTCTTTGATTTTGGCAACTTTCTTTCCAGCAAAAATGGCTCCACAGTTGGTTAGGTGTGTACCAAAAAATTTCAACCTCCTTATTGGCATGCCATAGTTGGGTTAATTTATTCAGGCTGGACATTTCCCATCCCTGGGATAGCAGTTACAAGATTTATTAAAGGATTTTGTGCCGTAACAGTTAAGCTTATCTCACTGTTCTCTTAATGTAATGGGTACATAGTGTGAATGGAATGGAACATATTTTATCGCATGTTATGATCCTCATCAAGTTCCTATTCTGTGCCCTGGCAGTCACTAGCCCGTTCCAGCAGGAGAACTGTAAAAATGTGTCCACAGCCAGCAAGAACGGTTACAGACCATTCCATATGATGTGTGTGCAATAATCCTACCTGGTCTCAATCTGTCCTCATGTTCTGACTGGCTAAGACAATCTCCTCCCCTCCCATCCTAAAACGTCCACAAACTCAACTCAACTCTTCCAGTGTTGATGCAAGGAATGTGCCACAGGTAATTTTAAAAATATTTTTTTATTTTTGTAGATTGAATTGCATCGTGTTTATGAGAAAAAACAATGAATGCTCACTACTTAAACCTCTCGGCAATGTTCTTTCCAATGCAGACATAGGCGTTTTTGCAACAGGGAGCATGTGCCAATGAGGGACGGCTGAGGAACTACTTTAGCACAGGAACTGGTACAACAGTAAATGCAGCATGATAATATGTGTTCTTATAATGTTACTATCACGTTATCAATAGTCTAATGCAGTAACACCTGTTCCCATATCATTACGTTCCAGGGACTCAGTGGGAATGTTACAGGTACTGGTGCGATAAGATTAAATGTGCATTTTGTTGTAGTTTCGAGATCAGTGTGGAAAAGAGATGCATCAGTCAAAATATTATTATATATGTAACATCATATATAAGGCTTATATTTAGACCCAGAAATGTTAACGAATGTCAAAAGCATCCTTCTTGGTTTGGTGGCATTCTAAAAAGAGATTGAAAGTGCTATTATAAAATTACTTTTTCAGTAGTACTTTCATGGTTTGTCTAACTATGAGAGGTTTGATAGTGATAAATTCTTGTTTGCTACTGTGTGTCTACAAGTCATTTCCGACTTGTAGACTGTGTGTCCACAAGTCATTTCTGACCCTATTAAGCACCACAGAACTAGAAAGTAAACAAAGAACCAGCTGCTAACATTGTACAGACAAGCTGAGCTGATGTTTTTGTGGGCTTCTTAGGCTATGAGGCCACGTTCTAGAAGAATTTATTCCTGATGTTTGCCTTCATCTGTGCTTGGTATCTTCAGAGAATGGTGGCATGGAGGTGTGGGGGGTATATATACTGTGTGATCCTTGGTTGAGAGGAGTGATTTACTTGTTAATCTATGTGCTGGCCTGTTGGTGAATGGCAAGGCCTCAGGGTGGAAGGATATGCAAGGAGGATATATGTCTATTTAATTAGCAATTCTTTGTCTGCAGGGAAACCCCTTGACCCTTGGTGATGTTCATTTGCATGTATTGAGTGTTGATTTTGGTGTTTTTCAGGATTGGTAGCCAAACTTTGTTTACTTTCAGGGTTTCTTCTTTCCTGTTGAAGTTGTCCAGATGTTTGTGGATTTCAATGGCTTCCCTGTGCAGTCTGACCTGATAGTTGTTGCCATGGTCCAGAATTTCAGTGTTTTCAAATAGCATTTTATGCCCAGGTTGGTTTATAACGTGTTCTGCTACTGCTGATTTTTCTGGCTGGCCCATTCTGCAGTGTCTCTCATGTTCCTTGATTTGCATTTGAACACTGCATTTTGTTTACAGCTGTGGACAAGTCTACATAGAGACCACCAGTCCTGAAAAACACCAAAATCAAAACTCAGGGCCTCCCCACAAAAAAACCCACAAAAACCTATGGCAAAAGCCTTCAACTTCACAAACTGAGCTAACGTGTCTTTTCAGTCACTGTGTGAAAAAAAAACCCCTTCCACACAACCATCAAAGCCTTTTAATGAAGGCAACCAGCTTCTTGCCCTCATTCCTCCATCAAATATACAGCACAAATTAGCACTAAGTAAAGATGTGAAGCAAGCTATTAATGCAACTGTGAGGAAGAACCATGCAACCTCTTTTTGGGAGATGGTCTCCAGTTGGGATAGTTTTTATAAGTGCCTTAAAAATATTCAGTCTCATGGATTTTTCGAGGACTCACCACAGAAACAGTTCAATTATTCATTCAGAAGAGAAATGATTTCATTATATGTCTTGCAGTTTGAATGGTTAGATTGGAATGTGGGACATTGTATTCTCGCTGAGGAGCTCATACTAGCATTTAGAGTATAGTGTTTCCTGCCGAGTAGTAAAATAGTTGCCAACACTAGCTGGGAGAGAGAGGAATATCATTAGCACATTTGTGTGTATGTGTTTTAATCTTCAAGGTTACTAAGAATCAAAGTTGCTGGAACTAGAAGTAAGGTGCTGGGAGGCAAAGTACTGGAAGGGAATTTATTTGCTTTGCAGCTACGCTTTTTCACATTGATTTTAAAGTTTTAAAGCTCAATATACTTCATGAGAAGTAATGGGTGCAGCGAGCAGGTGGAATTGCAGAGGGAAAAATTATCACTCCATGGGCAAACTAGTCTTGC
>CM034703.1:294865131-294878932 GCA_020142125.1 Phrynosoma platyrhinos
AAAAAAACATGTAAAACAAAACACCCCCACACCATAAAATCAGATAAAACAAGTATCATTCCCTACAGATGCATAAATTAATTGCTTCAGTTCCCTTGTAACCTGGAAGTAAAACCTAATTAACCAGAGGATGTAATAATATGCAGTTTACATCTATGAACTTTCCTCTGAAAGAGTTTTACATGTTCTTATTATGATTGATCTTAGCTGTATTGCATGTTAATTTGCATACATGATTTGCTTGATCTTGAAGTGGGAGAAAAGCATGATATAAAATAAAGATAGATTTTAATGTCTTTTAAAAATAAAACTCAAAAGGTAGGGGGGCACTGTAATTGAATGCACTAAAATTCTAAAGTTCCAGCAATACCAATTCTGTTTTCTGGGTCATGTAGCCTGCAAAGGAAGAGGCAGGCTACACTGGATAGATGTGAGAGATGTAAATCAGTTCAGGTCAAATACATAAGATTTAGCAGTATGTCTAGTCTAGTGAAGCACATCATGTCACAATAAGTCAAGTTGGGTCAAAAACATGTTAATTCGCTACTGGTATAGTCTTGGCAGTTCCAAGCAATCAGCAATCAGGAATATGGATAGCTTCCGGTAGGCTCAGCTGTCTGAACTAAAGGCCTTTGCAGACTGCCAGAAATAGTGCAGACTGCCAGAAATAGTGCAAATTGAGTCCACTTTTAGGGTTAGTGTTAGTGCTAGGGAATCATGGGAATTGTGTTTTTTTTTTCTCTGACACATTGAGCCTTCTCTGTCAGAGAGCTCTGGTGCCACAATAAAATACAGTTCCCATGAGTAACTTTAACCAGCCCTGCCTTTAGTGCACTAACTATTACCATTTTTAAAGGTGACTCATTGAGGGAAACCTTTAGCTATCCCTGGCAGGTGAGCAGAACTGTGTCGATTTCCTCACCTTCTTTAGAAATCAGTGGTTGATAGGCCTACCATTATATCTTACTGTGTCTTTTGAAGAACCGTTGCTTATACACACTGCTATCTTTCAAGCCATTTTTCTCCTTTTAGTTCTTTGAAGTCTCATATTAAAATTATATGGTCCTATGTTTCCTTATAAATGTACGTCCTTGTGTGTACACTAGAATGTTGTTGTTGCAAGCTTTCCCCAAATGTACAGAATGAAAAGACTGATGTCATCTCCTAGCTGAAATAAACTTAGGCAGCAGTCTTTCTCTCTCCCTTTTTGAAGCTGATCAAATCAGGACCCCCTTGAAAGAGTTCTTTTTTCATGATTACTACTGTTTTGAGCCCTGGTGGGCAGTTTAACACTGCAAGCAAAATATTGTGTGTTTTTTTTTTTTTTTTGGTTATTTTGGCCTGTAGTGCATTTATAGCCCTGGGAACCAGAAATAAGTTTATCTGGAGGATTCTGTTTATATGGAAGAAATTGCTATGATCAATCACTATGTACTAAAGGGCCAAAGAAAGTGCTGAATCAACACCTGCTTCCTTTTGCACATCTGTTTACAAAAACAAAACCACAACCACAACCTAAGCAACCATGCAAGTGAACTATTATAAATATTCTAAAGAGGGACAGCAACTCTCCTGATGTGAAAGTGAGCATCCAGGACATTTCTCCACCTGTAACATCCTATATCCACAAGAGTGGATGTACTCTGGAGAGTCAGAAGGCTGCTTGCATGGACATATGATGATTTTACAGAAGAAAAAATGATATTCCAATCTATTACAATGGCATTTTTGATGTTTTAGATGAGGAGCCCTGAGTAGAGGGTTTTTTGGGGGAGGTGGGAGTGGGATAGACAATGATATTTTTTTCCTCCTCCCTCTTCCACAATTATTTCTCAGAAGGGGAATTGGATTGGAGAGGTCAGTGAAAAAATGGGAGGCAAAAGGCTTCATTAGAATGCCCCTTCCCATTTCTGCATATGGCCTAGATAACCCACACTGGCTATATCATATCACATTATCAAAGGATATATGTTAGTGGCTTTGAAGAAGTTCTGCATTATGGATGTACACTGGATTTGTACAAAGCTTCAATCCCAAAACAAACAGTGCACACACCACTTTTGATCAGTTGCTGATGAATCAGGCATCCTTCCCAAGTACTCAAAACTGAAGCAGAATCCCAGCAGAGGGCTTCATGCAGGATTCTAGATTTAGACCAGTAGGATAAAACCATAGTACTCTGAGAGTTGGACTAAGGAGTTTATTGTTCACCAAATAAGCTGGCTTACCTCTTACGGCTTCAGTCCTGGATCCGGTATACCCCAGATGTTATCAGACATAAATTACCACCAATTTAGCCACGATGCCAGCGGTCAAATCTATCCCGGGTCGAAGCCTCACTGAACTAGCCAATTTTTGAAGTCAGAAGCTCCCCAACTTCGAAAAAGTGCTGGCTGAGTGAGGTTTCAACCCGGGATAGATTCAGCCGGCAGCATGACGGCTAAATCGATGCCAATTTATGCCTGATAACATCCAAGGGTATCCTGGATCCAGGATTGAAGCTGGAAGAGTTAAGCCAGCTTAATTTGGTGAGCAATAAGCTTCTAGGACTCTGGAAATCAGGGTTTGATCCCCAGATCAGCCAAAGAAAAACCCACTAGGTAACCTTGGGCAAGTCACACACTTTTATCCTCAGGGGAAGGTAATGGCAAACCTCCTCTGAATGAATTTGGGCAATAAATCCCATAATATATTCATCTTAGGGTCACCATAAGTCAGAAACATCTTGAAAGCACATAACAACAACAATTCATTTTTATGGGGGGGGGGACAGGTATAAGAACTGAGGGGAAAAAGGGAAGTCAATTAGATAGGTCGACCTTCTGATCCAAAAACTTTATCAGACTGCCTCCATTCTTGCTCTGATTATGTTAATGAAGGGAAGTGAATTCAGATATTATCGCACCACCAATTCATCCATGGCATATATGCAGGATTTAACAAAGATGGATTTTATCACACTGTCCCAAAGCTGGGCAGTATACAACCTATATGCAATCTGTGAAAATCCCGTTCTCAAAAAACTGTGTGAGAAGCCCAGAAATGTGTGGATTGATACAGGTTGCATACTGCCTGGCTGTGGGGCAGTGAAATAAAACATGTCTTTGACTGTTAAATCCTACATCTATCCTGTTGGAGAATTGAGGTGTGATAATCTCCTACATACTGGTTTGGGGAGCATTCCCTACTGCACATCCCTCCATTAGTGTGACCAAGGGCCTCGGCAGACGACTAATTGAGTCGTCTTCCGGGCCCAGAAGAGGAGGGGCAGCCGCACGTTCGGCGCCCCTTCCTCTCCCTGAGGTCGCCCTCGGAGTCGCCGGCCCTCCGCACGGCCGGCGCTCCGGGGAAGACCTCACGCCGCGGCAGCCGAACGCGCCGCGGCGGAAAAGACAGCGAAAGTGCGCCCGCTGCTTTTAGTGCGCACTTTCGCTGTCTTGAGGAAGGAGCGCTGATTTAGCGCTCCTTCCAGGGTCGCCGGCGGTGCGCCGCGGTGCGGCTGCCGCGGTCCAGCGGCGCTCCGTCCCGCGGCGCACGGGAAGCTCCCGTCTGCTTCCCCCCAAAGCTGTTCCTGGCTCCTTGTTCTCTCTTCTGCACTCATCCTTAAAGCTGCCTCCCTGCCTTGTGACCTATCCAGTATGCCTTGTGTTTATGTATGTATGTGTTGTTGTTTTTTTTTGTTCATTTTAAAACACAATTTCAGAGTTATATGAATGTGGTGTAACAATGAAAAATAAAACAAACAAACAAAAAATAAAAAAAATAAAAAGGCTGTTCTGGAATTGCAAAAGGGAGAGGGAAGGAAGGAGATAAGGAGACCCTGACACCTCATGACTGCCCAACCCCAGCACTGTCACAAGAGTGACTTACTGCACCTGGGGCCTAGTACTATGCCAGTGCCATTGGGACCCACAAGTGATAAAGTCCCAAGTCACATTTTACTGGGGGCAATCCAAATCACTGTGGCTTGGGAGAGGATTTGAGAATTAAATAATTCATGCAACCTTCTCTCCTATCAACTGCTAAGTAATTCTTTAGTGAGCATTAGCTGTTTACCATTTTCAGTCTTCGATAAGTCATGGATCCTGGCCTGGGGTGAGGTTGATGCTGACAGTTTTATATTTCTGTTTCTTCAAAAGCCTTTCATTTCTCCTCCACAAATATTTTCAATGGTTTCACAATTTGTCTTTTGGGGGAAAATGTTTCTTAATCACAATCAGAGCCCCCTCCTCTTTTCTTTGTTTCCCAACCATGTCTGTTTGTGTGTATTGTGTTTGGGGGAGGGGAGTGTGACTCCATCCTCCCTTATCTTATTTAAGAATACACAGTGAAATATCAGCTGGAACAATGTAGTGGGTTCAGCATTGGACTATGACTCTGGAGACCAGGATTTCAAATCTTTGCACAGCCATAGGAGCCCACTGAGTGACCTTGGGCTTCAGAGGGAGATAAAGGAAAACCCACTGTGTCTTGATCCAATCATGCTGACAAAATCCCACAACAGACTCACCTTAGGAGAGTCAGAAATGACTTGAAGGTACACAACAAGAAGAAGTGATGAATGTTTCATTAATCTTCACTGTTAGATTGCTGCTTCTTTCTTCTCCTTCTCTTGTTATGACATTATCATTTGTCAGGCTGTGTCTTGTTTTACTTCCTCTGGTGAGGCAGTTTAATTCAACAATATGTTTCCACTTTTGAATATAACTACATTGATAAATTCCCAATACATTTTAATTGGTTCTATTCTTATTCTGTTCTTTGTTTTAGTCAATATTATATGTTGTTGTGGCTAATAATTATGATAATAACTTTTGTCTTGTCTTGTACTTGTACTCTGTTCCATTGTTCTGAGTGTTATAAATGTGGTGCATGTGTCGGGGTAAAGTTTCTGAATTCTTGTCCATTTGGATCCATCCTTTACTGCCAGGTGCCTCACCCCTGCCCCAACTTCTTTGCTTAGGAATTCTTCCAGACACCAGTTATCTGCACTCTATTATTAAGCCTGCCTATTTTATATTTAGCTGCCTTGGGGGCACTATGAGAATCAAAGAACTGAATCATAGAATTGGATGATACCTCAAGGGCTATCTAGTGAATCCTCTACCATGCAAGGAAACACATCTAAAACACTCCTGAGAGATGCCCATCCAACTTCTGCTACAAGCAAAAACAAAAATCCTTCAAAAAAAGGAGAGTCCATTACCCTTCAAGGCAGCCTGTTACACTATGGATCAGTCAAGAAGTTCATCCTAATATTTCGGTGGAATCTTTTTTCTGCTATTATTTCCCCCCACCACTGTTCTCTGCTTCCTCTACCTTGTTTCGACCTCTGAAAAAAGTTTTTTTTTTTTTAAAAAAAAGGCTGTATATGGGCCTTATCACAGAGGTCAAATTGCTTAAATCCTGTGCAGAAACAGGATTTAAAAATCTGGAAAAAAACCCTGCAAAAGCGTTTTTCAGATGTTTTTGTGTAAAGGAGAAATAACGTGACATTAACCCAAATAGAAAGTCACCAAAACCTGCTCCTTTTTACTTTCAGAAGTTCCCAAAAGTAAAAAGGAGTAGGTTTTGTTGGCTTTCCATTCAGGTTATTTTCACATTATTTCGCTTTCATGCAAACATTGTCTGAAAAACAACCTGTAGTTTCAGGTTTTGTCTACCCTGAACATCATGTGGAAAACAACCCACAAAAGCGGGTTGTTTTAATTTTAAATCTAGTTTCTGCATGGGATTTGTCCTATGTGATAAACTATGTTTGGAGGCTTCAAGTATTCCCACATTGTTATTTTACATCAGTATACCAACTTGAGTACATCCAAACTCATCTGGTTTCATAAGCTAAGCAAAGCCAAACCTGGTTAAGACTTGGATGAAATACTACCAAGGAATTGCAAGGTTAAGAAACAAACTTACCTGAAAAACAGGAGAACTGACAGTACTAGACTAGCTGAATGTAGCTTTCAGTGTTCCTACCTTTCAAAAATCAAATAGGGAACAAAGCTGATAACAATCATAGCCCTTTGGATTAATTTTACTTAAACTTAACTCACCAAAGCATGCTTTAGTGGCACCTGTCTTCTAATATGAAAACAGTTCATGTTCACCATCATGGTTCTTGCTATCTAGTACTCAAAACATCCAAGCATGCATTTGTAGCACAAATTCTCTACTTCTCATTCCATGGGTCAGTGAATGGAGAGGGGAGGGAACTGCCTTAGCAAAAAAATGATGTGGGGAGACACTTCCCTGCTCAGCCAATGAGATGATGGTGCAAAGCAAATGTATATGTGTATCTGTCCAGTAAAAAACAGTTAAGGGGGGTAGAATTAAAGCAAAAGAAGCATGATTTGGTGGCCACTTGCATGAAGTTACCAAAAGCTGAGTCTCTAGAATCTCCAGGCAGGACTGAGAAAAAGTTTGTGCGTGTATGTGTGTGTATTTCTTAGCTTATGGTGACTCCTGAATTGTATCTCATGTACTTATGTTGTCGTGAGAGTGATATTATATACAATTCTATATATGGTGTGTTGGCAGTGGTAAGGTGCCATGAAATATATTTTTAAAGCCTAATTGCTATGTGAGGATAGTTGATACATTTGATACTTGATACATTTTATAAATGGAAAACATTCAGGTCAGAATTTTGAGTATTAGTTGATGTTTTCCAGATTTGTTTATATTTGTTCAGATTACAATTGAGCTGTTAAAGGAACTTTTCTATAAAATGTGTTCTTTAGCAATAACTTCTTGTAGCCATTTAATGATTTTTTAATTTTAATTTTTTTACAATATTGACATTTCATTTTGAAGAGACATATATAATTTTTCAGGATCATTCTGTTGTTATAAAAATGTTAATAAACCCTTTCATAATGCTTCTCTTTGCTTACTAATCTTATCAGTATTTATGGGAGGTGGGATACCAACACTCCAAATTTAATTACTATTTCACATTTACAGTTTTGGAATTGGTAGCTATGGCAATATGCTGACATTGAAGAATGCAGTAGATAAATTCAATTTTATATTGGAGGCATATCCTGGGTGGAAAGTGGGGGAAAGAGAAGAAGGGAGCAAGTCTGTTGCTTGTTAAGGTGATGAACAGGATGGTGCCACCATCTCCTCCCATTTCATATACATGAATCAACCAGCAAGGCTTCTCAATCTCACTTCAACACTATCAACAAGAAAATGTCCTTTCCTGATTTTGAGATCTATATAGTAGATATGGGATTGCAAGGTGGTCAGATGACATACAGATAAGCTTATTGCACAACACTTACAAAAACGGGAATGGAAGAGAAGGGAATGTAATGGAGCGGAATGGAATGGAACAGGGCAAAAATGCATTTTATTACATGGGAGAATGCCACCAATGCCATCGGGAGTCCCCAAGATGTTCCCCAGCTGTTCCAAGGATGGTTCAAAATTGTTCTTCAAAATTGGCTGCCAGGAATGGCTAGGAAACGCCTTGGGGACTCCTGGCAGCATCGGTGGCATTCTCCCGTGCAGTAAAATGCATTTTTGCCCCATTCCGTTGCCTTACATTCCATTCCAGTTCCTTAAAAGCAGTGCAATAAGCTTACATGTTTTGTTCTCCAACTACTTTTCACACGCAGCATCAGCTGCCTCACTCTAATGGTAAGGGCAGCTCTGAGGAGGAGCAAGCTTCAGTAGAAATTTCAAGATAAAGAAAAGAGGCATGAAGAAGGTAGACATTGGGTAATAATATTACTTGGAGAAAAAAGCATACATTTCAAATAGAAAGTCTCAGTTATCATGAGAGGTTTTTTTTTGTTGGCTTGATATTTTCAAATCTTTAGGAAAGTAGGAACTGCCATTTGACAACTGTCTACTATAGCCTATTTAGCTATTCTCACCAACTGCCCCAGAACTGGAAATAACATGTTGCTGTTAATGCAGCATGACAGTTCTTTACTAATAAAAAGACTACAATCCAAGTAGTGTAGAACAAGAAATTTCTGTCTGATTTCATGTCCTGTAACTTTTTACAAATGAGGACATGCTTGCAATACTTTTGTCCTCATGCTCCTTTAGCTCATGCTCTTCTCGTATTAAGCCTGTCTACACTATAACACATTAATGTTTGTTCTAGTGCAGATTATATTCACTCATTCTTCCATAGCATGACATCCATTGATTTAAAATCTAAGATGGTGGTGTCTTTTGTGTATATTCTATTGCAATAGTTAGAAGCTACGATATATGAATTTGCAGGCTGTATGTTGCAGAGGCTTTGTTTTCATGCCACTGAAGTTATATGCATGGGTACCAAAGTGAGGTAATTTCCCCACAAGCACCTTAGTGATTTCAATTTCAGAGACTCTGAGAACTAGCTGAAGCTGAAGGAGCATGTAGAGTTGGAACCAGTTCAGAGAAGGGCCATGAGGGTGATAAGAGCTATGGCAAATAAAACATATGAGGAAAGGTTGAAGGAGCTGAGTATGTTCAGCTTGGTGGAGAAAGGCCTGAGGATGACATGATCATATTTTTTAAGTACTTCAAGAAAAGTCACAGAAAGGAGCAGACAGGCCTGTTCACTGCTGCCCTTTATGGTAGGACCATATCTAATGGTTTGAGGATAGATTTTGATTGAATATTAGAAGCAACTTCTTGATAGTGAGAGTAATTCAACAATGGAGCCAATTGCCTAGAGGGGTCATGGGGTCTCCTTCCTGAACATCTTCAAAAAGAGACTGGACAAGAAGCTACTGTGGATGCTGTAACTGTAGGTCTTGCATTGAGCAGGGGGTTGGAGTTGGAGGCTCCTTCCAACACTATTATTCTAGAGAATCTCTAGCATATGGGCCATATGTACATTGTAGCCCATGGCCTGCACATGTGACTCCTCTGGTGGACATTTACTCCAGTCAACCAGGACTTAGGTTGGCAACTATCAATTAGAATATTTTTTTTTCTTCAGCTGCCCCTAGACTGTGGAATGACCTGCCAGAAGAGATTTGACAGCTGAATACTCTGTCCAGATTTAAACATTGAAGTCCAGTTTCTTCTGGCAGACTTATCCAGATGATTTTTAAATTGTGAATTTAGGTGATGAATTATAAACGTGGATTGTTTTAAAATGTGTACATCTTATTTGTCCTTTTACACTGTTGCATGTTTTAATTAATGTGTTTAAACTAACGTTCATTATTGATTCTTTGTTGTTGCCCCCCCCTTGATCCAAGGGGAGAGGTGGGTAATAATAATAATAATAATAATAATAATAATAATAATAATAATAATATAGGACTCATCTATTGAAGGAATTGCCTCGGTGGTGTGTTGGCAGTGGTAAGGTGCCATGAAATATATTTTTAAAGCCTAATTGCTATGTGAGGATAGTTTGGGAGCAAGGAGGTAGCAGCTGGGATGAAAAGACTTCACTTTACTTTTTCTTTTCTTTTTTTAATGTGCTGTGAAACTTCTAATATCCTTCCAACTCGGAAAGTGATCACTGGACTTTTTAAAAACTTATCCTCTCCCTCCACCTTTGTTGAAATGTCAGAGGGCATTGAGGAGGCATAGCTAGAAAGGGATGTTTTGTGAAAGACGGAAACAGAAAGAGAATTGAGTGAAAGAGAAGGAGAAAATGAGGATAAACAGATAAAAAGAAGAGAAAGAGCAAGGAAGAACAAAGTGTGGAAGAGAAAGGAGAATGAAATGGAGAGCTTGATGCGTGAATTGGGATATGTGAGAAAGACAGAGAACACTTACAGTAATTATGCAGACCAAACAGATTTCTTCAAGGAGAATGTGACTTTCGGAATAGGACCTCTAAAAACCACAATAAGGACAAAGTAGGAAAACTGATGTACTGGAAATGGTAAAAGAAAGAAAGAGAAATTGACATTTATAAAAGACATAGATGGATGTATGTTGTTTGCCACATATAAGATGAAAACTCTGCTTTTGAAAGCAGCTGGTTGTGTTATGACAGCTACGGCCAAGCCATAGGAGCAGGCTAACCTAAACAAATTGCTTTGGATCAAATAGTACTAATACCCAGCATTAGTCACTCGGATAATATGTTGTCTATGTTTGGATAAGCCATGACATATGCCTTTGTGTTGTAGCTATCAGTAAGTATAATTTTAACTTTGTAAAACAATTTAGTCTCAAAGGTACTATATCATCTGTATTTTATTTGTTGGAAAAATAGAGACTGACTGATTTGTTAGCCTTTCCTCTACTTAGCTGAACAACAATGCAGCTTGGTTTCCTGCCAGCACAGGATGGTGCTGAAGTACAATAAAAGATATTAAGTTTTGCATGCTGACCTCTGCTGACAAAGGATGGACACAGTTAGATTATATAGTGCATTTTATATGGACCATCTTGAAAATAAAATGATTAAGGGCCTTTGCCGACTGCTAGAATAGTGTAAATTGAGTCCACTTTAACTGCCCTGGCCCAGTGCTAGGGAATCATAGGAACTGTATTTTTTTTCTGAGACATTGAGCCTTTTCTGTCAGAGCTCATACCACAATAAACTATAGTTCCCATGATTTCCTAGCATTGAGTCAGGGCAGTTAAAGTGGACCCAATTTGCACTATTTCTGGCAGTCTGCAAAGGCCCTTAGATAGTAAAATAGTGAAGAATTGAGAGTGACGTTTGAGTGAAAAGGAAGCAATCTTGTTTGGTTCTTTGTATCTTGCATATATTTGCTTTGACAATCAATCATTTTGATCTACAAACAGCCTGTAGTGTTTTCTGTAACCAGTACAATTTGTGACACCCCCTTTCATTGCTCTTGGTAGACACTTTTGGGAGCTTGATTCTCTCCTCTTAAGTGTGATTTCCATCATTTACTTTTAAACATTTATGATCCATGGTTTGGATTCAGACTGAAGCATGAGAAACAGAAGTGGAAGAAAAATATTACTTGCCCTCTTCCCCACAACGTCCCCTCCAGCCTTTCCATACTACATGCCCAGCTGCTTTACATATGTGCACATGTGTATGTACACACACACACACACACACACACACACTGTCCCCTTATGAGGACAAATAAGTGTCCCAAATGAGTGGAAGCTTACCAAAAAGTGGGTATGCTACTTCTAGTTCTGTTGCCAACATCTACTCATTAAAATGTTCTTTTCTTTTAATGCAAGGCTTGCTAGGGGAAAACAATGATAAAGAAATGCATTTGTGACAAAGGATCAATATAGCCCCAGATTTACACATAATCTGGCCATTCCCCAACCTCCACGATGGAGGAGTTGGAGAGGGATGAGCTGTTTGCTGCCCTCTCTGAAAAGACATAGGCTAATACGTAATCACGTCATGGCAATTATGCCATGGTGGGACGCTCTGGGGGTGGAGCCAAAGCTGATCTGGTGCCTGCCACCCCCAAAAGCTTTAGTTTGAAATTTTGGTTGAGGAGAGAGGATGTCTCCTTGGCAATTGGATAGTGAACTCCTGCTGTGAAATGTGGACTTTGGCTTGCATGGGGGTGGTGGTAAGGGGCAAACTGGTCTTTGAACTTCTGGACCGAGACCTAGAAGGTTGCCTCAGCCATCCAGGGTTGTGTGCCATGCAGCTTTGGAGATATTGCTTGTTCCCTGCTGGGTGATGGCCTTTTGACTGACTGGTACTGTGGTTACTGTCCTCATCTCCCTTGGTATTGCTGGGAGCCCATGCTGCTCGCTTTCAGGCCTGCCTTGCTCCAATCTGTCCCAGACCTTGGCCAACTCAGAATTCATTGCTGGCAGACAATTGTGGCCTTTGGGCTGACTGCCACAGTTGTTGGCTGTTCCCCTCCTTGAGTTACTGGCAGCCAGAACACCTTTTGGCTGACTGCTGCAGCCATTGGTGGCCCCCTCCTTGAATTGCTGATGGCCAGGCCACTTGCTTACAGGCCTGCTGTGGGGGTAGTGCTACCTCCCCCCTCTGGATTTGCTGTGGGATACAGCATGGTCCCCTGGTTTATGGGCTCACCTTGGAGCCTGGCTGGGAGCTGTTGGCCTGGCTGGGGACTGATTGACTCCTGGGTGGCCTGATGTCATGCGGTGCCATCTGCTCCAGGGTCTGCTCCCGGCTATCGTGACCATTTTCTCCCTGGGCCTTGGCTTCTAGAGTTGGTATTGGCTTCATTATAATTTGGAGGGGGGTTATATTGCAGTTGTTGGGCTTGGGCTATGGGCTTTGCTGGAGACGGGTTCATCATTTGCATTGGGTTTCCCTACCCCACTGGACCAAAGGGGGGAAGTGGGGCATATTGGCAACTTTGGACAGGTCTTTATCCTCCCCCTACTTCCAGACAAGGTGGCTGGAGGTTTGTGCTGTGGGCTATATTTCAGAATAATTCCCCTGGTAGGGCATCTCTGGTTGTAAATTTGTCATTGTTATCACTACTGTTACTAGCTTCACTTTCTGACCTGTCATTTTATTTACATTAATTCTGTACACATATATTTGGATCATTACTATCCAGCTGGTTTCTTATTCTATCAGGCTGGTGTATGTTGCAATGGTGCCAAAAAAGGGTAGAGAAGGCCCCAAAGGTAAAGGACCTACCAAGCCTGCTAAGCACCCAGTGTTACAAGTCTCTTCTATTGATGAGTCTGATGATGGTGATATGCAGGAGATGTTTGATAGAATTATAGTGCTCAAGGAAGCCTGCAGTGGGTCCCAGCATCCACTTCCCCCTTCTCAATTTTCTCAACCTGAAAGGGCTTCCAAGTGGTCTAAGCACACCAGAATCTATGTAAAAATGAAAGCTCATATTTTTGCATTGGAACAGGCACAGTCTGGCTCTGAGGCATCTACAATGCAAGATGTCCAACCCCCAGCAGGCTAAGAGGTACCCATGCAGGCTGATTCTGAGGAGGCGGTTCAACCACTGACAACGTTACCTCCACAGGTGAGTTGTTTCCACAATATAGTGACCCTCCTCCCAGTTATTCCTGGCCTTGGGGGTTACCGGCCCATATGCAGACACATGCAGTTCCATGGGAAGGTGGTAAAAGGAGAGTGGCCGCTTCAGGACCACCAAGCCAGTCTGGTTGGCCCATCTCACAGCTTGTATGGGGCCAATAGCCAGGATCCCCATTTTCTCCTACTCCCCCCCATTTGGTCACCTGCTGGAGTTTCCCTCAGAGTCCATTGGGTTATGGTGGCATGTCCTCATCTGTTATTCATTTGGTGAAATAGCTTTGCCATTCAGTGATCATTTGATACAGTCAACCATTGATAAGATATTAAGGGGAGAATACGTAAATGTGTTCATGCTGCTTTATCGTGAACTGGAAAAGAAGGAGAAGGAGGAGCTGCATGACAAGGAGAAGGAAAAATTGCATCAAAGGAAGGTGGAGTGTAATTTTTCTAATTGGTTCACGTTTTCACTTTAATGTGGGAGTTATAGCAAAGGGCAGCCTACTTGTGAAACTGCCCTGACCCAGTATATGGACATTATTCACAGGGCCTATGTTGATTACGCTGGTCCTGTCTGGATACTGTATGATGAGGCTTTCTGCAGGCAGGCTGCCTTGTATCCCACTATGTGTTGGGATATGTTGCATTCTCAACTGTGGATGCAGCTTATGACACCGGCCCATCCTATCCAGGGAGAATGTACACACAGTGGTCATCTCATAGAGAAATCAGGTGGCCCTTCTGCGCTACATCCCCAAAAAAGAACAACCACAAAAGCTCATCTGTTGTGAGTTTAGTTTCCAGGGTGTTTGCAACTGCAAGGCTCTGTGTGTAAAGGCCCTAATTCCTTTCAGAATTGTACCAAGGGTTGAGCCCAGTCCAGCTCCAATCAAGATG
>CM034703.1:294885820-294906789 GCA_020142125.1 Phrynosoma platyrhinos
AACTCCCCCACCACCCTAAACAGCTCTGCCGGGCGAGACTCTGCAGATTTGATACGTGCAGTACAGAAAGATCTCTGTGCTGCACGTATAGCCTCCCTATAGGAGTCAAGATGACTCCTAAGGCGAGTTCTGTCGGATAGGAGACGAGATTTGCGCCACTCGCGCTCTAGTCATTGTCCAACCCGCTTCATCCGTCTGAGATCTTCTGAATACCAAGGTTTGCGGTTCGGAGCGGGTCGGAAAGGACGCTTAGGAGCGATTGTGTCGATAGCCCTGGTGAGGTCGATGTTCCAAGTATTCACCAAGGCTTCGACAGAATCACCGACGTTGCCAACCATTAAACCCTCTAAGGCTTTCTGGAACCTGATAGGTTCCATTAGTCTTCGAGGGAGGACCAATCTAATAGGTCCACCACCCCCGGGGGGATAGGATATAGCCTTGAGTTCCACCCTGATCAGGAACTCAGTTCCACCCTGATCAGGAATGTTTCTTTTATTTTGTAGTTAATATGCCTTTCTTAGTTTATTAACTTCTAGCTTAATTTCATTTAGTCATATGTTTTGTTAGCATTTTTAAATCTTGAAATGAATCTTAAAACATCAAATCAGTCAGCAATAATGTAGAAGGCTGTCTGCAACCCTATAACACTTTCCTAGAAGTAAGTTCCACTGGATACTGTGGGCTTACTTTTGAGTAACTATACATAGCTTTGCATTCCAGCCAGTTACAAGGATATTGTGAGACTATTGTGGAAGATCAGAACAAAGGCAGATCAGGTCTTGTCACAAAATCATTTTTTTTTTATTTCTATAAAATGAAACAGACATCTTTCTGATTTCACCATTGCTTTCATGAAGGCACTTGAAAGGATAGGAATTTACCAGATGACATAATTAATAGGCTGTAGAACAACTGCTAAATTAAACATTTGAGAATATTGTCTGAACCTAATTACATAATTTAGTGAACATATAAATGAAGGTAATCTCTTGAAAGGAAAATTCATCCTCTTGCATGTATTTTTTTTAATCTCTCTTTTCACATACAATGGTTTGTGGCAGTAAGGTCAACATAGTTTAGCAATTTGCTAGCGCCTGTCAAGCAGATACATTAGTGAACCTTGATCTGTGTGAAATATAAATTGAGAGAAAATTGTCTCATGTTCTACATTATAATGAGAAAAGGGCCTGAATCTCTCATTTTGTTTGATGCTGATAGTGGTCTAGTATTTCCTTTCTGCCCATACTGATTTTTACTGTCAGTTTAACATTTTCTGTATGAATAACCCAACTACCAACACTGGACATGCTTTATCAATTTTAAATAGTATGATATTAGTCTTCTAAAATGCCAGATTATCTAAGCCAGTATTTTCTTTATAATTGTGAACAATTGATTAAAAATATCTGTATAACTGCTTAATGGCTTGATTGCAGATTTAAAACTGAGATCTGATTAATTAGAAATGATCACGTGGGATCTTACATTGCTTCTATAGCTATCTTACTTTTCCTTCTTTCTTTTCTCCAGCAATTGTGGGGGGACAAAATGAGGACATTGCTCTTCTCAATAAGAAGTCTGCCATTCAAATAATTTTTTTCAGTCTCCAGATTTCTAGACTTTAACTTAAAACTTTAGTTTAGAAATTTAGAAATACCATTAATGGCAAAGGTACCAAAAGACTGTAAACATAAAACATATGAGTTCCAAGTGTGAACAATTTTCAGTGTTTCATTCTCTACAAAACTAGAATTTTGAGGTCTGAAGGAAAATTTCATTAGAGAGAAGTCCTATTTGGAAAGGTAATAGTCACATCCCCTTCCCTATAGCTATACCTCTGCCCTCAGATCTATGTTATACCCAACTGTGGCTGAGGATTCTATTGTTTCAACTAAATTTAACACCATGAGTTACTGCTCATGTTATTGGGTATAGGCAGAAGTGGAATAATGTAGAGGAAAAATTGATACAACCCCTTCCCTAATCCTGATGAGACAGCAGTGGAAAAAGCCTGCCCTAGAGTATTTTCCTATATTCTAATCCTCATTCAATTTTCCAGATGTCATATTTAATATTGACAAAAATGGTAACACTTGATAGCTCCATGGACTTTACACAAAACAAAAATCTATGGAAGGAAAATAATTAGAAATGATCAGACTGACTATACTCAGTTGCTCATGGAAATTAGATAGGATAGGGATTGGAAAAGATGAATAAACATATGGATGTCTTTTTGGTGGCATCAGTAGAAAACATTAGGACTAGTGTGAAGCTGAGTGCAAAGCAGAGGACACCTCACCATTATTTCAGACTTCCACTTTTGCACCCATAATATTGTGGTGGAAGTTATCATATATAGTACTATCCTCCAATGGAAGAAGTGCAATTGATAGAGGAACGACTATTCATTTTAGCAGATATGTGTGAACATGATAAACTAACAGCTACACTGAATAATAAGAATATGAATTTTATTGATAAAGAATGGAACCCTGTTATAGAATTTTGTAAGAGGAGATGGGAGAATTAGAGTAATGGAAAAAGATAAATTATTAAGAGTGGAGCTTAATGGGTAAAATACTTTTTGAGAATACGAAATGATACAATGACCAGAAGTCAAGAATATTGAGCTAAACAAGTGTTTAATGCAATCAGATGAAATAGAATTTTGGAGTTAATACTATATGTTTTAGGTTGTCTGTATATTGTCAAGATATGAGATGGAACAATGAAAACTTGGTTTGTAAAACATCAGAATGCCTCACTATTGAAAACTCCTTGAGCAGCTAAATTCTCTATACCTTACACTGGCAATAGCAAACCTCATCTGAGGAACAAATCTTGCCAAGAAAACTCCATGATAGGTTCACTATAGAATCATCATAACTTGAAAATTACCTGAAGGCACACAACACAGACACACACATACACCTTACACCTATGTTACTGAGATATTGCAGCCTGCTTGGTTATGAACTTATCATTGTCATACAAAATTGCCCCCAAAAACCATGCAGAGGAAGTACATGAGGATTTTATTGTCACAACTATATTAAACACTATGAGATTCCTAAAGGCTCTGAGGTCCCTCTGTATGGCTTAGCAAGCCTTTATCACATAAATTCCCTTCATCAGCTCAGCCTTTCTTTTGAATGTCTATTGACAATATGATGGCTCTTATTGTCAGTGAGACTGGGGTGATTATCTCATTGGGAATTTATGATCAGAAGCTTCTTGTAATTAAGGTTGCCATCTTCCTCAATGGAGAACAATCAGGAAGGGGAAACTTTTACTTCACTTTTTCTGGATCATGTAAATTTAGCTGTTCTAGTGTGTTCTTTGTGGGGGTTTTTTGACATTATTCTAAAACTGTCCATTCTGCTTTTGTGCTGCATCCACACTGCATAAATAAACCAGTTCAACCCCACTTTAACTGTCATGGCTCAATGTCATGGAATTCTGGGAACTGTAGTTTGTGAGACATTTAGCCTTTTCTGTCAAAGAGCTCTGGTATCACAACAAACTGCATTTCCATGGTATTGAGCTATGGCAATTAAAGTGGTGTCAACCTGGATTATTTCTGCAGTGTGGATGCCACCTTGATATAGTCAACGCTGTGCCAGTGTTGCATCTGTGTTTCCAAATATTGCCCTACAGTATGCCCCCCATTCATTACCTCTATAATTTTCTGCTTTCCTACTTTTAAAAAATTATTAGGGAATAAACTGGATAGTACACAATTGAAGGTAGTTGAACTAACCATTTCTTCCTTTCTGTTCCTATTTGATAACATAAAGTATGTAGCATTTATGTTTAAGCTCTGATAATATTCATGAGCTCTTTTTTTTTCTTGTATTGTTTCA
Organism: Phrynosoma platyrhinos; assembly: GCA_020142125.1. Taxonomy (NCBI): domain Eukaryota; kingdom Metazoa; phylum Chordata; class Lepidosauria; order Squamata; family Phrynosomatidae; genus Phrynosoma; species Phrynosoma platyrhinos. The sequence goes on from CM034703.1 coordinate 294,889,687, forward strand.
TTTAGCATGTAATTTAGCATGTCTTCCAAGCATCTGCCAATGGTTCTAGTATTCCTGAGCTTGTCAGGTGGATATAGATTTTTGTACATGTCTGAGGACACACAATAGCAATACTGCATCAAAATTTAAAAGTAACTGTGGAGAACATTCCAGCTAAAAATTATTTTTAAGGCCAAACATAAGATTGTTAAATGAAAAAGAAAACAACAATACTATGCATCCATGAAATTTTTTTTAGCAGAAAATGTCTGTCGACCTTGGTAGTTCAGCATAGCAGAGAGCAGTATCCTATTGAGCAATAGATACAAGGAAGGTGTGAACTGTGTTCTGTGTTTCACCTTGGTAGGGTATTAACTCTAAAACCTTAGATACAACAATTTAAATGATAATAGCAACCTTTAAAAGAGTCACTCATCTGGAACAAAGGCACTTTAAAGGAGGACTGCATTTTTACTTTTCTTTTTATCCACTCACCCCACCCTACTTTTTTTCAGTGTTCATAGGAAATGTGATTTTCCTTATATTTGCACACAGGCCTTTTTTTTTTTCAGTGACTCATCACAATTCCCATTTGCTTCTTTAAAAACCAATCAATATGGCTATGGGAAGTACCATGTAAAAAGCAAATTCCCAGCAGGAAATTTATCCAGAGAATTTCATGATGTAGTGAGGAGAGCTAGTCTACATGTAAGCGTACTATGGAAATGGTGCACATTTTTTTCACATTTACATTGATGGTTAATTATCTTCACTTTCCTGCCTAAATGCACATCTATTCACATCTATCTACCCTCTCTCTGCTGAAAATGTGCAGTCATCCAATGCATTCAAAGCAGATGAAAGGTCACACATGTGATAATGCATATTTCTGCAGATTCCAGTGGATACTCCAGTAAAAACTGCAGATATTTTTTTCCATTGATGTGTGTGTGTGAGAGAGAGAGAGAGAGAAAGAGAGAGAGAGTGGTGAGGGAATGGATGCAAAAAACCAGAACACCTGCAAATTGTGTGTGTCCAGGTCACATTCTATTCAACTGTTATGGGGAGTGTTTTAAGCATGTAGTCTAGCCCTAAAACATGAATTTTCTAAGTCCCATTTGAGCATTCTCACACTACACCACACTGGTCCTAGGTTTAACCATACTAAACTGTTAGAAGTATAACAAATGTAGTCCTAAAGCATGTTGTTATGAGTTGTTAATCATGATTAGAGTAACCCCATTGAATTGACTAGATTCAAGTGTGTTTTTTGTTGTGTGCCTTCAATTTGTTTCCAACTTATGGCAACTCATGTGAACCTATCATGGGGTTTTCTTGGCAAGATTTGTTCAGAAGAGGTTTGCCATTGGCTTCTCCTGAGGCTGAGAGCATTTGGTTTTCCTAAGGTCACCCAGTGAGTTTCCATGGCTGAGCTGTGAATCAAAATCTGGTCTCCCGAGTTGTAGTCCAACACTCAAACCCACTACACCACATTAGCTCCTATTCACCTATGCGTTGACTCACTGTTCAATAATTAATTTATACCATAGGTCTATATTAAATGGGACTAAACAACAGCATGGAGCTGTAGGGTTTTGAGGGTTTTTTTTTTAAAAAAAATATAACTGCCCACACATATATTTTGTTTTGACCACAGAAATATGTTGCATTTCTTCTCATCTATACTTAGGAATACACACTTCAATTTAAATGCAGCATTCAATGGACAGCATCCTGTTAATCACATAAATTCTTAAGTCTTAACATATGCTTGCATATGTCCTCTCTCTTTTTTGGGCCATTGCAGAGGTTGGGACTCACTTCCCCCATTAGTTATGTCCCAACTCTCCCAGGACTTACAGTTTTGCTGTGATAGCAATATTCCAAGGCTTTTTTTGGTGCCAGTGGAGAGTGGAGTGGAGCTGGAAAAGTGTCATAGCCAGACCCATGACATCATCAACTGAGATCTTCAGAGGACCCTGATGCATCATGGTAGATGATATCATTGGTCTGTTTCTGGTTGCGGGGAAATAGCTAGATCCTCCTCCAATACCTCCCCCCTCCACAAACACACTTTCCATTAGCCATTGAATGGAATACAGCAGCTAAACAATGAGCCTTGGGGGTAGAGTGAGATGAGAAATGTAATGGACTTCTGCCTGTAGAAGTTTTACACTGTGCTCTGCTATACAGAATCTTGTCCTATGTGAGGAAACAGGCTATATGTAGGCAGATTTACATTGATCAAGTGCAACAGCTTGCTTTAAGGAAACAAAGACCACACTAAATAATGAGCTAAAATGACTCTAAAGACAGTCTTTCTTGTATATCAATTTGTGTTGGCAGAAGAAAGCAGCATTGTGGTGTTAATTCACACCTATGCACACATGTTTTGTTCTATGAATTAAATGCATATAGGTTGAGAAGACAGTTGTGTGATGTTGCTACTTAAACTATGTACATTTATTCCCCTTTGCAAGAATATTTGAAAAGAGCTATGCTGAACAATATATATCATTCCATTGCATTCTTTTTTCCTGGTCCATGGCACAGCTTCTGCTGTGGTTGTTGTTTCAGTAATAGTTGCTTGATAAAAGTGTGGGATGTAGCATACACACAACCATTCCCTCCTTCCTTGAAAATGTCATCAAAAACTATTTTTCTCAGGGTTTCAGTTCATGGGTGGGTGTATACGGAAGCACCTACTTGAAGCAGGGCTGGTTTGTGTCTTGTCCCGAGAAATAGTAGCCCGTTTATCTTCATTAAATCTTGGGAAGTAGAAAACAAACTCTCACCAATGTTCCCTAAATGCTTCAACATAATGCTATGTCATAACATTGCAATGTTGCTATTTGTTCCATCTGAAAATAGGGGAGGATTGTTGGGGTACTTTGAGGACATCAGTCTCCCTCACCCATTTCTTTTTGAGACCTGACCTACCTTATCATATGGTTCAGCAGCTCCTTATAATGTGGCCAATAAATTTCCCCCAATTTTTCTTCATTTTAGAAATGTGAAAAGCCTTGAAACTACTCATTATAGCCATGACTCTCTCAGCCCACTGTATTTCTTTGAATGTCTGTGGCAACATTTTATCATGATGTATCTTTGTTGCCATAGAGGCTTCAGGAATCACAAAGAGGTTGAGAGAGACATTTTCAGGTGCATAAAATGCATAAGGGTGGGGATATCAGCCACCTCCTGAACTAAAAAAAAGAAGGTGATATCCAGTTCAGGGGGACATTATGCCACTATGAGCTCTGATCTAGTAACCGACACCTCTATTCAAACCAACACTCTCAGAACAGTTGTGTCTCATGCCACATCACCTAATTGGATCATGGAGAAAGCTTCATCTGCAATAAGTATCACCTGTTAGTTCTGCCTCAATACCTTTTCTAAGCTGACTTCCTGAGCCTTGAATGAGTGTGTGGGTGTATGTGAATTGCTGTGTGATTTTCCCCTTTAATAAATAGTACTTTAATTGGAGAATTCTGTCTCTGCATCAATTCTTAGATCCCCCAACTCTTGGTATACATGTGGGAGACAGTCTTGCAGGGTCTTTGTAGCCAACCCTCTGTTGATTTGAGCTAAATAAAATTCTCCATACTAGACTCTTGGCTACAAGGGTCTATTTTGTCATTTGCCCAAGGCAGCAAAATACAGTTTTTAACTTGTGCTTCAGCCCAAGTATTCTGGAACAGCTCCATGCTGCTGCTAAGTCCCATTTAGAATAAGAACACTATCGCATTAGGTTATAAACCATTTTACCTGAGCTGGCTTAAAATTAGAAGTATTAGGCACCCTGAGAGTATCAGATGCATTTAGCCACCAAGATCGCCACCCAGATACAGCCCATCTCCATCACTCCTCAGAGGCGTGCTCCAGTGGCCATTTTTTCAAGCTGGAAAACTCCCAGCTTCAAAAAGAGGTGTGAGGTGTGCCCCTTGGGCGGCAATGGAGCCTCGCTGCACCTGGGCAGCATTTTGGGTGGCTAAAGGCATCTGATACTATCAGGATGCCACCCGCTTCTCATTTTAAGCCAGCTGAGGTAAGTGGGTTTATAACCTAATGTGATAATCTTCTAACATACCCCAGTTTCTGAGGTGAGATTTCACTTGTCACACCTATTCTAATGGCTTGGTGAAAGTGGGCAAAGATAAAACAAAGCAGAGCTGAAACAGGGTTTGAGAAGGGGGTTGGACTGTATGATCTGCCGAGTCCTTCCATTTTCTTTCCAGATTTTAGCATTTGCTAGATTTTGTTTCTTGTTATTGAAGTCCTCAACACAAAAGGTAGAATAGATATTTTCAGTGGATTATTTTTTTAAAAAAAAGTACTATGCATTTTGAACTTTCAGCTAGAAAGACCATTGCTGGCACATTGCAAATTATTTCAAACTGTCTCTCTGCCTTCTACCTTTAAAAAAAAAATTAGTAACAGCAGGGAGGCTTAAGGCCAAGATATTCAGTTTCATTAGCAGAAACTGCCATCTCTTGGATTCACATACATTACTATTGAGGGAAGGCAACTGTAACATTACCTATATGGGGCAATGAAGACCTCTGGTGGCAATCTGGGTTCATTTATAATTTTACTCTCCAAGGTCCTAATTCTACAGCAAGAGCTCAATATTGCAATAATACATTCAGAGTGGGCTGGAGGAAAATTCAATATAAACTTCCACCTTTCGTTTTAATAGTATTTTCATTCCACAGGAAGCTTCAACAAATAGGTAGAGAGGGCACAAGGTGACCATGTGGAAATTAAGCTTAGAGTAACAAGCAAAGTGAGAAACGCATTTACTTCAGCTGTTGGCAAGTGTGTTTTGTTGCTGATGCTGGTTATGCCTCCTGAACAGCTGAAGTTTAACTTCTGTGTGCAAGTTAATTGAGCCATATGCTAATGGAGTTGTGTTTGTTTTCCTTACCTGAAGATGTGACCCCTTTCTTCATGATGAGAATAAGCCCTCCAATTCTCATCTCATTGAAACAGTCAGACTGTCCTTCAGGTCTGGTGTTTTATCTCAAAGGATTACTGTGCTATAACAAGCTCAGACTTAAAATATCTCTCTAAACTGTATAGATGCCACTACTTTGAAATCACAAAGTGCTTGACTATTTTCATTTACAATTACTCTGAGATATCACAGGTACCCTGTTCTCACAGGTAACATCTATCCTCCTAAATAACTGTACTATGTCTCTCTTCCATAGTGCTTACCAAATTATTGTTTTTCTTATGCTAAAGACACAGTTCTGAGGCAGCCTTTATCAGAATGCCCTGTGGTGGCCCCTTTCCTGTCAGGTTCATTCCCCACAAGCCCTAAATGATATTTGGTACATGGAGAAGGGAGTACCTTTCTTGAGAACACTGGATGCCTTGAGGTTGCCAGGCAAATTTCCCACTGTTGGTGTATCCACACTGCAGAAATAAAGCAGTCTGACATGACTTTAACTGCCATGATGCTGTCCTACAGAAGTTGCTCGAGACCACTAGAGATATCCCTCATACCGTGGTCTCCCTCTCTGCTTTCCCCACTTTCTCCCACTCATCCTTCTAGTGTGTGTGTGTGTGCCTTATTTGGATGTTTGCTTATTGTGTTAATAAATTTGTTAGACTTTAATTGGAGTTTGGTCCTTCTCAGCGTCATCCCCTGCTAGATTCCTTAGGACTCTGGTATACGCCTGGTTAGATCCTGTGAAGCTGTGTTGGGGCTTCACTCTCACACATTTGAGCTAATTATAAATTCCCCTAGTAGACTTGATTCCCAACAATTGGCTGATATCTACCATGATCAACTGAAGCTGTGTTGTCTGAAGTGAGAAACATGTGGTCTAATCCATATATCTTCTATATTGGTAAAATAATAAATATTGCTTCATGATGACATTTTGAAAGCTTTCAAACACAAAACCTAATATAAATATACATTGAATCCTGTACCGAAGGCCCCCAAAATACCCACACTGCCTAGCTGTTACAATTTTCTACCAGAAAAAAAAAGTTGGGGAATTTTGAATGGGAACTCCACCATGCACTTGAAATAGAAAACTCCATTCTAATATACAGTACTCTCATCTCTAATTTCCACATCTACAAAATTCTGTCATCTAATACTTACCTCATTCAAATGTGTTCATAATGGGGATTTATGGGCCTTTACAGACTGCCAGAAATAATGTAGCTTGAGACCACTTTAACTGCCCTGGCTCAGTGCTAGGGAATCATGGCAAGATGAACCTAATGATATGATCAAGCCACCATAAGAAATGGCTGAAAGATGTTTTGAGGCCTAGAAAATCATCCTACCATAGCTCAGTTACAGATGGCCTCAGCATGTAAATAAATTCTTCTTAACCTTTACAGACTGCCAGAAATAATGCAGCTTGGGACCACTTTAATTGTCCTGGCTCAATGTTAGGGAATAATGGGAACTGTAGTTTTTTTATGAGACATTGAGCCTTCTCTGTCAGAGAGCTCTGGTGCCACAATAAACTACAGTTCCCATGATTCCCTAGCACCGAGCCAGGGCAGTTAAAATGGACTCAAGCTGGATTATTTCTGGCAGTCTGTAAAGGCCCTAAATCTTCATTTATTTCCTTCATACAAGAATGAAGAATTTCAAAAATCTACTTATTGGATGAGATTACAAGAGTTTTTGCACAAGTTTTCAGCATTTTTTAAAACATTTTGGGAATTTTTTTGGCAACATTTTCTTTGTACAAATAAACAAAAAAAAATTTAAAAAGTTTTCTACACAGAAACATTATTTTCTGTGAAAATTACATTTTCACCAAAAGATTTAAAAATAAAATCTTGAAATGTGAAGCATCACATGACAGTTGACTAGCTATTTGACAGTGGGGTCTGAAAAATGAGTACAGTGGACCCTTAGTGTCTGCTGGCATTTGGTTGCAGGACCACCCATGATACCAATATTCATGGATGTTCAAGTCCCATTATATACAATGACATAGTAAAAGGATGTCCCTTATATATATAAAAATGGCAAAATCAAAGTTGCTTTTTGAAATTTATGTTTCTGGAGGGGGGTATTTTCAAGCCAAGGATGGTGGAATACATGGATATAATCTGTGGATATGGAAGGGTGACTTAATTTTTTTACAACCCTAATGTTTTACATAGGGGAATGAGGCCTTACATACAGGAATGAAGGCAACTGAGTTTCTAATCTAAATTTCTGAAAGCCTCATTTCTAACAATCAAAGCTTGTAGAATCAAAGTATACTCAAAAAATAGAGACTATTGGATTTCAGAAAAACTGAGGTAGAAACAGAAGAAGCAAAAGATGAAAGTGCTCTGCAAAAGATAAGATGAGATATATCGTTGGACCACTTGTTAGTTACTGGTATATTACCTATGGTTGGAATTCATGCAAACTAGATGGACCTGAATTACGTCCAAGGAAGTATATCTTATGTTCTTGAGCAAAACTACATTCTCAGGATGACTTGAAACAGATTCTTCATGACTTTGAATACATGTTAATGTGCCCTTATGCACTCTTGACTTTTAAATTTGAAATACACATCACAGAACTCCAGGAAATGTTCTTAAGAAAAGATTATATAGATCAAAGTCAGCTTACCACTGAATTATGGCATAAACACATTGAAACTTTGAATCATCCAGTCATACACCACCTGCTGTAGCATGAGTGTTCAAACTGAAAGAGAAACTATTTTTTTTCTCATGTGAACTTGGGATGAAATTATCTTTTGGACTGTAATTCTATGAATGCTTAGTAGGGAAGATGTCTCACTTAAGTCAATTCCTTGTGCTCTGGTGAGCAAAAAACATACATATGACTTCACTGTTGAACTATTTTCTTCATTGTATAAATATATCATAAAGAGAAGGAACTAGAAACATCCAACAAAACTGATGTAAAAGAGAGAATGAGCCTCAGGTTGTATGAAATAATCTTTTATATGTCCTGAGACTCACTACTTTATCATGATGCCTGTTCTCACCAAGATCACATTGATGAAAGGAAGTGGATACATATTGGATTGGCAGCACTTCTTACCTCATGTCCTTTCCTCAGTGTGATGAGGCTGTTTCTGGTCCTGCACTATCCTTTGCCCTCATGCTTAACCCCACTTCCTTGTCCTATGGCCTACTCAGTATACCTTTCATTGTTTGTGTGTGTTTCATTGTTTTTTAATGCAGTTCTGGAGTTGTACTAATGCAATTTAACAAAAGATATTAAAAGAAAAACACACACACACACATACACACACACCGGATGCTCTGGAATAGTGAAGAGCAGGGGGAGAGATGAGAGGGGAAGATATTGATACTATGTGATCATGCAATCCCGGAACTGCCACAGAATAATTTACCACATCTGTGGACTACTACTATTCCAGCACAATTAGGAGTTTATTGATCAGTTTTTCCTGTCAGTGGTAAGGTGTGGGCTAACCATGATTGGAAGGTAAGGCAGTGATAAGAGGAAGATGTATTGTGTGGTAGGTATAACCAAAGGAGCTGCCTTGAATTCCATTTTGGGAGACAGGTGAGATATAAATCCAATAAATAAATAAATATCAAGATTTTATGGCCATTTAAAAGCCATGTAAGATAAAGTCCTCAGTGTCTTTTTTTTTTTTTTGCATCCTATATTATTACTATATCTTACTTACCTACTTAATACCCCACAGGATTCAAAGCAGTTTTGAACTTTGAGTTATTGTTGAATGCATTTCATCTATATAAATATATAAGCATATACACAGGTTTACTTGATATACAGGCCTGGCATCAGGTTTGTGGGATGCAGGTCAAATGCTGTCTGGGACAATCCCCTCCAGTGCATCCTAGCTGAGTCTCTGCAAGGCAAACTAGCCCATTGTCTCTTCCAGGTGATCCAACCAGCTACAGATTTTCATAAAAGTTGCATAGGGCAACTAGAACACATAGCCACAAGTGTATAAATAATTACATTAATTTTTTAAAAAATACAGTACATCATACTATAGTAGGGAAGACTGTGACAAGGGTCCAAAACACACTGCAGAAATAATCCAGCTTGAGACCACTTTAACTGCCCTGGCTCAATGCTAGGGAATCCTGGAAAATGTAGTTTGATGTGGCACCAGTATTCTCTGCCAGAGAAGGCTCAATGTCACACAAAACTAATTCTCAGAATTCCCTAGTATTGAGCCAGGGCAATGAAAATGGTCTCAAACTGAATTATTTCTGCAGTGTGTTTTAGACCAAGGTAACTTTGTGTGTGCTTAGCTTGCAGTTGAGAGCTCCAAGGTGCCTGCTTTCCTTTCATATAGCATTGGACTGCATACCCTCCAATGGCCTCAATTTGGCAGGGACAGTCCTGATTAATCCTGTGTTGTCTCACTTTATCAGCTGATTTTAAAATGTTCCAGTTTCTCTCTTCTCCTCCCACTTTCCCCTTTAAATCAGTTGTTGAAAACTGAGTTTAAAGTACAGAAATAGTTTGCACTTAATTAATTCAGCAGCAGGGAGAGGAGAGTGGGTGAAATTTTGCCCTTCCCAATAGGTTCAGGCAAAAGCAAATTACTGCACCTCTTCTGGCTTGTGTATTATTTCTCATTAATAACTTTTGCCATCTTACCAAAACTCTGATGTTGCTTGGCAACACACATCCTGGTTTTCATATGTGAAATGGAATGTATGGGGCTAGACAACTATTCTCATGAGGGAGTGCACTTTCAGCTACAGAACAGTTATCTATAAAGTACAGCACATGTCCCTCACTCCCCATCCACTCTTCCCAAATCTACCAGCTATTCTAACCCTGACCCTTATGCTTCCCAGCAGTTTTGGACAAGTTTCGATACCTGAATAGGAAAACAGCCCTCCCCACCAAAAAAAAAAAAAAATACTGTGTGGCCAGACAAGGAGTAGACAGAAAGTGATTTTAGCTTGCTATAATTCAGAGGCAGGCAACCTTTCCCCTTTAAGGGCCGAGGGACTTCAGCTCCCAGAATCCCAGGAGCTATTGGCCAACATGGGACTATTACCCAACATGGCTGAGGCTTCTGGGAGTTGAAGTCCCTCAGCCCTTAAAGGGGAAAGGTTGCCTACCCCTGCTATAATCTTTCAGCCTGGCATGGTTCTTTTTAGCACATGGCTCTTGTTAAATAAAACAAAACCAAAATTGTGCTTCCTCATAGAGGATTTTGGTTGGGCTGGGCCGTCACTTGGGAATCCATGCTAGTGCAGACATGCCAAGTGATTACAGCAGTCACCACAATCTTTTGTCTCCCCCCCCCCCAATTCTTTTGCCTCCAAGCCTTAACTCTTATTTGCCATTAGTAGTTTAAGTTGAGGGTAGGCCTCACGGCATATGATAGGATGAAAATGATGAAAACGAAGAACTAGTGATACATAATAATTCATGTAACAGATGATGCAGTAGGGGAAAAGCAGCACAGAATAGGTAAAGAGGTAGTACAGGAATACCTGGCTACTCTAAAGGAATTCAAGTCTCCAGGGTCAAATGAACTTCATCCAAGGGTTTACTGGCAGAAATAATCTCAGAATCACTGGCAATAATCACTGACAATTCCTAGAGAACAGGAGACGTCCCAGCAGACTGGATGAGGGCAAATATTGTTCCCATCTTCAAAAAGGGGGAAAAAAAGGTCCAGACAATTACCACACAGTCAGCCTGGCATCAATAGCAGGGAATATTCTAGAGTAGATCATTCATTTCTGCTGCTCCAGAAACTAGTAATGAATTCAATATACAGGAAAAGAGATTCCATGTAAACATTAGGAAAAACTCCTTATGGTGAGAGCTGTTCAACATCAGTAAACATTGCTTCCAAGTGTAGTGGAGTCTCCTTCATTGGAGATTTTTAAACAGAGGCTGGATGGTCATCTGTCAGAAGTGCTTTGTGTATTCCTGCACAGCACAGGGGCTGGACTGGATGGCCCTCTTCCAACTCTATGATTCTAAGTATATGTGGGGGGATAATAGTGACCTCCATTTTGATAAGTCTTACAGAGTCAGTGGCCCTAAACAGCTAACCATGTATCATGCTAATTCCAAGCCTGCTTGTCCTCCATATACAGAATGTGACATGTTAATGTTTCCAACCCTTCAACAGTGATTCCTCTTTGGCAATCCATAAGGATGTTTTACATTTGAAACCTGTATGTTGTTGTTGTTATTGTAACCATCATCAAAGTGACCTCGATTCATGGCAACCCTGTAAATGAGACACTTCCAAGCCCCCCTATCCTCCGCTGCTCTGCGCAGGTATTGCAGGCTGAGGACCATGACGTCTCTGATTGAGTCTAACCTTCTAGTGTGAAATCTTCTTCTCTTTTTACTGTCCTATCTTCATTGCCTTTTCTAATGAGTGTAATGATGTGGCCAAAGTACAACAGCCTCAATTTAATCATCTCTGTTTCTAGGGAGAGTTCAGGCACGATCTGTTCTAGGATTTATTTGTTTGTCTTTTTGACCATCCACAGAATCCTTAGCACTCTTTTCTAACATCACATTCAGATGAGTTGAATTTCTTTCTGTAGGATTTCTTCATTGTCCAGTTCTCACATTCATATATTGAGATGGGAAATACAATGGTTTGAGTAATTCTAACTTTAGTATTCAGAGTTATATCTTTGTACTTTGGGATCTTGTCTAGCTCTTTAATAGCTACCCTTCCAAATCCCAGTCTTCTTCTGATTTCTTGACTGTAGTATCCATTCTGATCAATGTTTGATCCATGGCTTGGGATCTTTTTGACCATTTCCAGCTTGTCATCACTTAGGATGAATTCACATAGGTTTTTTTATAGTCATTTTTTCTAATTAAATTTTTATTGAGTTTCTACAATAAAACACATAATATCTGTAGAACAACAACAACAACAATTAACTACAAGGGCCAAGATATGTATCTGATGAGTAGTTATTCTGTAGCAGAATCAAAAAATTAGTTCTCAGCAAGAGCCAGAGAATCTGGCTTGTCAAGGTCTAGAGTGTCTGTCCAAAGATCTATCTGTGAAGTTGGAAGCTGGATCCAATGGGATAAAATACATTATCTTATTTTTAACTCAGGTCTATAATTATATTTCTAAGATCTGCTATGTTCACCAACAAACAAATTTCACCATGGAAAGTTACATTCTGAATCTCAAACATTATTCCATAAAAACATAAATTGTTTAAAAAAAAAAAAAACCAGCTCCTGGACTGTGACTATAAGATTTGGCTTTCTAAGAACATAATAGCAATGCCTACAATTAGAAATCATAAATAACAAAAAAGGAATAAGGATTTTATTAAAAGGTCAGTACAGGACAATTCTACCTGACTTGTCATCATATATATAATTTGTAAAACTACAGGCTCATGAAGAACCTAAATGAGTTCATTTGTTTCTTTGTTTTCAAATCAGCAGGAAGAATAAGAGCTAATTCATGTTTACAGTGACTCAGTTTGATTAAAAAGTCATACCTCACCAACTCTGAAGACACATTTCTGAACATCCCTCTTTCTATTCAATTAATTCCAAGTGATATTTGCCCAGAAAATGTAGAGCATGTTTAACTGCAATAGAGATAATGCTAAAGCAAGCAATCTTCATTTAAAACTCAGCCTTACTTCTGTCAGCATTCTTGCAAAAACATTACACCTTGGGTTCCTCATTAATATTGTTCTATATTAGCCTAATGTAGAACTAAGTAATGTGTCATGAATCCAAAATGAGCATGCAAACATCAAGCACTTTATGTTAGGCAGATTTTGAATGACCTTCTCCACTTTCTTTGCTAAAAGGAAGTACTTTCCAGTGTGGCTGGGTTAGATATCATTATAATTTCCTTCTCTAGAGTATAAGATTTTGTGAAATATGATTTGAAAAATAAATTTGAATACATTTATAAATAAATAAAATTGATCATAGCTTTATTTAAGACATATTCTTGTTGCATTTTCTGTTGATTTGTTTTTATAACTTCTGACATGGGAAGGCAAATAAAGAAGAGACACTGTGCACATTCTGATCTGTTTTTGTGCTCCTGACCCTAAATACCATCTACTGATCTGACATAGCTAAGTCTCTCAATTCCAAAGCTCTGTCAGCATGTTCCTTTTTAATGATGCAAATAACTTGCAAGGTCCCAAATAATGCTGTCAAGGATGAAGCCTGGAAAAGAACAGCCTAATAGTTTGGCACAAGTCACCACCCACATATCTCCCACCCCCACCCCCAAGGACTTCAATTGATTGTGCTTCCATCTCTTGGACACATGGTGCTTCTCCTAGGTCCACTGCTCAAAAGCCTTGTGAACCTAAAGTTGGCCATGCTGTCCCAATGTCCCTTAGCATTTCAGGTGAAGGCCAAGGCTGCATACTGAATAATTTAAAGCTCATTTTATGATGTGTCAATTATTTTTAGAGGCCCCATAATGAAATGCCTATACTTCATAAGCAATGGATACTCAGAATCCTTGGTGACACTCAACATCCATACCCCTTTGGTAGGGGGACTACACTGCACTTAATTGTTATTACAGTGAAGCAATCAGCACTTTGGTATTGAAGTGTAAAGACTTGGAAATAATTTAATATATATATATTTTAAAAACCTTTAAGTCATTAACAGTGTGCCTACTGCAGAATGACTGTCAGCAAGAATTACTGCAGAGTACTCTGGTGATCCTCAGAGAATATGTACATGTGCCATTGTTTTAGATGAGGTGTCAACAAAAAAAAACCATATCATGTAACACTCAGCCCTGCTTAAGAATGTGCAACTGAAACACCCTACCTCCTTTTTCTTCATTACTCTCTATTTAATTTTAGAGTGTAGAATAATAATAATAATAATAATAATAATAATAATAATAATAATAATAATTTATACCCCACCCCTCTGTCAAGAATCCTTGACTTTCCCATTTCTACTTTAAATTATCATGGACAACGATGGTACTGTAAAATTAAGATGCAGTGGTGAAGTAAGTATTAATAAATATGTCTGCAGCAATGACTTATCAGTCATGCTCCAGTTATACCTCAGTTCCATCACTTATATTATCTTAAATCCTGCTAGAGAGATCTGCCCCATGACAAACTAGAAAGGAGAATGGGCAATGGAAGTTGGGAAAGGTAAGTGCTGAATCCACCACCCTCCCTTCCATGATCCACACTCCTTAAGGGTTTAGCCAGGTATGTACAGAGTCCAAAGATGTCAATTTTCCAGAAAGCTCTGTGCAGCAAGTGGAACATGGTGGGGCAGGCAGAGTTTATAATGCCTCTAACTCTGCCCCCCACAAATAGTGTTCCAGGGCTCCAAATACTTGGCACAGAGGCTTCCACTCTCTCTCCATGGAGGCCAGCAAAGATGACCCCGTCTCTGCAGCATTGTGTGGCATGTGGGTCCAGGAACCCATTTATTTGGCTTTTATGTCTGGATGATAGGGTGTGCTTAAGTGAACTGGGCCCATAAGATTTTATTAACTGCTCTGAATACAGATTCTAAAATTAATCAGTAGTCAATGTCTTACATATTCTCATAAAGAAACTGGAAGTGTCTTGGTTATTGATGGATGAGTGGATTTTTGAATTTCTGTGAACTTCCTTTAGACTCTCTGTAGAAATGGTTGTTTCGGTTGCAGTTTCATGTGTATTTTAAAAAAAATGGAAAAGATTCGTTGAAGCTTATACTTGTGCATGTTTTTATTATGGATGTTTGAATGGATGCATACACTTTTCATTTTGTTTTGTGTGTCTTCAAGTCATTTCCAATTTACAGTGATCATAACAGGGTTATCTTGGTAATATTTGTCCAGAGAAGGTTTGGCATTGCCTTCCTCTGAGGCTGAGAAAGTTTGACTTGCGCAAGGTCACCCATGGGATTCCATGGCTTAGCAGGGATTCAAACCCTTGTCTCCCAGAATACTCTACCATGCTGGCTCGCTACACCATTCTTTCTTAAATATAGCATGCATTAGAAACGTGCACATCCTGCCACATACATTTTTCTTTCTTTCACATAGAATGATAGAATCATAGAGTTGGAAGAGACCACAAGGGTCATCCAGTCCAATCCCCTGCCATGCAGGAACTCAAAATCAAACCATCCCTGACAGATGGCCATCCAGCCTCTGCTTAAAGACCCCCAAAGAAGGAGACTCCACCACAGTCCAAGGAAGTGTGTTCCACTGTCGAACAGCTCTCACTGGACGTTATCACACGTGGCCCAGAAACTGAAAATAAAGTGGAAATGAGGCATCCCGAAAATAAACGGGAAATAAACCTTGTTTCCGCAAACGTCATTACCTTAATTGCGAATTTACAGTAACTGGATTGAACGTCCACACACAAGAGAAAAAACCCCATAAAAGTAGTAGAAATGAGCTTCTTGCACATGCGCAGATAGAGGAATGCTCGCTGGAACCATGGCAACAGCAGGGAAATGCTCCCCAATGCTCATTTGGCGATCACATTACGGTAAATGCATAATTACCGTAATTACGTATTTGCATTTCCTCCAGACAAGTGAATTACAAAAGATCACATTTCTGTCCACTTTCTGTCCACTTTCTGTCTAGTTTCTGTGTGACGTCATGTGAAAACACGGGGCAGTAATCTAGTTTTGGTCTGGATTTTGTTTGTATTAACCAGCAGATTTGCCCCCGTGTGATAATGTCCACTGTCAGGAAGTTCCTCCTAATGTTGAGATGGAATCTCTTTTCCTGTAGCTTGCATCCATTGCTCTGGGTCCTGTTCTCTAGAGCAGCAGAAAACAACCTAGCACCCTCCTCAATATGACATCCCTTCAAATATTTAAAGGCTATCATATCCCCTCTTAACCATCTCTTCTCCAGGCCAAACATACTCAGTTCCCTAAGTCATTCCTCATAGGGCATGGTTGTCAGTGGATGGTGGATGATGTGTGTTGCAGTTACCATACAGCAGAGTTGACAGGAAAAAGCTGACATCCTTTCCAGCACGCCTCCAGACTTTTCTTCTGGATCTTGATGACACTGCCTGAGCTCTCCAGCAGTCAGGAAACACACCAGTTGTAGTCTAAGAAAACTATCTTTATTCTACAACTACAAATATTTACAGCAGTTGTTTATTTACAAAACAAAAGCTAGCGGCACACCACACAGCGGATTGTGACCAAAACCTTCCAAACTCCCCCCTAATCTCTGCACACATGGACAAAGCATTTTTGTTGTTCCCCCAAGCTACCACCCACTTGGGTGTGTTCATTATAAAGATTGGCTGAGTCCCACATTCCCAGACCTCCAGCCCAACCCATGTTGATGACGTCCTTGTCCATGTGACAAGCAATGCTTATGTAGTGTGTTTTGGTTAGGATGTACCCTTTCCCCAAAACACACTAGTGTTTTCCTTTTCAAGTTCCTTTGTTGTTGTCTGGTGTTACACCTGTTGTTTGTCTGCCCAAAATATGTTTTTCCAAACTCTTCCCACAGGAAAATTGCCCCATACATCTTTTATATTTCTAGTCAGACTGTATGTCCCATCAAGCATTTCTCTGACAATGGTTTCCAGACGTGTCGCCATTTTAGTCACCCTCCTCTGGACACTCTCCAGTTTTTCAACATCTTTTTTGAATTGTGGTGCCCAGAATTGGACACAGTATTCCAGGTGGGGTCTGACCTAAGGAGAATACAGTGGCACTATTACTTCCCTTGATCTAGATACTATACTTCTATTGATGCAGCCTAAACTTTCATTGCCATTTTTAGCTGTGGCATCACACTGTTGACTCATGTTTAACTTTTGGGCTATGAGAACTCCTAGATCTCTTTAACACATAGTCTTGTTAAGCCAGGTGTCCCCCATCTTATATCTATGCATTTCATTTTATTTCTCCCTAAGTGCAGTATCTTACATTTCACTGTGTTGAAATTCATTTGTTAGCTTTGGCCCAGCTTTCTAATCTATTAACGTCATTTTGAATTTTCATCCTGTCTTCTGGGGTATTAGCTATTCCTCCTAATTTGGTGTCATCTGCAAATTTGAGAAACATGTCCTCTATTCTTTCATCCAAATCATCAATAAAGATGTTGAATGGCACTGGGCCCAAGACAGAACCCTGTGGCACCCTACTGGTCACTTCTC
>CM034703.1:294915359-294935943 GCA_020142125.1 Phrynosoma platyrhinos
TCTGCGCTGCGCATAAAGCCTCCCTATAGGAGTCAAGATGCATCCTAAAGCGAGTTCTGTTGGATGAGAGACGAGTCTTTCGCCATTCACACTCCAGCTGTTGTCCGACCTGTTTCATCCTTCTAAGCTCTTCTGTATACCAAGGCTTACGATTTGAAGCTGGCCGGAAAGGACGCTTGGGAGCGATTGTGTCAATCGCCTTGGTGAGATCAATGTTCCAAGTATTAACCAAAGCTTCGACAGAATCACCGGCGTTACCAACCATTAAACCCTCTAAGGCCTTCTGGAAGCCATTTGGATCCATTAGCCTGTGAGGGCTGACCGTTCTAATAGGTCCACCACCTATTAGAGGGTGAACAATAGCCTTTAGTTCTGCCTTGATCAGAAAATGATCCATCCATGACAATGTGGAGGTTTTTTGACCTCCAACCATGGACATACCTGCTCCGTTCTAAAGACCGCATCGAGGGTATGACCAGCACAATGTGTGGGCCCATCAACCAATTGGGATAGGCCCATGTTTGTCATGGTATCCATGACCTCCCAAGCCATGCCAATTAGATCTTGTAAACTGGTTTCGAGTGGGATGTTGAAGTCACCCAGAACCAAAAGTTTGGGCGACTCCAGCAACAACTCAGAAACCAGGGCCGTCAGCTTGGTTACAGAATCTGTTAAGCAACGGGGTGGCCGGTATACCAACAGAATCCCTAGACTAATCCAGCCAACCGGGGGGCGGGGCTACTCAGGTCTTCCTGGCTGCAGGGAGAGAACAGTCCTCCGCAGTCCTCCACAGCTTCAAAGCGCTGCCGCTCGCCGTGAGGGGCTGGGGATGGTGTTGACAAACGGCGTTTTAAAGCCACTGGTGCTCCTCCAGCCAACTGCGGGGGCGGGGCTACTCAGGTCTTCCTGGCTGCAGGGAGAGAACAGTTCTCCGCAGTCCTCCACAGCTTCAAAGCGCCGCCGCTCGCCTTGAGGGGCCGGGAAGGGTGTTGACAAGCGGTGTTTTAAAGCCGCTGGTGCTCCTCCAGCCAACCACAGGGGTGGGGCTACTCAGTTCTTCCTGGCTGCAGGGAGAGAACAGTCCTCTGCAGTCCTCCATAGCTTCAAAGCACCTGCACTGTGTTCTTGGAACATAATGGGTACATGATGGGAACGGAATAGAATTTATCTTATTGCATGGTATGATCCTCATTGAATTCCCATTCTGTGCTCTGATAGTCCATAGCCCGTTCCAGGAAGAGAACTGTAAAAATGCATCCTCGGCCAGCAAGAACACTTTCATACCATTCAAAATGATGTGTGTGCGATAATCCTACCAGGTGTCAATTTGCACTCGTGTTCTGATTGGCTAAGACAACCTCCTCTCCTCCCATCCTAGACCGTCCACAAACTCAACTCAACCCTTCAAGTGTTGATGCAAGCAAGGTGCCACAGGTAATTTAATTTTTTAAAATTTTTGTAGATTGAATTTTGTTGTGCTTACAAGAAAAAACAATGAATGCTTGCTGCCTAAACCTCTCGGTAACATTCTTTCCAATGCAGACATAGGGGTTTTTGCAACAGTGAGCATGCACCAGTGAGGGATGGCTGAGGAACTACTTTAGTGCCGGTACCGGTACAACAGTAAATGCAGTGTGATAATATGTGTTCTCATAACGTTACTATCCCATTATCAATAGTCTAATGCAGTAACACCCATTCCCATATTGTTACGTTCCAGGGACTCGATGGGAATGTTACAGGTACTAATGCAATAAGCTTAATCATCAGATGTCACTTGGTTCAGTTAGGGCCTGTAACCATACTATTTCATACAAGTACCCAGTTTGGCAGAGATGACACTGCTGCGACTCTTTATTTCTTTATGTAACAACATCACAGGACAGCTTTTTCTGCAACTTTTTATCTGCCTAGAGGAGAGCTAACATATACAACAAGAACCAAATCTTCACACTAATAATAATAATATAATAATAAATTTTATTTCTAACCTGCCCCTCTACCAGGCAACCGGGGCGGCATACAACAGTTTAAAACAATACAGAAGTAAAATACATCACCAAATACTCCCCCTAGCCCTCCTAATCCCTTAAAAATGAATTAAACTAAGAAAATATTAAAAACAACACTGCTAAGTGAATATCCTGTTATTATACAGCACTACACAGAAGGCATGCATACATCTCCTGCACACCTCAAAGATACACACAATCAAATATACTCACATCAAAATATACATACTCACATCAATTATACACACCCACAGTGTGCATATGTGTTTGGTTTTTTTTAAATAGTCCTTTTGGTTCCACTGTCCACAGTCCACAGTGCAGGACATTGGGCAGGGAGCTGCTTCCTCTTCTTCAGTTTCAGGAAACAATTCCTGACTGGTTGTTGCAGTGGGCTGCAAAATGTGTTTTGTCTTGCCTCTATTTTTCCTGCCTGAAAGTGGATCAAGGGGAAGGCATCTCTGCCCAATTGTCTTTTTGGAGGAATGCTGGCTGGCCTTAATGGCAAGATCAAGGTTTTTTTTTCTGTTTCAATTCCAGTATTCCCCTGGCAATGTCCGTCAGAGAGTGCATGCAGTCCAACATCTCTCATCTGTCATGCTGGCTTGACCAGACATCTTCCCAGAAACTGTCTGCCATTTGCTGCAGAATAGCAAAGTCCTGGTCCATCCTTCTCAGCAGCTTATTTGTGACAGTGTGTTGCTGTCTTCTAGTGATTCTGGTCTGCTTTCCACTATGCTCTATGATGGAGAGGGCTATAAGTTCACCCCTCCTGGCTCTCTTGGCTGCCTGGCTTGTAATGGCTGCAGCCACGTGGAGAGGGTCCTTGAGTAGGCCCCAAATCCCACCCCAAATCCCACAAGACTTCACAATCTCACAAGATTATGGGGACTGCTGAGGGATCTCGTGAGATCCCCTGATTGGCTGGAAGCCACAGGAAGGGCAGGACCAATCATGGCGCCAGTCTCCCAAAGTGGCCAACACAACTAGAGGCCCCTCCTGATGGGGGGTCTTTCTGGTGATGTTGCATCTGTGGTGAGTTGTGCCCTTATCTGACCAGCGTTTGCTCCTGAGAACAGTGAAGCATAATGCACATAGGCATTAACATTATGTGACTACAAGTATAATGAAATACATGCATACATAAATCCATTATAGCTTCACCCTCCTTCTCACCCATTCTCACTGACTTCCTGCACTACTGTATCTATGTTCTCCAACTGTTACAACCATTTATGTTGTTGGGGTAAGCAGACACCAAGATCTAGCACACACACATGCAGAGTAGACCCAGAAGCTGGTCTTCTGTGAAGAGTCTGCTCCAGACAGCATAGGAAAAAACCTCCCACATGCAGCTGCTGCTTTCAGCTTGGAGGAAGGAATAGATTCACAGAGAGGCTTCTCTAAGAGAGGGCTTTAATTTTTGTTGCAAATATTTACAAAGAAATACACAGAGTACCAGACGTCCGTCTTGAATACTTACAGCTATACAGAGTGACAAAGGGCTTCACCAATCACCAACCACAACTAACCAACAACAGAGATTCTGACCCTCTCCCATATATAAGTGGTCTTCTTGGTAACATGTGACAGCCATGCACTAATGAAACCTTGGTGGTTTCATTCCCAGTGCCTGTTGCATCAGGGTTGTTGCATCAGACCTCCCATGAAGCATACCTGGCTTGTCCCATCCACTGTGCATGTTGCATCAGGTCTCCCATGATGCACAGTTCACCAAATGCTGACTCATGCACCTGCCACTTGAACTGTAGTAACCCTGTTACCCTTGCTCCAGTTCCCTATTACCCTTGCTCCAGTTCCCTCCCACATCCATGTCATTTTCCAGACCAGGGTGCCACATGGTCTTGACATATGCCTCCATAGCCAATCCATCCTTTACAAACCATCTTTTATATAATTTAATAAAGTGATTATCCCCAACAAAAATTAAATATAATTACATAATTGGAATTGTTCTGTCTTTACCCATTTCCCTAAGTTTTTCCTTTTTTTCCTTTTTTTTTTTTTTTTTTTTTTGGCCTTCCATGACTACACCATCGGTCATGGAAGGGACCAAAATACATTTTACATTTCCAACAGTTAATATTTCCATTAGTATATTTTTTTTTGCAAATTTAACTGCTTATAGGTACCTCCTATACATCAGTTTGAAATGAATTACCATCAGACTATTAAAAGAACTAAGTTTTAAAATTTCAGCCACACCTTCCCACATTGGTTCTGATGAATGTCAGGTCCCATATTTCTTGGCCCTTCCTCCATGCATTCTTCAATTTGTTCCTCTTCTGTTTCAAATCATAGCAATAGCTACTACATTTTTTCTGTTAGGTGGGTGTCTCCTATATCTATCAGGATATCAAATTCTTTTTTACTTTTTTTGTGCTTTACATAATTCTGTCCTATAAAATGCTTCATGTGGTGATAACCAACTAGGTAATTTTATGGGAATTGTTTCCTTGTGACTCTTGTAAATGTTCTTCTAATAATATGATGCCCATCTGGGCAGACCTGACAAGGAAACACCAATTATCTTCATCCAGCAATACCCTCTGTGGATAGTGTACTTAGCCCCTTCTGGCTGACTCCTAGCTGTGAATCATCTTCATTACCTCCCATGCTGTTTTCTGCTGCATCATCTGCTCCTTCCTCTTCTTCACCAATCTGTGTTTCTAGGTAAAAATAAAAAGATATCACTGCCTTGTTCTCACCTGTACTGCTGGCACCAGTTATTGGATCAAGTCTTTTACACATAAAAGAACTGTGTTTGTTAGGAGTTAGTGGGCTTTAGTGTGGAAAGGTTCCAGATGCAGGTAGAATGACCCAGGGGACAAAGAACCAATCTTCACTGCTGCTGGATTGTGCATGTGTTTCTTGTTCTTCTTCTTCCTCTGTGATCTCCAGTCCTGGCAGGCACTGGTCCAGAACTGCAACCAGATTCAGTATGACCTCTTCCTGTCCCTGATCTGCAACAGAGAGTAGAAGAAGAAAATAGTTTTTGTTAGTATTTCAAGTGCACCAGCCACATACCACCGTCCCCAAGAATAATCCCCTTCTTCCCCCCCCCCACACAACATTAACAATAGGAGGATAAAAATGTTGAAACACTAACCATCATGCTGATGCTGTGTTGCCTCTTCTTGTTGTTGCTGAGTCTCTGCATGCTGTGGACCACTTCCCTGATTGCTGGTGGATGTCCCCATTCTTTTTATTTCTAGGCATTTGTTCAGCCTTTTGGGGAAGACAGTTCTGTCATCATTTGTTCATTTCTGTAGATGCTAGATTTTGTTTAAACTGTATTTTGGAGGGACAAAGAAGGAACATTGGCTTTTGTCCTGGGAAGAAGGCTGTGAAAAAGACAAAGAGGAAAGGATGCTGAAGGAAAGGACTGAAGGAAGGGAACTACTCAGAGGAAGAAGAGGACAACACCAACTACATACTAAGGAAGTAGCAGCAGCCATAGAGATGCAAGGCATTGATGGAATAAGAAGGACAAAGCAGAAGATCTAGAAGAAGAGGGGAAGAAGGAGGAAAAGAAGGGCAAAGGAAGCTGGAGGATAAGAAGGAGATCATCTTTGTGGAACATGAACATAGCAATAAAATGGCTAGAGGAAAAGAAAGGGGGAAGGGTGGGAGGGAGGAAATGAAGGAAGGGAAGGAGGGATGAAGGAGCAAGCTTTAGTGCGCCAACTGTGTTCATGGTCCACCTTGTGAATAACTGCTGCCATGAAGACAGAAGGCAGATTTTTACTAGTCTATAATGCTACGGGAGCATCTGAAGGCCTTTTCAGCTCAGTTTCTGGTAGCAGGATTCAGAGACAAGACTTGGCATGGCCCACCTGTAATTGCACATAACATACAGAGCAAGTATTAGCACATGCAGTGTATGACGAAGTGGTATGGATGTCTCATAAGTACAGTTGATATCACAGATCTATCTTCCATGCAGCTGCAGCCAATAAAAAATAGGAGCATTGCTAGAGGTATCCATAGTAGCCAAAATAAGTGACTTACACAGTATAAGGTGTACATGTGTAGTACTAACTATTTCAATATTTCTATTTCCATAACTATTTCAATGCACATTGTAGTTCGGCATGGCAAAATGACACCACACAGGATATGCATGTGTAGTACTAACTATTTCAATATTTGCCAATAACTATTTCAGCAACTGCATATTGTATTTCAGCATGGCAAAATGACACCACAGAGGTAGGTGCCAAAACAATTCTAGATAATGGGATGCCAATACTGTAACATATCCACACACATGGCACATACCAGCTGTTAGTAAATGTGCTTCATTTTTCCTATATATTTTAGCCATGTGGAGTTCCCTATGACCCCAGCCTGACCCTTGGGAGATGGCAGCCATAATCCCCCAATTGTAAGGTCAGGTAAGCAAGCTGAAATTGCTCAAGACCACTAAAGATTTCCTGGACAGGCAGGTTTTGGGAGTTGCCCTTGGGAATATCCCATTATATTGGAAAATATACATAATGGTGTTTGTTTGTCTGAGTCTCACACTTAATGGGACAGTGATCAGATTTGATTGCACCCCTTTCTCTAGCTTCCTTTCCTTGATAGTTTTGAATACAAATGCATTGTTTAGACTATGCCCAGACTTAAGTAAAAATAGTAAACCCATCAAGCCTTTGTCCACCTATTGTTCTACTCATGGCCAGGATGCAGAAATTCCCTATAAGAACCCCAGGATTTTAGCAGACCTTGTGCTACCTTGGAAGTGCATGCTGAATCACTGTCGGTCTGCGCTCTGAGATAGTTCCCGTGACCCCCTCTCTTGCCAGTCATACCCCTTCTACGGAACTCATCCTCATTCACTAACAGAAGTCCAGAGGAGTCTCTCAGGTGTGAGTATATCCCTCTATCCTGGTTTCCCTCTTTGCCTCCCCCTCTCTCACTCTTTCCCATTTGTCTTCTAGTGTGTGTGTGTGTGTGTGTGTGTCTGTGTGCCACATTTGGATGTTTGCTTGCTGTATTAATAAATATTTTAGACTTTAATTGGAGTTTAGTCTGTTTCAGTGTCATTCCTTGCCAGAACTCTTACATCTCTGGTATACAATTGGATAAGATCTCAGAAGCAAAGTTGGGCACTTCTTTCTCACATTTGAGCTAATTATAAATTCCCCAAAATTAGGTCTTTGTTTCCCGACACAGCATCAACTGTTAACAAACAAAAATTCCCTGAGAAATGAACAATTTCCATACATTCCCTATGAAGATACTACACTTTTCCCTACTTTTCCTGTCATTCCGTCCTACTACATGCAGAAAAGAACAAAACATTACCAAAAAGAAATAAGCCACAGCGTAAAAGGCAACAACCCTCTTGTCCCACAGAACCATGTCTATCAACATAGCAGCACAGAAGTAAACACATCCCACAGAACCATGGGAAAGCTGGAAACAAGATCAAAATGGAGGATTTCATGCAAATAAATAGAAATTAGCTTTTTTGTGATTAAGGTGGTATTGCAAATGAAATAAAGTATTTTCCCATGAATGAAATGTTGCTGGATCATGCCTCTTTCTTGCTGCTTTAATAACGGATTTTGTGCGATGTCATGTGAAAAACAATCATGCAATTGCATGATTTTAGTGTGATTATCATGGGATCACCCCCTTTTAAACTTCCAGTTTACCCCTTGTGATAAACTTCTGTGTCTGAAAGTAATCCCATATCTCTCAAGTCAGGGGGACTGCAGACAGGCGGCTCCAGGCCACCCTGGGAAGCGGCAGATTGGGGCTGTGGCTACCCCAAGCCACAGCCCTGATCCTCCCTTTTGCTGCCCCCAAAAGAGCAACAAAATGTCGCTCCTTTCAGGGGTGGCAAAAGGCAGCCATAAGAGCCGGTGCATGGCTCTTCAGCGCCCTTTCTGCCACAGAACCATCATCTCCTTTGTTTTTGAGATGGTAACTTATTTTCTGTTGAGTATTCACATTTTGAAAAATTGTGCAAATTTTGTAACTAATCAAGACAGTTGTTGCCTTTTTGAATGGACTTCTAAAAATTAGAATCATGGGGTATTATCTTTTTGAATAAGCTGGGGTTATTGACATCTTTTTGATTGTTTTGCAGAATGACATATTGCACAAATTGAAGAAACCTCAGTAAAAAAACCCACATCACTCATCTCATTTTCATACTGGAATGTGCATAATGGTGCATGGCATCAGGACGCTGTTGGTATGGGGTTGGGGCGGATGGCGCGTGGCTGCCCCGCCCCATCTCTGCCTCTAAGAGGCATCGAACTATAGGATGAATATACAAATGTAATGGTTTAAGACTGGATGCTACTTAAAGCATATTTCAAAGTCCAAACAGAATTCAGAGTAGGTCACATTACTTGGCAGTTTTCAGTTGATGTCTTTGTTAAGTGAACTGACCACTGGAACAACTCAAAGGTTTTAGCCATTCTAAAAGTTAACAGTTTTGAAAGCTTCAGGTTAATGTATTTATGCTGTGGGATAAGCCTTATATTGTTGGACTAGGGACATTGCATGGGTAAAGGGCCTCTTACTGGCAAGGTAGGGAGCTGTCACCATCATTTTCTGTTAGCTGATTTGACATTTCAGGTAACATATATCATACAGAGGAACAAAGGTCAAAAATAACATGGTAATCAAAAATAGAGAAAGAGGGGTTTGTGCATGATTGAAGCATCACCTATGAACCCAACCAAATATAAATCAATCACAAATCCAAAGTTTTTTTCTGAGTCAAGGTGTGTATATTTTATTTGAATTTGCCCATTTTTTTTATTTACACTAACAAATTGAAATGGTTTTACTGGATCCATATCACTTTTTCTGTTCCTTGCTAAAAAATACCATGCAAATAATTAACTGGTGCAATTGAGCATTTAACACCACACCTGCAATGTTTTGTTAGCCATGAAAAATTATAGTTTAATAATGTAATATGGCACACTGTAGTATGAAATATACAGCTCTGTGAGTGAAACAGCTGTAAATTTCCATGGCTAACAAACTTTGCAGGTGTGATATTTTATGCCTCATCACACCAGATAGTTATTTCCATGATTGCTAGCACACCATACGAGGCCACAAGGAGAATGCCTTTGGAAATTTAAATGGATTCTAAAGAAACAGTCAAGACAAAACGCCAATATTTTTCTTTGTCTTTATCAATATTAAATATTTATCTCAAATGCAAAAAGATACCAGAGCTATTTGGGATGCTATATGTATAAAGACGGCATTTTAGTGTAGAGAAAGCAATGAGATGGACATGTTCACAATCATGTCTATATTCCAGGAATTTTTCCATTCCCATTCTCCCTCCCTCCCTCCCTCATAGACAGGTTAACACACAATCTCTTACTCCAGTGTGCAAGGAAATCTAAGCATTGAAGGACAGATGTTGTCACAAATGTATCCAAACTTCCTTATTGCTATCAGAGTTTTGGAAGTTTTTTTCCCTGAAAGTAAACTGACTTCATTTTCCAAATTAATGTGTGGATCAGAACAATGATCCTTCCGATTCTACAGTTCTCTAAGTTATCAGTGCAGTTCTGCACCTTACATATCTATGAAAAATACCTACAAAACATGCTCTTTTACTATAAAATATACATAAAATTTGTAGGGGTCCAATAGTAAGAGTTTTAGTTTGAATATCCACATGGAAGGAATTGCATTCCCTCTGCAATCTTGGATTCACATTTTGATGTGGGTTTGGATTTAAAGATGACCTGGATTTTCAGACTTCAGACTTTTCATTTATTTAATCTATTTATGTACTGCTTATTACATCTAATAACATCTAACTTTAGTGACTCAACTCACTTACTATTAGAAAAAATAAGACTGTTGTGTTAACTTTTCTTTCTAGAAGCTTCAGGCCCAGATGTTTTTGAAGTTTTAGTTCTTTTCTGATCCCTGATGATCCAGGTTGTCCTGTTCACTGCTTTGCTTCTGTTGCTGTTGCTCTAGATGTCAGGTCAGTCCATAAGAAAACAACCACCATTCATGAATTGTCTGTGGATGAAGGACACGCATTATGAAGACCTGTGTGGGTGAGCTTGGTGGTATGGATCTATCTCATCTTTGTCCACCTGGGTATTTGGTGTAGCCCAAGCCTAGCAAGGGAGAAGGGTTAACATCATCCATAAGGTTTCTGTCTCTCTCACACGAGGAAGCTCATCCACCCTCACATTAATTTTGAAACTTTGTACCTTGTGCTGCTGTTGGTGTACTGCCCATCCCACAGCCAAGCAGCCTCCTTTCTGGAGCTACCCAGCTTGATTTCTGAACCATTCATGAATTTCAGAAATGATTTTTGTTCATGATGGCTATATACTCCCTCACTGTGGAACAACTGTGAATAAACTATTAAATCCACTACCACAATATTTAGTAATTGTTATCAATTGGGAAGACTTTATAAGGAGGTTAAATAAATTAATGGATAAGACTATCACAAGGTGCTAGTCAGGATCAAAAACAATTGATTACTTCCAACATTACAGTGTGCCTATCAATGTCAGTCACTGTGTGAAGAACAGAAGTGAGCAGTTGCTATTGCACTCTTGTCCTGCTTGTGGTCTTCTCATAAACTTCTAGATGACCATTGTGTTAAAAAAGTTGCTGAATGTTTCTGCAAGCTTTTTCCTGCAGACATTTGTCTTATATTTTATATATTGGGTACTTGTAACATTGTATGGATGCTTCTCTTCCATAGTCGCTTCAGTTGCATAGAGTCCATGTATCTATTCCAGTGAAACGACAAATCTTGGGACTGGATCTACCGCTAATTGCCATTCAGCTCCAACATTGTGGTTAGGATAGAAATATCATAGGATACTTTACTGCACAAATAATACATTGTTAAGTATGTGGTCTTTGGCAACTGCAGTTGACTTATATTGGGGAACACAGGTGAACATGAAAAGCCCCTAAAAGTATAAACTTGTGTATGCACGATGAATTATAGAGGATTGATGTTAGTTATTCTTTTATGCCTTATATAAACAGAAGAGAGAAAGTAGAATACTTCTGCAATATTAAATTTTTTGGTATTCAGAAAAATCCTGACAATAAAATTTTTTTCAGAAGGCACTGGGAAAAGAATTATGAGGCAGTTGGTTTTACTTGTATAGGCTGTTGCATTATATGTCAACATAGTAGATACAAAATTTATAAGAAAGTAGAAATATCTTATTTTTGTCTTCTGTAAGGAAAAAAATCAATGCCATCTCCTGGGTGCCTTATCTGACAGGTGAAGACTACAAATATACCAGAAAAACATGCAGTGT
Organism: Phrynosoma platyrhinos; assembly: GCA_020142125.1. Lineage (NCBI taxonomy): Eukaryota > Metazoa > Chordata > Lepidosauria > Squamata > Phrynosomatidae > Phrynosoma > Phrynosoma platyrhinos. The sequence continues at coordinate 294,926,689 of CM034703.1, forward strand.
TTTCTATAAAAAATGTCAATAGAAACAATGTATCAACTTCTAAGATAAATACTGATATTATCTTTTGGAAATGTACAGTTTTAGGTTGCAAAATTTACTAGAAAATAAAATATAGCATCATAGAATACAATAAAGTAGAATTTATCCTGTTTCCATACAGCATCATCTTTCTAACATAACAGAGGCAATATATATAGACACCTTAGTGAAGCACACACTGAACAATAAAAGCTAATAAATTGTATAAGTTTAACTATTACATGTATTATTAACATTCCTGTGACAACACTCAGCTGGTTGGTATGCAGCAAGTTTCTACAATAGTGAAGCAGCTATCACATGGTCCCAGTCCCTTCAATGCCCAGTATTAATCTGATTGATGATGGGTCTCATTGCCATTGGTAACCAAAAAGACTCCTGCACTTGCACGATCATTCTCCCACCCACATCACCAAATTTGCCCCCATCCAATCTAAGTCTGTTTCTCAAGACAGAAGAGATAAGTTATCCAAGTCTTTGCTATTGAACATCAGCAAGGCATGCAATGGCAGTCCCAGAAGACCAAAAGACCAAAGTGATCTGTTATCAGCTCCTGACCTTTTATGTGAAGAGTGGAATTTAAAGTTGGCAGATGCACATTCGTTTAAAACAGTGGAACTAGAGAGTGATACATGATTCAAGTTTTCTTCATGGACTATTTTGTGACTATGATCACCCTTTCATTGCATTCACACCCTGAGGGGAGGAAGAACACTTGGAAATAATTCACAGATTTTGCTGGTGCAGTATATAGTGTGACCCTTTCTCACTAGAAAACCTACATGTAGGAGACTTTCTAATTTGTACATAATTATTTATATGTCTTGAGGATCTGTAATTTCATTGATGTGAGTGAGTCCTTCACTGATACAGATTACTGCATAGATGCTGTGGAGAGCAGGCAGAATTATGCCAAGCTAGCAACAGCCAATCAGGAGTGAGCTGATGACAGCCAATAGAATTGTGGGCTGTAGGTGATAAACAATTCCATTGCTGACAGTTGGAGTCAGTCCGGGCCTGGTTGTGTAAGAGTCCAGAAGAGAGGGACTGTGAGGGCTAAAGTTCAGAAGGAAGGGACTTAGCTCTAGAAAAGAACTCCAAGTGAGGGAGTTTCTGGGATTTGATTAGTCTGAGGGCTATTACAGAAATAAAGTTAAAAGGATAACCATAAATAAGGATGGTGTGAGGCTCCTAAAGAATTTATCTGGTGTTCTCTAAAGTTAAAGAGTGTGTAACAAAGTATAACAAGAACAAGTGAATGCAACAAATGAAACATTCTTAACCATCATTCAAATAGAGTTTTATTGTTATTTAATTACAAGCTTGTTTGAACTAGGATTGAATTTCCATGCTACTAAGAAATAATTTTTTTTTTTAAAAAACACCCAAGTTTGGGGAGTAAACCCCTAGATATAAATAAAAGTGGTCTGGTACATCACATATTGGGGTAACGCTGGAATAATAAAGCCCATTGTGCTGTCACATCAAGAAAAGCAGGTAGTGCTTGTGAGAGATACTATCACCAGTTCATGACCTGTTGGCTGTTTGTCTGGTGACAAGATAAATTATATAGTAGGTAAAAAATGAAATTAATTTAACCAAGGGAAAAATGAAGGTGGGGACCTTTCATTTCATGTATGCAAAAAGTATACATCTATAGCAGGATGGTTCTTCCTTTCTCTATATATAACTAAAGAAAGTATGACTGGGTGTAATCCCCAACTCTCCTGTAGTCCTTCAAAGACTGTAGCCATAAATGAGGAAGGCTAATGCAACACAATACTAAAGCTTGAAAAATTATATATAGCAAGATGGACCTAATGCTATGATTAAGTCACCATAAAGAAATGGCTGAAAGATGTTCTGAGACCTAGAAAATCATCCTAGCATGGCTCAGTTACAGTTGGCCTTAGCATGTAAATAGATTCTTCTTAACCTTTACAGACTGCCAGAAATAATCCATCTTGGGACCACTTTAATTGTCCTGGCTCAATGCTAGGGAATCATGGGAATTGTAGTGTTTTTTTCCCCTGAGACATTGAGCCTTCTCTGGCAGAGCTCTGGGGCCACAATAAACTACATTCCCCATGATTCCCTAGCATTGAGCCAGGACAGTTAAAAGTGGTCTCAAACTGGCAGTCTGTACAGGCCCTTAATTCTTCTCAAAAGTAGCTTTCCAAGCATTGCAAAAGGCATCTAAGCTCATACATCAAAGTTAAGGAAACATGGATAGCTGGTAAATGTGCCACTGAAGGCAACTCAGGAGTATGTGTATAAATGTTCCAAACTACAGATAGTCCTCAAAAACTGTACAGTTTTCAAGGACTTCATTGTTGGGGAGAAAATAGTAAAATCGTGTATCATTAATTGCAAGAATGAAATGTACACAGATGTATATCCCTGATCAGGACCATAAAAGTTGTTTAGAACTGGTTAGGAATGCAGGAAGTCTTGTTATAGTCACTGCAGCTAACAGTGCTTAGGGAGGGGGGATACATGTACAAGTAGGGAGATCAAAATACTTTTGTTAGCAGGATGTACATATCTCACTTGTTGGCACAATTTCCCACATATGCCTCCTGAAATCCCATTGGTACACTACACTAACATAATTAGACTGGCACAAGAGGTGGTGACAGAAAGAAAAAAAGATTGTGGCCACTTTGGTCATAAAATAAGGTTGTTGGGGTTTTTGTTGTTGTTGTTGTTGTTAACTGTCCTCAACTCAATCTGGACTCATGGTAACTTATGGATGAGATGTCTCCAAGACCCTATGTCCTCCACTGCTCTGCTTTATTCCTGCAACCCCATACCCATGGCCTCCTTAATAAAGTCCATCCATCTGGCGTGTGGCCTTCCTCTATTCCTACTTCTCTCCACCTTTTCTAGCATTATTGTCTTTTTAAATGAGTCCTCCTTTCTCATCCGTAACTCACTTTCTGTGCCTATACGGCAAGGAGGCCTTGTATGAAATGATAAACCTTTGCTCTGTATTTTCTTAGTTAGAAATAAAACTTTCCTTGGAAGTATCTGGCTTCCTTTGCACTCCTTCCATGTGCCTTTAGCTCAGTTGTTTCTTGCTTAAGTTAGCAAGGGTAGGAAACTACAAGTCTCCTAACCAAGTCCTGATGTGTGGCTAGGAGAGAAGGGCATCACAATTCACCAGGTGGTGGCAGCTACATTTGGATGGTATCAGGCAGGCTCTTTAACTCAGCAGGAATGGGGAAAGGTGAACAAAGAGACCAGAGGAATCTGCTGTGGGCTAAGAGCCAAAACAGGGAGGCTGTGGTTGGCTGCTAGCCTAGGGATCATCACATGGTGGCAGTGGTGGGATGAAAAAAATGGCTGGCTGACATCATTTTAGTGACCTATGCAAGTCACACAGGCCAAAAGAAGTGGCTTCTGACCACTTTGGGGACATGCCATTTACATGATACATGCTTCCAGAGCAGCTGGAAGCCACTCCACCAAAAAACAACCCAAAGCCACCACAAAAAGGAACCATTTAGATCCAGCTCCTGGCAGCAGCCAGCTTGGGACAGCAGTGGTGGCCCACTTTGGGAGCAGGCCATGTGGTTGCTGCAGTCCCAGCCCAATCACAACCTTCCAGGCCATCTGCTCCCACCATTGTTGAACATAACAATGTATCATGTAGTGGCCAACTTTAGCTCAAGCATATGAAATTCAGCAGATTCAGAAAGCTTTATTCAGAAACTAAAGTTGTTCACAGCATAATGATGGTGTCAAGACTGAAGCAATTTCAGTTACAAAATATATTAAAGCACATACCAATTTAAAGGTTTTTGCATGCTTACCTCCCCCCCCCCATTCATCTTCAAACCCAAACATTCCTGTTCTGAGAACTATCCCTTCCTTCTGGTCCCATCAAATTTACCTTGATAGTTGAAAGCTCATTCTTCCTTTCCTCACATCTGCTCATTAATCAGCTTCAAGAAAGATAAACAATCTTTCATCCCAACATCATCACTTATGTAACATAACACATCATCCAGTATTAGAAAGCATATACAAAATATATAGTCAGTAAGCATGGCAGGACCTCATTGCAGAGGTTGGTATTCGCTTTCTCCCTGCATAACAACCAACCCTCTCCCCCACTCACTGGTCAGGTGTTGCATCCCACACCCAGTCATGCAGTGGCTGATGGGCAGTGGAAGACATCTGAGAAGTGTCTGGCTATGTACTCATAGCCAAATGCAAAAATTGCATCAACTGGTGAGATTTCTAAAGGACTCTAATGGATCTTCTCCAAACTGCCCCATCTCACAAACCACTGAGTAACTACCAGTATGTGCGGGGGGGGGGGGGGGGGGGGGGGGGGGGGGGGGGGGCTGCAGTGGCTAAATGATGAGTTGAAAATGAGAGATAGGCATAAATACTTAATGATTCTCATTATATAATTTACTGTTTACTGGTTCTTGAGGCTGTAGATGTATTGTATTTACTCGCCTTGAATGTTGTTATTAATAACAAAAGGTGGACTGAGGAATGGATGTATCCATGTATGTATGGTTGTGTTGATCCATATCTTAATCCTTCTGGTTTCTTTATCAATCCTCTTTTTCAAAAATGTATTTATAGTCACCTTTAAATATGCATTTAAAACCATTTTCTCTCAAAACACACAATTTAATGCTTTTTCTAGTTTGATTTTTTTTAAAAAAAACATAAATTGTGTTGTCATATTTGTAAACTTCAGAATATTGACAGGCTTCACTTTCAACTCTAATACATGAATCATGTCAAATTTATATCAAAGTTTACAATTATTTAATTCCTCAAGAGTGCATATATTGAATGAAACTGGCAGGTATTTTGTTGTTTCTTCCTTCAACATCTCCCAGAACTGGTCCCTGTTGTTAGCTGTACTGGATGTCTTCCCATATTTTGTCAGATGTGTATGCCTTTGACATGGCCCTAAGTGGACCCAGAAGCTCTGAGCCACCATGAGCCCAAAAGCCTGAGACCATGTACACAGGACAGGCAGATAGAGATAAAAAGTGGGGTTTAGGAGTCACATTTGGGAAAGGTATTCACACTTCCAGAAGACAGGAAGGCTAAGGTAATTTACAATTGGGATGTTCTGCCACCAAGCCAGAATCCTAACTTACAACCCATTCTCACCTCTGGCATTGCTATCTCGAATGATCCCCTTTCGTGTAGCTCTGGCCTCTTTGATGTACATTTGCTTCAGGCCATTTTTGCCCTGTATAAGGACCTCAAATTTCTTTGTTCTCTGAGCTAGTTTGGAGTGCAGGGGGGCCCATGTCACCCTGCATGACTACTAGTTTCTGATCATCCTGCCCTTACTGCTCCGTAAACAGATGAGTATTACATTTATCATGAGACCACATCTTAAGGACCAACCATGTTTTGGTAATTATCCTGTTAGTGAAGCCTTTCCTATTAGCTCTTGTGTGCATGTGCATGGGAGTGCCTGCATTGCTGTGTGTTCTTCCCTTAATAAAAGACAATTCATTTAAAGAATTTTGTCTCTGTTAATTCACTATCCCTCAGCCTCTGTAAAAGTTGGGAGTATCCCTGGCTGTTGTAACCCAGGTAAATTGAGCTAATTAAAATTCCCTTAGGTCTAGGTTATGTAACACTGTACTGATGAAACTTCATAGTGGAAAAAGTTCTAATTCAAATTGACACATGCTCATAAAAGCCAAGTAAAACAGCCATTAATCCAATCCTTTGATAGAATGACTCAGACTTTACCAAAGATCAAGAGACAAGCAGACAGAATCCAGGTCGAGCCTTTAGCCCAAAAGTCTTAAAATTCATTAAGGCTTTCATTAGTCATTATAAATAATTGAAATCATATCATGTTCATACACACAAAGAGAGAGAAATAGAGAGAGTTTATACATATAGCTCTTTGTCTTTTAGAGAGAAAAAAAGGATCTGCTATGGCAAAATGTACTGTTGAAACTCATAATCCAGATGATATAGCCTCTCACATACTCTAATAATATTAACTCTAAGAATTCCATCTATTAGTAATGGGGACATGAAGTCCTAATGTGTTTGAGAAATGAATGGACTATAATTTTAAAGTTTTGCTACATTAGGTGTATCTCAATTATTCATGTGATATATTTATGCATGCTATTAATGTTAATGTTCTGTTTACATATCTATCTTTTTATTGGCAACAAATAATGATGAAGGAAACCATCAGGATGACAGATCTTAGGTTGCATTCTCACTAAAAACAACATTTAGCTAATACCATGGGGGAGGGGGAATTACTGTCAACAGTTATTTTAATTCTGTGATAATAGCAAATGCAGGTGCTGAATGATGTTAGTTATGTAGCTGCTGCTGAAAAACAAGAGGGTAACATCAGCAGTACTGGAGGAACTTCAGTTCCCATTAAGAAGTCAATAGAGAACACTGCCAGGAAATGGGGGGAGGACAAGGGGGGAGAACCTGTGGAAAGGAAATAGGAATTTAAGATGCATCCTGAAATAAAGTTTCTTTGTCTATCTGGAATACTGAATATTAAAATTTCATGCTACAGCTTTCAATTGCAGTCTCAGATATCATTCTGTGACTAGAATCTGGTGTTCTGTTCTTCAAAAAATGCATTTATAGTATTGATTTTTAATATTTTACATTTCAGAGAATAATAGTAAAGGACCAATTTAAAAATCCCCCAAACATCTACATTGTTTGCTTCATGAGTAAATAAAATTAATGTATGTTGGAGAACCATGGTCAAGAGCTAAGTGAGACTTCTCACAGTTTTCCTCCCCAAAAACATTTTTGGCAATTTCACTTATATGGCAGTGCTCAGTATTTCATCAGAAGCCCTTATCATTGTCTTCACTGGCACAGCAGTGTCATTTGTTGCATAATGTAACCATATACATTTCTCTAAATTGTGTTGTAATATCACATTCACTGAGTTACACTGAATTACTCAATGGAGCCTTTATGTGAACAATTAATTCTGAAAGGAGGAGGAACCAGCAATATTGCAAGAAATGCAATAGGACAAAACAGGTCAATAGTCAAAGTATAATCCTAGCCATTATCAATACTAGTTTAATCAACTCCTAGGGCATGCTTTCATCAGCCCCAAACAACAAGAAAACAATGGGCCTTTGCAGACTGCCAGAAATAATGCAGAATGAGGTCAATTTAACTGTTCTGGCTCAGTGCTAAGGAATCATGGGAATTGTATTTTTTTCTGAGACATTGAGCCTTCTCTGTCAGAGAAGGCTCTGGTGCCACAATAAACTACAGTTCCCATGATTCCTTAGCACTAAGCCAGGACAGTTAAAGTGGACTCAAGTTCCATTATTTCTGGCAGTCTGCAAAGGCCCAATATCACCTTGTCTTCATAGAGAACTGTCCAGATGCTGTATGGTATGACTGGGGCTGAATCTTGGTCTTTTCAGCACCTCAAGGCTTTAATCTGGACCAAAAGGAGTTGGGATTTAGGGTCTGAACAGACTGCTAGAAATAACTCAGTTTGAGGCCACTTTAACTCTCCTGGCTCAATGCTAGTGAATCATGGGAATTGTACTTTTTTTCTGAAACAGTGAGCCTTCTCTGTCAGAGAGCTCTGGTGCCACAATAAACTGCAGTTTCCATGAGCCAGGAAAGTTGAAGTGGTCTCAAACTGGATTATTTCTGGCAGTCTGTTCAGGCCATAACTCAGGATTTCATGAAAAAAATACAAATAGTCACATGTGTGTGGACTGCTCTCCATAGCAATGTTGGTGTGGGGCCAAGGAAAAGAGTTAAGAAATATGTGCATTCACATGCATGGCGGGACGGGGGGGGGGGGGGGGGGGGGGGGAGGAAAAAGTGGTCATGACCATCACATACTCTGATTTATCAGACTAGGGTGACTTTGAAAGTGAGAACTGTGTGGGCATTTCTCCTGAACAAACCCTGGAGTGTGGGCCAATCATGTAGAGAAGCCCATGGCAGGTATGGACCAGGGTAACCTAAAGGCAATCTGGATTTTCCTGTAGGTTGCACCCAAAATATACTCAAATGTAAGATCTACAAATTCCGAAGTAACTGTATATGATTGTGGTTTTAATTTTGAGAACAGGGTAGCCTGGGATAGGTGCCAAACTTGGATGCTATAGTATATATTTGTTACCATATTTTGGCACAATCCATTGAGAAGTTGTTGTATATTATGCAAATCAAGCATAAAAGTGTGGTTTAGTTTTTGGAAAAGTCAAGCCCTTTTGCTATAATATAACCATTGTCATCACCATTATCACATATTATCTTTTTTTTTTTTGCATTTTTTATTTTATTTAAAAAAAACATTAAAAATCCACTTAAAATATATTCTTAGTCATCTTTACAGTACATTTGCCCATAGTTCAAACTTCTCAATAGTTCTTTGAAAGTAAGTACATTTTTTTTCACATTTTGCATACATCATTTCTGTATCTATTACTTCTATCATCATCTCAGATCCAGTTCATTTACCATTATCACATATTATCATAGAATCATAGAGTTGGAAGAGACCACAAGGGCCATCCAGTCCAATCTCCTGCTATGCAGGAACTCAAAATCAAACCATCCCCAACAGGTGGCCATCCAGCTTCTGTTTAAAGACCTCCAAAGAAGGAGACTCCACCTGAAGGAGACTAGCTGTTGAACCGCCCTTACTGTCAGGAAGTTCCTCCTAATGTTGAGGTGGAATCTCTTTTCCTGGAGCTTGCATCCATTGTTCCAAGTCCTATTCTCTGGAGCAGCAGAAAACAAGCTAGTGCCCACCTCAACATGACATCCCTTCAAATATTTAAACAGGGCTATTATATCCCTTCTTAGCCATCTCTTCTCCAGGCTAAACATACCCAATTCCCTAAGTAGTTCCTTGTAGGGCATGGTTTCCAGACCCTTTACCATTTTAGTCGTCCTCCTCTGGACACGCTCCAGTTTTTCAACATCCTTTTTGAATTGTGGTGCCCAGAACAGGACACAGTATTCCAGGTGGGGCCTGACTAAAGCAGAATACAGTGGCACTATTACTTCCCTTGATCTAGATACTATACTTCTATTAATGCAGCCTAAAATTGCATTGGCCTTTTTAGCTGTAGCATCTATGTATTTCATTTTTTTGCCCTCAGTGCAGTACCTTCCATTTCTCTATGTTGATATTCATTTATTAGCTTTGGCCCAGATTTCTAATCTATTAAGATCATTTTGAAT
>CM034703.1:294969779-294980951 GCA_020142125.1 Phrynosoma platyrhinos
TCAGGGAAGATAAGATAGCGATGATAATACAGAAGTTATAATAGACTGGCTATAAACGGAAGTGAAACCAAATGTACCAAATACAAACATGGTGTACAAATGTTTATTCAAAGGAAGTAAATTGCTTATAGAAGAAAAGAAGATTACATGTATATATTGATGTTTCATTATTATTGTTACCACTAATTGAAGGTTCATGTTTTATATACATTGTAATGTACATTTACATGATAAAAGATTTCACAGTGAAAAAAAACACCCACCTAGGTTTTCACCTTGTGTCCTTTGGCTTTAAAAAACATGGAATATTTATTGCTGGTGGATGATAAGGATCCAGCTTTCTCTTGAAACAATATTCAAAGTGAGATTTGAGGTGTGTTTTTTTTCCTCATATGAAAAAGCTGAGAAATCATCAAAATGCCTGAGAAATCTAAGGGGAAACTAAGAATTTAAATAAAAATAGTAACAGAATTTTGGAGCTATTATTCTGAATCTGGGAGAAATATGGGGAAAACCAACAACCATGAAACAGAACCATTTTATTTATTTATTTATTCATTTATTTCTTACCTTTATGCCAACATTGTGGATTTAAATGTTAGCTATGAGGCATGAGGTCAATAAGAATATACTAGACCACTATTTATTCATTACCTAGGAAATTCTGGTGCTTCCTAGTTTCATCCTATTCTGTGTAAAAATTAAGAGGAAGGAATCATAAAATAGCCTTTAGAGTTTTCCTTGGTGATATGAGTGAACTAATTGTTTTGTATTGTAGGTGACTTTTCATTTTCTTTCTTGATATGTTGTTTTCCAAGCCATGTTTCTAAATTACCCCTGATTTCACTAAACAAAAAAATTGAAAAAAAAATTTTTTTTTAAAAAAATAAGTTTTTTAAAAATATATATTATGCATATCTACTCAGATATAAGCCTCAATGAAATCATTGGTAGTACTTCCAGATAGGTCTGTATATCTATATGATTTCCAACTTTATATACTTTTTTGTTTCTTTTAAAAGAGGCTGGTGTTACAGCCACCAGAAGGAGGTTTGAGTTAAGAGCAAGCTAAAAATCAATACCTTTTTCTCTCTTGGGATGACATTTATTTATTTTAAACCTTTAAATCATCATGTCCAAAGGAGACCCTACCACCTCTCTAGGTAATTATTCCCATTGCCAAACCACTCTTATTGTCAAGAATGTTAAATCAAAATCTACCTTCCAGTAACTTAAAAACATTAGATCTTGTCCCACCCTCTGAGACAGCAGAGAATAAACTTGCTGTCTGCTCTCTCAGACTTTTCTTCACCAGGATGAACATGCACAGCTCCTTCATCCTTTCCTCATATGGTGGCACAGTGGTTAAATGCCTGTACTGCAGCAACTCACTCATAGACCACAAGGTTGCGAGTTCAATACTAGCCAGGGCTCAGGCTTGACTCAGGCCTGCATCCTTCCGAGGTCGCTAAAATAAGTACCCAATGTTGGTGTGGGGGGCAATGAGCTTACAGTTGTAAACCACTTAGACACCACATAGTGCAGTATGAAGCAGTATATAAATGAAGCTGCTTTGCTTTGCTTTGCCTTTTCTCCATGTTTTGCTCTCCATACCTTCTTGTTGCCCTTCTCTGAACCTGCTCCAACTTATATATATCCTTCTTAAAACGGACTGAACACAGGACTGAACACAGTACTCTGAATTCCCACAAATGAACACAGTACTATAGATGAGGCCTGACCAGCACAGACTATACGAGGACTATTTCTTCCCCTTACTTGGAAACTGTGCTTCTATTAGTGCAGGCTAAAGTAGCATTTGCCATCTTTACTGCAGTGTAGAGAGCCATCAAGGTGTAATGGTTGAGCATTGGATTACAACTTTGGTGACAAGGGTTCAAATTCCTGCTTGGCCACAGACCTTGAATGAGTCACTCTGTCTCAGCTTCAGAGAAAGGCAAAGATAAACCCCCTCTAAACAAATCTTTCAATGAAAATCCAAGTGATAGGTTCACCTTAGTGCCTCCATAAGTCAGAAATGAGATGAAGGCACACCATTTTTGCTTCAGCAGCACACTGCTAGTTCATATTCAATTTATAATCAACAATAATCCCAAATTCCTTTTCACAAGTAGTACTGCTGAACCATGTATTCCCCATCCTATACCTGTGCATTTGGCTTCCTAGAGCTATATCTGTGAATTTTAGCTTCCTAGAGCTGCACATACACTGGTAATTTAAAGGCTGGACTTTTGCAATGCACTGTACATTGGGCTACCTCTGTACCAAGTTTGGAAACTTCAGTTAGTTCAGAACATGGAAGCCAGATTGGTTAATGGGACATCCAAGAGTGATAAGTACACCAATATTAAAATCACTCCACTGCAGCCAATTAGTTTTCAAACAAGGTACAAAGTGTTGGTTATCAGCTTTAAAGCCCACATGGTCCAGGTTAGCTACAGGATTGCCTCCTCCTATATAATGTGCCCCATATGCTCAGGTCCTCTGGTGGACATTTACTTCAGTCAACCAGGACCAGGTTGGTGACTTAGTACTTTAAATCTGTTACAAAACAGCAAGACATTCTATTTTGGCACAGCCATCGTGTTGCTGAACATTTTTTTTCTTATCTAGGATGTTAGATTCAAAGTTTTTATACATATTTATTATTTATACAATGTCACTGCTGTGCACTTTTCAGAGCAACTAAAGAGACAGTTGCTTCAGCCAAGATCTCACAATCTAAAATTAAACAAGGAGAGGGTAGAGATAGGAGGAAAACCTTTTGCAAGGTAAATCAGTGTATGAATACAGTTTCACACTCCTTTTTGTATTCATATTTGTGTAAGTATAAGGGCAAGAAAAGTTCCAGAATTGCTAGAGTGAAGAATGAATTTAGAAAGCATGAAATATAAGAGAAATGTGACCTATAGTGTGCTGATATCCCTGGCTTACCATTTTAGGAAGTGCCTAAATTCAGTTGTCAGACAATGCCATCTTAAATTGTGCTACTCATGCAGGATGATTGGTTTGCCATGGAGCTATGGATGTATTCTGCTAACTTGCACATACAACAATGCAGTAATGCATTGTACATGATGGTTGTGCATTGTGCATTATTGTTGAAAGATTTTTGCATTTTCTTTCCCCCTTGTTAGATAGATAGGGATTTCCTGCTTGTAAACTGCACCCTCCCTCCCTCATTCAAACTAGCCATGTGACTTAGACCACTCCCTTTTCTGGGGATTAACGGACTTTGGGGGGAAGCAGACAGGTGGCCATGGGCCACCCTGGGAAGCTGTGCCACGGGGCCGAGGTATCCCCACACCTCAGCCCCACGGCACACCTTCGCCAACCCTGGAAAGGAGCACTAAATTGGCGCTCCTTTCACAAGTCGCCGAAGGTGCACCGCAAAAACTTGTGGAGCACCTTTGGTGACTCTTCCGCTGTAGCGTGTGTGAACGCTGCAGCAGGAGGTCCTCCTCAGAGCACCGGCTGTGCAGAGGGCCAGCTGCTCTGAGGACGATCTGGGGAAGGGTTTGGGGTGCCGATCGTGCGGCTGCCCCTCCCCTTCCCTGCCCCCAAAACGGCCCAATTGGCCATCTGCTTAGCCCTTTACTCTCAAGATTTTCAGCTGAGCTGTTCCCATCTTCCTGCTCCCTCAACTTTGTTTTGAAAGATGGTGAGATAAATCTTTTCTACCTAAACAATTCACTAGTTAGATTAGCATATAGCCTTTTATGTAATTATAGATTAAAACTATTATTTGTTGTTTGCAATTATAGATTAAAGCTATGTTTGTTGTTTTTGAGTCAGTGTTCTTAGGGAAGCATAGTTAGGCCAAGTCACTTTTCTGCTATTCTGCTATTTTAAAGAAAAACTCTAATAGGCTTGGCTTTCATATTCTGATATTTAAATATTTTTTGTTTCTTTAAAAAGGCCAAAGTCTTAGGAAATTTAAATTACCCCATAATTATGATTGTGCATTGTCGTTTCATACTGTGTGATACTGTTGTACATTGCATATTGTGGTTGCACTTACACTTTGAGCATTGCACAGCAGCACCCAGTCATTGACATATGTTGCAAAATGTTGCTGTTCTATATGATGGCATAGCACATCTCTGCATGTGGATATTTATGCTATTCTGCGTATGTGTGTTTGGGTTGCACCCAATGAATGTGTTTGCATGCCATCATGAACTATGGTTTATATTAACTATGGTTTGAAAACCAAACAGACTATAAGTGTCTTATCCATTTCTAGTTTGCTTCTTTCTCATGTCCTTTGCCAGCTTTTTTTTTCCAGGGTGGCCATCTATGGAAATAAGCCAAGGACCAGCCATGGTTGTAGGTTTAGAATGAAGACAGGCCATTTTTACTGTAACACAGGAGGGTCTGCAGTCTAGTTTTCTGCAAATCCCCAATCTAACAAAGCCTCAGATGACAAAACAAGAAATCATAGGATGGTAATTTGCAAGTTATAATATCCTTAGATAAGATGCAGGGGGCTAATTTCAGAGGTCAATCATGCCCTCATTTTTTTCAAAAAAGAAAAAAAGATGAGGGAATGTGAGTTCTAGAGGTCACAAAAATGGCCTGGGTCCAATTCAAGTATTATGTGATCCCCATTCCTGTTTTACACAAACTAGTTTATAACAAGCCATCTATTCAGATTATATTTTGCATTTAGCTAACAACCTATGACTTACTAACAGGTGTTTTATACATCACAAACCAGATTTCAACAAACTATACCTTGGTGGCCTATCATATCAGCTGAATATGACCACAGTATTCTCAATTTCCAGTTCAAGTATTGTCTGTAGGGATGTAAATCATGGCTTGTTTTATTTCTGCACACACACACACAAAGAACAACAATTTGGGTGGGGTGGGTCTCCAATGAGAAAGACAGGACATTTTTGATGATTTGTTGTGGATTTTTTTAAATGTGGAAATACATTGGTTTGTATTTTATGTGGAAATACATTGGTTTGCACAATAAAATATTCTTGTGAAAATCAATGTTTGTGTATATCTCCCACACCACAAAGAAAATACCGGTAATTAAAAACTCACTGATATTTTTGCCCACATTTAAAGAAGAATGGTTTCATGAACATTGACAATTTTTCTTGGTATGATAAAATATTTTCTTTTCTCCCCATCCAGAGGCTGATTGGGAAATAGTGATTGCTGACCTTTGGGGAGAGAGATCAGCATGCTTAGCAGCACAGTGCATCTGCACCATGGCAGAAGAGTGGGGGTGGTGGAGTCTAGGCTATTTAAGGCCTGATCAGCCCCTTTCCCTTTCCCTAAGTATTGACCCACCCTCCTGCTTCTACATAAGTGTGAGTTATCTGGTCACTTCAGGGTGGGTAGGGATTTTCTCCCCTTTCTTTTATTTATTTATTTATTTATTTATTTATTTATTTATATTTTTTTGCCTACCCCACACTGCTGTCCTGGGGACTTGGACAATTCGCTAGCTTGTTGTTATAAAGAGTTGGTTACAGCTGATATTGGCGGGAGATATAACAGTTAGGTGAAAACCTACACCACCCTCTTTGGGTGAACTACCTCTTTATGCCATGGGGCTAAAGGGGTAGGGAAAGAGATTGTCCTTGGGACTGGCCTAAAATATAAACCCTCACCTAAGTCCTGTGAATTATGTGATGAAATCTTGGGTTGGCATTCCTGATGCAGGCCAGTTGGGGAACACCCCAGTCCTGGGTTACCCATGGGGCTCAGGTGTTTCACCCAGAGGAAGCTGAGGAGGTTGTCTAAGAAAGGACCAACTGTCCCAGCCACTCCCTCAACAGCTTGCAACCCCTGTTTTGCAGATCTTGAGAAAGAAATCATTAAATAGGAAAACTTAAATAAAGTTACCCAAGTTATAACCAGTTCTCTGTGTCTGGTCTTGTTATTTTGCTAGTAGTCAGTTTTTTTAAAGGATGGGAAAATTGTGAAAAATCTTTACATCCCTAGTTATCAACAGTCAATTATCTGTAGATTTTCTTCTAAATGTGGTTGGGATGTCGTGGTTTAGTGGTTAAGATGCCAGTTATGAAGACTGGAAGATCAGAATGTTTTCAGTTCAAAGCTCAAGTGCTGCATGAGGGGATGAGTTCCTGTCACTAGTCCCAGCTTCTGCCAACTTAGCAGTTTGAAAGCATACAAATGCAAGTAGATAAATAGGTACCAGTGGGAAGGTAACAGTGTTTGGTGTAGTCATGCTGACCACATGACCACCAGAGCAGTCCTTGGACAATGCTGGCTCTTTGGCTTAGTAAAGAAGATGAGTACCACCCCCAACAGTCAGTTATGACTAGACATTCATGACAAGGAACTACCTTTTCCTTTTACCTTTTCTTCTAAAAAAAAATACAGTTTGATACCATTAGTGTAGCCTTCCCTTTTCAA
The DNA here is from genome assembly GCA_020142125.1 of Phrynosoma platyrhinos. Classification (NCBI taxonomy): domain Eukaryota; kingdom Metazoa; phylum Chordata; class Lepidosauria; order Squamata; family Phrynosomatidae; genus Phrynosoma; species Phrynosoma platyrhinos. The sequence goes on from CM034703.1 coordinate 294,976,206, forward strand.
TAGACAATAAATTCAGATATCCTGGAAGACAGTCACCTAGTCCATATGGGGTGAAAATTATTGGCTTGTTCAGATGATAATATCTTACCCTAATATATCTTATTAGGGTAAAATATATACAGAACTCTTGCTGATACCTTTCTGTGATCACCAGTTAAATTAGAAAGCTTCTTTCCAACTATACAATTATGGTTACTAGCTTTTGATCAAACCAAGTTATAAGATATGCTGGTGTACTGTAAACCTGCTACCTATTACTTCCTGGATCAGAAAAAATGAGACTCTTTAATAATTAAATACAATTTTCATGTTATTTAATAGAGTAAATATATGTATTCTGTCTTAATCATGCCCCACAAAAGAAAAGGCAAAGGGTCTCCATGTGTAATTTGATGTTTCCTGGAATCCAGACCTCTGAAAGCAGTTTATGTCATGCCTTCTTTCTTCTTATCTCAGCCTGTTTTAATTCTCCCCAGTCACTCCTCTGCCTTCTTGCCAGCTTCATTTTTTTAATTATAAATTCTTCCAGCTCCCTGTCCCAAGCTGTTAAAATTTCAAAACTACAGTGGAGTTTCAGTAAGATTAGCAATTCAAACAAACTAGATCAAACCCTTTAGTTTGTACCCCTTGCTGTACCTCCTATGATCTTTAGAACTTCTTGAGAAAGACCCACCCCAATGCGTTGGGAGGGGTTCTTCATTGCGGCAGCCAAATTAAATGATGCCGGACGCTTGATTGGCTGGGCGGGGGGTGAAGTCCCACCCCTTCCTCTGCCACCCAGCCAATCGGGATAGGGATCCTTTAGGATCGCTTCTCGATGGTAGTCTCGCTTATTGCGAGATTACCAGCAAGAATTGGGGGGCTATAAAGCCCCGCCCCATAGCTGCCTTGTGACTGCAGCCATTCTAAAAGAGAAGACAAGCAAGGAGCTTGTCTGCCTGTTGCATCCAGTGGCCTTTTTGGCGACTGGGAGCCTGAGGCTTGGGTCGCGGCTTGATTGGCCTTGGAGGAGGCCTGTCTGCTTGCAGTGGCGGCTGGTGCCCTTGGTGATGGGTGCTCCGTCAGCCTTAGAAAGAGCAGCCCAGGTGACGGGGCTCTAATAGGCTGCTGTGGCCTGAGGGGTTGAAGGGCCCCGATCATTCTCCTGGCTGGGAGAGGCTGCAAACTGAAGCCAGGAAAGGCTGAGGTTTGAGGGGCCTGAGTGGTACAGGATGCCCATAGATCTGTTCTGTGTAAAAAGAAAAAAGGAAAAAGGAAAAAAAGGAACACGTGCAAAGTATAAGCAGGAGGCCTTTGGAGGCCTGGGCAGGTTTGGCTGCAATCTGCCTGGTATCCTGGTGTGAGTGTGGTGTCCCATAAACCATAACACAATATAAATAATAATAATAATAATAATAATAATAATAATAATAATAATAATAATAATACATAATGCATAATAAAATAGAATAAATTTTTAAAAAAGTGGATATACACTTGCCAAGGGTTTCTGGAAGTTTTGGGCCTTTTGGCGTCCAAAAAAGGGAAGTGGTAGGCCCCTTTTGGATGGGTCTTTATCTGGTGGTCCTACACTAGCCAGTATATTCTGGTTTGGTTATTGTGTCCCACAATGGGAAGAGAGAGGCCTTTGGCCATTAATCTGGTCCCTAATTTGGGACAGGCTGCTGGTTAGGGAACACGTGTTCATTATATAATTTTACACTCTGCCCATTTAAATTACCCCCCCAAGAACAACAACAACAACAACAACAACAACAACAACAACAACAACAATATAGATAGATTTATATATACAAAAATACATACTGGTATACACACACACACACACACACATATATGAAATAGAGTACAAATTAAAATATTATTATATTAAGACATTAAAACAATAAATAATATTGTAGTCTCTCAGATAATTTATAGCTGAGTCATGCCATGCAGTAAGCCACAATCTAAGCGGCGTGCGGCTTTGGCTGGGCCCAATTCTGGGTGGTCAGCACCGAAGAGACATAATGGCCCACAAAATAGAGATGACCAGATTGCAGCGCAGTTGACACAATTAGGCTGCACTATGCAGGCCTGTGTCGCTGCTTGTGAACAGCTAATAGAAACTAGGGTTCAAGGTTATAATACAGGATCCCTATCAAGTGCAATGTCCAGTCGGGACCAAGTTTCTGGGCAGCAGGCTACAAAGGTACAACCAAGTTCTTCAACTGACATGTCTTTTGAGGATGTGGCACGTGGTCTCCCGGTCTCATCTGCTATGGAGGTTGGTCAGCCAACCATAGCAAACGTTATGGAATTGTTAAAGAGAGTTCCAGGTGTGACACAACAGGGTACGCCTGCCCCTGTGCTTGAGCAGCCTACTCTGGCAGACTTGTATAGTTTGGTACAAAGGGCTGTGGTTTCAGGTCAGGATAGTGTGCCTGCACCTGAAACTGTGGAAATTGCTAACAGGGATGGGGGAAGTGTTTCTTTTATTCCACAGACTGGCACCCGAGCAGTGGCTGTGGCACACTCTGTGGGAGCATCACAAGCATAGGGAGAGGCTGCTCAGCAATTGGCTAGTTCAAGTTTGTCCCTGTCTTTGAATGCTATAACTTCTTGCCCCACCTCGGTGTGGTCCTCTGGTGGCCTAGTTGGGCACAAGGCTGGTGGGACAAGTTCTGTAAATGTTTCTGTAGCAGCACCTTTGACTTTATCAGTTGCATCTGAGATGCCTGACTCGAGGGTGCAAGCTGAGCAGCTTACGGTTACCAAGGTAAGTGATGCAAGGCCTGTGGTCACAGTGGGAGCCTTAGGTTTGGCTGGAGTCAATCGGGCAGTTGAGTGCAACCCTTATGCTGAGATGTCAATGCCCTTAGGATCTCACCTTCCCCTCTTTACCAAAGAGAGAATATGGAAAGGAGAATACATAGACCTATTTTCTTTGACTTTTCGTGACCCTGAGCCGCGAATTATGTCAAAGATGGGGTCATGTTCAGTCTCCCCAAAGAATTCCAGGCGCACAAGCATCCTAAGTTGGAAAGAAACTTTGTAAATTGGATGATGGGATTTACTATATACAAGGGTGTGATAGAACAGAAAGACCAGTCCAGGGCCCCTGATTTTTCAAAGTACCAAGAAATAATTATCAAAGCGTACACAAACTGTCATTTTAACTCAAGGGGAGTGGCATGGTTCCAGTACAATGAACAGTTCAGGATGAAAGCTGCTATGGACCCATCTTTGTCATGACAGCATGTCCAATCTGAACTTTGGGCAGATGTTATGCTGCCCCCCTTCAAGCAGGTGTGATAATGGCTTTGTGCCCATGGTCATGCAGCTGAAAGGGCAGTATGCGAGGCCTAGCACAGGGGACAAAAAGGTTACAGGTTTATGCTGGGATTTCAAATCTAGAAAGTGTGCTTGGCAGCAATGTAGATTCGACCATAAATGCAACATTTGCAAGGGCAATCACCCAGGCACCTCCTGTTTCAGGGGGAAGAAGGTCAGGGCTGGAGTCTCTGGGCAACATTCAGCAGCGGGAGGGAAAGGTGCCAACACCAATTAAACTGGATGTGTTGGCTGCTTGGTTGCAGATTTACCTGAATAGGGATTCCGCTCAATATTTGTTAGACAGGTTTTCAAATGTTTTTCATATTCCTTATACAGGTTCGAGGGTGCACTGATTTGCACCTAATGCGCATTCGGTGAGGGAGTCGCCAGAGCTAATCAGGGAGAAGCTGGCTAAAGAGTTGGCTGCTGGAAGGATATCAGGGCCTCATCAACATCTGCCAAAGCTGACAGTAAGGCTGTCACCTTTGGGCGTCATTCCTAAGAAGGCACCTGGTGAGTTCCTTTTAATTCACAATTTGTCATACCCAAAAGAGGAGTCTTAATGATGCCATTGATCCAGTTTTGGCTTCTGTGAAATACGCATCATTTGATGCAACAGTGCAGATAGTACGGGCATTAGGTAGGGATATCCTATTGGCTAAGTGTGATATAAAATCAGCTTTCAGGCTTTTGCCAGTACACCCTGATGATTTTGACTTGTTAGGTTTTCAATTTGAAGGGATGTACTATTTTGACAAGGCTATGCCAATGGGGTGTTCTATCTCATGCTCTGCATTTGAAAAATTTAGTACATTTTTGCACTGGTGCGCGGTCAAGAGGTCAGGTAATCAAGCTATTACTCATTATTTAGATGACTTCTTGTTCACTGGAGCTCATGGTACTGCAAGGTGTGTAGATACTTTGTTGGCATTTCAGATGTTGATGGCCGAGATGGGAGTTCCTTTGGTGAAGGAAAAGACGGAGGGTCCTGGCACCCATCTGACCTTCTTGGGCATTGTGTTAGACACAGTTGAGGGAATCTCTCACCTCCCAGTAGAAAAACTCGAAGCAATGAGACACCAGGTAAGGATAATGAGCAGTAGGAATAAGGCCATGCTTCGATAATTTCAATCCCTGACTAGGTTGTTAAATTTTGCCTATAAAGTTATTGTTCCTGGACAAGCCTTTTGTGCTCACCTATACAATGCTACTAAAGGAGTTTCCACTCCACATCACCATATTAGGATTACTAGCAGGATAAGAGCTGATTTGAAGGTTTGGGAATCATTTTTGGATTAATTTAATGGAGTCTTCTTTTGGAGGGCTGAAATGCTTTTAAAGGCAGACCTCCAGGTACACTCTGATGCCTCTGGCTCACATGGCTTTGGCCTCTATTGGAAAGGTCAGTGGGCAGCTGAGAGATGGCCTCAA
>CM034703.1:295014029-295029868 GCA_020142125.1 Phrynosoma platyrhinos
TTTAGTATTCCTGTCCATGGGATCACCCCCAGTATTTCTCTAAGTTTCTCTACTCACTCCATCTCAGCTCTAAAATGGCTGCCTCCACGTGGCAGCACAGAGCTATAAGTAACAAACTCTCGTCCCAAGTCTCCCGAGACCAATAACACCGCGCGACTTGGAGCAACAACCAAACAACCTGATTGGACAAGGTGTGCAGTTGTACTCGTTCCCCTGCATGCCTTGACCAACCAGGCATCTCCTGTCCTTATTTGGCCAGCACAACAAGAAACCCCTCCCAACTTGTTGAGGGGTGTCTTTCTCATCAGATTGCTTATGAATGCCTGATTTTCATTATACCTAATGTACTATGTTTATACATACTGTATTTGTTTTGGTTACATTAATATGTACTAATATGTGTTTTACCCAAATGTGTGTTTTAATAGGATATCTTTATAATCTGTTGACTGTAAATAAAATTGATCAGAAGGTAACCTAAATTCTATATAAACTAAATTATTCCACCTGAACAAATTATGCAGATGCATTTTAACCAATTTGCTTTGGTTCTTTTTGTCAAAAGAAAGAGCCAAATGATATACAGGACACTGAATGTCTCTCTCAGATCAACAGAAAAAAACACCTAGTCTTTCAGTGATGGCTATTAGTTTAGATCAATGTTCTTCGACCCAATACTTTTCAGGGCCAACCAGAAAAAACTACTGATGATGAAACTTTTTCTCCAAAACACACATGGTGTTAGAAAAGATTGGGTACCCTAAATACCATCCTGAGAGGCAGTATCTTCAATAATAGTCAATTGTCATATGTAAATAGACAGTCCAGTAAGTTAGCATGGATCTGATTTATTGATAATGAGGCAGACATCATGGTGTGGCAATTTTGTCATCTCTCATTCTTCATTCCCCATGGCCACCATGTACTGCTATTACCTAAATTGCTGGTGTCTGGGAAGGACACCCACAAATTAATATATTTCTAAGGGAATTATAGTATTAGCTGAAATGAGGGATATAGTATGACCAGGGTAATAGCCCCCTTGAGATGACAACCCAACTATACCACCTTGTTGTACGCCATCCCGATTACGCTGCAGAGGGGTGGGATAAAAATTATTATTATTACCAGATCTGAACTCCAGAGACAAATCTAAATAGGTTTTGATGGGACAATTGGAATAGGTTTAAGGCCTTTCTAATGGTGATACATTACCGACAAGGATCTTGATTTCAATCGATGGGAGTGCAGAATGGAGAAGAACTTAATAGCCACTGCAGCAAAGGGGGTTAGCCAGCATACTGAGGAGCCTAGTTTAGTCAAACCAACAAAGTGTCTGCCTGCCTGCAAACTAGACCAAAGAATGGCTGTTTTGCTACGTGTGTGTGTGTGTGTGTGTGTGTATACCCAGAATTGTGTCTTGGGGGTAGAAGCAGGATTAGAAGCTTTATTAAATGATTTCCTGGGGAAAAGAATGGTTTGGACTAGAAGCAGATTGCTGTAAATGCTCTAAACAAAGGATTTGCCAGTGCTCCCTCGTTCTAGGTACTTACAAGCAATCACCATCGATCATGATTCTCTCACTGCCTTTTGTAGACAAAAGGGATTATGCTGAAGCCTTGGGGAATCCCATCATGGTGGGTGCTATTATGAATGAACTTGACTTTCAGAAAATTGAATTAACTCAATTGATGTTTATCCCTGTTTATATAAAGGTAGCTAGAAACAAGAGATTTGCAGAGACAAATTATTTCAAAGTAATTGTTGAATTTATTGGGGAAATGCACAGACACTTAAGACAACCTTTCATCCACACATATGCCCAAGAACTCAGGAATAAAGGGATTAGCTGTGGAAACAGATAAGATGCCTTCTAATGAGTGGTAATTATCTGAGCAAGGCTGTTCTTTATGATAAATTGATGCCTTGTATACCCAAACCACACAGAACAGGACAGGGAAGCAGGTGAGGGTTGGAGCTAAATCAAAATTCAGAGTGACATGGAGGACACCTGAATTTCAACTAGCACACTAAACAAAATAATTTGCAGTTTTTAAATAGACCAAAACTAAGGTTAAAGCAAAGTTCTGTTGCTATGCTTCAAAGATTACTTTGATATAGACAGATTGGGAGGTGTTAATGGTCTTCTTTTTGAACCTTGCCAGAAGACATCCTGTGGCTGTAAATTGCCCTAATCTCCCATGTAAGATGTGAATCTTCTCTGCCTGCAGCTTCCCAAACTAGAAGCTTTGATCTGTGTCTACATGATGGTCTCACTTCAAACTAGTGGTGAAGCCAGCATTTCTGCTTAAAAGTCATACCAAAGAATCTACACACCCAGACTACAGGAAACAATCAGTTTTTCACAGCATTTTTCATAACAGTATGTTCTAGACCATGGCTAACCCTAACCAGTTTTTCCATGTGTTAGCAGGTCAGGTGTCCACAGTGGGGTAATGCCTAGGTCACCCTTCTGGCTTCCCTTTTAATATTAATTTGATATGAAATATGAGGGGCAATCAAAGGCCTGGCCCTGGGGTAATATTTTATCTGTGTTCCACCTTTTTTTTCAAGGTTAGAATGCAAGATGGCTTACATCTTGTTAAAATAAATAAAGCACAATAAATTGAAAATATAAAAAGAAGAAATCTAAAAACAGCCATTAAAACACTTTAAAAATACCATCTTAATAAATGCATTAAAACATTAATAACCCAGCATGTCTCCTTAGACCCAATGATGAATAAAAATGCCTTTGCCCAAAGGCAGAAGGACAACAAGGAAAGAGCTATCCTAATCTATCTAGGAAGGACATTCCATATTCTAAGAATGATATTGTCCACAAACAGCCTTTGTTCCCCACCTCATCTTTTTAGAATGAGAGGCTGAAGGTTCTTTGTCATTTGTCAGTTAATCTGCATTTCTCTGGAGGTTTCTTTTATCACTCCATTGTCACCCAAGCATCCAGCTTGTGATAAATGATAAAATCCAGACAGTATCAACACTGCACTTTAGCATTATGAAGTATTAGACTCTCAAGATATTTATATGAGAGAATGAGAAGTATCTCTGTTAGTCTTTTAGGCTATTCATTGTATGTTGTTAAAGACATACAAACATACACACTCCCTTTAGGGAAAAACATAGATATTTCAGTTTCTAGGAATATTGCTTTCATTGCATTGCACTGCATATGAGGCATCACAAATTAATTGCATTACAATACTATATATGATAGGTAAGATGTTACACTTTTATAGGGGACTGAACCTTTATATCAACTGCATTTCTTTAGCATGCTTCTCTATAGCTAACATAGAGGAACACTGCTGTCTTAAACAATATTTGTGGGTCCTAACCCATATACCTTCTGTGTAGGAACACACAGGAACTCAGCAGGTTAATGCCCTTGGGCATTACCACTTAACTAACAGAATCTATTATATATCTATAAACATCCATAATGGGTATCCATTTCTCATAATGGGCATACAGCTATTCAGACAGAATGCAAATCTCTCCTATTTGAGAACAGAGATATTTTCTTATCAGCACAGTCTGACTTTATTAGCAAGGGCTGGGCAATTATCAGGAATAGCTCAGTTATCCAACAACTACACTGTGTCCTATTAGTGTAACAGGAATCAGGTGGGTAGAACACAAGAGCTGGTGAGCAGTTAATGCAATCCAGGTTAGTCACAGAATATCCAGCAGGATAAAGGGAGAAGCAAGAGGAAGATCATCACTCCGTCCAGAGATCGTTCACCAAGTTGATAGTTCAGATAAACAAAGCCAGCCAGAAGTGAAACAGGATTGAATCCAAGGTCAAAAACATGAAGAGCAGAAAGTATTGCTAGTCGCCAAGAACAGAGTGTTGAAAGTAACCAGATGCCAGGGAATGGCTGAGAAATTTATGGACAGCTATTTCAAGACCCCAGGTGCCTAATTATGTCAGCATCTCCTACTTAATAATCTTTGATAGTGGTGCAATGTTTCTTTGTCCCATTGTTGCTCAATGAATGATAGTAGTTGTGTTTTATCATCTTCAACCTCTTGCTGGGGAGGAGGGGCCCTCTCTGCCTCAACCTCCAGTTTCTCAGATTGAGCATTGTTATCAGGAGCTGTGAATTCCTGGCAATCTATCTCCTCCTCAATGTCTGAATTGTCCAACTCAGTAGGTCAGTTACATCATTGATTTCCTCTCCATGATCCCCCCAGATGCAGAGGGTTCAGGTTTAGTGGGATAGTGCTTGTGGAACTAGCATATCAATACAGAAGCATGCACATTTACCTTTTGAAATGTATATTTTTTGGAATACTTTCAAGGTGTAGATGGTTGATTCTATGGATAAAGAATCATGAATATAGATGGCCAGCTGTACCATTCAATTCTGCTTTGGTCAGACATCACCTGGAATACTGTGTCACCACAATTCTAGAGGGATATTGACAAGCTGGAGCATATCCAGAGGAGGGCAACCAAAATGGTGAAAGATCTGGAAACCATGCCCTATGAGGACTGGCTTAAGGAACTGGGTATGTTTAGCCTAGGGAAGAGAAGGTTAAGAAGTGACATGATACCTATGTTTAAACATTTGAAGGGATTCCATATTGAGGATGGAGCAAGCTTGTTTTGTGCTGCTCCAGTGACTAGAACATGGGCCACTTGATTCAAATTAAAGAAAAGAGATTCCACCTCAATATTAGGAAGAACTTCTTCACAGTGAAGCTGTTTGAAATTTGAATACTGTATATCATCAGATATGTCTAAAAATTTTAGTAAAATAACCTGATCCAAAAAAACTGAGTCAACTTATCCACAGGTCAATGTAAGTACTATACTTAAACTCTTATTTAAAAAGAAACCATCCCCTGGTGAAAATCAAGAGTATAATCTGTTCTGGAAGCACTGAACCCCTCTAGTCTCTCTTTCAGCCAGGCTTTATGGTGAGTAGAAACAGTGGCATCATTTTCCTTTACTTTGTCCTTTACATCCATTGTTACATGTCCCTAAATTTTACCCTCAGCTTATCCATGGGTTATTTCAAAATCCATAATGTTGGCTCCAAAACCTGTCCTCGACTTATACATGAGGTCAACTTATAATCGAGTATATGCAGCACACTCTCTTGGGGTGTGGTGGAGTCTGTTGGAAGTGCTTTGATTGTGTATTCTTGCAAGGCAGGGGCTGGACTGGATGGCCCTTGTGGTCTTTTCCAACTTTATGATTCTATGATTTTGTGCTCTAATTTAGCAAAACAATTTTTTGTATGGTTACAGTCTGTATCCTAGCATCTGTGATTCACCAATATTGCTAGTACACTTTCAAAATTATATTCAATTGGTTTAACAGCTAGAAATGTGTTATGGTGGGAGGGGGAAGAGCTAGAAGACATTAGAGGAGAAGCCAAAGGAAGGAAAGGAGGGGGAAAAGAAGAGGAAACAAAGAAAGGAAGTGAAAACAAAGAAAGAGAGATATGATTTTTAGGCTTCTGAACATTACACAGTATCAATTTCTAGGTGAGCACAATGGGATTTTAAAAATAGCAGGATGCTGAATAAATGAAACAAACCAAAGAAAGGCCATTGTGTGGGCTGAACTAAAATTTGCAAGGAAATATTAACAAAGCACTCTCTCTCTCTCTCTCTCTCTCTCTCTCTATATATATATATATATATATATATATATATGAACAGCATGGGATTTTCTATGCTTTTCTTTTTAATAAAACTGTCAAAACCCACATATCACAAATATGAATGCCGCCACTAGATAATTATCTGGCTATGCAGTTCTGACTAATCTTTACATCATGCAGGGTGAATGGCTGTAAAGAAGGCAGCATGTATGCAAATAACAATAGAGCAGTGTCTAGGATAGCTGATAGGTAGGCAGACAGATAGGTAAGTAGATTCTCTCTATTTTTATTATCTTTCCTTTCTTTCACTTTATTTCTAGGTCAACTTCCATAAAAGCAAGGTCTCCATTCCAGAGGAATTCACCAGATCCAGGGGCTTACTTGCTGCCATGAAGACATAATCCTCTGTCATCACCACTATCACCATCATCAGTGCTACAGCCTACAGCAGTGTCACAGATAGAGGATAATGCCTTCACATTGGGAATAAGCATCTGGAATCAAGGAAACCCAAGGGAGCAAAGATTCTATTTTCAAGCCAATATCCAAAGTAAAAACAATTAAAAAAAACAAGGAACATAAAAAGATATTTGAAAAGGCTACATGATATATTATAATGAATTTCCTTTGAGAGAGAGTATTTTCCAACATTTCCATTGGCATGGGTTACTACCACATGGCAGATAATCATCTTACTGCAGGCCAGCTGAAGCTTAAGAATGCTTAAGAGTACACCCTTTGAAATTTTCCATGACTAAGGGGCAAAACAGACACTGAGACACCAGCTCAAACTGCCGGTCTGTTCAGCCCCTAACTTGGTTCACAGGTCTACAGTTGGTTTGTGATTTGGATGTAAGAAGCATTTTTTTCTTGCTCCAGAGTAGTAGTGCAAAGGACTGAAAGAGAGGTCTAATGATGTATTGAAGATCATACTAGATCTGGGTTGAACTTATTTGCATTGTTTTATAGCCTTTTTGTGTGAAGCACTTTCATCTTTAATGATTTTCCATTCTCACAAACACAACTGTGCTATTCTTTGCCTCCATTGTCCTTGGCCTCATTAATTCTTCCAGCCTTTTACTCTTATTTGCTATGTTAAACTACATGATTTTGTTGCTAATTTTAAAAATATCTTTACCAACTACACATGAATGATTGTAAGCAAAGCCATAAGTGCAAACAAGTGTAACCCTCTCACACTCTCATTCGTTGTGATTCTTTATAGCTTTGGGCACATTATTTAGCATCTTTCCACACTCAATTTTTATACCTATGGTAATGAGCAGTACAATCCTCAATCAAAGATGCACAGGGTTAGAATGAGGCAGAATAAGAATAAGAATATTATGAGGAAGAATAAGAAATAAGGTAGAATAAAGTTAGAATAAGAAATAAATTCAAATTGGGCACATATCTGTACAGGATTAGAAACACCTTTCTGCCAGGAGAACTGTTGTTTGTAGTGTGATTTCAGAGATCTTACAACAGAACAATTGGCCAACAAAATTTCTATGCTGGCTAAGACCTAGGCATAAGAGCCAAGATGAGGGGCAGAGGAAGGCTGGGAACAGGAAGACACCAAGTACCATCCATCCCAACCTAGTATACATCCAGCTAGCTCATGGTTATTTCACCCACAGTTAAATTTGGCTTGTTACATGTAAGTCCATTTGTTAGTCCCAGCTAGAGTAGACCCACTGAATTAGTGAAACACATTTAAATGTTGATTCTCCAAGTTTCCACTGAGTCAGTGAATCTACCCTAATAGAGGCTAACAATTGGATTTAGGTCACATGCTTTAGGATGGTGCTGCTTCTGACACAATGTCCTTTCAGTGAGTATGTCAGCACTTAAATGAAAGGAATTAACAATTTATCTCCACTGAAAAGACTGACTGCAGAACAATCCACGTAAGCAGTTTTACAAGCTTGTATTCCCTGTTTACCAGCCTGCAAATGCATGTTCCTTTCCTTTATAATCATACTATTTGCCTCAGGAACTTGTTTGCAACATCACTCTCTTTTCTCACTCTGGCATTTCCTCATTAACTGCCCACTTCCCTTCCCACAACATATTTATAGGTGGCTTTAACATCATCAGCATACTCTCATAAATGAAAATAGGATCATTTGATTCCACAAAATTTGAAATAAACACTATTAGTACCAAGGGAGAGAATAATTCAGAAATGAATCAAGCATTTCTTGGTTTCTGTCCCATGCAAAATTAGATTAGTAGTGTGATGTACATTGGGATATAAAACCACAAATAATAAAATAAGTATAAATACTAAGCCTGTACTGTCTTCTGTCTATGATTGTTTTGAATGACAATTTGAACAGAATGGATTTTAGTATGAAAAAATTCTTGCTGATTAGCAAGGGGAAAATTCTTCAACATTCCTGTACATCCTCAAGAAAAGTATTACTTGTAAGGGGATTGAGGGATTTATGTTTGCTTACCATGTCATTTTAGCATCAACAGTAGTAGTGTTTGACCCTTAGAGGTACATGATCAGTCTATACCTATGACTTTGTTAGATGTCCCTGGTAGCTCTATTACTTATTGTTATTTGTTTAGTTCTGTTCCTTTTCTTGAGGAGATATCAAGACTAAATGGTATTATGTGATGGTGACAGAATCTGATGAATTTAGTAATTGCTAGAGAAGAACTAAGAATATTAGAAAAGACCATTCAGTTATATATGGGGAGGTCCCAAGCAAGGTATTAGGACTATAAAATCTTCTGCTGTTCACAAGTAACTGCTATTTGGAAGTATGTTTGCTATTTTGAAACACATGCCTCCTTGTTATTGAACATATACAACTAAGGGCCTTTGCAGACTGCCAGAAATAGTGCAAGTTGAGTCCACTTTAAATTGAGGCACTGCCCTGGCTCAGTGCTAGGGAATCATGGGAATTGTATTTTTTTCTGAGACATTGAGCCTTCTCTGTCAGAGAGCTCTGGTGCCACAATAAATTACAGTTCCCATGATTCCCTAGCACTGAGCCAGGGCAGTGCCTCAATTTAAAGTGGACTCAACTTGTACTATTTCTGGCAGTCTGCAAAGGCCCTTACTTGAGCCTTGACATGATCCTTGGAATTGTCTTTGACTTGCTCTGTGTTTGCTTTAAGCTTGAGTAAGATACCACTCTGTGTTACTCACCTTGGAAAATAGCTTTATCTATTCTGGGAGAAAGGCAGCATACAAATGAAAATAAATAAATAAATAAATATTCCTTCAAATTCTGATGCCATGACTCCTTGGGCACAGACCCTGGCCTGTCTCTGACAACCTGCCCCTCACTATTCCATTGCACTGATTGTTTGCTTCCTGATCCTCTTGGAACACTTGTAGCTAAAGAATATAACATCAGTTATAGCATTATGAAACAGGGAGACCAGGGTGTGCCTAAGGATGTGCGGGGGGGGGGGTGTGTGACAGCACTGTTTTTCACACGTCTTCCTTTTGGCAGAATTGGACTGTGGTGCTTTCCTGTGTCCCTTTGAAATATTGAAGATACAGTGTGAGTGGGACAAGGCTGATTGGGAAAACAAAAGAGAGGCCCTAGGGATTTTTGCTTTTAAAAGTATTTTTTTTAAAAAATACATTTTTATATTATTTTAATATTTTTTAAAAAAAAACATCGCATCTTGCATGTGATCACCCAAATTTTCACTTTAACCACGAAACAATGTATATGTAATTGCATTAAGACCGTGTATATGATACTGTAATTTAGAGGTAAAAACAATTTTACTAGTTGTTTATGTCACAACTATTGTCATTACATTCAGTGATATCTGTGAATTATGAATTATGATTAATATTAGTAAAAAAAAATACTGAGGATTCTGTACTATGTGGTAGGAAAAGGCCAATGGTGTGTGTGAGAGAGTTATTACACTGGGTGACACCATCCCTAACAATGACACTGGTTATGTCCACTTTGTCTACAACATGTGTAGACACTTCTGCTATGACCAAATTATTTACCTTCCACACTTTAAATTGTCCCAGGTATTAAAATCTTTCTCTTGGAGGAGAGCCTGCAGTCTTCTAATCATTGTGTCTTCCCCTTTTACATCTTTTCCAACCCTATAATATCCTCTTTTAAAATGTAATTTATAGCCGTGTGCATAATGCTGAAAATATGATCACACTACTGACTTGAGAAAATTATGATAATGGTTGTTTCACTTTCAGTCCTGTTCCTTATTATCTCTAACATGTCTTTTAGCATTTTCTCAAGCAGCTGAATACTGGAGCACTTTCACTCAAACACGCTTGAAACCCTATAAATCCAGCTTTCCATTTTAACTCATGTTTTCATCTAAGGAGTTTATCACATGGGGAAAACTGGAACTTTAAGCTGGACAGAATCTGGGGTTATCCAGGGTATTAGGCACAATTGCACAATTGGTTTTCAGATGCTGCTGCATGCAAATCACCTAGAATCCGAACAGATTAATCAGGGAATAGTCATTTTCAGGAAACTACAGTGTTTCCATTTCTATTTCATTCATGAATTCACTTTCTTTGTGAAACTGCTGTAGTGTGAAAGCTATTTGCAGGATTCTCCCTGTTTTTGTGCTCAATGCCAGATTTCCCATTGTTCTTTCCTGCTTTGCTGTGCTTTGTTGTACTGAGAGAGATGAGAGGGACACAGCCTTTTATGCTTTAGCCAGGGCTCTTAAGGGATCAACAGGCAGGCAGGCACACACCCCCCCACACACACACAGAAACAGCTTGCTTCCTTCCTTCACATTCCTCTCTCCTCCTCCAACTTTCCCCATTAACCAGGGCTCTGAAAGGATCAGTTGGTGAGGAAGGCAGGGACACAGAGAGAGTGAGAGAGAAGTTTTATCTTTCCTTTTCTACTTCTTTGGGCAATGTTCTGTTCTTTTTACTCAGATTGAGTACCATTTCTTGGAAAGTAAGGGCAGCACAGTATATTTTTTATAAAGAAAATTGTGTAAATAAAATTGTTTATTTCTCTAGGTGATTTCTGGTAATGCAACTACTGCTTCTATGCACATGTGCAAAAAAGTTATTTCCAAACCATCAACGGGATTTGTCCCCATCTGTATGAAAAACCAATGTACTTTCTACCCACTTTCTCATATTAGGAATGTGCTTTTAAAGTGTTCATGTGCTCTGCATGTGAAAATCATTTGCAC
Source organism: Phrynosoma platyrhinos (assembly GCA_020142125.1). Taxonomy (NCBI): domain Eukaryota; kingdom Metazoa; phylum Chordata; class Lepidosauria; order Squamata; family Phrynosomatidae; genus Phrynosoma; species Phrynosoma platyrhinos. The sequence continues at coordinate 295,024,850 of CM034703.1, forward strand.
ATTTGCATGCTTTTCCAGGATCCGTACATTTTAACCATTTTCAGGATGGAAGCACATAGGTCCCTGTGTGATAAACTCCTAAGATATTTTTGCTTACAATCGATATCTCTCCTCTCTTCTTCACCTAACCAGATTTTTATTGCCTTCTCTAAAAACATTGTTAATGCCTTCCACTCTCTTATACAAATAGGTAACATCTCCAGGTCAAATGGTAATAACCCATCTCATATTTCATGACAAAACAATAAAGGCATTTGGATATTGAAAGAACTACATTTGATAGGAAATCATGGTCACAAAGAAGATAATTAAAAGGACTATACTGCTTCATGTTGTTTACAAATTCAGAACCAAAAGTATTTGTACAAAGTTCTTATTATCTCCATTTCCCCTGTGCTCAGTGTTCACATTGGCTTCAGAACCTTCTATAATCATCACGGACAGTGCCAATGCAATTGTTGGTAAAATTCATAATTGGCACTGTTGAATTTTTTCTTATGTTGAAGTCATTTGTAGGTTAACAGTGAACAGGAATTACTTCATCCTTTCCTAAATAGTGTTTTTAGGATACATCACCCCTTTAATTTTATAAGAGTTTGAAAATCCATTTTGGCTCCTGCAGTGCACTTTCAGTTTTTTTCATTAGATTTGTTGCAACTCTTTTCATAGTTATAGCATGGATCTTCTTTTCACATGTCTGGGAAAAATATAAAACCTACTAAAATATAAAACCTCTTAAAAAGCTGTTTCATTTCTGGAAAACTACAAAGTTTTTGGAGAAATACAGTCGCCCCTCCATTTTCATTGATGACGTCTGTGTCCCTCACCCATTCACAGGGGGCAAATGGAGGGAACAAAATGGGCTGTGTGCCTGTGGGCATGCTGCCATTTAAGCCTAAAGGGCTTGAATATTTGCAGTTTTCCATTTTTGGAGGGGGGGAGGAATGGATCCCAGACAAAAATGGAGGGGTGACTGTAGTAACAATAACTCCTCATCTGTTCTTATTTGGAAGCATCCATGCCAAATCATTGGAGTAGCAGTACATTTTTTTTCTGTCTTGCTTTTACATTTTAACTGCTTTAAAGATATTTCTGATAATGAGCCATCTAGTGAAAAATGCTTTAATTATGTTTCTCTAGATATTTGTGCTGGTTTTTTTTTTTTCTTCAAATGTATGATAAATGTATTCTGCATTCCTTGGATCTAAGGTTATTTAGTAGTGTAATGAAGACCTTGAACTTGGGGAATTACTAAAGTCCATGTCTTCTATGGGATCTTTTATCCTTTGTTTATGGAGGTGACTAGGGAAGAGACTAATAAAAACAAAGTTTTCCAATGACCTGTATTTTATTTGGGGATTCAGACATACAAAGACACCCTAACATGCATGCACACACACAAGAACTCAGGAGTAAAGTAGTTAGCTTGGATAGGAATCACAAGGCTTTCTAATGGCGATAATTACCTGAAAGGAGGCTGCTTCCATGAGGGACTGAAGGGGGATAGACTCAACCCTTATGTAAAGGAAAGGACAATGGATAGAGCTAGGGACTAGTCAGAGATCACAGTGGTACCATGAAATCTATCCAGACCCCCATGTGCCTGAGATTTTGTGGGGCATTTATACCCTTAATCCTAACCTGAGGCAAAGAGTTGCTATTGTATATCAAAAGATTCTGATTGTTATGCTTTGAAGTAGACCATTTCCAGAAGAGGGGAGATAGGATGCTGATGTTATCTCATCTTCAGCGAGACACATCCTGGCTAGCACTCATAAATCTCTAGGTGTGAATGTCCTGCTTTGCAGCTCCTAAGCCTGGCCTTTTTGATCTGCAAATGGTTGTAAATGCAGATGTACCTCTGTTTGGAGTGCCTACATGATGCTCACGCTTTGAGCTCATGGCGATGAAGGGTCCTTCCAACCCAGGGCTCTGACAGGGACCCAAAGGGGTCTTTATATCAAACCAATCATGGTAACAATAGTTGTGGTGTTAAATGGGATGTGGTTAATTTTGGTGTCAAAAATCTCTAGGTTAGATGGCTTTCCACATTACACTACACATTTAAAGAATAGGTACTATTCTACTATTGTTTTGAGTTCCTCCTGCCTCCATTCTTTCTGGCTATGTTGCCTTTTTAAAATTCTTTTTCGCAAAGTAGATTACAATTACTGAAGGGAAACCAATAGTTTTTTCCCAGATAATGAATAATTATGAATATTCTTTTCATTCCTACTCACACTATATGAAAGGGGGCAATCCATGACATCCTCTTAGATCACCTGAGAAGATTAGGAATTGGAGGCACTGCACTGCAATGGTTCCATTTCTTCCTTTTGAGCAGATTCCAGAGGGTGATGCTCGGGGACAGTCACTCTAGAAAGAAAGAGCTTAATTGTAACATCCCACAAGGTGCCATCCTGTCCCCGATGCTATTCAATATATATATATATATATATATATATATATATATATATATATATATATATATATATATATATATATATATATATATATATATATATGAAGCTGCTGGGAGAGATCATCTGGAGACAGAAGTGGGATGTTATCAGTACACTGATGACACCTAGATATATTTTTCCATGCCTCAGTCTTCAGCTTTGACTTCAGATGGTGACTCTCCTCTCAGTGATTGTCTTAAAGCAATAATTGACTGGGTGAGGAAAAACGGATTGAGATTGAGTCCAGACAAAATGGAAAGTCTTACAGTAGTGGCCCTGAAACCAGTATGAAGACACAACTTCCAGTTCTGGATGGGGTCACATTCTCCTCAAAGGACTGCATTTGCAGCCCAGGGGAGCTCCTGGATCCATCACTTCAGATGATAAATCAGGTTAATATGACAGTCAGGAGTACCTGATATGAGCTTCAGCTGATACGCCAGCTGCACCTTTTCCTGGAAGTTAGGGACCTTGAAACCGTGATGCACACACTGGTAACCTCTTGTCTCAATTTCTGTAATGTGCTCTACATGGGGCTGCCCTTGTACTTGGTCCAGAAACTTCAATTAGTACAGAATATGGCAGCCAGGCTGGTCTCAGGAACAATGAGAAGAGACCACATAACACCGATCTTAAGATCATTTCACTGGCTGCCCATTAGTTTCCGGGCCCTGTACAAGGTGTTGGTTACCTTTAAAGTCCTAAATGGCTTGGGTCCAACCTATCTTCAGGACTGCCTCCTTCCGTATAACCCACCCTGCACATTCAGGTCCTCTGGTATGAATCTGCTGTAGCCTATAAAAACTAGACTGTCTGCAACCATCCAGAGGACCTTTTCGGCAACCACTCCCAGATTATGAAATGGCATGCCGAAAGAGATCCATCATACTACCACCTTAAACAGCTTTTAAAAAGCTGTTAAGATGGATCTCTTCTGGCAGGCCTTTCCTGATTAGATATCCTGGCCACCAAAAGATAGAGCAACCTGCTTATCCCTGATTCTGTTGCAGTTATTTTAAGTGTTTTAAACTCTCAACTGTTTAATAGTATTTTAAAGGGGGGTGGGTGGAATTGTTGGATATGGAATGTATATTTTAATGTTGTAAGCTGCCCCAGTTGCATTATGCAGAGGGGTGGGAAATAATAATAATAATAATAATAATAATAATAATAATAATAATAATAATAATACCACCACCACCAATAATCATAATCCCTTACAGGCATCTGAACTGGAGAGGAGTTGTCTGTGGAACAGTGGTTAGGAAAGAAGTCTGTTGCCTGGCAGAATGAGGATGTTTGAAATATCCTATGAAAGTGACAGTTACAGCTTCTTAGCAAGAATTAAGATGAATACCCCGTTACTTCATGTAATATCCAACCCATTATTTTATTTCATTATTTATTTTACTTATTTATATGTGACCTTTCTTCCAGGTTGGGACCCAAGGTGGTTTCTTTAGGGCATCAGTTAGTGGAGCCTGATAAAATGTTTTTTTTGGGTTTTTTTAGAAAATAAAAATTCCAGTTAAAAAATATGAAATCCTTTTAAAACCATACAAAATATTTCTAAAATAAATAAATAAATAAAACACATATCTTACCCATTTAACACTTACCCATTAAAAACCTTCTTAAACAAAAAATATATTTGCCTGCCAGTAAAAATAAAGCAGGAAGGGGGGGGCAAGCAAGCTTCCTGTAGAAGGGATTTCTGGAGGTGGGAACAGCCACTGAGAAAGATTCTGGAACTCCCTTCCCAGAGAGGCCAGGAAAAAACATTCTTGTTCTGCCAGGCTTTTTTAAAACTAACTCAAGGGGGATGCAGACAAGGGCGTCGGAGATGCCCTGGTCCGGACCGCCGCCGGAGTTCAGCCTCCGGACGGCGGTGCATCCCCGGCAAATCTAAAAGGACCGCTAAAATGGCGATCCTTTTAGATTCTGCCGAAAGTGCGCCCTAACAGCGGCAGGCGCACTTTCGGCGGCTCAAACGCCGCGGCACGTTCGGCTGCCGCGGCATGAGGGCAACCGGAAGTCGCCGGCCGTGCGGACAGCCGGCGCTTCCGGGTGCGCCCTCAGGAAGAGGAAGAGCCGCCGAACGTGCGGCGGCTCCTCCTCTTCCGGGCCTCGGAGACGGCCCAATTAGCCGTCTGCCGAGGCCCATAGTTTGGGCTTTTAAATGCTGTGTAATATAGATTATATAGAGTTTTAATACATTTTAATTTGAATGTGTATTTTTAATTTTAAAAAACTGTTCAATTGTTTTTAAACGTTGTACCTACATTTTAATGTTTTTGTATTGTTTTTAAATTGTACAGCAGTTTTAAATATGTTGTTAGCCACCTTGAGTACCTATATTGGGAGATATATCTGGTCTCCTTTACCATCAGAGGTAGGGAATGACTTGGGAGCGGAAATTGGGGTTGTGCAGGGGAAAGGGAGGTATGGTGGATACAGAGTGAACAAATGTTACAAAAGAAAGCAGGATTGCTGTTTGAAAGCTATCCCGCTTTCAGTTCACTCTGTTCCCCAGAATGGTTTGGAGAGTGCACCAACC
>CM034703.1:295049540-295067243 GCA_020142125.1 Phrynosoma platyrhinos
GTTTACCCATAACAATGCGTGTGAGTCCTTTGTGCCGATGCAACTGAATACTTCTTCCTTTCCAGTTTGGAATTTCCTGTGTATTTTCCTATACATTACACATAGTTTTGTACAATTGTTCACATATATTTTCCACAAACTAAACTATGTATTGTCACAGCTCAAAAGCATTACTAAATGTGTCCCAAATTGCACAGCAAATATATGGGGCTCTGAAACATGATGCCTTCCATTCTGTTGCCAATTTCAGAAGGTGAAAAGTGGGTTTTTTTCTTACAGAAATTCAAATCTAATAAATTTCTTTACTATCCCTACTAACATGTTGCTTTCTAATTTCTCTTATACATGCACACTCAGCACACTCCATAATAACTGAATATGCGTGCATATTTATCAATGTCTACATAAAAACAAAACAAGCCTTAACAAAGTAAACCTGCCTGAGAAATACAAATATCAGGAGTCTAGAATGTTCAGCCCAAATTGTATTTATTTGTTTTATGTATTTACAAAGAGATTTATATCCCATCTTTCCACTGTACAGCATGCAAAGCTGTCCATAGAGAATTAAGAACAAATTAAACCCATCCAAAAAATTAAGCTATGTAAAATTTTCTTTGGGTATGATTTCAATCAGGACATTCAATTTGAGTTCAGATTGGCTCAGAAGTAACTATTGCTAAATTATGTACAGGGATTGGGGTGGCTTTGTTTGTTCAAAGCCTCTTTGATTCAAGCCTGGAGGGAATAATGCATGACAAATATTAAATGAATCCACTGCCAGTAAACACAGTTGTACAGAGTGTAGAAACAAGCTCATTAGAGTGTAATTTGGTGGGGACAACTAGGGTTGTGAAGAAATCCTATCATTGCTGAGATTCTACTGAAGACTGGCCATCATCACATGGTAAGATCTCAAGGATTCTCCATCCCCTCCAAAGCATTTGAATCTACCATAAGGCCAAGGTGCTGATGATGCTGTCTATATGGGTCCAAAGGCTTGTCTTTTCACCAGCTTCATGCCATCCTTTTCAGATAACACAGGCCAACACCCTGAAGCTGGGATCAGGGAGACTGGATGTTGTTCCTGTGCTACTAGTCCAATCCCAGTGCAAAAGGGCCTTAAGTATGGTCAGAAAAACCTGTCATATGTCACAGAGTTTCTCCAAAATTTCAGCAACCCACAGCAGACCAGATGGATCTGGACACCCCTTACCTTCCTTCACTGTTGCTGCTACCGAGAAGACCCCTGTCACTGTGTCTGATGTAGAAACAGGGTGCCTAGCCACATAGGTGCAGCCAGACAGCCCGTTTCAATGTCAGACATGGCAACAGGGATCTTTTCAGTAGTGGTGACAGCAGAGGAAGGTAATGGATGTGCAGTGTTAGTGAGTCTATGGCTACTATTTTTACTACAAGGAAAGAACTATAAAACATTGTAATGTTGTACATTTTACAGAAATACACAAAAGCACTCCTGAAAATGTACAAATATTCTCTATTAAAAAACCCCACCATCTCACAATGAATGGTTGTTGAAACCACTACCACCTCATAATAGTTCACACAGAGAATTTTAAAAAGTTATCTTGCATCAGGGGAGGACAAAGCAAGTCAAGATTTGCAACTGTAGTTCCAACACACCTGCTGTTCTCAGTACAACTGTTGATGGTCTCAGCATAGGGATGCATTTGCATTGCAGAATTAATGCAGTTTGACACCATGTTAACTGCCATCGCTCAGTGGTATGGAATCCTGGGATTTGTAGTATTGTGAAATATTTAGCCTTCTTTGTCAGAGAGTTATGGTGCTCCAACAAAGTACAATCTCTTAGCAGCCTAAGGGTCTTTAATGCACCATCTTTGACTTCTATAGGCAAAATAGTAGGACCCCCATTGGATGGAGAAACCTATGTTTGATTCCTAGCCTTCAATTATGAATATATACACATACAGTTATAAGTTATACCTATTAAGATGTGCAGATGACAGCATAATACTGTCACAAAGTATCAAAAGTATGGAAAGATTATTGAAGAAGGTTAAGTCAGAAAGTACAAAAGAGCATTACTGCTGAACATCAAGAAAACAAAAATTATGATCACAAATGATCTACATAATATTAAAGTTAAGAAACATAGAGTTGGAAGAGACCTCAAGAGCCATCAGGTCCAATCCCCTGTCATGCAGGAACACATAATCAAAACATTCCCAACAGATGGCCATACAACCTCTACTTAAAAGTCTCCATGGAAGGAGACTTTACTGCACTCCAAGGCAGCATATTCCACTGTTGAACAGTTCTTACTGTCAGAACATTCTTCCTAATGTTGAGGCAGAATCTTTTTTCCTTTCCCAAAGGGTAAGTACCCTTTGGATTTAAATGTTCAACCAATTATGAGCCCACCTGGTAGTAGCATTGTCTAGACTCTTTTTACTAGTTTGTATGCAACAAAATTGTGGAGTCCTTGTTGAAGGCCTTACTGAAATCAAGATAAGCTACATCCATAGCATTCTCTACATCTACCAGGCTGGTAATTTTATTAAAAGAGAGAGAGAGAGAGAGAGAGAGAGAGAGAGAACTGGTACTGATGTTAGGCTAACTGGGTAGTAATTGTTTGAGTACTCATTTTTTCCCCCATTTTTGAAGATGAGAACAACATTTTTTCTCTTTTCCATATCTTATACATGTCCTCTTCAAAATTTAGCTCAGTTGAAAGTTCTTCAGACAGACATCCTGGTTTCTTGAGACACCTCCCATTTTTCCTCCTCTTTGGAACTGTTTGAAATTGTGCCTTCAATATATTCCTTATAAGAAACTCCCATCCATCCTGAACTGCCTTCTCTTTCATTATTCCTGGCCACAAGGTCACACCCACTATTTGCAGTGGAGGGGACACTGCAAAAAGAAATGCACAGAAACCTCCATATGGAAGAAAAAAGGTCACAACTTTATTATTATTAAATACAGCTGACAGGTGGTATTGGCCCAAGGCATGCGTCAGGATATGGCATTGAACAACCCAACTGTTGATCAATGAGCCCTATTGCCTGGCCATGGCCAGGCCTCAGGATGACAAAGGAGGGTAACCGGATATTCGCATGTTTGCATCTCTGCCCCTTGTCACCAGGGGATGCCAATCAGAAATTTTCCCCTCGATGGCAACTCCTCCATGATCCCAGTCCCAATACTTGGCACCCAAACATCTCTGCTGACAGCCCAACATGTCACAAAAACAGTCTAAACACCATAACCAGTTGGAACTGAGTGAGTGGACTTCTGTTCTCATGAAGATCGGGGGGGGGACTTCGGTTGGGAGGTGGGATGCAATGTACCTACACAAAGTCTGAACAGGGCAAAGCTAGCAGCTGTAAAGCCATTGAAGCTTGATGGTGGACCCTTTTCTCAGCTGGTCACACTTGGATCTGCGAAGAACTAACAACACAGCATTTCCAAACATTTTAGAAGCAAGGACCAGCTCATCCACCCAGAGAGCCCCAAAAAGGCAGTTACAAAGGGAGCTTGGAAAAGGTTGGTCTCTGCTCTGGAATGACACACCCTCCTGGATGGTGAGAGAGCCTGGAAAGGAGTTTGAACAAATGGGTCTCCTCCCATCAACCCGCCTGAGTGATGTCCTTCTCCTTCAATCGCCCTTCTGATGAAAAAAGATACACAAGGATCCTAAAAACCAGTGACCTTGGAAAAGAAAGAATTACCAGCCAAGTGGACTGACACAGTGCATGGGGTAAAACCTCCCTCCCATATCCAAGTAATGAATTGCAGGTTGGTGAGAATATGCACTGGCCAACTTGCTCAGAGGTCCATTGTCCTGCAGAAGGAGAAAAACCTGGCAACAACTCTCCTGAGGGTGGCAGGGGCCAGTGAAGACAGAACTCTCTGCATCACAGCATACTTCCAAAATCTCATAGCTCCTCTGGGAAAGGCATAGGTGAAGGGTCTGCTCCAAGTGCCAAGTATTGGAACCTGGCTTCCTGGAAATGAGAAGCATGTGCGATGCTCATGGCCTGGTACAAAATGGGCTTTGAAAGTGATGCTGTTGTGGAGGCACAACAAAATGAGATGGTGGACCATATGCACAACCCACTCAGACTTGGAAGATTGGTGATTGAAGATCCTTGCTACAACCTTGTTTTTGCAGGACTCACCCCAAATGCGAACTGTCACCAGGATGGGGGAAAACTCCAGGGATGTGAGGTCCTGGAGGATCTCACCCAGTGCCCAATGGACAGGCAAGTGTTGGGTGCACTGATGACCCTGGAAAAGGACTCTGAAGCCCAAACTCTCAGCAGAATTTAAGTGAACTTGGAGGCCCTTACCTAGGTTCCAAGGGTGCTGCTACAAGGAAACTCAATTGAAACCTTGGAGGAAATCCAACCAAAACATGAGATCTTGTTTTATTCCCCTGGTGATGCAGATATGATGGGATGCTCTGATCCCTGCAGTGACCCTAGCCAGCCAGACACAAAATGCCCTGCCAGGTGAAACCACCCTGCAGGCAAAGTTCAAGTATTCCAAAAAGGATTGAATTTCCTGATGGTCACTTTTTGTGCCTCGAGGGTGGCCGGAATGGCTTGCTATATGTATTAGCAGACTCACCAGATGAAAACATTTAGTTGTAATGACTCTTTTTAATCAATCTGGAGTATAGCCTCAGAACTCAGAGGTGTTGATAGCAGCAGCCATTGGCAAGCTAAGGCGATTACACAGTTGTTCAGATGGTGGTGAAACGGCTCACAGTTGTAGCGCCCAACCTTGATCAATGTGAGGCATAACTTCAGAATTTAGAGGTGTTGGCACAGCAGCCGCCACTGGGAAGCTAAGACAAGTGCATTTTTATTCTAAGACATCAAAATGAGATGTTATTACATTAAGTATAATATTTAGAGCATTAGAAGCCTTCATCAGAGGTTGGGAAGGTTGAATAAGTAGCAAATAACTCACTATGATATTTTTTTAAGGCCTTATCAGTGTTTCAAATAAGGAATGACAAAATTATCTAACCTAATAATGTTAAAGTAACACTATAAAAACAAAACTGGTAATTAGAACAAGACAATATAAAAAGAAAAGCCCATGAAACATTTTTGTCTGGAATAGCCTATAGCAAAACAATCAAACAATTTAAATGCAAATCCAAAAGCCTTCCTCTGAAATACAGTAAACAACAGAAGAATCCAAATTAAAACAATAAGTGGAATTAAACATCATTGACTAGAATATTAAATGATAAATACATATCCCAACAGAATCAACAAAATTAAGAGATCCAAAAAGCGATTTCATGGCATGATATGTTTGGGGAGGGGGTGCCCCTGATTTCCTCTGAGACTGAGAGAGTATGACACTCTCATGGTTTGTTGGGGGTTTTTTTGGCAAAATGTTTGACATTGTCTTTTCCTGAGGCTGAGAGAGTGTGATTCTTTCAAGGGTTTTTCTTGGCCAGGTGTGTTTGGAAAGGGTTTGCCATTGTTGTCCTCTCAAGCTGAATGAATGTGACTCTCTCATGGGTTTTTGTTGGCAAGATGTAATTAGCTGTGCCAAGCCACATGGCACAGGGGAGGCTAAAACAGGACAGGATAGGGAAACAGCAAACAATCCCCATGGGCCTTTTTAAGAGACTTAATAGTGGCCAAGCTGACATTGAGGCTGAGAGAGTGTAACTTGTCCCAGACTCCAGTAAATGAGGGTTGGGGGTTGAGAATGAAGTCAGGAGTCAATAAAAGATACTTTGGGTCTGAGTTGGCCCCAAAACTGCACCCAAATCACAAGCTGGACCCTAGGTCACTCTGGAAGACAAAGACCAGAGGAAGGAAATGCCTAGACTAGGCTTTATAACACCAAGCTCACTAAAACATAACCAAACCCAAAAGTCTAGAAGCCTGAAAGGCAAGGCTCACCTACTGGGAGCCTTAAAGAAAAATGTGGGGGGAGGGGAGAGAAGCAAACAAAGGGAAAGCACTCCAAATTGAAAAGAGGTGGTTGATTGTGAACCAAGCCAAAGCCCCAGGAACCAGGGTCAGAAGCCACAGCAGCCTCCGAGCATACCCCCCCCCCCTCGTAGCAAATTAGCTGGCCCAGTTGGGTGGGCCCAGTTTACCGAAATTGGCTTTTCTCCAGTCTGTAATCCATGTCTATTCCTGGCTTCTCCTTTCCACTATATAACAAACTCCAGGAGAGTGTGATCATTCCTGCCTAAGGATCCTACCACTTTCACCACATTAACCAGGTCATCCCTGTTGGTTGGGATCAGATCTGAAATAGGTGCCTCCCTTGAGCTTCTGGACAATGAAATTGTCTGTCAGGCAAGTGAGAAATTTGCCGGACCTTAATTTCTGGCACAGTTTGACTTCCTGTAATTATCAGGATAGTTGAAATTCCCCATCACTACTACATCTCTCCTTTCTGAGTGTGTGGTCATCTGTTTTAAAAAGTCACCATTTAATTCTCCCATCTGACTTGGTGGTCTGTAGTAGAGCCCCACAATAACATCCCTGTTGTTTCCCCCACCCCCATTTAATTTTTATCCAGATGCTCTCTATCTGACTTCCAGGATTTAAGTCTTGGATCTTCTTACAAGTGCAAACATCCTTACCATATAATACTGCTTCCTCCTCCCTTCCTGTTTTTTTTTTTAAATGTTATACCCCTCTATTACTATATTCCATTTCTGAGTAGATGTTGAAGAGATCAAAATAGTTAATGTTTTTCCATACTTGGGGTCAATCATCAATCAGAATGGAGACTGCAGTAAAGAAATCAGAAGATTAGGTTTTGAAAGAGCAGCTGTGAAGGAATTAGATAAGATTCAGAAGTGTAAAGATATATTTAAATACCAAAGTTAAGATTGTCTGTGACACTGCATTTCCTATTTCTTTGCATGGTTGTGAATACTGGACAGTGAAGAAAGCTGATAAGAAGAAACAATTCATTTAAGATGTGGCGGTAGAAAAGAATTCTGAGAATTCCATGGACCAGAACTCAGTAGAAAAGACTATAATTGTAAAAAAGACTATCCCCCTTTGCATACGGCGCTTTGCGCCATCTTGGAGGTAAGGAAGGGGAGGGGCAGCCTCACACTGGGCACCCCAACCCCTTCCCGAACACGTCATCGGAGCGGCCATCACTCCACAAGAAGGGCACTCCGATGACATCCTTCCGCTGCAGCATCCGGACAAGCTGCAACAGAAGAGAAGCTGAAGAGGCGCCCAACGCCTCTTGCAGTGCACCTTTGGCACCTTGTGGAAGGAGCGTTATTTTAGCACTCCTTCCAGGGCCTGAAAAGAAGTAGATTGGGGCTGAGGAGTGCAGTTACCTCAGCCCCAATCCACGGCTTCTTAGGGCAGCCCACGGCCGCCTGTCTGCTTAGAGTCTATGGGGGAGATATCTGGATCAGCTGGATCAGGGCCACAGCAAACAGATGCCCAGCCCCAATCCAGCCATCTTCTGCCCCAGAAAGGAGTGGATAAGATCCATTTCATTTTGGGGTGGAAAAAAGCTGCCCCTTCTCCCAAAGAGTAGGATTTTCCCCTGGAAGAGCTGGTTCTGGGGAAAGTGGTGTCTAAGTGCCACACCCCCGAGCAGGAGAGAAGCCATCTGGCATGTGATCACTGGTCTGGTTTCTGTACCACTTTGGGGCATGGCACATCTAAATGCCACACCCCCAAGCCAACCCCACCTGGGCTCAAACTGGTTGTCTGTTTTGGCCCAAAAATTGTTAAAAGTAAAATAGGAAAAAGGAAGACTGCATTCCAAATGGATAGACATATCAAGAGAAGCCACATGCAGGGCTCTCCAGGAGCTGAGCAGAGCAACTGATTATAAGGTGACTTGGGTTGCAGACTGCCAGAAATAGTGCAAACTGAGTCCACTTTTAGGGTTAGGGTTAGGGTTAGGGAATCATGGGAACTGTATTTTATTGTGGCACCAGAGCTCTCTGACAGAGAAGGCTCAATGTCTCAGAAAAAACAACAACAATTCCCATGATTCCCTAGCACTAACCCTAATCCTTAAAGTGGACTCAATTTGAACTATTTCTGGCAGTCTGCAACCCCCCTTGGAGATCTCTCATATGTAGGGGTCACCATGAGTCAAAGTCTACTGAAAGGCAATTAACAACAACAACAAATAGAGATCATGTGGTCCTCCAGATATTGTTCGACCACAACTCCCACTTTCTTCATCATTTGGTCATGCTGGCTAAGACCACTGGATACGACAAAATTAAATGCTGGCAAATTGCGGGTGGAAGAAGACAAGACCTCTTTTAGTCTTAAGCAGATATATATGATTCCTGACTTATAATGATATGACTTAAGTTTATATGCTGGTTTATGATCTGTCACAGTATCCCATTTACAGTTCAACCTTGAGATGTTTACTAAGAAGAAAGTCTGATTGATTTCATTAAGTCTTAATCCCCACTAAGCCTTTAAAAGTGTAATTATCTTAAATTGTTTAATAATTTTCTTTGAAAATTGAGAATTGCATTTTTTTAAGGCCTTCAGTCTGAGGTTGAGGGGAGAGTGGTGGAGGGGAAGGTTCAGGAAGCAGAGGGATGCAAATAAAAAAATATTTAGCCATATATAAAGGGCAGTAAATATTGCATATGTATGCTTTCCATTGGGGTTGATTTCATTTGCTATTGCATGAAGTGGGGATAATGATGAAGAATCCCAATTTTTTAAACTTGAATATACATATATCCCATTAGTACACATACATGCCTTAAACTCAGACACACACATCATGCAAAAATACTCTTCACAATCCAGCACCCCCTTAAACGATCACCAATTTTGCACTTCTTTCTATGCCCCTGCCTGTCAGCCCCATGTTGTTGTTTTTCTTTCTGCTAAAGAACTTTTTGCAGTTGCTATAAAATTTGAGACTGCTACAATTACTTTAAAGGAATCCTTCTTTGCAAAATTGATATTATTTTAGGGAAAGGAGGGGGGATCTGAAATCCACTTGAGAAGGATGTGTGTGTTGGGGAGCCAGGTTATACAGTTCTAGGGATCCTATAATTCTAAGGTGATCCTTTCAAACAATGTACCTCTTTTCATATCAAAACAAGAAATTGGAATCACACAAATTGCTGAAAGAGGGCAAACCCTGACTAGCAGCAGAACCTTTTGTTGTACTGGGAAGGTCCTTCTCCTTTTGTTGTACTGGGAAGGCCAAATCAAGGCTCTGGTCTACAGTCTGCAAATGCACTAGGTTTCCCCATCCAAACTGTATCAGTGGTCCTGGAGAGGATCAATTTGCTTTTCAATGATGCTGTGATACTTAAAACAATAAAAGGCATCTATAAGGTCATTCGTTCCAAAACAAACATAGAATCATAGATCTGGAAGAGACCTCAAGGGACATCCAGTCCAGCCCCTGCTACAGTAATGGCACTGTACTGTTTGCTTTCTATCTCAATCCACAGAAGGGCCTATCTCATCTCCATTTTTTTAAAAATTAAAACTTAGAATATGAACCAGCTAGAGGTCTGAGCAGGTAGAATGGTAAGCATACAGATACAATCTGGAAAAATTGGTGGTTTAGCAACACTAAATGTTGTACACTGACATTTGGATTTTTCCCTTCAAACCCTCTGTTCCTGCTGATCTTGTGGAAAATGCATAACCAGCTTTCAGGGTTTGTTTGTTTGTTTTGCTGTTATTGTTCTCTCTTGATCTTGTAATGTTTTAACTAGGATGTGTATGGAAAGGCTTATGAATCATGACCCTGGCACTCCACTTCCTGCCTTGTTCCAATGAGCAAAACCAGATCAGATTCATTTCCTAAAGTCTCTCTCCTCACTCCCGAATTTTGGTAGTCTAATGCTAGAGCCTAAATGCACTAACGCAGGGGTAGGCAACCTGTCCCCTTTAAGGGCCAAGGCACTTCAGCTCCTAGAAGCCTCAGCCATGTTGGCCAATATTCCCATGCTGGCCAATAGCTTTTGGGATTCTGGGAGATGAAGTCCCTCGGCCCTTAAAGGGGATAGGTTGCCTACCCCTGCACACCTGATATTGGAAGCTAAACAGGGTAAGCCCTAGTTAGTACTTGGATGGGAAACTAGCAACAAATATCAGGTTCTGGAGGCTGTTTTTCAAAAGAAGGAACTGGCAAAGCCATCTCTGAGTATTTCTTGTACATGAAAACCCTGTGAAATTAATGGGGTTGCCATAAGTTGACAGGCAGCATGAAGGCCCATATAAGCAGTGTTGCAGAAGCACAACAGACATACAAACATTTTTTCCACACTGAGTGAGAAAGATCTGTCACTAGCTGGGAATGTGGGGAAAAGGTTGGCCAGGTTGAAAGACACCTCACGTGAAAAAAAAAAAATCAAGCTTTTACTTTGACCAGCACCATTCATTCTGATTTTTTCTCTCCTGCTTGTAGTCTTTGAAAATCGTAATAACTCTCTTAGACTTCAGCTTGCAACATGAGACCTGCAACCCTAAATCTCATCCTCTCTCATGCTTCATTCAACAGGGAAGTCAGTCTAATTTCTCTTTCCTGAATGAGGTTCAAAAGCAATTTTCATTTATGCTACTAGTTAAAGGCAGTGAGAAGTGGCTATCCAATCAAAGGAGATTTATAGCACCTCACAACGGCTTAAAGTAGAACCATATACTCCCCTTGAGCCTGTGGTTGAAATGTATAGTAAAAATAATAGCATGTTGAGGTACTTTTAATACTCTGAAAGCTTTGGTTTTTAAGGACAGAACCAATAACTACTTCATAGGCTTTTTAAAAGCAAAGAAGGTGCATCTTAAAATGAAGGTACAACTACTCATTTTAATGATTGTGCTTCCCTTCGTAAGATACATATAAATATATCTATTGAATAATACCCATATTTTAAGCTTCTAAATATCTTTATTTACCCTAATATGATAGCTATTCATGAATATGATAGCTGGGTAAATTAAAGTGGACTTAACTATAGAAATTTCTCTTGGCAGGGGTTGTTTAGATAATCAGAATAATCTGTTTTTAATTATTCAAAATTGATCCTGGATATATTTTGTTAGGCTGTTGTGTTTGTTGAAAAAATACTTTAATTTTGCTTACAAAATTAACTTACAAAAAAGTATCTAGAAGTTCAGTAAATAGAACAGTCTTAATCACCAGCATCAAGTTCATTTGAAAGAGAAAGGAAAATCAAAAGCAAAATAGAGCATAGTTTCCAGACCTTTCACCATTTTGGTTTCCCTCATCCGGGCATACTCCATCCTTCTTAAATTGTGGTGACCACAACTGAATACAGTATTCCAAGTGAAATCTGATCAAAGCAGAATAGGGTGGCACTATTACTTCTCTCAGTCTAGACCAGTGGTTCCCAATTTTTTTTCAGGCTACTGCTCCCTTTCTTCTTGGGTGACAACCCTAGCACTGCCCATGCCTATTTCTTGGTATTAGGTCCACTGTTCTACATGGGGGGGGGGGGGGGGGGGGAGAAAAAAATTATCCTAAGCAAGGGAAGTGGCTGCTTTTGGGTAATTTTGAAAATGAAGTAAATTACAGTAGAAGAAATCAAAAATAAAATGAAATTTACCAGACAATTTTTTTTAATCGACTAACAAACCAGGAAAACTATTAGCATATAAATTGAAAAAATAAAGGGCCAGGCAAGCAATTAAAGAGATAAAGGAAGGAGACAAAATAATAGCAGAACAAAAAAAAATGAACCAAATATTCCAGAGATACTACTCATACTTATTTAAGGACACAAAAATAGAAAAAGAGAAGATAAAAAAATACTTAAAGTACTGCAATATACATAAAATAACTGAAGAACAGCAAAATAACTTACATAAACCTAAACCATGGAAGCGATTTTAACAGCTATAAAAAGAAGTAAAACTGGAAAAGCTCCAGGTCCATATGAATTTGTCATGGAATACTATAAAACTTTTATGAAACAGCTGATAAAGCCTTTGCATAGAACTATGAATGAAATTTTGAATCATAATCTCCCAAAATCATGGATACAAGCTAATATAACAATTATTCCTAAAGAAGATAAAGAGTTATTAGATTTGAATAATTACAGACCAATATTATTATCATTAATAAATTCTGACTATAAACTATTTACTTTGATACTGGTTGAAAGACTGAAGGTAATTATGCAAGATTGGATTAATGAAGACCAGAGTGTTTTTTTTTTTTTGCCTAATTGATTAATTAAATACAACATTAGGAATGTATTAAATTTAATTGAATACCATGCGAAAATGTACGATAAGTAACTTCTCTTAATTTTTGTAGATGCTAAAAAAGTTTTCAATAAAGTTAATTGGTCTTTCATGTCCAGTGTTATGAAAGAAATGAAGATAAGGGATGGCTTCCTGAAATGGACTGATAAGATATACTCAGATCAAGAAGCCAATATAATTATGAATGGAGAAAAAACTGAAGCTTTCAAATTATATAAGGGAGTAAGCCAAGCTGTCCCCTATCACCTCTATTCTTCTTAATTATAATGGAAGTTCTTCTTATGCAAATTAGAGAGGATAAGCAGATTGAAGGAGTTAAAATAAAAAGATGGGAGTACAAATTAAGAGCTTTTATGAATGATGTGGTAATAACATTAGGTAATCCATTAGAAGGCATTGACTGTTTATTAACAAAGCTCAATAAATATGGAAAAGTCACAGGTTTTCTTGTAACTAAAAGCAAAATGAAAATGTTAGCAATGAATATATTTGATAAGGATAAATTGGAATTGGAGTCTAAAACTGGTTTTCAGATAGAAAATAAAATAAAATATTTAGGAATTTATGTAACCATCAAAAATACAGAACTGTTTAAGAATAATTATGAAAAAGTTTGGTTGGAAATTAAAAAAAAAGATTTAAAATGATGGAATAAATTAGCCTATCATGGTTGGGCAGAATTTCTGCAATCGAAATAACCCTGCTACCTAAAATGATGTACCTTTTTCAAAACCTACCAATTATAACAAATGATAACCCATTTGTAAGCTCAAAATATATTTGGATTGGGGAAAAAAAACAAGAATTAAATTGAAACCACTTCATGATTCAACAAATTGAGGTGGTGTAGCACTCCCAAATCTGAAATTATACTATTAGCCAGCAACTTTAAATTGGATGCTTAATTGGATACACTTAAAAAAGAACAAGACAATTAATTTAGAAAGTGCTGGACTATTATTTGGTCTTCATGGCTACATGTATTATGACAAATTAAAAATTAATAAGGATTTCAATAAATATTTCATAAGAATGCCTAAATAAAATTAATGTAGGCATTCAATTTGTAAAATGGATCGAGATGATATATAAAAAGCAAAGTGCCTGTGTAGTAGTGAATGCGGAAAAAACTAAGCCTTTTTTAGTCCAAAAGGGTACAAGGCAGGGCTGCCCCCTTTCTCCATTGCTATTTATAATAGTATTGGAGATCTTGAACCATAATATTAGAAAGAACGTGGAAATTGAAGGTATTAAAATAAAGGGTAAGCAAACGAAGTTGAAAGCCTACGCTGACGACTTAGTATTGACCATAACCAATCCTAATAAGATAGAGATGGTGGTTAGAGAATTAGAAGCTTTTGAAGGAGTTGCAGGATTAAGAGTTAACAGGAATAAAACGGCAATACTGACAATGAATTTAGAAAGAGATGAAAAGTGTAGACTAGAGGGAAAAAACTGGATTTCATATCAAAAAGGAAGTGAAGTACCTGGGTGTTACTATAACTGCAAAAAACGTAGATCTATTCAAAAACAATTATAAGAAAAAGTGGCTGGAGATCAAAAGAGATCTTGTGAGATGGAATAATTTAAACCTGTCATGGCTAGGCAGGATATCGGTAATCAAGATGAACATTTTGCCTAAGATTCTTTTTTTTGTTTCAAAATCTGCTGATAATACATAATGAGAAGCCATTTAAATCCTGGCATCAGGATCTCTCAAAATTTTGTGGAGTGGTAAGAAACTCAGGGTAAGAATGAAGGTCATTCAGGATAAGAGTGAAAGAGATGGTTTAGGCTTGCCCAACTTAAAAATATATTATGAGGCATGCTGCTTTACCTGGTTGGTAGATTGGTTTAAATTAAAAAATAAAGAAGTCCTTGCTCTTGAGGGTGCAGTGTTAAGATACGGTTTCCACGGTTATCTGTTCTACGAAAAAACTAAAGTCCACAAAGAGTTTGAGAATCATTTTGTTCGCAAAGATTGATATGGGTCTGGAACAAATATAAAGAAGTGTTGTGTAGAAAAATCCCACTCTGGGTTTCAACTAATGAAGCTCTTTTTAGAAGAGAAAGACTAAGTAATCAGGAATAGGTAACATATATTGATATAGTTAAATTCAATCAGGAAACAAAAGAGATAGAACTTATAACACAAGAAGAAATATTGAAGAAAGGATATAACTGTGGGTGGTTTCTGTATAGCCAGCTTAGAGCAAGGTTTATGAGAGATAGACTTATCAATGGGATTGGGAAAGCAGAAAAAGAATTTGAAAAGATTTTGGAAAGTGAGGAGAAGCCCAGGATATCTCAATTTTACAAATTGCTGTTGAAATTGGATCAAGAAGACAATGTGATTAAAGATAACATGATAAAATGGGCTATGGATTTAAAACAGATGATACCGCTGGAGCAATGGGAAAAATCATGGACTGATAGGCTGAAATATTCTTTGAGTTATGATCTGAGGGAAAATTTCCAAAAAATGCAGCACCGGTGGTATTTGACCCCAGTTAAATTGGCAAGAATGCACAAGGGTGTTAGAAACTTGTGTTGGAAATGTCATGAAGAGGTGGGCTCTTTCATACATGCATGGTGGCATTGCAAAATCACAAAAGGGTATTGGTCAAACATGCATAAGATTGTTATTCAAATGGTACCATTAAAAGGAGGGAAAGGCCCTAAATTTTATTTGTTAGGTATAACAGAAGATAACATGTTGGAAAAAGAGTTCGGTAAATTGCTTTTTTATTTAACCACAACCACCAGGATAGTGTATGCATCCAAATGGAAAAGAAGTGAGCCACCAACTGTACAAGATTGGTTGTATAAATTGATGGACTGTGTAACTTCAGATAAATTAACTTTATGTTTAAGAGGGGAATCCTGGGACAAGCAAAAAAAGGCCTGGGAGCCGGTTAAATTTTTTTTTGGAAAGTAGTGAATATTCTGGACTATTATCAAAATAGTGGGGAAAAATTGGAGGGGGGGAAAGAGTTTAATAGAAACTGTTAACCATTGATTAAGTTTCTAAGGGAAGATAAGGGAAACTTTACTGGTAAAGTTTTTGAATGAATAAATAAATAGAAAAACTGAAAAGAAATTGATAAGAAATTATTTAGGAATTTACTGGTCTATACACTCTATTTTTTAAGGAAAACAGAAGTAGAATTGTTAAAAATATAATTGTTATTGGGCCTATATAGACTGCCAGAAATAATCTAGCTTGAGTCCACTTTAACTGCTCTGGCTCATTGCTAAGGAATCACAGGAACTGTAGTTTATTGTGGCTCCAGAGCTCTTTGACAGAGAAGGCTCAATTTCTCAGAAAAAAATACAGTTCCCATGATTCTCTTGCAGTGAGCCAGGAAAGTTAAAATGGTCTCAAACTGGATTATTTCTGCCAGTCTGGATAGGTCCAAAGTGACTAAGGAATTATAGAAAGTTTGAATTAAATCAAAACAATTAAAGAAGTAGTGTGATTATTGTTGGTATTTAAATGATTTGTGGCATACAGATAAATATGAAGATGTTATATGAATAACTGTCATGTCACCATGTAGTAATGTATTGTAAATAATATTTTATGATGTTATAAAACAATGAATATATATAGATACATATACATACTATCTATATCAATTATGCAGCTTTAGGAAATCTATCATTCTCATCTTTCTAACACAATTGTCATAAATTTACCCTTTTCCCTTTTTTAAAAAGTAATCAACGGTTCCCAATGATTTTTAAACCCCTCCAATTATTTTTTTCCTTATTGTATAAATCATCTTATCTATTTCCATTTATTCATATAATTTTATAAACCAAGATTCTATTTTTGGCAATTCATTACTTTCCGATACAAAAGCATTTAATATTCTTGCTGCCACTATCATATGAAATAAAAACCTACCATATTTCCTTTCTAAATTCTCATCATCACTCATACTTAATAGACATATTTAATAGATCTGCACTTCCTTTAATATAAGCACCTGTAGTATTTAGATTTTTTTTAAATCTGAGAGTGTATTATGGTCCAGTATTGTTTTGCCTTTTTACATTTCCACCAGCAATGAAAAAAGGTGCCTATTTCCATTCCACATTTCCAACATATATTTTTCATCTTATTATTCATTTTAGCAAGTATAAAATGTGTAATATAACCCCGGTATTGCATTTTGAATAGGTTTTCTCTTATATCACGACATATATCTCATTCTTTTGTTCCAATTGTAGTTTTCCCCCATTGTAGTAAATGTATATTGTGACCCACATCGTTGGCCCATTTAACCATACATTTTTTTTACACTTTCTTCATCCAATTAATATCTTAGTATTAATTTATATAATTTTGAAATTAAATGGTTGTTGTTCTCATCAATTATTTTTTTAATTCAGTATCTGCTTTAGCTATACCATGTATTTTTATATCTTGAATAAATCTCTTTTAACCTCGTATAAAGGAGCCAATTACCCTTGTAACCTTTGTCTGTTACTTCAGTTTCTGTTTTCACAATCCATTGTTTGTTTTCCACCCTTAGTATATCTAAGTAAGGGGGGTTGAAGACTGCCAGAAATAGTGCAAATTGAGTTCACTTTTAGGGTTAGGGTTAGGGTTAGGGTTAGGGTTAGGGAATAATGGGAACTGTAGTTTATTGTGGCACCAGAGCTCTCTGATAGAGAAGGCTCAATGTATCAGGAAAAAAGCAATTCCCATGATTCCCTAGCACTAACCCTAACCCTAAAAGTGAAGTAACCCATCTAGAACTAAGTAGTTTTTCTTTGTTAAAAATTGCCTCACTTGTTGATACAGAAAGTGGCATTTTAAGGCACCATTTTACTTCATCCATATCCTCAAAAAATAATTTTCTAATAAAGTGATTATTAAATTCCTTATTTAGTCTTAATTTGTCATAAAACATAGAGCCATGTAATCCATATATAATAATAAAGCTTTAAATTAGGTAAGGCCATACCACCCCTAGAGACTGGATCTTACATTGCCTTTATTTTTACTCTTGCCTTCTTATCATTCCATATATAATTTGTAATGTCTTTATGCCATGTTTTAAAGGGAATATTGTTTCTAATAAATGGCAAATTTTGAAACAAAAATATCATTTTTGGTAGTAAATTCATTTTAATTGATGAGATTCAGCCCATCCAGCTCAAACCTATTCATCCCAATGTTTTAAATTTGTTTTTAATTTCTTTCCAAATTATTTCATAGTTATTTTTAAACAAATCGGTATTTATCTCTAATATCTTTCAATAGTTCTTCCATTATAATCAAGGACAAAAGAGGGGATAGGGGATAATCTTGTCTAACTCCCTTATGAATTTTAGATGATTCTGTTTTTTCACCATTTATCAGTACATTTGCTTCCTGAGTTGAATATATAATTTCAATCCATCTCTTAAATCAGGGGTAGGCAACCTTTTTGAGCCAGGGGCCGGGTTGCTG
>CM034703.1:295075039-295086628 GCA_020142125.1 Phrynosoma platyrhinos
GTTATATAACTTAATCCCTTATTTCCAGTTTTCTAATATTTCCCAACTCTGTATTTGTTCAGTCTTCTCTTCCTACTTTATTCTTTATTTACACTCTTTCGCTTTTCTGTTGTTAATATAATTGAGTAGCGGCATCCAAGTTTTTTCATTTTTTTCCCAATCCTGGGCTCTCAACATTATATTTAATTTATCCATTTGCATCAACTCGAGCAGCTTATATAGCCATTCTTCTTGATGAGGAATTGAATTTGGCTATATCTTTGTATTTTAGTGTTTGGCAGTGATAATTTCATCTGTAGATGGAAATCTCTAGTCCTACACAAGTTTTGCCTACAAGTCTCACCAGCCCTACTCAGCAGAGTTATTGTGGGAGTTGTATCACGAAACATCCATAATATGAAAGGTTACCCAGCCTTAATTAAATAATTTCAGAGAAATTCATAAAGTGAAACTTTTCCCAGCAGGACACTGAAGACTTAACTTAAAAGTCTTTTGGATAGCTGTTAGTGCCTCAGGAATCCAACCTTAAAAAACAAAAACAAAGTATTACAGTAGCCCCTCCCAATTCTTGGGGGATCTGTTCCAGACCCCCCCCCTCGCAAAAATGGCGACTCGCAAATATTTGAGTCCCATTGATAATAATGGCATATGCGCCCATGGTGCATGCAGGAGACTGTGTGTGGGTGTGTGCCACCATTTTCTCCCTCCCTACTTGTCCCTCCCATGAAGAGCAAGACTGCAGACTTCAAGTCCATGAATGGGGAGGGATGACTGTATTTGCCTGTACTGCCCTGGTGGTGCAGTGGTTAAATACCTGTACTGCAGTCACTAACTCATAAACCACAAGGTTGCAAGTTCAATACTAGCCAGGGCTCAAGCTTGACTCAGGCCTGCATCCTTCTGAGGTCACTAAAATGAGTACCCAGCTGTTGGGGGGCAATGAGCTTACAACTGTAAACCGCTTAGACACTGCATAGCATGGTATGAAGCAGTATATAAATGAAGCTGCTTTGCTTTGCTTTTGCTCTTCACAGCAAAAGCATAGTGTGACATTTCCCTTTTATGTCTCATGTGCCATATTTTATTACTCTTATAAGCTGGAGAAAGTGAAGTGCTATCATAATCCATTTGTGTTGGTGTGACTTGTTGGAATAATGTTCCAGGGAAAATGCGTGTGGTGAATGGCAGCAGCCATGATGACTAAGCATTTGGCCACTGCTGAGTCATGCAGCATCAAGGCTGATGAAACAGGAGGTGACATAATGACAGAAGTCACCTGGTGCTGTAAAGCACAGTAAGTGCTGCAAAAGGGTTGCAAACATGCTGTGTCATGCTTATGATTGACAGGTGTCCAAAAGTAAGAGGCAGGGCTAGAAAGCCATGTGGAGCACTGGCTATATAAGGGACAAGCCTCTGGACACACATGTGGGTTGATGTGAGTTGATAGTGGAAGGTGGGGAGTGTTGGTGTATTATTGTACATAGCCTTTGTACATAGAACTTCTGAAGATTAAAAGCCTCTTAGTGAGACATCTGCTGAGTCTCTCTCTGCTCTGTTTGGAGGGGAAAGGAGTTTTCCTGCAACTGACAACATTGCTTGCTTCATTGAAGACAGTCTGTATCCTGGTGCTTCACTTTACGTGGTTCCCACATGCTGCGTCACTATGTTAACATGACTTGCAGAAGTAGTAATACCTCAACACCATCAACAGTCTTTTTCAGACAATAGTACTTTATTCTTTTAGGTATATGAAAATATGGAAGACTGAACCAATTTGAAGCTTGAACATAGGTGTGAAGGTAACAATCAATCATCTTAATGCCTTTCTCAGATGGCAGCAGAATGGGTATTGCTATCCCACCACTGTCACCAATTTGTGATAAGTACCTACTTTTTCCCCAAACCACTCAAGGGGACTTAATAATAAAATACTTTCCTCACTGTTGGTAGCATGCAACTGTATCTTTAAAATGCATAAGGCCTTTGCAAGAAGAGAACGAGGGAGACTCAGAAGAGGAGGGAGACTTAGTGGAAGAATTAATAGTAAAACAAATTGGAACTGAAAGTGACATAGAAGAAAATTAGGCTAAACCAAAGGAAATAAAAAGATGAATACATTGAAAATAATATAATGGAATATAAGAGGGCTAAATGGTTGTATTAAAAGAAGTAAGGTATTTCATTATATAAGGAGACAGAATTATGAAATTGTGTGTCTACAAGAAACTAGAATAAGAAAGGCTGATATAAGATTGTTAGAAAATCCCAAATTGGGTAAAGTGTTTGTCTTGGCAGCAAGAAATAAAAAGAAAGGTGTGGCTTTATATATTAGTTCAAAATATGGGATTCTAAAAGTGATAAATGATGAACAGGGATATTATGTAGGTGTACAAATGGCACTAGACAGGGGTAAAAAATTACTGCTTGGGATTTATGGTCCGCTAGAACAGAAAGGTAAATTTTATAAAATTTTGTTGAATAAAATGGAAAAACTATCATTTGATGCTTGTGTTATAATGGGGGATTGGAATGGAGTTCTTGATCCACAACTTGATAGACACTGAGAGAAAAAGATAAAATTAAATCAAGGCAAATTGTCAAAAGAATTTTTTTAATTAACAGAACGTTTATGTGTACATGATGTATGGAGAGAGAAATATAGGTATAGAAGAGATTATACTTTTTTCTTGGACTGGCACCAGCCATGGGCGAGGCTAGACATGATATTAATGTCACCCCAGTTAATTTCTAAAGTTAATAATGTAGAAATAAAACCAAGAATTTTTTCAGACCACAGTTCAGTGGTCATGGAATTCAGTTTAAGATGGAAAAAAATTCAGTTGGAGACTAAAAGATGAATTGTTGAATAAGAATATAATCTACAAAGTGGTAGTCTGTACAGAAAACTACTTTAAAGAAAATATGCATAAAGATACGAATATGAATATGGTATGGGAAGCAGCCAAAGCCATAATTAGAGGGTCATTTTTTTGTTTGTTTGTTTTGGGGGGGTGGAAAAGGGCCATGTAACCAAGAAACTAAAAACTCAGAAACTAAAAGAATTACAAGGGATCCTAGAGGATAGAGAAAATAAATTAAAACAGTCCCCCCAAAAAAGAGAACTGATAGCAGGAGTCAAATTATTGCAACAGGAGATTTCACAATATATAACAGAGGATTTACAGGAAAAAAAATAAATATTTGAAACAAAAGACGTTTGAAGGGGTAATTAAACCAGGGAAATGGCTGGCATACCAGATGAGAAAAGGAAAAGGGAAAAAAAAACAGATAATATGCCTGAAAGAGAAGGAACAACTATGTACAGACTAAGATAAAATGAAGGAAATAGTTTATGATTTTTATAACCAATTATATAGCTGTGAGGAGATATCAAAGGAAAATATAAAAGTATATTTAGATAAATGTACGTTGGAACCATTTAGTGAAGATCAGAAGAAACAACTAAATAGGGAAATTACACCACAGGAAGTATTTGATGTGATTAAGAAAGTTAAAACAGGGAAAACCCCAGGCCCAGATGGGTTTCCCTGAGAATACCACAAAAAAATTGTGCAGCAGTTATTGCATCCACTATCCAGAGTTATGAATGAAATATTGGAAAATGACCTTCCTCCCACATGGGGCCAAGCCAATATAATGCTGATACCAAAAGAAGGCAAGGATTGTAAAGATATTAGAAATTATAGACCAATTTCACTATTAAACTCTTCACAGCAATATTAGCAGAAAGGTTGAAAAAGATTCTAAAAAATTGGATTAAAAGGGACAAAAATGTTTTTTTGCCCTCTAGGCGAATAAAAGACAATTTAAGATTTGTATTAGACTTGATTGAATTGCATGAACAGAAAATTGATAAGAAACTGGCTGTTTTTTATAGACTTGGAAAAATCTTTCGACAAAGTTAATTGGCAATTCTTAAATCAAGTTCTAGAAAGTTAAATGTAGGTAATAATTTTATCAAGTGGGTAAAGGTGATTTATTCCAAACTAGAGGCTTGGGTATTGCTTAATGGGGAAAAAACAAATGAAATAGAAATTCAAAATGGGACAAAGCAAGGTTGTCCTCTGTCACCCCTCCTATTTTTGATTGTTATGGAAGTCCTCATGAATAGTATTAGGGAAAATGAAGGGATAAAGGGTGTTAAATTTAAGGGTTATGAGTTTAAATTGAAGGCTTATGCCGATGATCTATTGGTTACAATATCAGAACCTGAAGACAGCCCGAAAAAAATGTTGAAAGTATTAGAGGAATTTAACAAAGTTTCAAGGTTAAAGATAAATAAAGATAAGACTATGGTAATGACAATGAACTTATCAAATCAGGAAAAATGAAATATAATGGAGACTTCAGGTTATCAAATATGCAAAAAAGTTAAATATTTAGGCATTGTGTTATCAGCAAAAGTAGATTTATTTAGAAACAATTATGAGAAATTGTGGAGTGGGATAAAAAGAGATTTGAAGACCTGGAACAAACTTAATCTCTCTTGGTTTGGGGGAATTTCAGTAATAAAGATGAAAATATTACCAAAATTCATGTTTCTGTTCCAGAATATTCCAATTGTCACCAATAATAAACCATTTAAAGTGTGGAATGCAGAAATTTCAAAAGCATATGGAGTGGAAGAAGGCCTCAAATCAGATTTAAATTAATGCAAGATACAAGAGAGAGAGGAGGCCTTGCACTATCTAATTTACAAATTTATTATGATGCCAATTGTCTGGAATGGATAATGGACTGGTTACTACTGAAAGATAAAAGATTGCTTAGTCTTGACAGCATAGATCAACAATTCAGCTGGCATGCATATCTATTTTATGAGAAACAAAAAATACATAAAGATTTTATGAACCATTTTATAAGAAAATCTCTTATGATAGTATGGAATAAATATAAAGCGAGGATATGCCCAGGACTACCATTATGGACTTCGATCCATGAGGCCTTTCACAATAGAGAAGTAATAACACAAGAAAATTGGGTGATATATAATGATTTAGTGGTTAGGTAATAGATAAATCAAAATTTTGAATTCAAAAAAGTGGAACAACTTTTAGAAGAAGGTTTTTCTCTAGTATGGTTGTTATATAGGCAATTAAGAGAGAGATTCCAAACAGAGATGAAAACAATTGGATTAAGAACTGAAAAAAAACTAAATTTGAGGAAAGCTTGTCATCAGAGAATACACATAAAATTAACTCTCCTTTTATAAATGTTTGATGGAGTTAGAAATGGAAGAAGAAATGGTGAAAGAGCAAATGGTTAAATAGGCACAAGATCTAAAGCAAAATATTGGACTTGATTGCTGGGGAAAAATGTGGAACAAACATTAAAATATACTGCATGTTACGATTTGAAAGAGAACTTTTATAAAATGCAGTACAGATGGCATTTGACACCAGATAAACTAGCCAAGATATATAGAGGACTTTCCAATAAATGTTAGAAATGTAACCATGAAGTAGGAACTTTTAGTCATACATGGTGGTATTGTAAAAAAGCAAAAATAAATAAATAAATAAATAAATAAATAAATAAATAAATAAATGGCACTGTATTCACGGAATTGTTATGGAGATCTTGCAGGTGAAATTTGCAATGGAACCTAAATTATATCTTTTAAGCATGTGTGATAATGAGGACATTGAACGTAAACATGGAAAACTTCTATTTTATATCACCACCTGTGCTAGATTAGTATATGCTGCTAAATGGAAAATAGGGGACCCCCTTTCAACTGAATAATGGCTTCATAAACTGATTGAGGTAATTGAATTGGATACATTTACTAATATACTAAGAGGTCAAGATTAGGATGAAAATAGGAAAATTTGGGAACCATTATTTGATTATTTACATAGAAAGGAAACTATACAGAATAGGAATTTAAAGGTAATAAATAGAAAAAGTAGCAAATAAGAGTGGATTAAGGTGTAAATGTTGGAAATAAAGAATATATTGATATAAGTTATGATGAATTGGGTTGAGGTAAAAGGGAAAAAATACAATATAATTAGTCCTTAATCATAGAAAAATAGAGAAAGAGTTAATTTAAAAAGAAAAAGAGAATGACTTGATAAGGGTTCAGGAAGTCTTAGGTAAGAAAGAAGGGATTTTTGCTTGTTTTTGTTTTTGCTTGGAGGTATGTATGGAATATATATGTGGATGTATTATGTTTTAACTTAATAAAGTTTATTAAAAAAAAGGAAGATTTTACTCGAGAATGATGGCACAGATGTTGACAATGGGGGGTTGCAGAATGCCAGAAATAGTGCAAATTGAGTCCACTTTTAGGGTTAGGGTTACGGTTAGGGAATCATGGGAACTGCAGTTTATTGTGGCACCAGAGCTCTCTGACAGAGAAGGCTCAATATCTCAGAAAAAAACACAATTCCCATGATTCCCTAGCACAAACCCTAACCCTAAAAGTGGACTCAATTTGCAATATTTCCCCCCATTGCAACCCCTAGTGGGATGCCTCTATTATTAAAATGGCTTCTGACTGTAGAACCAGGAAATTCCTTCTCCCACTGAAGCCTCTCTGTATAATTGGAAATATTGGGGTGGGAAACCATCTGGAAGCAGTTTTCCAGTGGACTGGAAGATTGCAGGGAAGACAAAAAGAGAAAAAGTTATTTTACATTAGTGGGTTACCATTTGGTCCATTGAAACCATTTCTAAACTCTTGATTGCACACATGTTGCTTCATAAAATTAAACTATAATATACAAGTTGAATATCCTTTATCCCAAATGCTTGGGAGCTAAAGTCTTACATTTGATGATGTAACTAGAGGATCCTGGCTCACAATCTTGTTATTTCAAGTTTTGCCCCTATGTAGCTCAAGATGACAGTTACTTTCAGGAACACAATGACTGGCAAGACCTATTATATTAAACTATCATCTGCTGGTCTTGTAGTCTTATTGAGTAATTGAATGCAGACACGCAGGATGCCATCTGCACTATGTGGGAAAAACAGCCACAGAACTTTGAACACATTTCACAAATCACAACTCTGCAATTCTGACTATGAAGCTTGAGCAACCAGAGGTCAGATACTTTAATGTGGAATATCACAGCTTCTTCAAAATAGAAGTGTCTTTTTTCAAATAATTTGGTAAAAAAAAAAAAAAGAGAGAGAGAGAGATTTAGGGCCTTTACAGACTGCCAGAAATAATGCAGCTTGAGGCCACTTTAACTGTCCTGGCTCAGTGCTAAGGAATCATGGGAACTGTAGTTTATTGTGGCACCAGAGTTCTCTAACAGAGAAGGCTCAATGTCCCAGAAAAAAAATACAATTCCCATGATTCCCTAGCACTGAGCCAGGACAGTTAAAGTGGCCTCAAGCTGCATTATTTCTGATAGTCTGTAAAGGCCCCTAGATTCAAAGACTTAATGTTTTAGCAGCATATACTCTTAACACAGGGGGTAACACTTAACACCATCATCTAGTTTATAACACTCCATCATCAACATTTGCCTCTCTACCTCCTTCCATGGCAGCAGCTGGTGGCAGAGATTGGCTTCCAGTGGCCAGAATTGGCTTCCATTTGTACTGGTAGAATCAAGATTTTTAAAGCTTCTTTGGGGCAGTTGTTGTTGTTGTGTGCCTTCAAGTTATTTCTAACTTAGGATGATCCTAAGTCAAACCTATTATGGGGTTTTCTTGGCAATATTTGGCCATTTTTGCCATTGCCTTCCTCTGACAGTGTGTGATTTGCCCAAGGTCATCCATTGGGTTTCCTGGTCAAGTGTGGATTTGATCCCTGGTCTCCAAAGTCATAATCCAATGCCAAACCACTACACCATTCTAGCTCTCTGTTTGGGGCATAGTTCACATTTATTTGTTAGGATTACCTTTAAAAATTATCTTTCTAAAAAGAAAGAGGTATCATAATAACTAGATATGTAGACTTTCTGAAAGAATAATTACATGAAAGAAGGGGAAAGGGTTCCTCTCCGAACATCTCCCTGTGTTATCTCTAGAACAACCAACTAATGGTGTTTATACAACCAGTTACAGAATTGTTTATGTACACATAAGGGGGCAGAGATCTGAAGAGCATACAAATGTCCCCTCCAAAATGTGTCACTTTTATACTATATATAAAAATTGCTGGACAGATACCGCACTGTCAGATTTTCCTGAAGTGCAATGTATTTCAAGCAAGGAGCATATTTATTCCTTAATTTGCAGCAGAATTACACCAATGTTTTTAGGTTAACAATCCAAAGAGCAGTGCAAAAATGTTATCTCCTCAAGGTGAAATCCAAAGCTGAGCTAAATTGAGCAACTGCAATCATGAGTCTTTAAAGAACAATGGTTACTGCATGTCTTATTCTGAGCAACCAATATTGTGATGTTTTACTGTTGTTTTCCCCTCAGAAAAATAGCACTTGTTGACTAGTGCTGATGATAATAAGATTAAAATTCAAAAACAATGTAGTATATAAAACATTTATGGCAGTTCTGTCACAAAGGTTTCTTCTGGGCTTTCTACGTTAAAGAATAAACATAAAAATGGGAAGCAGGGCTTTAAAATTTATTATGTTGCTGTAATTTTATTCCAGATGGCCATGTCTTCCCATGCTTAATATCTTTCCCACAGCAACCAAAACAGCATAAATGAAAAAAAAAAAAAAGAGGTCTTATATTATTACAACAAAAATCAATTTGAAAGGATCCCCTAGTGGCATTAAAATATACTCTCACACTAAAATTCATCTCCACTATGATTGGACATATAAAATAATATATCAGCACAGATTTAATGACCCACCCCTTGTCCATCCCTTAGAACAGGAATTCAAAATTGTGATCCATGAACCCACATCCAAAAATATTTTGTAAAGTCCCCAAATGATTCTGAAATATATAGAGAAATTGCTTTATTCAGCACCCCAAAGGGCAGCTGTTTAAGATTTTTTTTAAAAAAAAAAAATCTGTCTGTTCGCCAAATGGAGACACTTCTAATCACTTGTTGCTAGGTTAATAGACTTTTACACATTATTTATGGTACTTTAATGTGTGAAGTTTCAGTGTCGGGTGCATCTAATTCATTGTAAAAGTATAAAGGCGGCTAAATGTTGCCAATAAAAAATGTTTTGAGGCTGATATATCTAATATGACATCACTTAAACTTTTTTGTTTTCCCTAGTGAGCTTTTTTACACAATAGTAGTATAGAGCAATTACCACACAGCTTCTGGAAATGGCTTATAAATTATGGCAAATCAGAGAGTGGCAGGGTTTTAATTGTGCATGAAATTCATTTCATGTCTCATACATCATAAGGTGAACTAAATGCTTTCCCATAAATTTGATTAGACATATGAAGCCTGAATGTCACAGAAGTGAAACAACAATAGTCCTTAACAGGTTCTGAATGTGCCACATCACCAAGAGTGTACCTTTGAGATGTACATGATGACTTGATAGCTTTGTCTGTAACAGGGCAATCACCAATAATAAGAGTGTATTTTTATATTAAGTCTTTATAGGTCCGTCAAGTGGTGTTTCTTTATATTAAGTGCACTAGTAGTTTCTAAAGTTGGACAGGACGTACATAAAGGTTAAACATGAGGCAACAAACCTTAACATGATGTGGGGCGTGGTCTGATTTCCAAATTATGAAATATCCCATGGAATGCATTCCACCACTAGTTGGGGCCAAGGGGCAAAGCATCTGTCTTTCCATTCATCCATCCATCTATCCAATATGGATATTTTTCCACCAAGCATTTAAAGCTAAATGCAGGTAGTAGACAATTGTGTATGTCTCCTCAGGAAGAATCCCTAATGCAACAGTTTCCTTGACTGAAAAGCACACCTCAAACAGGCATATCTACTGAGAAGTAAATTCATAAACAGCTTCCTGGGCTGCAAATCAGAGCTTCTTGGGCTTTTAAGTGGCCTCTTATCTCCAAGCATGACTCATAGGCCAGTAATTTACATCTCTTGATTTACATTTCCATCTGAAGCTCAAACAGATACAAATTGATGTTTTGTTTTTTTTGTGGGGGTTTTGTTTTGTTCTAGAAGAATTTATTCCTGACATTTTGTTTGCATCTGTGGCTGGCATCTTCAGAGAATGGTGGCATGGAGGTGTGTGGGAGATTATATATGCGTGCGCAGACACATGCACACACACGCACACACAC
Organism: Phrynosoma platyrhinos; assembly: GCA_020142125.1. Lineage (NCBI taxonomy): Eukaryota > Metazoa > Chordata > Lepidosauria > Squamata > Phrynosomatidae > Phrynosoma > Phrynosoma platyrhinos. Next base: position 295,085,223 of record CM034703.1, read on the forward strand.
ACTTACTGTGTGACCCTGATTGGAGTGATTTACATGTTAATCTGTCTTTAGCATAAAATAAATCAGTATACATCTAGGGGCACACAGACAATTTCAACATTGTTAAAAATAATAGTGCAGATATATCTCAGTTAACAAAACAAATGTGCTTCTGGACATTACTTCTTTAAGAGAAAAGTTGGTGCCAGAGGCAGAAATAACAAAAGAAGAATAAGGATAAGTTCCTATACCACAAAAAATAAAAGTGATTCCCACATCTTTCAGCATACTTTGTATTCCAAAACTAATAAGATGAATGTCTAGAATGAAACAAGCAGGTCAGGCAAGCCATATGTGAGTAAACAAAAACATTTTGAACTTTCTAGAGACTGCTTTAAAAGCACTTCTAATATATAATGAGGGATACTTTTTTTCTTTCTCCAGCCTTTGCTTCTGTTGCATCGGCACAAACAACACCAAATGCGAGTATTTTGGGTAAATCATTGGCCACAACTTTTATTTTGTACAGGGTCTTAATTTCAATCAATTAAACAATTAAAAATTAACTAACAGTTAGTCAATTCAATTAATCAATTAAAAATTACTAACAGTTTTCTAAAACAAGAATTTGTTCTAGACGCATGCGTACATGTAGTTAAGCGCAAGCGCTATGAATTAAGTGCTTCTAAAACAGCATGTGTCAAGTCCATTAGCTTATACAGGATATCACAACAATAAATAATCCCTCCCCCAACTGGATATGATGTCATAAGGATTCTTATGACATCATAACATTATGACATCACTGACATCATAGAAATGTGGTTAACCTAATGACATATACCGCATTTAGAATTTTTCATTAACCCAAATAATATTTTCCAATTAACGTAATTATTCCCCGAGGGGGTCTGTGTCTCTGCCTGCCAACCAAATTTATCAGTACCAATAAACCCAATAAACCCTGAACCTCCAGTTATGACTAAATTATACATTACCAAACTATACTTCACACCACGAACAATTCAAACAATTCACTATGATTCTACCCTTACTTACTGTTAACCAGCATATTACTAAAAACTTTTTAAACTTGTAATTGGTAATCTTATTATTCTCAGGGAGGGCAAAAAACCCAAATTGCTAGTCTGGGAAAATTCCCTCCCAGCCCCAGGAGGTGACCAGCTGAAGCCTGAGAGTAAATAACATAAGAAGGCAGTGAAGACGGATCTTTTCCGGCAGGCCTTCCCAGATTAATTACCCCCCGGACACATCTGCCCTGGGGAGTCGTTTTCCTGTCTGTTATTCTACCGACCTCCCTGCGATGCTTGGGCTGGTTATTCATTTATTGTTTTATTGTTTTATTGTTTTATGTAATCGCCCATTGTTTTAACATTTCTTCTGTTTAATACTGTTTTAAGGGGGTG
>CM034703.1:295086728-295097037 GCA_020142125.1 Phrynosoma platyrhinos
CGGGCTATAAATAAAAATTATTATTATTATTATTATTATTATTATTCACCAAATAATTAAGGGTGGGAGAGATGGGTTGCTCATCTGCAATTCCAAAATGGCTGCTGACACGTGGCAGCATGGGGCTAAATAGCCCCCTGAAATCTCGCTCATAGTCTCACGAGATTTGAACTCTCATGAGACCAGGGAGTGAGACCTCCATTTTGATTGGCTAACCAGTCCGGCAATGGTGGGCCTTCCGGACTGCCTAGCCAATCGTGCATCAGTGCCCTTTTGTGGGCTGATGCAACAGAAGGCCCCTCCCGATATGTTGGGTGGGGTGTCTTTGCATCGGCACAAAGGACAGCGAACACGAGTATTTTGGGTAAATCATTGGCCACAACTTTTATTTTGTACAGGGTCTTAATTTCAATCAAACAAACAATTAAAAAATTAACTAACAGTTAATCAATTTAATTAATCAATTAAAAATTACTAACAGTTTTCTTAAACAAGAATTTGTTCTTGACGCATGCGTACGTGTAGTTAAGCGCAAGCGCTATGAATTAAGTGCTTCTAACACGGCATGCGTCAAGTCCATTAGTTTATGCAGGATATTACAACAATAAATAATCCCTCCCCCAACCAGATATGATGCCATAAGGATTCTTATGACATCATAACATTATGACATCATCCAAGGTTAAAATGACATCATAGAAATGTGGTTAACCTAATGACATATACCGCATTTAGAATTTTTATTAACCCAAATAGTATTTTCCAATTAACCTAATTATTCTTGAGGAGGGGGGTCTCTGCCCGCCACAGGAGGGGGCCAGCCTAGCTTGGCATCCCCTCCCCCCCCCCATTGCTCTTTTAATGTATGACTCCAGAGAAGTCAAATACGTAATTTCCCACTGAGGAGAGATAGACTCCATCAGCCCTGTACAAGTGTGGCATAAAACCTGAATTCCTTCATACTCGACAATAACAACTCCCATTCCCCCTAAGGTCTTGACCACAGCTCTAAGCTGCCAACGTTGAGTGTGACCAAGATCACTGAAGGAACAACTTTGACCACATGAGCACATTAATTTGGGATCCTTCGCTTCACCTCTTGCGTTCCAGCAACAATTCTTTTTTGCTAATTGTAAAGCCGTCAGTGTTATGAAATCAGTTTCTTGTAATAGAACTAGTAAGATCTTGGGGTGTGTAAAAGACTCCAACCATTCAATGTCTAGGTAGTAGAGTCCCCAGCAGCATTCCTCTGCTACCGAACCACCTCACAGTTCTGACATCTCACAATCCCATTGTCGTTTCATCACTCAAGTCCTGTTCAGCCCCAGACACTAAGCTGCGTCCCAGCATCCATATGTCCCTTCTATTCAAATCTGGACTTGCTTGTCCAAGGGGCGATGGACTGGAGAGTCACCTTGTTGATTTCTATTGTCAAAATCTCCAAAGATGCGCTGGTACCTCCCATGGCCGAGCAGCTGCCTCGGGAGCCAGTTGACGGAATCTGCAAAACTGAAAATGTGAAAGGAATTCCTCCAAAAGATTTAGTCAATCAAGAATATATTGAGCTTAAAACATTAAACTTCAAACATTTTGCCACCATATTCCTAACCAGTGTTAATACCTTAGCAGATTTAGAGGTCTGGGAGATCACTTAGTGGACTACATTTTTAGTTATCACACCCGAACCACATCGTATTATTTGTAATTGATCCTGCCAGCAATGGACCTTCACCACGATAGAAAATTCTAAGAAAGTGAGGTCCTGTGTCCACCCATTATCAACCCAAGATTGAGGCCATCCCTCAAACTCTCACTTACCATTAGGAATGTACCCCAAAACCATGTGCCCCACCAGCATTTGGAGTGTACCTGAAACTCTGCCCATAAGAGCATTTCTGATCTCCCCACGAGGACACACCATTAAATGATCCAATATTGACTCCCAGATCTATAAATCCTCCCTTTTCTGAGAATTCTGATGTGGTGATGGGGAGAGGAGCCATCAGACCTCTAGTGACAATTTACAACTGTACCCCAGTCACTACGACCTTGCACACAAAGTATAATTAACCTGTAATGGATTGAAATTCATGTAGCGTGGCCTCAGTTTTGCATCTCATCAGCCTCCCTTGAAGCCTCACACCCTCTACCAGATGATCCTAGGTGATTACTTCTGCAGGCATTACATTTATTGTCAAACCTGCAGGGCTGCCTCCACCACTTACTTACATTGCTGAAATGCTCATCCTATAGCAGCCAGGCAGACCCCCCTAGAATTAATTGGCACTTTGTGTCTGCCATAATCATTATCTCCTGATCTATGTAGAATTCCTGAGATCTATCAGGTTCTTTCACATGAATAACACACCTGCATATGGTAAAACCCTTAATTCAGTCCACAAAATTCCTTTCAAGCTTAGGACAATCGTGAGACTGAAATTCTTTTGGTAGGACAAAAACCACCCGAACCTAACCATGATCCTTGGCATGGGATCCCGGACAATGAGCATAATTAATTCAATGTACTCACTTTTCCTTATTCTCTCCCTAGTAGCAAAGGGAAGGTGTGATCCAAGGGGAATGGAGATACCTGCATGTGTATTACAGACAACCACCCTGTCGGCCCCAGAAATGCCCCAAAGCTCCCACCAGTGCATTTCCTTTTGCATTACCTGCTATATGAGACAGATTTTGGTTGTCCTGCACCCTAAAATCCTGAGCCTGAGCTAGCCCAGGATTTGTCTAGGGTGCCACCACCATTGCAAATGTAGGGTGCTCAATTTTGTAGCTCCACCCATTATGCCCACCACTGAAGAGGGCCATAATGCCACCAAATTAAAAGCATGCACCAAACCTGAGCTCCTCGCATGGCATGAAGCATCAGCCGATGCTTGCAGAGCTCTCCCCATGAGCGTCGCAGAAGCAGCTCGTGTGTTAAGATGTTTCTCCGAAGCAGTTGCCATATCTCTGCTGTAAGCCTCCACATATTCAGGAGTCAGCCCATTGCCTTTACCTGACACAAACACCTTTTGAACTAAGTTCAATATATCCACCAAGTGGGTTGATCCAACACAGGGGCAGCTGCACCCTGTTGTCCCACACCAGGAACTTTCTTTACAATCCGACAAGTGGGTTGATCCAACATAGGGGCAGCTGCACCCTGTTGTCCCACACCAGGAACTTTCTTTACAAGCTCCAATACACCAACTACGGTTGGATGCCCAACCTCCATAGCTGAGGTAATAGGGGAACTACGTGCCATGACCACCAGAGGTGTCATATGTTCCATAGCCAGTTGCACCTGAATTAGCATTGCACATACACCTCAGTCCACCACATAAGAAGTGCTAGCCTGTGACCCCACCTTAGCCTCCCCACCCTGCGGCCCTTGTTAAGCTAACTGCTCAGAGACCGCTGCACATGCCTGCATCATGTAAGCAATCTGGGCCAAATGTGCCGCCATCTCATCATCCCTATCTTGAAGATGATAAGCCACCTTAGGCACAGACTGGTGATTTTTAGAGTCAGCAGATGCTGTGCACTGTTTAAATTGGGCCTTACCGCATGGCATTATTGTCCAAAAAGGATTACATTAACACCTCAAACTAATGTGTATATAGTGTTCTTTTAAAGCTATGCCCTTAAAATTAATGATCATGCAGTTACTATTGACCTCCAAGGAGCGGATATAAATAATTCATTATTATTATTATTATTATTATTATTATTATTATTATTATTATTATTATTATTACTATAAACCACTTAAATACTCAAACCTCAATTTTAAAATAGGCCGAGGTTAGCGTATCCCTGCATGGGCACTAACCCATCGGTCCACCCCATTTAAACTCCAATGATGCATTATTAATACTAATATTATTAAAATTGTTATTATTTAACTATTAATATTACTATTGTGTACTTAAACCAAAACCAACTCCCACTCCTGTATGGGAGGGAAGGGGGTGGTGGTGGTTAAAAGCGAAGTCCCAAACCAGGGCCTATGAATGAATGGCACGTGTCCCCACCAACCAATGTATCTTGCATCACAGGCAGAACACCAGGCCACATTGATCCTCAACTTCATCCCAGAGGGGACAGCAAAACAAGGCCTCTGGCCTATAGTACCAGTACCATGTTTGGCCTGCATCGCCTCAGCCACTGCCAAAGCTCAGGCCAAACACCTGATTTAATAATATGGGGTGGGGGCACCACCCAGTGGCCTTCAGGCTTGAACTTTGGGGACCTCTATTCATAATGGAAATGCAGAGAAAGCCTAAACATGGGAATCACTCAAATGGCATGTGTCCCAACTGCAAAGAGAGCCTGAAGCACAGGCTAGGCCGAGATTAGTGTGTCCCTGAATGGGACTAACCCATCAGGCTACCACCAATTAAAATGACATGATGGATTATTATTATTATTATTATTATTATTATTATTATTATTATTATTATTTTAATCAATGATCCTCACCCATACTAACTCTCACATCTGAATGGGAGGGGGGGTTACAGGTAAAGCCCAAGCAGGGCCATATACATGAAAGGCACGTGTCCTCAAATAAACACAGCCTGCACCAAAGGCAGGAAACCAGGCTATCCTTGTAAATTGGAAGCGTGAGACAAACTTGAGCTCGTAGCTTGATTTGAAGCATCAGCCGATGCTTGCCGAGCTCCCAATGAGAGTGTCGCTGTGGCTGCTCGGGTGTTGTGTTGCCTCACATAAGTACTTGGCATATCTCCGCTGTAAGCCTCCGCAGTCTCAGGAATCGGCGCATTGCTCTGACCTGAAACAATCACTTTTTGAACAAAGTTAAACAGATCCGCCAAAGTGGGTTGATTTAACACAGGGGCAGCTGCACCCTGCTGTCCCACACCAGGAACTTTCTTCAAAAGCTCCATTACATCAGCTACGGTTGGATGCCCAACCTCCATAGCTGATGTACCTGGGGAACTACATGCAATGTCTGTTACAGAAGGTGAATTCTCAATAGCCGGCTGTACTGGACTCTGCTGTACGCTTAAAGCTCGGTCAGCTGTTGGAGAAGGATTAACTTGAGACCCTAATGTTTCCTTCTGCAGATGTTGTTGAGCTAACTGCTCACACACTGCTGCACATGCCTGCATTGTACGCCCTATCTGAGCTAAATGTGCATTAATGTCATCCTCCCTATTTTGATTAATATTAGCTGGCTTAGGTGTTGACTGACCAACTGTAGGGCCAGTCGAGGCCGCACGTCGTTTGGACTGGGCCTTACATCGTGGCATGTTTGCCAAAATTATGAAAATGCCAAATCACGCTATATAATACAGGATATAGTGCTCCTGTTAAGGCTATAACTGTATCACAATTTTTTAAATTTTATTATTTTATTTTTTTTATTAAGGGAATAAGGTCAAATAATAATAATAATAATAATAATAATAATAATAATAATAATAATAATAAAATTTATTTATATACCACCCAATGGTTGCCTGGGTGGTTTACAACATAAAACACAATTACAATAGACAGCATTCTCCCCCCCTTAAAACATTATTAAACAATAACATAGTTAAAATCCAATTAGCAAATTAAAACAGGATAAAATCATAACAACTGAAATGATTGAAAAACATATTAAGAACTAATAACATAAATAACCACCTTCCAATACTGTATAACTATGGTTTTATTGAGTTATTAATGAAAAAAATATTATTATAATTATTACTATTATTATTACTATATATATATATATATATATATATATATATATATATATATATAGTAGTCCCTTGCCAGCTGAGACCAATTCCCAATTGTGGAAAATGCAGTCACCTAATGACATATGCCCCAATCAATATTGCCACCTGAAATTCAGGTTATCCACCAATCCAGAGGAGGCCCTTAACACAGCTCCCACAGGTGGTGGCATAATGCCGTTATCCCCAATTTTTTTTCTTTTATTTATTTAGGCCAGACTGGTTTACTTGGGCTGGCCAATAAGGCTTATTATTTTGCCAATGATATGAGAGGAAAGAGGAGAGGGGGGGAGTTGCATCACTGCCAGCCACCTCCAATTGTACCGATTCACCCAATGGGGGGGGGGGGAGGAGCGGGCCCTGAACCCCAAGGCCGTCCACTCTGCTCAGGGCCTGTCCCTCTGGGTGTAATTTTTTTCTGCGCTAATTAGCGCCACACCACCTGCCTCAATAGGCCACCACAACTGGCCTCAAAGGCCACCAGGAGTCAGGCTAGCAGCCAGTCCAGGCCTTAATCTCCCAGCGGAGGAGCCACGGCTTTTTTAAAATTATTATTATTATTATAGCCGTGCTCGACTCCTATGTCCAAGCCCGGTCCTCAGGCTCCCCTGAGGAGGGCTATGCTGCCACCCAGCAAGGGTCCCTAGAAAACCGCAGCATGTCTCACAAGGCTGTGCTCCACTCGACCCTCAGCGAAAACGGGAGCCGCGAAAGCCGCGGTCGCTCTCCACCGGGTTCCTGCTCCTTCCAGGGGGCTCTAGGCCTATTCTAGGCCTCCAAAAGCCAGGAGCCCAAGAGCAGATGAGTGACTTGCTTGTCTGCAATTCCAAAATGGCTGCTGACACGTGGCAGCATGGGGCTAAATGCCCCCTGAAATCTCGCTCATAGTCTTGCAGGATTTGAAGTCTCGTGAGACCATGGAGAGAGACTTCCATTTTGATTGGCTAACCAGTCCAGCAAGGGCGGGCCTTCTGGACTGCCTAGCCAATCGTGCATCAGTGCCCTTTTATGGGCCGATGCAACAGAAGGCCCCTCCCGACGCTTCGGGGGGGGGTGCCTTTATGATTTCCCATTTGGTGGCCTGCATTCTAGATATATGTTTTTAAAACATGCTGTGGAGTACCTGGGGAAGCAAGCTTATCTGCTCTTTCCATTTTTCTTCCCATTTGTTGTTCATGAATACTTACTAAAAAATTCTAGTGACACTACTGTTTATCTTGCCTGTTGTGGAGAAGTATAAACAGCTACAGTAGAATCCGCTTGAGCAGAATCTCATTCTTCCCCAGCTCCAGCCTTATTGCATTCTTTATTGTAGACACATCCCTAAAATCTGGCACCAAATCTCTCTTTTTTTTTCTCCCATATTCCTTCACCTTCAAGTGCCAGTGCTGCTGAATGACTTTCAGCTAGATAGAAGGCAAGAAATTAAAGTTGGAGGCTACATGGAGATTTTTTAAAAAGACTTTGCAAAAAGGAGTTTATCAGAGGCTTTGTAAGCTGAGGTATGCCTGCACTGCTAAATTCTAGCAAAGGATTCCTCTTGATTGCAAAGTTATAAGCTACTAGAAACTGTTTTCCTTAGGAATCAAGCTGTGATAAACCAGTGCATGTGAATATTTTTTTTATAGTTTTCATAGCAGCTTACAATCTAGTACTTTAAAAAAAGAGGTGCTGTTTTTACTGTCGAATAGAGGATTGGTCTTTTCTGAGAATCTAGACAGGAAACAGAATTCAGAGACATACACATGTTAGTCTGGACTATTGCCACCCAACCTCTGAAATAATGAGGCAAGACACCAGATTGGATAAAACAGGGCCATTTATTAATTGGCCTATTTATTAATTTCTTAACAAAATTGCAACTAATTCAAAGTGTGGGAGAAGCTGCAACTGGTGTTTTTCTCTTCACCACCTCTTCAGCCTATTTGGACGATAACACCTGAGCCCTCAAAGATAACCCAAAAGCTGGGTTATTCATTGGCTGACCTGTATTAGGAAGTTTAACCAGAAAGTCCCTCCCACAATCTGTGAAGATTAAAGAGGAGGTTTATCTTTCAAGCCAGGTCTAAGGGCAATTTCTTTCTGCCACCCCCCAAGTCGCAAGGCCTAAAGAGGTATTTCCAGAAATGTCCCTTCCACTCAAATGGTATCCAAGGTGCTCATCAAAATATAATTCAATTATTTATGCCATAGATATGGGGCAAGCATCCACTTAGACCCTATCTCCCACCTCGGCATTGAGCACCTCTTTAACACCTCGTTGCAAATTCGTTAAGAAAATGGCATTACCAATATTGGAAAGGTGAACACCATCATCCCTGTAGAGTTCTGGTCTCTGAAATATAATCTGGGGATGGGGCAGATAATAGCCTAGTCCAGCCGTGAGGGCCTTAGAAATATCCCCATTAGCCTGCCTTCAGGCAGTATCAATAGCAACAGGATCGCCACCACAGTTCCACTCCCGTCATAGAAGCATAGCCAACCAGACAATTTGAACCAATGGCCATGACTGTTTAATAAGGCAGAAATCATGCAGCACCTGCAAAATAAGCACCTTCCCTTTCAATAAACCAAGGTTGTTGATTCCAGAGTGACCCACCAAAATTTGGGGGGGGGGGGGGGGGGAGAGAAGGACCTTGGTGCTCCCTAAACAATAATGGCAACAGGCTGTGCCAACAAAGACCCCTCTTGCCCAACCAATAAAAACAGGCAACATCACCAAGACCCAATAAGCACCAAAGTGGCTTGATCTTGCTTGCTGAGTAGCACAGTAGATCATGCTGTGGCCACAAAGTAGTACTAGAACTCTTGAGAGCCAAGGGCAGGGATCTGAAAAACAAAGAGAAACCAATTAGCAATGCAATCTTGTAACATATCTGCAATATGCAAAACACTTCCAGCAACCAATTTGCTTGAGAGCATCTACTGAAAGCCCATGGATGCTGCTGTTGAAGCAGCCCAAATCTTAAAAGAATGAGTCGCAAAGAGAGCATTAGTGAGCCCCATAGTAGATAAGGACCTAGAGGTAACAGCCCAAAACTGATACTTTGTCAGAGGAGAAAGATCCTGGCGGACAAACAAAGGTCCTGAGCTGGATCGTCTGGCAAAAATGTAATCATTCAAAGCCTGTACTGGACAGATTTATCTGAGCAAGGCTGTAGAGAGCTGTGTACCTTTAGTGTTCTGGTCAACTTTAGATGATCTAATGACAAGTGTGACACTCTGTCTAGTAATCCTAAAATCATTGTAGTGCAATGCTTTGCCAGACTTGTCATGCTTAGCAAATGAATTCTTAGCATACCGAAAAAAGCAGTTAATGCTGCAGCATGGAACAATAAAAATTTGCATGGCAATAAACAAATATCAGCTTATGCAGATCTCAAACCCTTTAAAATGTCAGGAAACAGAGGCATTCTAGTATCTTTAATCTGACCTCTCTCTCTAGACCAGCCTTCAATGCTTTGTTGATCCTGAAATCACCAGTGGTATCACAGACCCCTTGAATCCTCTGCCAAAAAGCAATGGCAGACAAGTGGCCATGAATGGACTGGGGAGCAATTCTTTACCATGGAGAAAAACACAATATCATAGGATCTGAGGAACTGGAGCAGGTAGCACCTCTCCTAATCGGTGCCGCACTTCGTGCACCGATCTAAGACAACTCCTCTTTGTACTGGCAGAGACTGAGAGACCCAGGGCCCATGCCACCTCCCACTGCCAAGGCTCCAAAGATGTTCGGGCATTGGTTCTGCCAGCTGTGCTGCCCCAAAGGCCAAGTTCCAGAAGCAGTCCATCTGTTTACGAGAGAGAGCATTTGAAATGGAATTATCAATTCCTGCAACATGAAAGGCCATTAACAAGATACTAAAACATAACCATTGCAGTGTGGATGCCCAGACAAGGTACATGACCCTCTGGGATTTTGATGTCAATGAGTTGATGACATGTACGGCAGCCAAGTTATTGCACCAAAAGTGCACAGAAGAATTACCAAACTTGTTAGTCCATATGGTGATGGCTACTACAATGGGAAAAAAAAAACTAGAAAAGTCAGATTAGAAATTAATGCAGCATAGATCCACTGCAGCAGCCAACAATGGGCATAACACCATCCATTAAAATAATCTCCAAAACCCATTGAACCTGCTGCATCAAATGACACCTGCAGTGCATCATAGTGCTTGAGCTCATCACACCAGAATGAAATCCAAATAAAGTCTTTCAGAAATTGAGATCTTCCTTTATGGCAGAAGTGATTCTGATCCTAAGTTGTGGTTTAGCAGCTCTGCAGATAGCATCACAATGAAGCCTCAAAAATGCTCACCCTGGGGCAACCACCCTACAGGCAGAATTCAGAAGTCCAATAAACTCTTGAAATTCATGGAGAGTAGCCTTGGATTGTGGCAGGAATTGTTGTACCTTGTTCCGCAAATTGGCCACCTTGTCATCTGGGAGTTTAGATTACTGATTGACAGTGTCAAGAGATATTCCCCAAAACTCAGTCTTGTAGCTGGACCATAGAATCATAGAGTTGGAAGAGACCACAAGGGCCATCC